>JAPFBL010001930.1:197500-1397500 GCA_026182355.1 Hermatobates lingyangjiaoensis | reverse complement strand
ACTATTCATTTGTAATTCAGCAGCTTGTTATGGTTTGTATTTCATACTATTCATTTGTAATTCAGCAGCTTGTTTATGATTTGTATTTCATACTATTCATTTGTAATTCAGCAGCTTGTTATGGTTTGTATTTCATACTATTCGTTTGTAATTCAGCAGCTTGTTATGGTTTGTATTTCATACCATTCATAATTCAGCAGCTTTTTATGATTTGTATTTCATACCATTCATTTGTAATTCAACAGCGTGTTATGCTTTGTATTTTATACCATTCATTTGTAATTCAGCAGCTTGTTTTGATTTGTATTTCATACTATTCATTTGTAATTCAGTAGCTGCTGTTTCTACTTATGAAATAAATCGAAATTAATAATTAAATCATTCATTTGGTGATAGTAGATTCATTATATTTTTTTGTGGCTTTACATGATTAAATCACGTTTTTATTTTTTTTAATTTCAGAGAGAATGCTTTATGCAGTTTCAAGACGGTAGATATGTATCTTAACTGAATCTCAAACCAAGATTCTGAGGGAGCATCTTGGTATATATATATATATATATATATATATATATATATATATATATATATATATATATAAATAAATTGAAAACAAAGGAAACACACAGAAAGACACAGACATAACTCACATCGATATTTCGACCATCATCGTCATCAGGAGGTGTGAAGAGCGAAGAGCGAAGAGTCCTGCAGGAAGGCAGGTCGCCGCCTTCGCCGACGATGATCCAAATATCGATGTGAGTTATGTCTGTGTCTTTCTGTGTGTTTCCTTCGTTTTGAATTTAATTTATTTAAAAAAGTACGCTGGACCGTTTCTTTTAATTGTGGTATATATATATATATATATATATATATATAATATATATATATATATATATATATTTGACTATGTGATTTGTATAGTGCATTGCCATATCATGCTTTCTCAACGCCTCTAAAATTTGTTGTTGTTTTTTTATTGTTTAAATCGATCCCCTAGAGGGTTATAACGTCAGCCGCTTACCAGCTCTTTCTTCGATCGGTGATTCTACAGATTCTATATTGCGTGTCCTACATTTTACCTGACTCAAACGCATTTCGAGTAGGGATCTTTAACAAGTACCTGACATCGTATAGGCTTAGGTCCGACGACTTAACATCCTCTCCGAGGGATGACGTACTCAGATTTATTCACCTCTCCCGTGATTACATCGAGAGCCAGGTGGGGATCAAACCCCGGGACTACCATCCCAGAGACAAATATGTCAACCACTGAGCTAACCTGGCCCCCAGCCTCTAATATTAGGATGCATTGAACCACTCACAGCACAGTTAACTACCAACTGACAAGTTGAATTATTTTGCATGTATGTATTAAATATTCAAATAAAACGCATATCCTTAACATCTATATTAGTGTAAAATAAAACCACTCTAGAGGTTTATCACATTATGAGTAAAATGAATCCATTCACTGGCTTATTACTAGAATTATTGATATTTCTAATTGAATGTACATCAGAAGTACTAATCCATATTTCTCTGGAAGTAGTCAAAATGGTAATATATACAATTAATCCTAATTCACAATCTTAGATAATATGATATATTTCATTGTATAAGATTTTGTGTAAGGAATGACTGAAATTTTCTTCTTAAGTAATTTATTTACAAGATTTTTAATCCTGAACAATTAGACATTTTATTTCTATAACAACTTCCGCATTTCATAATACTTCTAAATGTTGTAGAGAAATTCAGCTAGTCAATTTTTGAAAATATGACAAAAAGTGAAAGCATTTTTAATTTTGAACTATGCAAGATGTAGTGATTAGTGGTCAGAAACAGGTATCTGGGAGTAACAACCACTATCACAACAGGTGTTACAACATTGCTTGTTGCGTTAGCAAATATTTACCCTCCTTCGCTAAGTAAATGGAAACAAATCTGGAAGTCTATTAGTGATAAGAGAAATCTGATTCAATCTTCAAGCAGAAAGTTATTCTATTTCTAATTACACAATTAAATTTAGGGGGGAAAAAAACCTTAATCTAAATTATATTAGTGTTTTTAACAAAGCACGGTGGAATAAAGAACTCTACTAGTACTGATAAATTTGAAAATGGGAGCTAGTAAATAAAGAAAATGTTAATGGTTAACAGAAGGGGACGGGGGCTATATTAAGACATGGAATGAATATTTGAGGGAGTTTTAAAATAGCCTCCAACAACCGCACTGGACTTCGGTAGTGTTTGCTAAAGACGTAACAATAAGGTTTCCAATAGTCTTTGTATTACTTAAGCAGCAATGGCAGCGAGTTTGAAAAAAGTATTTAATCTATGGTAATTTCATTTAAATTAAATAACAAACAAAAAAAAACAAAATTATAACCAAAAAACTATTAAATAAAATAGTATATTTTTTTTACAAGAAATAGAAAATTGCTCCGGACTTTAATTATATAATTGTAGGATATGTTAATACGACATTTACAAAATGAAATTTTTTTTATTAGAATCTATTAATTAATTAGACAAAGTTTTACTTTCCTAACTTTGCTAAAGGAAATATGGAAGTTATATGACCTCATAAGGTACCCTTCTTCAACTTGAGTCATTTGAAGAAATCGCACATAAAGTCAAATTACTTCCCTGAGATAAATTGCTAATCAGTAAAACAATGATATTAACAAAAAAGCGTCAGTTTAACAGATGAATAATTCATTTCTTTTGAATAGTTGTGAGCAAAAAGTTCAGACCGAGGTCAATTAAAGTGCTTGCACAATGCGAAGAACGCTAGAATTTTAAAAAAAAATTAAGCATTGTGTTTTAACAAATATTCATAGCGTTTTATTAAATAATTCAAAATATATATTACTGTATAAAAATATATATTCTGAGGTAAAATGGATAAACAAACAAAAGTCTCCACACTAAATAAATGAAGTTTTATTCAACAGCAACGCGTTTTGAACACTTTGTGTTCATCATCAGGAAGACACTATAATACAAATTATATCTAATCAGTTACAAAATTAGAGTGAAATAATAAAATTCAAGACATAAATGAATTGAATTTATTAATTAATTGAATATTATTATTTCACTCTAATTTTGTAACTGATTAGATATAATTTGTATTATAGTGTCTTCCTGATGATGAACACAAAGTGTACGAAACGCGTTGTTGTTGAATAAAACTTCATTTGTGTGGAGACTTTTGTTTGTTTATCCATTTGACCTCAGAATGAGTAAATACCACACAATTACGGATTGCACAACTAATGATTTAAAAATATATATGTTATTGTAAAATACAAAAAATGTATTTTACATTTAGTCTATATAAAAAAAAAGTCCAAAAAATGATTCCGTGGTCGATCCAACGGACCTATTAAACCTAAAATAATATGAATCAAATTAATTACTACAATTTATATTCTGAACAATAGTTAATCATTAGGAAGACATCAAACAGAGGTTTGAGGTAAGAGTGATGAGCCCCGTCTGTTAAATCAAAACCAGTCATTTTTTGACTTATAAGGGGTCTATTATGAATAAGGGGTATTTTTTGAATATTCTACACTCTGTGTAAAATTGTGTCATTCAATGTTATTGAAAGGTTTTTTTGATAGTAACTATCTACTTATTGTAGGGAAAATGTCTTTTGTTTGTTTTGCCTTTGTTGTATTTTGTTATATTACTTCCTATAATCTCTGGATTTTCGTGCACATACCTGTGGGTGTTTATGTGGGTGTGGGTGTGTGTGTGTTTGTGTGAGAGAGAGAGTGTGTGTGTGCGTGTGTGTACATATATATATATATATATATATATATATATATATATATACTTTTTCGTGGTAAATACGATTCAAAACGGACAAATATGGTTCAATATAGACAAAGAAACATAGAAAAATCAAAAGAACACACTTAAAGTCTCTAATTTTCGGTTTGAACCGTGTTCAGGAGAGATAAGAGAGGGTCTCCAACCGTCTCTGAACCAGTGCGTTTGGTTCCCCTCTCTTATCTCTCCTGAAGACGGTTCAAACCGAAAATTAGAGACTGTAAGTGTGTTCTTTTGATTTCTGTATGTTCCTTTATATATATATAGTAATTAAAAGAAACGGTCCAGTGGACTTTTAAATAAAAAACCAATTAAAAAGAAGATAGCACACAGTTTTTCCATTTCATAGTGTGATTTGATCATGTAAATATTAATATAGTGCACATATTATATATAATTCTAATAAGTAAACAAAATAAATATGTAAGATAAGCATTCATATAATATTTCGTAAACAAAATTGTTCTAGAATCCCAATCCACAGCATGGTACTTAAAAACAACCATTACTGATAATTCTACTTTCTTGAGAAGACAGATTTGACACTTGAAGTTGTGGCAAATAATTTCTGGTAGATGTAAAATGATTTGTAGTATATCAGAATAATCGGAATTAACTTAATATGGCTGTCCACCAGATATCACCTCACTTGCAATTAGGAGAATATCATATGTAACATATTATTGTTTTGTTATCCCAGATGACATCCTATTCGTCATCCTCCACAGGCCGAGCCCAGAATTGGAACTGTGATAGTTATCCTTCCCACGGTTGTACTTCTCTTAACGAACTTTTGCCTGAATTTTTCTCTCCACTTTATTTGATAATCTTCTTTAATTTTCTGAATATTTCTTCACACTTTCCCAGATTCTCTTCTGATTTTTAAAGTTTCGAAATCCACCACTGTTTTCCCAGATTACGTATTCTTTCTGTAAATAACCCACAACAAATAATATATAATGGATCCAACCCCAGCTACTTCGCTATTTTGGCAGTTATTTCGCAATGATCTATTTATAGTGAACATGTGTAATAAAAATATAGTGGTACTCACGTTTTTAAAATCCAGAAAAAAATTTATAAAAAATACTAAATTTAAAAAAAATGTAATTATAAGTTTTAAATGAAACATATAATTAAATATATTGAACAAATATAAATTGACAGTGGCAGACTGTCCAGGTTGCTAACTTTCCAAACGACAATGGACTTTTAAAGGAAGCAGGCTCTTAACTGAAGTAGACCCTTGAAGTCCTAAGTGAAGAAGACCCTTGGCGTATTTCTGCAAGATGAGCAAAAAAAAAAAAAGAGAAGCGAGTAGTTATAATTTCTAGGGTGCAAATTATTAGCCATTAATTAATTAATTAATTCTGGGATGTATAATTAACAAAAAGAAATGACAGTTTTAAGATCATAAATTGATCGTAAATTGGAAAGACACAATCCAAAATGATATAAAATAGAAGACACAATCCAAAAAGCCAATACCACACAAAAATTTTAAAGACATAATTGTCGATACAGATTATTATATTAGTCGCTGAACACAGGGAGGTAAACTAGGAGTGCTAACATAGGGTACGGTGATCAAAATAGGTGCCAAAAAGTTGATTTCTTATGTAACAACATTCATTTTAAATTATATGTGAAATAATTTTTCTAAATTTTTACTTGTTTATAACGTAACGTTTCATATACTACTCTTGATCATGAAAAAATTTGATTTCGAGATTTTCACGAATTTACAAGTTTGAGGTCCCTAAAGTCCTTTTATGACGTTTTCTTGATGATGATGTGTGTGTGTGTGTGTGAGTGTAATCAAAAAGTTGGTGTACACGCTTTAGTTCATAATCTTTGATAGATTAAATTAATATTTGGTACAAAATTGATTTCATAATGTAGACATGTCGTACTGTTTGGGAGCAATTATGCATGATGGTAAAGTCTTTTTTTTTTGCCATATAATGTGTTGCTAGACAACATATTTTGCTCCCAAAACTACTAACTCTAGAGTCTTGAAATTGTGGTATAATGGAAGCAACAAACACGAATAACTGGAAAAAATTCTCAGAATTTTAAAACAACTGCAAACATATTTTTCAATGAAATGTCAAAATTTGGATTTATGATTCAATCTAAAAGCTTGATAAGGACTATATATGCCATACCGCCTTATGGATCAAAATTAAATAATACCTAAAAATAGAGCACTATGCGGGGGATGAGTTGAGGTATTGTTTTTCAAAATTACATTAACTAAAGCAGGGTTATGGTGCGTTTTACGTTCTCAGAAAATGTTTCTTTGCCTCTAAAGGGCTCATTAAGGAACAATTAAATTTTGCCAAAAAACTGAACAGAAAATGAGCGATTTATGAAATAAATTTGTCAAATTTTCATTACCATATTTTTTCTTACATGTTTTTGATATTTTTCAGACAAAAAAAAGGAATATTCTGAAGCCTTAAAGGGAAAACTTTGGTTTAAATCTTGAATGTTGAAAGAGGTCAGATAAACAATATCGAATGTAATGTTACAGATGACCATGTAAGAGAACAATTGGATATGAGAACAGAAGCTATGTTCTCCTGTAAGAGATTATTTCGTAACACAAATTCTTCAATTTGGCTTTACAAAAGTGTTATTACTTCTATGGTAACACAAATGATATTATGATCAAACCACAATATAAAAATGGGAAACAAGACTAAGATCTTTCAACAGTAACAAGCGGTCTTTGTCAGAGTCAAAAACCTAACTGAAACACTAGGTGAAGAAAACATCTGGTAAGGGGTTAAGAAGAGTGGGAGGGAAGAGTGGTACAGTGATACCTTGAGATACGATTTTAATTCGTTCTGTAACCATCGTCGTATGTCAAAAAATTCGTATCTCAAAGCAATTTTTCCCTTTAAAACAATGTAATATGTATTAATGCGTTCCAGCGATACTAAATCACTCAAAAAAAAACGTTAAATTGCATATAATATAACATTTTTTGTACAAATAAACGAGTAATAACACACATATGGTAAAATAACATATTGATGTATGATAAATGTTAATAAAATCAATAAAAAAGAAAGGAGTTTAAATTTTTTTTCAATTTTTTTTTAGATTTGTTGTATCTAAGAATTAAGGCCCAGATTTTCTTTTTCAAAAAAAATCTGGGTCTAAATTCTTAGATATCCCCATAATTTCTATATATTTTTTTTTTTAATCATCACTTAGGCTAATCATCATTTTCATGTTGTGCCTTTTTGGCCTCATTCACTACGTGAGACCTTCGAAAAGTAACGATCAAGAGAGGTTTGTTTCTGCCTCTTTTTTAAAATGTTACGAAAAAATGTGAGACACGTATCATTAAATAAGGCACTCGCTCTCCCAGTAGACATTTTCTCTGGGTGTCTTTTTTCTACGAAATCAGACACTTCCTGCCTGATGAAATCGTATCTCAAATTTTTCGTCGTATATCGGAGCAAAAAATGGTCGAATATTTCGTGTCGTATCTCAAATAATCGTATGTTAGGGCAATCGTATCTCAAGGTATCACTGTATTTTAAAAGGGTGAAAGCGCGGGAAAGGACTAATGTCCAGAAAGGGATGTTTGGGGAAACAAAGGAGTACAGTAAGAAAGAGTAAAAAACTATCCGCTAACTGTCAACCCTCTGAGAATGGTTTCTAATAAATGATATTACATGCATCATTTGTGTGATTTACAAAAATAAGCATTAATATTGATTTCTTGATCAATTACTGTTTGAAGTATCTCTGGAAATGAAAAACTAATAAACATCTTTCATTTGGACATGCGTTTTATGTTTATGGATAGTTTTTATGATATCAAACTATGTTAAAAAGAAACAACAGTTGTCCTTAATTAGTTTGTTAATTAGAGTAATGGAACACACTTCTTTGAATATTTTAAACATTACTTCAAAACAAATAGTGCTAAAACAAATTTAAGTTATATTGACATCTATGATGTACTGTATAGTTGTAGGTTGTAGGGCTTTTTCTTCTCTCTGACACCTAATTTGTTTTTTTTTTCGTTTTTTTTTTTTGCTAATCCGTTCCTGCTGAATGTTTGTTTATTTTCGTGAAAAACAGAAATTAATTCCCCTATAATGGAAATCAAAACAAGATTGATTGAATTCGCCTTCACTATAATGAAGGTCAATGACTCACCTTTAGCACTCAACGCTAAATCACCTGAACATGTTAATCAGTGCCTATAGTCTTATTAGCCTCCTGAATGATAACTGCATGCATAAAGCAGCATGCGTTAACCAAGTGATAACAAAATGTTTCACAATTCAATTATATTTAAATTCTTTTTATATTTCTAATCAATACAGTAGAACAATTCAACTCTCCTACTTTTGTATAAATGTTTTATACAAATAACGCATTTTCACCACGTAGTTTTCTTCTTAATGACTTATTTTCCAAACATGAGTAAATGAATAGTGCCTACTGCACAACTTTTGAATCTGTGAGACAATCATTAGTAAACTAGAAAGGATATATTCAAACTAGAATCAAAATTTGATGGTTTAATTTCAATAAATGGAAGAAAAATGGTAATCATTTTTTTTTTATATCAAAAAGTGGCATTCAGTTTTCCATTATATCTTATTTCGGTTAATATCATGGACTGTATATGTTGGATGATTTCTATTTTTTTCGTCTAACTATTACAAATTCAAAAAGAAAATCATGATTTCTTAGGGCACAGTAAGTCAGATTTAGAGTGGTAATATGCCCTTTTTTCATTTTTTTTTTTTATTTTTACATGCATGTAACATAAAATCTATTATATATTATTTAACAATAAGGTAAATAACCCAATATGAATAATCTCACCATGTAAACTACAGTCAGATATTCAGAAATATAACTTAATCTTTCAACCAAAACAGTTGGTCTGGGTATTGAGAAGGGAGACAAAGAGGTATTTGAAAGGGTGTAAAGCACCAAGAGAAGGAACAAATAGCAGGGCAAATCTAGGCGAAAAAAAGAGTTCAAGAAGAAATACGTAAAAGCTATATGCTAATTGTCAACCGTTATAATTGTTTGGTTAACACTGTGTTTAACTTGAATAAACCATTATTGATTTTTATAGTGTTTGTTCTATTAAATTTAAAGAATAAAGACTCGGTAATATTTCTAAACAATATAGATCTTTTATATATAATCATTTTAGCTTCCATCTAAATCATGATTTTCTTCATTTATATACAAAAATAAGACCCTGCTTTGTTCACCACTAATTACGTTGTATTGGTGTTGTTTGAAACGTATTTTCCATTATTTATCAGTCATTATTATGATGGCATTTACAAGGAGTTTCATAAGAACACCACTATATTCCAGTTCCCTAGAAGAACTTTTAATTAATAAATTAAAGGGGTAATTACATTCATTGTTACCACTAGAAAAATCAATATATTACGTCAAGATTTCGAGCAACCTAGTAAGTAGGTCCAATGACTCATGATGTGGTAAACGATGATATTTGACATTAAATGGTTTTCTATTGAGCATTGGAGAACGTTTTTCTAGCAGCCTTTAAAGCAGTATCTATATAAAAATTAAAACTAAAGGTGATATTTCAAAATAATTGTTGGCAGAAAAAATTGTTCCAAAGTTGTTAATTTCTAAATGTTTGCCTAATATTTATCAAGGTCTTTTTGATAAATTTCTACGTTGTTACTAAAAAAACATATTTATTCGTGTCGGAATAAAGTTTGCATTTAGTAATTCTGTGTGAAGCAAAATCCATCTTAACTGTCTCATCCCAACCAATTGGAGGAAAATAATGTTTGATTACCTTTATGGTCACCTGAGATAGGTATGTAAAAATTGTTTACAGATACACACAAAAATTCAAGACATTAATTTCAAGAAGTCATTGACATCTAAATACCAATAGGTGATTAGTTCTTAATCTATTAATGTAGGGTCTATTCCTACATTGCTCGACTTGCCAGTAATGAAGACAAAAAACTGTCTACCCATCCAAATCTTCTTGTTCGGGAACGAAATCCTACTCTCAACCATTCCTAATCCCACGATCCTCAAAGTTTCCTACTTAAACTAAAAATGATGACCACATGACTCCAAAAGTATACAGTACCTCAGAGAATGCAAAGCCTGAAGACCAAACGACCACGAAGACGACATATTCCCTTACTGACTGACTCCCCCATTCTTGACATTGTTTACTGACCCAATAAAAAACAGCAGGATGGGAATCTAGCAGTAGTGGGCCTCTGGTGCGTAACTGCTATTTACGACATGCACTGTTGTGCATGGTAATATTCGTTGGTCGTTGGAATCTATTTGGTGAAATATTGTACAGTAGTACAGCAGTAGTATTAGTATACGAGTTAAATTTAAACTAGAAATATAAATGATGTTCAGCTGGTTAAATGTTTTTGTAATGCAGTAAAATCTATAAGACTATATTTATATATATAATTTATATATAAATATATATAAATATATATAAATATATATATAATATATATAAATATATATAATTTATATATATATAAGGATTTCTCTATGTTGCTAACCAAAATTTTTATAGCTTTTATTGTTTAATTACCCCTCTCACAAGTATGTTGTCTCTTAGGAAGATGCTTCACTAAAAAGTTCACATGTTACTAAAGATTGAACTTAATAGTTGCCATTTTTAGTGTAATATTATTCTTTTAATATTGGAAAGTCATAAAATAATTGTACTAAGACAATACTCCATACGAAATTTTAAATTTATTAAGCTTTGTCTCAGTAGCTCTAATTTAAAATTAAGGTAGAAGAAATATGTTTCTCAAGCTTCAATGTTATACAAAACAATGAGATGCTTAACACTTTAAGCACTAAGTATAACTGACTTTATTAATTGCTAATGAGTGGAGCATTTAGATTGCTAAGAACTTTTTCTGTAAACATTCAACATTCATCATCCTTGAAACCATTATATATACTTATATTATATATAATATTATATTATATTATACAATAAAATATTTTATTATATTATATTATACAATATGTAATATAAAAAGACTTCATATAAACAGGTGAAATAACAATCAATGATCAAACCATAATATGAAATGGGAAAACAAGACAAAGATCTTTCAACCGTAACAAGCGGTCTTCGTCAAAGTTGGGTTTTTGATTCTGACGAAGACCGCTTGTTACGGTTGAAAGATCTTAGTCCTGTTTTCCCATTTCATATTGTAATATGTAAAATGTTTGATTGGCATTGATTTTTACATTTGAGAATCTTATTCTTCTTACGTATCATACTACTCATTAAAACATCGCAAATTTCTTTTATCAAACCATTGAATAACAATTTTATTTCCCTATAAAAGAAGTTTAAGTCAATGTAAATATAACCAATAAATGCAGCAGGTTACCCATTATATCAAGATGAGTTTTCAGTTTTTATAGGTTTATTCTCTATTTTGGCAATTACAGTCATCCGTCTTGTGTAAAAAATACATTTTATGAGATCATAAATGTTCTATAACACTCCTTTCTGTCCATTTAGTTTAAATAAAAAAGTATTCACTTAAAAACTGAATGTAATTTATTAAGTGAATGTTTACTTCACTTTTTTGTAATTTTATAAACGGTATAAGCTGTGTCATGTCTATAATGTTCCAAATTTTATCATAAATCAACATTTGTACATTTCATATCAAAAAATACCTTTATTGTTGTTTTAAAAATTTGAATTTTTTTTTCAGTTATAGCTTCCATCTTTTAATAGTAATCCCAAAGATCCAATACTCTATATTTACCAGTTCAGGAGAAATATTGTCTGAAATTTTAGCCAAAAAGGTGACTTTTCCGTTATATATTAATGGCCAGAAAGAACAGAGCACATTTACACAATACGACCCATTTTTGTGAAAAACAAGATTTTGATTTATCAAATAATGTGGCATTTAGAGCTAACAAACTTTTACCACTCTCCCACATACACAGACATCATCAAAACAAAAGATCCCTTAACATTTCGAGATCAAGTTTTTTAATGATTGCTATACTATAGTTATAGTAAAGTATTACTGCGAAATGATGTGTAATCAATTTGTTTGAGAACAATCTGACTCTTTGTATAAACTTATTTGGTCAGATGAGGCTTGCTTAAATTATCTGGCCATGTGAACAGGGATAACTGTGTGAAATGGTCTGATGAAAATCCCCATTGGACGATAGAGACTGAACTAAACTAACCGGGCATTACAGTTTGGGGTACATTACTAAGCAAGGTGTTGTTTGGCCCATTTTTTTAAATCGAACTGTAAATGGAGAGAACCTTGACATGTTTTATGAAGTAGTTGTGTCACAACTTAAAACTAAACCTAATTTTGATGAATTTTCTTTCAGTAGTTTGGTGCACCGCCATATTAGTAGCAGCGTGGATACGTCGGCGTGAGACACCACGTCCACTTGACCTGACTCTTATGGATTTCTTTTTTTTTTTTTTGGGTTGTTGTTAAGAACAAGGTTAATGACAACAAATCCGAAGCAATAAATGATTTAAAAGATTACATTCATCTCGGATTCACAGAAATGTATGAAGATCAGAATTTGTGGCGCACTGTGGAGTGTACTGAGAGCTTTCAAGAATGTTGCAATCTTGAAGGAGGACATTTTCAGAATATGAAAGATGAAATTGTTTATGTTTATGTTAACAGGGATAACGAATTTCCCGCTGTTGTAGTGTCGAATTTTCGACACTAAACTAAATAAATAGTCCATGTGATAACTGTAAATAAAACTTTTGAGCCACTTTATATATTATATATATATATATATATATATATATATATATGGTATATGAAAAATAAAAAGTTTACCAGGAATCGATAACTTTTCTAAGTTCAAATCAAACTTTCAAATCAATGTTTCGGTTTTATTCAAAACCTTTTTCATACTTAAGATATGAAAAAGTTAAAAACCCAAACATCGACTTGAAAGTTTACATTTATTAAAAAAGTTAATAAAACCCAAACATCGACTTGAAAGTTTACATTTTTCCTCGAAAACTGACTCATTCCTGATAAATGTTGTTTCTCTATTCTGTTTATCCCACAGTCGTTACCTTTATCAAGTTCCATATACATACACTCTATATTTACATTAGTGTACTATCAATCAGTAGATAAGTTTATGCTTTATCACTGGCTTTTTCTTTAAGTATTTAACTTTTTAATGTTCTATGGTTCTTGAATCTCAACAGTTGCAATTCAACTACAAAAAATCATTGTTTTAAACCTTTATTTAAATTGAAAAATTAAATTATTAATAAAAAAATAAATAATAATAAAATAAATAATAAATTATTAATAATTTATTTAAATTTAAACCTTATACCTAAATTTATTTTTGCTTTCTTTATGTTATTTATTTTTAAGTTGGTAGATGAATTTTAAAAAATAACCATCTTCCAGCTGAAACTAATGAAAAAATGTTATTGAAATCATATATATTTTTTACTCATAAATTAATTTTCCTACAGAATACGTGTTATGTTATAGCAGACTGATGAATATTATCAAGTTGATGAGGAGTAGGCAGACTTTGTCAAGGTTCTAGCAAGTTACTTAGAGAAGTTATCTAATTGCAGCAAAGACAATTAATTTTCTTTTATCTAGCAAGCGTCATTAATGACAATTATCCGCCTGTGACATCCCATTTCAAAACAGTCATTCTCTAATGTATACCCTTATATCTTAAATTACTCCTTTGTTCATTAGATATTTGTATTTGAATAATTTATACAAACAAATATCAACAACTGAAGTGAGTTTTTTTGTTTTAATAGAAATTCATACAATTATTAAAAACTATCGAAAAAAAATATCCTGAACTATATTAACATCATAAATTCGTGATCTCTGTTGAGTAAAATTGTACGATACCCAGTTTGCATTTCTTTAAATGGACTGAATAATAAAGAGGAGAAGAAATATACTTACTCGAAAATATTAGTTTGGGACTGAAAGTTTCCTTTTTCATTTGTCAGTGTTTTTATTTATTTTTTAGTAGTCACGTATGTTTGTTGTAATATTTCAGCACATATAGTTGTTAAATAAGGAAATCAAAAAAACGATTAAGAAAATATTAAAAATACTCATGATTTGTATACGAGAAAACCATTGTTAAATTTCTAACTTTGTAACCATCATCAGAAGACTCTGAAGACGGGTGAATCTGAAGGCCCTCTCTTTCATTTCACTTCTGGTAACAATC
Organism: Hermatobates lingyangjiaoensis; assembly: GCA_026182355.1. NCBI lineage: Eukaryota > Metazoa > Arthropoda > Insecta > Hemiptera > Hermatobatidae > Hermatobates > Hermatobates lingyangjiaoensis. Next base: position 1,383,377 of record JAPFBL010001930.1, on the reverse strand, counting down.
AGGTCAAAAAATCAAGGATTGGAAGAGAAATTAAAATCTCTATTTGCGCTTTTCTGTGCATTTGAATCTCGAGGTTATTTCTGGACCCACACGAACATATATATATATATATATATATATATAAAGATTTCACATAAACACGTGAAACAACAATCAATGATCAAACCACAATAAGAAATGGGAAAACAAGACTAAGATCTTTCAACCGTAACAAGCGGTCTTCGTCAGACTCTGACGAAGTCCGCTTGTTACGGTTGAAAGATCTTAGTCTTGTTTTCACATTTCTTATTGTGGTTTGATCATTGATATATATATATATATATATATATATATATATATATATATATATATGGGTTTCCTGCCGTTGTGTTTCCGGCGTGCTTGGTCGCCCATTCTCTTTTCTCCTGAAGACGGATCATCCAAAAATTTGAGTTTGTAAATGTGTCTCTTTCTCTGTGTGTTGCTTTTCTTCATTTTTGAACTGATAATATATATATATATATATATATATTCTAATGTAGTACAATCAGTTATTATGTGGTATTTACTCATTGTAGGGTAAAAATCTAATGAAATGGTCTCCACATATAAAAATTTTAATGATATAAACAACGCGTTTCGAACACGTAGTGTTCTTCCTCAGGCATTAACTAAAAAAATACAATGACACCAGAGAGTTATCTATAGTACAAAGTAAATAAGTACAAAAATTAATATAAAATAAAATAAGGCTGAAAGTACGAACCTAAGGATGAGTGCCTCTGAATAAGACTGACTGGTAATGGAATGGACATGGCTGGGGGTATAGGGTACATCTGTTTCTTATTAGAAGGCAGGTACATTTTTCTTTTTTCTCTTAAAAGTTAGGCTGAGCCTTTACATTTTCTTTTAGACTAAGTGTAGGAAACATATTGAAAAAATAACACACAGAGCTATAACGAAATATAAACCAAATATATGTATAAGGAGAAAGTAGATTTTTTTTTATTTTTATATAAATAAATTAAGAAAAGTTGTACATTTGGGAATTTGCTCATTGAGGCAAGTAGAAGAATTATCACGCATATATATATATATATATATATATATACAAGTTCAAAGTTAGTAAAGAAGAACAAATAAACACAGACAGTCTCATATTTGTGTGTGTTTATTTATTTTTGTTTTTTACTAACATTCAACTATTGTTGTTTGTTTCTGATTATTTTCACAATATCTATATAAATCAAAGAAAGGTTTTGTCTGTATATTGTTTAGAACTGAATTATTTCATGTTATCTTTACGCTTCATGCATTAGAGAAACCGAATCCGCCCTTAAAAAATTTCTGTCAGTTTTTCCGACAAAATTTTGTCGGAAGTAAACACAGCCACCATATGATATAGCAAGTTGAAACTTTGACAGTAGATTTGTATGTTTAACTTAAAATTTAAGCTTTGAATGGATAAAAAATTCAACTTAAAAGCGAAGTAATGAGCTTTTAAGCTGTCTTTTCCTAACTTCACAGACATGTTTATTTTGAAAATATACAGGTATAGCAAGCAGGTATTGTTAGTTGATTTCAATTTTATGTGCATTTACACTCCCAGCATGAGATAATTGACAAGTTATTTCCTGAAGTTCAAGATCTGCCATCATTTAGAATAACTGGCTTTGTGAACGAGCAATTCTCACCCCTAAATAAGCAGACAGGAAGAATCAATAGGAAGCAGTTCATTATCCAAATGAATTTCTTGACTACGTGACTGCTCCTGGGCTGCCTGTTCTTGACTTAAAACTTAAAGTAGGGGCACCAATCACGCTGACACGAACCTTGAGTGCCCCATAAATGTGCAACGAGACACGACTCCGAATTCGTTCTTTGCATAGATACATCATAGATATCATGACTGCGTATGGTACTGGGAAGTCAGTGTTTATACCACGCATACAATTGATACCTAGTAACTGTCCCATTCTATTCAAATGGTTGCAATTTCCCGTCAGCATCTGTTTCATAATGACGGTAAATAAGTCGCAAGGCCAAACTTTGTCTATGGTAGGAATTGAAGTGAGTGTTTCTCACATGGTCAACGGTATGTTGTTTGCTCAAGAGTCAGAGGTTACAGCCATCGCTGCCAGAATGTTTTTGTCAATAGTACCAACTGTTATGCTGAAAAGGTATCAAATCAGGGAGAATAGTACCAAATGTTACAAAACTTGTCTTAAGTCCAATGCTATTCATCTACAATAGCCTAAAAAAACCTTCCTTACAATCACCAATAGCAGTAGCTAAGTCATGAAATATAATTATTAATACTTTAACTGCATTGTGCACCGAAGGTACTAACTTTAGCTCGAAGGCAAATAGTACCAATATTACCAATACCAATAGTACCAATACCAATTGATACTATAGTACCAATTCTGGCAGCCCAGGTTCCAACTCTCTGTTCTTCCATGCATTTGAAAGACATAAAGCTAATGTGGTGTATACGGAGGCACTTAACAATCGGCCAAAAATTACTTAACATTGGGCTAAAAAATATATTTTTACCTTTTCTTTAATTTTTCTAACAATATTTTGAAATATTGTTATATATGCATCAACAATTCAACTCTGAATTTTTGTAAAATACCCGTTAAAGATAGGCACGTCTGTTAGTTTAAGTATAGATAAGCATTTAAACAACACTAACATTTAAAAATGTAACTGAGATCTTTCAACCAAAACAACTGGTTTTCATCAGAGATACCAGTTATTTCTTCCATTGTAAATTGACTTATAAGAAAAATAAATTTAATTACATAATAAAGGAAGCCATGATCATTGATTTGTGACAGTGACTTAATATGCAGTTGATACATCGGAACTATCTAATTTCATTAATTGGAATTGAATATGCATTTTAAAATAAAATTCCCATCTATAGATTACTAAGATTAACTCTAACGAGTACCATTACTTGGTCGCAAGAATTTAGTTTAATTTCTATATTTCAGTTCATTTATTGATTTTAATTTCACGTAATATTGTAAACCCTTGTTATATAAAATAACAAACTATGAAACATAAATAAGGAAAGTGACAAGAAAGATTCAGAAATTTTTTATTTCTGAAATTGATATTTCAGAAATATCAAATTTTTGATATTTGGGGAGGTAGAGATCTGGAAAATCAAGACAATGCCGCCTTGCCCGAGCTTACTAAAAGAACACAAAAGGCAGAAAAGCTAGAAAAAAAGAAAAGAAAAATGGAAATAAAACACAAAAGGTGTAAAATGAAATGAACATATGAAATAAAATAATTGAAATACGAACAATATTGTGTTAAAAAAAAGAAGGTAAATAAATTACCCCAATTGTTTTTAAAACAAACAGTAATTAAGGGGTAATATAAATAAATAACAATGCCAAAAATAAACATCATGGATTGATTATAAAAGTCGCTTCATGCCCCGAAGACCGAATGTAGATCCCTTCAAAAGCGCTATTCAGGAGGAACCTATATCCCTCATAATTTGTAGCCCGTAGAAAATTATTGAAAGATATACCGTGGTAGCTAGTATAAATGCCTAGGTGTAAGTTAGAGTTCTATTAACTAGAGCTCTATGATGGTTCATATAGAGTTTTAATGATACTGAAAGCCAGGCCTAGGAGAAGGACTCACATCTAGTACACACCAAATGATAAATAACACTTTTGAACGCATAAAAGTAATTGTAAACAGCAGGATATGTTGATTTCAAGAAAGGAGAATAGATTTAAAATTAAGAATAGAGCAGGTCAAACAACCTCGGTGTCTACACAGATCTTTTCTCGCAGTCGTGAGAGTGTTTCTCGTGAGGATCTAGTTTCTAAGAGAAAAAATTTGCCATGATTGGGAGAACGTCTCTCTTATCAGTTATGTGGTAGACGTGGGGGGTGAAAGAAAGAAATTAAAAGTGGAGGGAGATAGTGGATGATAGTGTAGGGAAAGTTATTTGACAGTTCCATGTTGTGAATACCATGGGAAAAGTAGCAAGGAGGTAGGCAGACTCAGTGGAGGGGAGAAGGGGAAACGGAACCAAGGCTAACGAGTCTCATTGCTGAAACCAGTCTCGTTTCCAACAAAACAGAAGACTAACCATCTTCTAAAAATTTAATTTTAAGTGAGTTAAGGTGAATATTGTTTTCTTCAAGTCCATTACAGATTTGGTGATCCCTCATGGAAACGGACCTGGGAATGGATATCTTTATGCGGAAGATGGCAACGATCAAAGTGTAAATAATGGTGAGGGTTAAAGGCTTTAAAATAATAAGAGAACTATTGAGGGTAATAGAACTATTGACTATTGAGAACTATTGACATCCAGGAAGGTGGAAGAAGTGCTAAGGGTATTGCAGTTTAATAGACCTAGACTCATATTCATACAAAATATCAAAAAGAAAAATACCGGCCAAAATTCACTTTATCGTAATCATGATATTGGTACTTCTTTCAGAGGAAAATAGCAACCACCGCTTTCTGTCGGAGTACCAGAATATGTCAAATATCGAAATATAGAAATGAGTTTTATTCAGTACTTTGCTATCTGCTGCGCTGGTCTATTATCCTTACAGAGATTTATTTTGATTTTATTCACACATAAAGTATTTTTACAGTATACTTAAAATTAAATTAACATATAAGCTATGTAATGAAGTTTAAAATCGAACTGAAAGAACCAAGAGTCATAAAGATAATGACTGCCTCTTATTCTGTACGTGATTCTGACAAGGTCTAGTGGTATTAAAAAATTAGTTTCATTTTTTAATTCCACTCTGCTTCATTTCATAATACATATTTATATATTATTAAACTTATAACTGAGAAATGCGAGAAAATACACCTTATTTCGGCTTATTACTGCCTTCAGGATAAAATAAAGAAAACACGAAGTGAAGACACAAAAGGGTTTTGTCAGGATACCATCTCAATGGTAAAAAAAGAGTAATATACTTTGCAATTTGCTCTTTGTAAGAGAACTGCATGAAATAGTTTTTTGCTAAGTAAATAGAAAGGTATGAGAACTTTTTATTTTCCTTTAAGATTGTGGTGTTTTATTTTATTTGAAGAAGCCCTATGTTTATAGTGATATGTATGAATATACATATAATCGAAAATAGTGCATGTAATTAGTTTCAGAGTTTTAAAAAGAATAATATAATAATATAATTTTAAATAATAAAAATGATAAGTTAATGATCTAGACGAGCTACATGGTTAACTTTATTAGTTCTGAGATGAATTCGCAGCTGTATGTCAAAATTGTTACCAACCTGAGGAATTAGGAATCGTCCTAGATTAAATTGCACCTGTTATATCATTGAGTTTTAGTATGATAAGTACTACATCAGGTGATAAGATGTAATGTTCTCACTACCAATTGGAGTGAGATAGATTTACCTGCCCCAATTGACTGAAGTACTTGCCACTATTGTAGTGTTGTGGGTATAGGTTATGGAGGAGGTTTCAGTATTCGGCTCACTGTTCCTTTCACATTGTTCAAGTTAAATTATCATTTCTTCGTTGTCATACGTATAAAAAGTATAACTTAGAATTGTGCTTCGAATATTTATTTTTCATGTTGAATAATCATTGTTTAAATCTATATTAACAAACAGACGTCGTTGCAGCGTCTCGTGTGAACCATTAATTGTCATCTCCTACCAGGTGATCAATTTTAATATAAATAGATATGCTGTTATGTGAACATAACTTTGGAGGCGTAAACGATATCATATCATCGAATACACTGTAGAGTTATATGTTTAACATTTGTCGATTTTTCTTCATATATAACTTAAGTCTGTTATAAGAAATTGTGGAAGTTGCTTTGATATATTTAGTTAACTTCTTTTAAAAAAGTAATGATCCACATTTTTAGTATGAAATAATGCCTACCAAGATTCATTGTTTTTCATTTGGTTATGGCTGGATTAAGTTCTTAATCTTTTCATGAGGAGCATGAAAATTAATTCCTATTTTCCCATTAATTGTCTGTACTATTCGTATTTCTGTTTATGTTCTTAAAACTTCTTAAATGGGTAAATCTTTGTCCCTTAATATTTTACTTCGAAAATTTCATTGAATAATATTATTATACTATTAATATTTTTTTGAGATTTACTAATAAAATGTTTGGGATACTAATTGCATGCTAATCATTTTTATTTATCCAATTACACTTGTTTAATTGAGTATTTTTTCTTGTTTAACGGTGATTAACAAATGTTTAATTGACACTATATCTGTAAGTAATGAATTTTTAAAGCTTCATTAAATATGTTTAAAGCACATTTAATATAATTTCACTCTAGTAAAATACCTAATTAATATCATTTTAAGTTGTCAACATAATCATTTGGAGCTTAAGATTACGATTAGCTACTCTATTTTACTTTTGTCCTTTTGAACTCTGAACTTTTAACTTTGATAAACTGTTTCATCTTTCATAATTTCCTTAATTTTGGTTTGTGTCAGAGTAGTAATGTTTTAAAATCGTATTTAAAAAAATCCTAAATGTATTTGTTCATCAAGTTATGTTTAATTATGTACTTAGTTTTATGCACTGTTTTAGTAATTTATGAAGACATGAATTACCATAATAAGTTCACTCTCAAAGGATTTTATGATAGCTTGTACGATGTATTTGAACTTTTGGAGTGAAGAAAGTTGGTTTGAATAATACTTTTTGAATATATTGTATTTGACATTATAAAACCAATTGAATATGGTTTTATTTTTAGGTTTTTGAAAATATGGTGCCAGTTACGTAACGCTCATTAGTCTTAGCTCACCTTACAGATATCTCAAGTTCATGGGCTACGATGAATATCGAAGAAACCCTGGTGAATAAGAGAAATGGAATACGGTAGCCAGAATGAAGTTTATTTTGTTAATGAAATAATAACCTATTCAGTACTTCCATTTAATATATTTAAAAGGAAATTCAGTGATTTTATATTTTCTACAATTATGAATTATGATTTTTAATGATCTTTACTATCTAGAGTAGAGATTTTAAATACTACAGACTGAATTACTTTTTATTACCTTCAGGTGTTCTGTTAAGATGATACTACTGATAATTTTAGTTATTATCTACTACAAGCAGCCTATTTACTATAAAAAAAAAGTGTCAAATAAGTTATTTTGATATAATTCACATACTATGAACTTTAGTAAATCTACTTAGCCCCTTCTCTGATGGTTACCTTTCATCAGATAACCCATCTATTAACAATTTTACTAAGACTCTTGGTCTACATTTTGCAGTATATTTCTTGCTTCTTAGGTTTCTTTATGTAACAGCAAGCTTATCCGAAAAGGCCTCCAAACAATTTCATATTTCCTATCACAATATATTACTGGGATTGTGGAATCACTTAGTTTTATTACACTGTATTCGCTTTTATTCCTAACTTTATTGTATTATTACTTTTTTTTCTTTGATAATGTGCTAAATTGTTAAAACGTGATTCTTGAAGGGTCATACAGTTATACTATTAAATATAACAATATTATCCCCAACTTTTCTCTCTTTTCTTTGTTTAAGTGGTAAATCCATTCTTTTTTATTGTGTATGGTACGCAAATATATATATATATCGTCAAAAATTTATAAATAAACTTGGACATTCACATACATTAGAAAAACAGTTTAATTTTTAAATTTTCAAAAAAATTTTGAGTTTCAATCTTTTTTTTTATTGTATGTGAATACAGTTTATTTACGTTTAAACTGGAAGTTAACATTGGGCACATAAGAGGGCTACACTTTACTGCAGTCGATATTTCGAACAACTGTTCGTCATCAGGAGAGGACTGAAAAACATGTATATATCTTCGTCTTTTATCCTTCGCCAGATGATGGGCAAAAGTTAGACATTAGAACTATATCGTAAGTGTGTTTTTCTGATATATATGTGCTGTCTTAACTTAGAACTTTTTTAACAAGTCAATTTTCGTTTTCTACTATATACATCTGAAAATTACACAGAACAGAATAAAATACTTACTGCGATTGATATTTTGAATAATAGTTCGCCATCAAGGGAAAACCAAAAGAGTATATCCTAATTCATTTTCTCTTGTTTCGCTCATAACAGACTCATATTCAAAATACCAACCGCCTTAGCTGTTTTGATCTGAACTTCATAATTTTTAGCTTTATAGATCAGGTTTAACAATCAGTTTTATGTTTTGAAATATATACATTTGTTTAAATTTATTACCAAGAGTTGATACACTGTTGAAAGTACAGTTTTTAAATGCATACTTATTTTACTATATTGATTAACTGCTCGGTAACAAAACAATTTTTTTTAATGTAGTCATATTCTTTTATTTAAAAATCTACTTTAAAAGCAGTTTTTTGTTAAAAGGAACTATTCGGTTTTTTAAAATTAAAAAAAAACTTTATTTTTTAAAATTCAATTGGCACTTACCCTGACTCATTCAGTCAGCTAATAATTATGCAAAATATAGCTTCTGTATAATGAGGTTGTATCTCATGAAACTAGTTATAAAGTATATGTATTTTTTGCAGTACCAACCTTCTAGCATGACATTAGACAAGAAAATTTATAGAATTAATATGAGAATTGTTAGCAACATCTTTATTTTAAATAAAAACTCCATTTACTTCAATTTACCTTTTGTTTAGGTATTAAAACGTTACTTGAATGCATATAATATGGCATTTGTAAAATAGACTTGGTTAATTATAGTTTATCAACATTGCTGTTTTTAAATTTCAGTCTCAAACTTTTTCTGGAAAATTTATGAATGTATGATAATGAGATAATTAGTATTTTATTTATTAAAGAAAAGCCGTCTGTATTTACCACTTGTTCACGCAAATACAAATAAGCAGTTGTGTTATTTTGTATACTATAATTATATATTATTTCAATATAAGAAAAAACAATGTATAATATGATTTATATAATATTTTCAATCACGCTTAAAAGAAGTATTATTTTTCACTATACCTGATTAATTAACTCTTAAATTAAGTTAGTGCTGGTTTTCTTTTGAGTGTTAAAATTTAATAATTCCAAGGAAATTTGTTTCTTTTATGAATGACAAAACCTGAAATGAAAGTGATGTGTTCAAAATACAACTCAGTGACTATTTTTTTTTTATTTTAGCATGAAAGGAGAAGATGAAAGCAGTCTGCATGTAAGATTGTTTCATTTATTGAAAAGTTTACTTAGGAAAATCGTGATGTGGCTTAAAATAATAGTCAGGACTATTTTTGTGATAATGAATAATATTTACTGTATCCCAACGTTTTGTGTTTGGATTTTACTACTTCAGCCCCTAAGGATCTATCATCCCAAACTCTACTGGAAGATAGAAGGAACATTTTTCCATTGGTTATTAGCCATGGTTAGCATGTGGAGTTGGTCAGCAGGATATGATAGTGAGTGTCTTATGTTTAATTATTTGTTTTGAAGATTTATTTAACAGTGTTATCTTAATGGGTTAATTTTTTTTCAGTATTACGCTAAATTTCTAACTCGGATGATCCTTTAAAATGTCATTTTTATCCGATAATAATCAAATACATGAATTTGATATATCCGATATATGAATATGAAATATCCGATAATAATCAAATATTTTGATATATGAATAATAATCAAAATAACACTTGATGTAATAGATGGACTAATTTACCACAGTGAAACCAATTTAGAAACAACGCTCTAAGGCAGGCATGGGCAACCTGCGGCCCAGCACATGTATTTGTGCGGCCCTCGGAGATTATCTGGAGACTATCTCAATATTAATAGTTCCTTTGCTTTGTTGGTTTTTAAAAAAAGCTCACCGTGACTTTTGGAAGGAAATTACAACATGAGAGAGAGAGAGAGACAGAGAGAGCTCTATAGCAACAAATGTTTTGTTGCTGTATTTTATCATAAGAAAATAATGAGATACGAATAATAATATAGAATAATATGTATTTCTATATATACATAAAAATACATTATACATATTAGCTGTATGTATCGAAATACCACAGAAATTACCATGCGGCCCGAGGTCACTTTCCCAAATTATATAATGCGGCCCTCAGTTCACAGAAGGTTGCCCATGCCTGCTCTAAGGCCTTTCGTCGAAATTGACGAAAGGCCTTAGAGCATTGTTTCCGAATTAGTTTCATCATGGTAAATTAATCTGTATATATATAGGATATTACATGCATCCACGATATATAATTATTATAACAGGCAATAATTAATCCCCGATAACACCTGATGTAAAAATAAAAATGAAGTGTCTCTCAGTGTGATCGTTCACGCTATTATAATTGTCAATTTGAATGGAGGGATCTCAGTTTCTTGAGCATTTTCCTTACCAAATTTTTATAAAAAATAAAAAGGAAAAAATTAGATTATATACAATTTAAAAGTGTGAAGCATATATGAAGTCTCCTTTTGAATTTTTTTGATCACGATAAGGGTCATGCTCGCTGTGTATAACGACAAGACGTAAAGAGTTCTTTTGTGGATTTTGTTTTAGATCGTCTGTACGCCTAAGTTTGTAAACGTTATAAATGATAAAAGATATAGCAAATATTTTTATAAAAATATTTTAATAACCGAACTTTAATCTGAAAATGAAAATCTGAAAAGACATTGTTATTTACAAATTTCATTTTCTATACCGCTTATTCAAAAAAATATACTTTCTGGTGTCATTTGAGGTCACAAAATGTAAACAAAGAAATGGAAAAAAGTATAATTGTTGTTGGCCAGTTTACATTGTGTCGGGTTATTTTGAGGTGATGCAAGTGTCCTTTCCGGCTGGTGCATGTTCATTTTCTTCTAGTTTAAAATAGTATAATGTTTCCTTTGTTTGAGCTTTATTGTATTGGAGAAAATAGAGCTGTAAGTTAAATAACAGTAATTGTTTCCAAGTCCACAATTAATAGGTTTTCTCTTTATAGAGAACTAATCTAGGAGCGGAATGTTTTTGTTCACTTGTTTTTTGGTACCAATTTCAATTTTTTATTAAATCAAAACATTTATTGATTTTGATTCGTCAATTTGGAAATGATTTTCATTCAAAATACATTTGATTTAATTTATTCAGTGATTCTTCTGTTTTGTCCGACTACTTTCGTAATTATTATTATATTATTAGAAATTAGTTTTATCTTCTAAGCTGATTTCTAATACGGATGAGGAGCTTAGTGATATCCTAGTTTAATTTCACTAGATGTATAAATAATCACACTTAATAGTGTGATAAGAATAAACCTGTTTATTCTTGTGATAGCAATTATAACGAAAATTTGAGGTATGTATTTTTTACTATTATTTAGGAACCACTAGTTCCTTTGGAATTTTGATATCACAGTATATATGTATAACAATAAAAAGATTTCACCTAAACACGTGAAATAACAATCAATGATCAAACCACAATAAGAAATGGGAAAACAAAACTAAGATCTTTCAACCGTAACAAGCGGTCTTCGTCAGAGTCAAAAACCCAACTGATGGGTTTTTGACTCTGACGAAGACCGCTTGTTACGGTTGAAAGATCTTAGTCTTGTTTTCCCATTTCTTATTATGGTTTGATCATTGATGTATAACAATGTACAAATAGAATGTATGCAAATTATGTATACAATGTACAAATACAAATATTACTATAGTCGATATTGTACCCGTATCGGTAGCATTGTTTCAAGAATTGTATGATACATTCCTGTTGGCTGTCTTTGGAAGTAGAGATCTATCTTATCCAGTTACTTTTTTACAAAATATACATTTTTAATAGTGTAAATAATAATGACGTATTAATTGTTTTCATTTTAGTCGTAGAAATGGGAGACGATATAAGATTGTGCCTCGACTCCAAAACATTAGTATTGGTGAATCATCAGTCCACTGCAGACGTCCCTCTGTTAATGGCATGTTTTAATGTCAAAAAGGGAGTCTTGCCAAATATAATGTGGATTATGGACAGAGTGTTTAAATTCACCAATTTTGGTATTGTTTCTATCGTACATGAAGATTTCTTCATCTTATCTGTAAGTTTAATGTTACGTTTTATCTTAATGTTTATTTATGATTCTTTTAGTTTTCATTATTGTTAATTTTTTCTGTGTATATGACTTCTTAATTTCTCATTAAAGCTTTATTTTTGACTGAAACTTAAATTAGTCTTTATAAATCAATTTCTTAGTTGTGAATGGATTCATTTATTCTGCCTGACCGCTGGCATTGTTATTGTTACTATTGTTTCGTGATTTGAAACCAGTTGATTATTACAGTAAGAGGTTTACAACAATGTAGTTACGTTCGAAAAATGTTAATATTGATGAATTTTGTGAGCAATATTTATTTAATTTTATTTCTAAAAGCAGTAAATCTCAAACTAAAGTTTCCTACCGTCTTAAACTCATTATGGGAACTCCTCACCTACGGTTTCACTGCCAACAAATTATTTACTTGAAGATGACATCCTTATATTATATTAGGAGCCCTTTTCACTAATTGATAAATTAATTAATTTTAATGTCTTAATATTTAGAAATTAATTGTGAACCAATATTTTTTCGAATCGAATATTGATTCATACTGTTATTAATAACAAAATAATGAAATTTATTGTTATTAAAATATATGATTATGATTGCTTAAAAACAATTATTATTTTGGTAGATTATTAGTTAGGTATTTAGGTTATTGGATTTGGCATAATAATGTATGTATGTATGTAGTGAATGAAATTTTGGAATGGAGGGTTGTCTTCCACAATGTATTGCTTACCATTAGTTTAAATGATGTATTATAAGGGATAGTACTTTAAAAGGTGAATTTAGTGAGAAGTTTCTTTTGATTGTTTCATTTATTTTATGTTTTATTGGTGTCTCTGCAGGTTCTGTTGAATATCATTTTTGTGTTTATCATATTTGATAACTACTTTTTTTTCTTTTTTTTTTTTTTTTGATTAATTTATCCCTATTCTCTTACTCAGGTTATTTTACCTCAGGATGTATCAATGAAAATGATATTAGTGCTTAGGGAGTTTATAGCCAAGCCAAGTGATAAATATGTAGAAGACAAGTAAAATTAAAGAAGCTGTGTTTCTTCCTCCCTCCACATTGAGAAACAATTTGTGTTTAAACTAGATAGAAGGGACTTTAATATGATAGTGTCATCACTCGTGTTCTCAACTGCTGTGTTTCCTTTCACTTTCTAACCACATTAATACAGCGATGTTATAAAAAGACCGTTTTTGTGTGTGTGTGTTTTTATGTAAAAGAAGGACGGAAGTTTAAGAGGTCATTTTCATCAGAACACCGATGTGTACCATATTCTTCCACAGTTTGGACGGGAGTTACAGACAAGGATTTATTGATATTAATTCTATTTTCTATGGGCTTCACTCTTCTAAAATGAATTAACGGAACTCAGATATTGTATGACTTCATTCATTACAGTTTTTGAAGGAAAGTTTATGAAATGGTTCAGAACTTGAGTAATAAGATGATACAGGCACCTCTGTTTGAATAGCTTCTACCCAAGCTAATTAAATCTGTCCTGAGAGGAACCATCATTTTATAATTACCCTCATAATTTCTTTGAGTCATTCTAATTATGTTTTGTTGGTGTCTCTGCAGGTTCTGTTGAATATCATTTTTGTGTTTATTATATTTGATAACTAAAATTGTTTTTATATATTAAAACTGTATTAGTTTTTATTATAATCTCTATAGCTTGCTTTGAAGATGATGAATCTTTAATATGATAATTAGTTACTTTTGATCAGGGGATCTCAAACTTGTTAACCCATCAACTGGTCAATAAAGATTCAAATTATCTTTCGCCTCCTGTGAGTCACAAAAGTCATGCCACTGAATTTTTTCTGATGTTGTATACCAATCTTTATATTCCTCATTTCAACCTCGAATGGTATTAGGATCCATTCGAATAATTCGGTATGTGATATTCTTTTGAGTTTACTCATTATTGCCGAGGATTTCAAACTTGAGTCTCCAGAGTTGCTTCGAACCAAGCGATAAACATTCACTGACCTCCATTTAATGTATCAACCTCAATTTTGGCTCATCGACCCAATGAGGTTAATAGTCGCTATAAGTTGGAGAAAATAATAGAATTGACAATACAGAACTTTAAATGAGCAACAATTATAAGTAGTGTAACTACAGGAATTCAAATAGTCAGATGTCTGTGAACAGTAAACTGAGAAAAAATTATATTTGTAACTATTCATTATGAAGAGACTGAATGGACTATAAAGAGAAAGCTCTGGAATGGTTGAAAAATAATAGTTTATATATTACTAACAAGAGATTTATAACTCACACAGACAGAGGGACTTCAGTAGATATGATCAACAGTAGCAAGGTACATTATCCTCGAACTGAGTTAAGTAGGAAAATATTAATTGACATGTTGGATATAGGTGTGTGAATCTTCTCAATTTGATCTATCATAACACATACTGGCATTGAAGGGAACGAAAGAGCAGATGTGTCAGCGAAAATGGCTGCAAGAGAGGAATCTTTACAGGTTTCTTACGATCAGTTTCTAAAGTCATATGCAGAGAAGTTGGCAGGAATAGGATTGTTACGTGTGTGGGAAGAGGAATGGATGGCAACTCCAAAGGCATCTCACACCAAGCAATATTTTCCTACAGTACTCAGCAGATTAAAAAAAAAAAAAATACCGATTAACTGTTTCTAACCGGACATGGTAAATTTAAAAGTTACTTCAATCATTTTAAAATTGATGACTCAGCCTTACGCTACTGTGATAATCTCAGGGTCCAAACTCCGGATCACCTTCTCTTCCATTGTGCTCTCCTTAATAACAACTGACACCATCTTCGGAAAACTACAATGTTACAAGGGTTAAACTGGTCACCAAGCAAAATTGAACTGTTACTTATATTTATTTCATAGTTTTTTACAAATTTTTAAATAACATAGATTTCATATAACTTAGTGTAATAATATTATATACATGTAATATAAAAAATTGAGCATGTGAAAATATTACAAAAAACTCCCTCCAAGTAGGGGTACTACTTTGGAGGACAAAAAAGAGACTGACTGTGCATATATTAGGTTTTTTATGCTGAAACTTACATTATCCTTCCCAACATTGTAAATACTGCATCATAATTGTTTAATACCACGTGGGAAACACCTGTATTAGACATCATAGACTCCAAGCAGAGTTACAATCGTTTATATTATACCTCTTGAATTATGCCAATGGTTGGCAATTATTCTTAAAAACTAAAAAAAAAAACTAATTCTACTTATTTTTAAACTAGTCTCTCCGTTTAAGTGTCCCACTACACTTCTTTTAATTATCATATTTATTTATTACATGTGGATCAAAATCCTTTTATAATGCATGACCTTTTTTTATGTTAACATTAATTAATACATACTAAGTTAATAAACATCAGTTATGGGCAATCATAATTTAATAATTTTAATTTGATTCAGTGGCAGTATAAGTAAACTGCAACAAATGGTGAGTAACCGTACAGGACGTTTTATTATTTTTTTTTAAATCCAGGTATGTTGTAATTAAAAAAAAAATCTACACTGCTATACAGACCAGTACAGTTTAAACTTAATATGCAAAACTTTTTTAGGGTAAAGATTGCAGAGAAAGAGCCATAACTCTACTTAAAGATCACTTGAAGGAGTCGTATATTCGACATAACAGAAAACTTTTAGTTCTGTTTCCTGAAGGTGGTTTTCTCAGGAAAAGAAGGGAAACAAGTAAAAGGTAATCTTGCGCTTTCAAACTCTAAATAGTAATCAATTAGTAGAATGTAACATATGTGAACTTTTTACTAATAGATTATATTGTTAGGTTTGACTATACCTTTTCATTTTCTTCAATCAATTGTGTATTCTTAATGATCCTTATGAACTAGTTGTGGAAACTATAAACATTTTCATTAAAAATTTGACACTTTTATCTATCGTTATAATATATAGTTGTCTAAAGCTTGCTTTAAAACCCATCCACAATTGTCTGTGGTTGGTATACGTGTGCAAATGATTTTAAATTGAAAGAAAAAAAGGACTTTCGTATATATATATAAATATACAATTAAAAGAAACGGTCCAGTGGACATTTTTAAATAAAATAAATTCAAAACGAAGGAAACACACAGAAAGACACAGACTGTTTAGTGTTTTCCTTTTGGTGGCTGTAACTGTTGACTGTATGTCGATCAGTCGTCTGATTTTCTTACAACTGTTTAATTTTATCTGTCTGAACGAAAAATATCTCACTGGAGTTCCAGAAATATGAAATTTATGATAATATCATTTGAATACGTTTTTTAGACGATCTTACAGAAAACATTTCTAGTTTCTTCTCTGGTATCTCAATCTATTCGGTGTACGATACAATAGTTCTCGAAATGATATCTTTCCAAAGTTGGTCCTGGGTTATTTTAAAACAAATGTTTCATTCATATTTTCCTGTCAATATTGACCGTCATCAGCAAATGTTTTCTGTTATAAGCAAAGAATTTAAATATGATTAATATGAATTATTCAAATTTTAAATAAATTTAATTTATTTAAGTTAAATAAATTTATATTTATAGATGAATAACACGATAAATATCATTCATATGCTCTCAATACAAATCTTATAGTAATCTACCATTTTAGTTATATAGGATTTGGATGCCTAATTTATACTAGTTCATTAATATTTTTTCAATGATAGTACAATTTGATATAAACATGTTGGAAACTGTATAAACTAGTTTAGTAAGGGCTTACTTTAGAGTCAACCATGGCTTAATAAATTAATATACAAAATGATGATTCCTGATAAGAAACTGGAAAATTGATCTCGGAGAATGACTAAAACTTGTAATCAAATGGTATTTAATAAAGTGTATAATATATGTAAATTTTGGTAGCATACTTTCTTAAATGCACACATTACTGAATATAAAAAAAAATTATACGTTGAATGGTGAATACTTGAAAAATGTTGAGTATTGGAAATACATTATATTGTACATTTGGAATAACGAATGTGTTATTTAAGGAGATTGTAACGCTGATGATAAAACAAGTATCAGTTGACCACTCTATTCATATGTTTTGAGATTTTTTGAGGGTTTTCGGTTTAGATATTA
Source organism: Hermatobates lingyangjiaoensis (assembly GCA_026182355.1). Lineage (NCBI taxonomy): Eukaryota > Metazoa > Arthropoda > Insecta > Hemiptera > Hermatobatidae > Hermatobates > Hermatobates lingyangjiaoensis. Next base: position 1,366,200 of record JAPFBL010001930.1, on the reverse strand, counting down.
AAAAAACTTCTTTGCCAAAGTTTCGACATATATTTATGTCTTCCTCAGGGCTAAAAACATTGATACATTCAGCACTATCATTACAATTAAGTTAATACTATAAACAAAAAAATTGTAACTAAAGAAAAAGTCTATAGTTTATCATTATTATCCATAATAGCAAACAATAGACCTAATTAGTTGTAATAATTGTGCTGTATGTATCAATGTTTTTAGAGTTGAGGAAGACATAAATATGTCATTCTGAGGTAAAATGGATAAACCAACAAAAGTCTCCACACAAATGAAGTTTTATTCAACGCGTTTCGAACACTTTGTGTTCATCATCAGGAAGACACCAAGGATGTGGTACTGACGGGTTGGTCCAGTGAAAACGTTTAATAAGACTTCATTTGTGTGGAGACTTTTGTTGGTTTATCCATTTTACCTCAGAATGAGTAAATACCACACAATTACGGATTGCACAACTAATGATACATAAATATGTGTCGAAACGTTGGAAAAGAAGTTTTTTTAATAGGTAGACCAAAAAGACTCAATATATATATATATATATATATAACAGATTCAGAGCAAGGGTTCTCGAGGATTTTGGTCAATAAAAAATTCAGCTAGTTAATATCTGCCGACGTTTCGCCAAAGGTTGTTTGGCATTATCAAGGCTAAAAAACAATTTATTGAAACGACATAAGTAAAGCAAAACCAATTCTTCTACGGTATACCAATAACATAAAACAAAAAGGGTTAATTGGTATACCGTAGAAGAATTGGTTTTGCTTTACTTATGTCGTTTCAATAAATTGTTTTTTAGCCTTGATAATGCCAAACAACCTTTGGCGAAACGTCGGCAGATATTAACTAGCTGATTTTTTTATTGACCAAAATCCTCGAGAACCCTTGCTCTGAATCTGGATAAATCAGTGGTCGAGAAGCTACATCAGTATATATATATATATATATATATATATAACAAGATTTCATTGAAACCGTGAAATAAAAATCAATGTTAGAATGACAATAAGAAATTGAGAAATGGGAATAGGAGGGTGTTTTCAATCAAAGTTCTCGTCAGAGTTAGTTTAGATGAAACTCAGTTGACAACAGTTTTTTTGTTGAAAGATCCTAATCATATTTCTGAATTTTTCATATAAATATATAGAAAAAAAAAACTGTCCAACTCACTTCAACTCACTGCTGGTGATGACGACAGAGACATTTGAAGTCGATGCATAGCTGGTGTGTCTTTTATTTTTTTTTTTTAATTTACCCTTTATGGCTGTGTTAGGTTCGCCCTGCAGAATAATCTGCCAGTGTTGAATAACGTTTCCCTGCCACGGATGGGTGCCATGCATGCTATCATGGAGGTGGTAGGATCTGAGAGGAATGAAAATACTCTCAGTGCCTTGGGTGCCGATGACTCACATCATTCTTCCTCCGAACACCTTAGTGACGGTAACCTAATTATTTTTTTTTAATAATTTTCGCTTTAATATGTCAGCTATTGTAGAAGTAATATGCATTTCTGAACTGCTGAACTTGGTACAAGTGGGACAGAAATGTATAAAATAGTCATAGAAGTAAAAATATATATATTTAAATGGGGAATTAGTTATTTTGATATAATTTATGCATGAGAATGATAAACATATTGGAAGAGATAAATGTAGATATACAAATATCAGTATCCTTAAAAACTTCACCTTAACAATCATGTGGGAATTTGATTATTCCCACCAGTATCAGACATTTCCCATCCAGTGTCTTACATTTGGGTATAGTTGTCTTTGGTTGACTAGGTGATTATCGTAAGTCTCAACAAGAATAGCTTCAAATCAACTGCTGGTAAGGCTGATTAAAAAGCTACTAGATATTCCAATATTAATAGTGACTTCATAGTAAATACCTTTTATTTTTAAAACTGAATTATTTTCTTAAGGGGCCTGATAAATGTCTACTGGTGGCATACGTAACAGAAACAGTTTTACTGCAGCAACTATTTATAATAAATTCATAAGAACATAAAATTACCTTCTGTTATCCTCAGTTCGATTGCTTTGGAATCAATTAAAAATAAATTACTGTTTTACAATTTCACGATTACTCAAAAATAAGAAATTATGAACCGTACGCTAGAGAAATTAATGATCCTTGAAATGATAGATTCAACATTAACATGGTTACATGTTAGTTATAGTTATTTCTTAAGTAGAGTTAGTTATATGTTTAATATATGGTTTTAAGAATAAAATAATTGTAATATTTTTTCTTGCCGATCTAAGTTGCTACCAACTAGACATCACCTACAATTGATTAATATATAAACCACTAATATAAGACTCATTTTTATTCGATGTAGTTAACTTATATAAATCCCATGTCAGTGTGTTCGTTATGCATTCTCATATGGCTTTATTAGTCTTGAAGTTTTACTAGAAGCAGGTGAAAAGGCTGATGTTTCAATGAAGGTATAATACTTTTTTGCTCTCTGTTTACATTTTCATCTTCTCAGTCACTCAGTGGAAGTTGTTTGATAAGATAATCACCAAGTGATTATAACATTGCATATATTTATCTTCCGAATCTCCAAAAGTTTTTATTATGAGGCTTAGATTATGTCAGCCAAAAAAAATAACGCTGTTTGAAAACTGTCTTTTGAATCTTTTAAGAACCTTTAATTTTTTTCTTTATTTTTCGTAAAGCGTTTTTTAGTATAACAACTATTACTTAAGAAGTTTTAATAATATCAAATGAGGACTTCTTAATGGGAATATCTTAACTTTTTAAAATTTTTTAGAACTTTTTGAATTAGTCTAATAATTCATTGATATTTCGACTAACTGAAAACAATAAAAGATATCGTTACTGTTTATTGATATGCTAATTCTGACACTATGGTATTTAGGAAGCTATTCTAATGTTTTACTGAAATTAATACGTTGTAAGTTTTTTAGGAGGTGATAAAGGCAAAGATCGGCTAAGTTGGGTTGTTGACATCACAGTGGCATATCCAGGAGGACAGCCGCTCGACCTGGCTGACATTGTGTGTGGCACTAGGCCTCCATGTCAGACCATTCTTCTCTACAGAGTATTTCCTGCCTCTCAGGTAACATTTCTCTTAATAAACAAGTTCATTTTATATTCAAACAGTTTTACTATTCTTCCCCGGTTTTTCAAATTTTGACTATAACTTATAATTAATGTTTTCCAAAAAGTTTTATTAACACTAGAGAATGTATGAAAAGATTTTTTTTTTTTTAATATTAAGGTAGTTTGTTAGTTTTACCTTTGTACATTCATTACTCTGGTGCTTTCCGCTATATTACATCTAGTGAATTTTACGGTTCCAATTTCTAGTCAATTTCATATATCTTAGAAAAATTGTGCAGAATTTCATGTTTCCAGCGACGTCTGAAATTTTCATACTGAATCACTTGGTAATTTTATTAATTATTTAAATTTGATTTTTCTTTGTTTTGAATTGAGGAAATTCAAGCACTCCCGTTGAAACTTTTGTTCCTTTAACCTCTTACGTAGAAACGTCACAAGATTCATATAGGCTAGAGGCACTCCCCTCGAATGTGTTTTAATTTTCTGTAATTCTTTCCATTTGCAGATGCAGGAGTAGATGTTCTTTTCAGTCAAATGAACATTATTAAAATCATGCTGCTAATCATTTAACGTTATTCCCTTCAACAAAATGTTAAAGGTTAAGTGTGGTTTAAAAAGGTTAGGGGAATATTCGAGAAAATGAGGAAATGCATAGATATACCGCAAAAGTCACTGTTTAAATTATAAAAAAAATTAATCAATATATGTCTTATTACATTTTCTTTTACCTACTTTATTGACGATTGTTGATAATTTATGTAATAACCTTTAAAGATGTATTTGTTGTATTTGACTACTTTTATTGGTTGTTAATTTGCCACTCTTTTATTTCTATAGGTACCATTAGAGAAGGAGGAAATAACGAAATGGTTGTTCACGCTGTGGCAGGATAAAGAACGTATCCTGGAGCAGTACTACCGAACTGGTGAAATGCCTGTTACCTCATACTGCAACCGTCCACTTCCTCCCCAAGTCGTCTGTCAGGATAACCTCCGCTTCCTCCTTCTCCACCTTTTCTTCATTGTGTCTACCTACCTACACGTCAGACTCATCATTTACGCTGTCTCCTTTGTCTGGTAACATGAACACTGGCATCACAATCTTCCCTCCCAGTACCTGTTCACACCTATGTAAACTGACTTAAAAAAAAAAAAACTGACATTAAATCAAAAATCTCCTCCATGCTACATTTTACTGACCAAAACCTAATCTCTCTTTTAAGAGCCTACAAATGACTTTGTTCAAAGAATATTTTATTAAAATTGGCCCTTAGTATTTTCTACTTATTTCGGAAAAGGGCTATTTTTGTAAATGTGTAAAGTCATCAAAACTGGCTGTTTTAATGTTCGTGCCTACTTAATCGTAACATTCCCGCTGGATTTTGTATCGTATTGCTTCTTAGCCATATGATTTGTTTGTTATCTTTTAAATTCTAGTGGTTTTGCTTTATTTCTACCAGATTAATATCAATGGTTGTGATTTCTAACTTAATGGAGCGAATCAGAAATGAGTTCATATAAATTTTAGGTTGTGAATATAATATGAAATGTAATGTTTGTCACAGATCCTCTGTGAAGTAGTACACAGTATTTGGTGTGTCGGAAATTAATTGGCGATTCCATATTCTATTCTAAATGTTGTACAACATTATTGGTTGTGTTAAACAAGAGCTTAGTATTACCGCTTCTGTATACATTTCCTTTTTTTTTTTTTTGAAAACTTTCAATTTTGTTATTTGACAGCTGATGATTAAAATACATTTTTTTTTATAGACTTTTGATTGTGTAAATTAACAGTGAATGCCATTCTTTGTTAAGATTATGGTTTTTAAAAGTAATTATATTTGGTATAGAAATTTTTATCGATATATGGAAGATAATACCTAGATCCCAACACATTCCCTTAAAACTGTATCAGTAAGCAATGAATGATTAATACCTACTTAGATAATATTGCTATGAATTAAAAAAAAGTAATAAATATTTTTTAGCACTTTTAAGTTTTTTGAGTTTTACTCAAAATTAATTATTTATTTACAAATCTAAATTACAAGTTTCTACGAGATACTGGTGCATGTTTGTTTATAAAAATGGACAAATGCCTATTATTGTTAAATTATTTGTTACAACAGACTAACAGACTTAACCACCAGTCTGCTTTAAGTTATCACAGTAATTAATCTTTTTATAATTTGATTACAATTTATTTTATGCTTAATATTTTTTTTTTAAAAATTGCACTAATTCTGAAAAGTACTAAAGATTTGTACTGTTATTTATTTATTTAATTATTGTATTGCGATTTAATTATATGGTTGTTTTTGTTTGAATTAAAATCTAGGAGACTATATTTTTAATTAAATGCAAAACTAAATAAATGTTTTAGTTATACATTTCTATACTTACAAAAAAAAAATATATTATTTTTGTGTATAGTCATTCTAAAATGTATCTAGGAATGATGCAAAGATAAAAAAAATATTTGTTTTTGAAGGTTACTTTGAATTCATCGTCGAAGATATTACAGTTATTTCAATGTGTGGTAACTGCTCATGGTTTGCCAATTGATTAGTGCTGATAAAATAAAGGTTAGGAGTAGCAAGAAGTCTCTAGTCTGAAGTCGAGGTTAGTTAAGAATTAATGAAAGTTTAAGAATAGTTGTAATACTGAAGTCTTCTTGATGAGGTATCTGCGAAGATAGTCCCGACTTACATATAGGTATATTAGAAAGACTGCTGCAGTTACTGCTAACTGCTATATATATATATATATATATATATATATTGATAAAAGTATCGACCGTGGAATAGAAACAAAACTAAATTTTATCAGGACTCGGTCAGTTCTTCAAGTTCAAATTAAACTCTCATTGCCAACGTTTCGGTTTTTATTTAACACCTATAAAAAAAAAGGATTTAAATGAAAACCGAAACTGAAACCTATGAAAAAGGTTTTAAATGAAAACTTATTAACACCTATAAAAAAGGATTTAAATGAAAACCGAAACTGAAACCTATTAAAAAGGTTTTAAATGAAAACTGAAACATTGGCAATGAGAGTTTCATTTGAACCTGAAGAGCTGACCGAGTCCTGATAAAATTTAGTTATATATATATATATATATATATATTGAATTTGATAGCAGATTCTGCATTCACGATTTTCTTACTTATAGCTTCTATTTTCCTTACAATTTTCTTTTGAGAAGGTGATAATTGCCAATTATCACGTTTTCAAAAGAAAATTGTAAGGAAAATAGAAGCTATAAGTAAGAAAATCGTGAATGGAGAATCTGCTATCAAATTCAATAATACATGCTTGAAAGAGGACTTACTGCCGAAATACACTTATATATATATATATATATATATTATATATATATATATATATATATATATGAACAATATACAGAAAACCACCGACAAGCTTTGTTTTATATTTTGACATCCATCCTTCGTTATTATTTTAAATTCACTCCAGCAGTTACAAGTTCTTGTTTTAACTTTCAAGTTTCTCCTGATGACAAAGGATGCCAAAGTATTGAAGTGTTGGTGTTTGTTCTAATGTTTTATTAAACATCCTTACTGACGGTTTCGTTTTGATGTTAGATAAAACAAATATGAGACTGTCCAGAACGGTAAAACGTTAGTTACACATAATTGGTACAACTCCTTTCCATATTTCTACACTTATCATCAGGAGGAGTGGAGTGCTATTTGGCTTGTGTATTTTGCTAGAAGTCGATGTCTGACTATATAGAAATCCTCTGCTTATGATGGTGATGAATATCGAGTTATAGAAGTCAGTTTCAGTTCTTTTTAAGGATATTTTATTTGTAATTTTTATGTGTGCATAAACATATATACCAATTTTAAGTCATTTGATGATGGGAACTCAGGATGGTCTATTAAAGTGGAGTATTATGGTATTTCTTGAACTTCAGCAAAGGTTCGCTTAGCTTTAGCTCAACTTGATCTTGCAGAGTATGATTTTCTTCTTCATGTTCTATTATACAAATGAATCTATAGTGATCGTATCCGCAAAGCACTTCTTCTTGAATTATATCTTTATTATATTACATCTGGATTACAATATTGAGCAGGCGATTACAAATGGTGTCACTGAGAGGTAAGGTGGGACAATGGCCATGTTTGCTTTCACTTTCAGTCGAACTCTCTAACTGTCTCACTGAATTCTTAGTTTACTCATTTTAAAATTATCCTTAACTGCTCTATATCTGCAGATTACTGTGGCTGTAGATTTTCCATAAGAGAAACGTAAAATATTTTTTACGCCGTTCCTCATAGAGGATAGAAAAGGTGTCTATACTGGGCCTTTAGGATGTCAGTTACTGTTCAGAGTTCCAATATAAAAAAACTTGAAGATTAGAATATCTAGGACTCCAGATATAGAATGAATAATGGGACTTGTGGATTTAACATTGGTAGCCTGTTTGTTGGGCTAATAACTTCTCATCTCTACATGCTGTTCTTGCAACTACTCTCACTTGGTGAACCATGAGCAGTGGGTGGGCTCTACATTGAAGAAGAAGAAAAAAAGATTGAGCTATTTAATGATACGGAATTTAACATTTTAATGATAAAATTAACATGAAACTAATATGCATTGACTTTTTGTTCATACGGTATTATTCCATGTTGGAAAATACGTGACGAACATCCTGAACGAAAATACGTCCAGTCTTACTTATTAAAAATTGAAAATTAACACAGGTCACATAATAAATAAAATATAAGGCATATCAAGATAAGATGTGAAAAGAATTCGAACAGAGTCGCTTCTTCTTCCATCGTTTGAAAAATAAATCGTATTGATTGCCTTGCTTTGTTATGTATCCCGTGTTATCAGTGTGTATAAATTCAAAAATAAACAAAGAGGTACACAAATTAAATGTATATATTTATAGTCTTAATTTTTTTTATTTAACCATCATTAGGATAAAGAACACAGGAAAGACACTTGAGATGGCTTTCAGCTGTCACTCTGCGCCGTGCTTTGTCTTCCCTGTTTTTCTCCTGATGACGACTAGACTAGAAATTGAGACAGAAAGTGTTCTATAATCTATTGTGTATACCTCTTTGGTTTATTTTTGAGCATTTTGTTTTGACCGTTTTGGACCTATTATATCATCGTCTAAACCATTGGATTAAGAAATGGACTAAGATATTTCTACTAAAGTCACTAGTCCTCGGTACATTCACATAATGATTTTTGTGTAACTGACAAGGACCAGTAACATTGGTCGTAAGATCTTAGCCCTTTTATTTTCCCTCTTTCTGACGTTCATTTTTACTTCATTAGTTTATGGTATAAATTTTGTTATATATATATGTAACACTGCTCAATCTATGCAAATAATATACTTCGAATAATACCCTGCCATATTATTTTTATATTTATTTGGGCACATAATTGTAATGAAAGTAAATCTTCTTACAAATATTCTCAAGTCTTACAGAGTTTCATATTAATGGACAATTTATTGGACAATAACACGTTAATTTCGAATTTCTAGTATTAATTAAGTTTAATAATTTATAACTAATATATCTACAGTCAGGAAATAATTATATATTAAAATACATGCAAGGAAAATTTAACGGTGACAGAGTATTTAATTTCATTCAGATAGTATAGTTTCAGCAACTCTTCGGTATTAATTTCTCTATCTGTGATTATTTTTCGAAATTGCTTTACACTTTTTTAATTATTTATTTTCTTTTATAATTTATTAATTTAATCTCGTAATTTATAAACACAGTAATAGTTTTTGAAATGTAATGGATTTAGTTTAACAATATATATAGTATTGATTTGTGGATAATTACTATTCATATTTTATGTATTAGTTTTGTTATTTAAGTTTAATAATATAGATAGCGTAAAAAAGAACTTTTCAATTGTATGTTTTCACATAGTATTTTTTAAGTCATTGCATCACATTTATAACATATATTTTAGATTCAATTTGAAAAAATGGTTTTAATTGGAATGAATGGATCTTTGCGAAATATTAATTTATGATATTAATATATCTTGATAACATTATAATCATCGCCGAAAAAAAAAACAGTTTGTGATATATTGATATACTCTGTGTATTGCAAGTCTTTCATTTTGACATTATCAAGGAATTAAAAAAAATACTAAGTAGCTTTAATCTTTATTTACTGAAATAATAAAAAGAATTTTTTTCCCGAGCTACTTATTTTTCCTACTTAAAAGTGAATAATTGATGACTTTTAATATTAATTTCCTCTTTTATACTTAAAACTTCATCTCATTGTTAAAGATTTATACAATATATACAAGTATAGATATACAAACATAAACAGTCAGGAGAAACAACGAACACTATTGTTGTGTTTGTTCGTTTATGAAACAGTCAACTTATGTGTAATGAAAAAAAAAAGAAAAAACCTTTTAGGCTGTTCTTTAGAAACATGGTGAGATTTAATTAACCTATATTTCCCATCAAAGCTCTCAGTTTCTTTGTTTTATTTTCATTTGTGATGAGTTCTTCAATATGAATGTATGTGTTATACCTGCTTTTGGTCGTGTAAATATGTTTAAACAAACCAGTATTTCAATTGATAAGATATATGTATTCTGTACTCGATAACCAATTGATTTAATTGTGACAAGTCATGAAATATAACATTTATTAAGGTGAACTTTTTTATAAAGGATATTGAAGAGTAGTTCGAATGTAAGTGAGAAGAGAATTTTTAATCTTCTTGATAATAAATGAATATATATATATTATATATGTTCAAACCATAATAAGAGAAAAAAAGACTACGAACGAACGGAGTCACGCTAATTACGGTCAGAATAAGAGTAACGAAGACCGCTTGTTACGGTTGAAAGATCTTAGTCATTTTTATCTCCTTTATAAAGTCGATTGAAACCTTTATCAAGTTGTATATATATATATCATAGGTAAACAGTAAATAGATACACACACTTACAGTCTCTAATTTTCGGTTTAACAGTCATCAGGAGAGAACAGATTGGTACAACAAGCGCACTAGCGAAGCAACGGTTGGAGAAAATTAGAAACTGTAAGTTTGTGTACCTATTTACTGTTTACCTGTACTTTATCGTGAAACGTTATTTGTCCTTTTGGAACATTTTCTTAATAATACTGTATACATACAATTAACAAGTAGGAATTAACTCAAAGAGAAAATGACACAATACTCACTTTTTAATATTTCGACCATTTCTTGGTAGATTCCGTCAGGATATGACTTGTCGAAGAGATGACGGAGACTCTGAACTATATAGGGATATTTACCTGGTATTTATTAGTATGTCTTATAACTGACATTCTCTTTAACTCTGATAAGTCATTGGTTGAAAAACTCAACTTTTGTAAATTTTCGTTTGTTTTTTTATTCACGTATTTCAACAATTGTGAAATTGTTATATATAACTGCAAAATTGTTGCAATAAATACACTATAGGCTCCAAGATCAAACAAATAGTTCGAATGAAACCAATTATAAATCGAAAAACTTTGAAGTTGTTCATTTTTCATTAGATAAATATATATATTTCGAACTTGATAAAGAGAAATTAATGGTATAATTGAATAGAAACAAAACGCATCAAAAAATGTGAATTTTCCAGGTTTAAATCAAATGTACAAAACAGACATTTTGATTTTTCTGATTACAATGGAAATTTAGTAAAGGAAAATTATGAAATATTATATTAGAATTTGAATTTAATGTGTTACAGTAACGAAAATATTAAACACTTATCCAGCTTGCACTATGTAATATAATGCAGTTGTTAATAGTTTTTCTCATTCAATATATATTCCTTCTTCCTAGAAAGTTGTAAATCAAACTGAAACGTCAAATTTCAATGAGTGATTGAACCTGGAAAAGTATCCGATTCCCGATATATTTTGTTTCTATGAAATTAACATCAACTGCTTCTGGAATCATAAAAAGAAGAAACATTGTTTTCGATCTGATACTTGATTTATTTGATATTTTACAACTGTCTTATAATATCCCTTCACACGACATCACGTATTTCACAGAATAGCTATTAATTTTCAAATTATACTTATCATAACTGCTTAATAGTGACCTGAACAAACTGCCAAACATATATCATTTTTGGTGTTCAATTAAGTTGTACAACATGATAAAGAGAATGATTGTGTTTTATATTTACTTTATTTCCTTTATTTTGTAAATGCAGTAAGAGTGACGGAAATCAAGGATTATATGACTAGATGAAAGTTACCAAGATAAATTTTATTAGAGATAATTAAATCTTTTACGGAAACATTATTTTCATATTTTTAGTATAAAAGAATACTTCTTCCAATATTAATTGTAAATATTAATTATTTCTATTAAAATCTGTTGTTTTCAAAAGAAAGTCATTTTCAATCATGAATAACACCATTAATTATTTTAACTTCAAAATTATTTTCATTTCTATGAGTAGAAATAGTTAATTCATTCATTGTTAGATACAAACACTGAAATAAGTGTGTGTTGGGTTTCTTGAGATATCTGTTAAAATAGCCGAAGGAGTGCAATGATTTATTTAGTTAGGTATGTTTAACAGAATTCTATAGTGATTCTTTAAAATTAGAAAGTTATAAATTATAAAAGTTCTAATCTGACAAATTGTTGATTAATTTTTAGTTATATCTTGAAATTTGTTGATTTATATGTTTGTGACATGTTTAAAGCTCTTGTTTTTTTTGTATAATGTTTTTTAAGCAACTGTTTGGTTTTAGTTTTTGATGTATATAGATTAGGTATGAATGTGGCAATTGTATCAGGATGAATTCAGATATAGGTAAAAATTCTGTATGGATCGTGGATTTTTTTTTATTATTAGTACTAAAGGGATTATGTTAAAATATTGTAAAAAAAAATATAAATCTATATGTAAATACAATAACGACAGTAAATAATTTCTCTTCCATAATAATGCTAATTAATAAAACCTTTTTTTTTTAATAAAAAACAATGAAAAGCACTGATTTCAAATAGTACATTTTGTTGTACACTGATGTATAAACTTTGTATTATATAAAATTACATTTTGGTTGGTAACAAAAATGTTACTGCAAGCACAGCCAAACCAAAATAAATAATTGTGATAATAAATCAAACAACACTATTGTAAAGTTTTAAACATAATGTAGCTGAAACTTGCTTTTTCATATGACTGGCCTTCAGTTTAACAAAGATTATTATGCTCTGTATCGAGGCATTAAAATATTTTTTTGACTTGAGTATAGTGTCAAACGAAATGCATTTTTAATAAAGTTTTGTAGTTTCACAAAATTTTTGAAAATCAATGAATCAATTCAAAACCTTTTTGATATTAAAATGTAAACATATCGGTAATAACTGCACACTTATATGATTCAGTTTGTTTTAATTATTATTTTCAAGAAGATAAAAGTCAATGGTTAAAAGTTTTTTAGAACTGATATTTATTCTTATATGTTTATTTTAGGATGAATTTAATGGTAAAAGCATTAAGGTGTTAGTTTTTTCATCACTGTTTACATTTACAACAGCGAAATGGAAGTCCTTTATAACTCGTTGAAATATTTAACATATTTGTCCTTATATAATATATATCAATATTAATGATGAATGTCAACTGATCTGCTAGAAGGTATAGCAAGTAATATTGGTATTAAATGGCTCTTTCCTCCAGCCTTAATTAGGCCCAACTGTTCGGGTTCGGGATTAACTGTCTACGGCTTTCTAGCGCAGTACAGTCTCTAGCTATGTGGATTGCAGCTTCTTCTGCCACCTCACATAGTCTACACTCTGTCAATCCTCTTAGAAGACCGACCTTTTTTAAGTGACTTCTAACGCACCCATGCCCTGCCAGAAGACCTACTACTAATCTCAACTAACTCCTTGGGAGTCTCAGTAGGGTGCGTATGACTTGTAAGTTCCTCTCTGGTAGCAACCACTTACAGTGAGAACCACTACTGTAGGATCTCCAACGACTCCATTGTACATTCCTAATCCTGTCACCTCACCTTTAGTCCTATTATTGAGTATGTGTTTACGCAGGTTCCGGTCCTATAAAAGGGGTGATGGGTTGCTTTTTTGGCAAGCTTATTAGCCTCTTCGTTTCCTTCGATCTCTTTATGACCAGGGACTCAACATATAAATACATTGAGTCTTGTATGTAACTTTTGATGTTGTTTCATTAAGTTAAAATTGTTTATAGTCCAATCGGACCATCTATTTTTGAAATATGTATATATACACAATTAAAAGAAACGGTCCAGCGGACTTTTTTAAATAAATAAAATATTCAAAACGAAGGAAACACACAGAAAGACACAGACATAACCCACATCGATATTTCGACCATCGTCGTCATCAGGAGATGCGAAGAGTCCCGCAGGAAGGCAGAGCGGTGACTCTTCCTCCAGCGGAGTCACCGCCCTGTCTTCGCTCTTCACACCTTCTGATGACGACGATGATCGAAATATCGATGTGAGTTATGTCTGTGTGTTTCCTTCGTTTTGAATTTATGTATGTATATATATATATATATATATATATATATATATATAACAATTAAAATAAGCAGTGACACATAAACAGAAACACAACAAAGACTCACTTTTCAATATTTCGACCGCCATTACGGTCGAAATATTGAAAAGTGAGTCTTTGTTGTGTTTCTGTTTATGTGTCACTGCTTATTTTAATTGTTATTTGTCCTGCCGGACCGTTTTTCGTTTATCATGGTGTATATATATATATATTTGTAAATTTGGAGAGCAATCCTATTATACATGTTTTGTTGAACGACCTTTGGACTGTGGCATGAATAAATTTCACTGTCCATCTTTCAAGTTTTCTCACCTTTGTTTTAAATATTTCTGGTACTAAATATACTAGTTTTCCAAATGCTTTATTATTTATAACTGACATGTTTCGGCCTCCTTGACCATTTTCAGAATTAATCATATTTATAAAAAAAAACTTATTCCTACCAACTACCACTATATACACTATATAGTACATATATATAGTATAAAAAGCTTTCACATAAACGCGTGAAATAACAATCAATGATCAAACCACAATAAGAAATGGGAAGACAAGACTAAGATCTTTCAACCGTAACAAGCGGTCTTCGTCAGAGTCAAAAACCCAACTGTTGGGTTTTTGACTCTGACGAAGACCCCTTGTTACGGTTGAAAGATCTTAGTCTTGTTTTCCCATTTCTTATTGTGGTTTGATCATTGATATATAGTATAGTATATATATATATATATATATTATATATATATATATAGTGGTAGTTAGTAGGAATAAGTTTTTTTTTATAAATATGAGTAACTCTGAAGATGGTCAAGGAGACCGAAACTTGTCAGTTATAAATAACAAAGCATTTGGAGAAGTAGTATATTTAGTATCAGAAAGATTTAAAACAAAGGTGAGAAAACTTGAAAGATGGACAATGAAATTTATTCATGCCACAGTACAAAGGTCGTTCAACAAAACATATATATATATATATATATATATATATATATAAACATATATATAAAAACATATATATAAACATATAGTTCAATGTAGAAAAAGAAGCATAGATAAATCAAAAGCACACAGTTACTGTCTCTAATTTTCGGTTTGAACCGTCTTCAGGAGAGATAAGAGAGGGAAACCAAGCGCACTGGTTCAGAGACGGTTGGAGACCAAAAATGTTGCCCAATGCGCGCCCGGTCACAGAGCATAAGGTAGACAGGAATCAATTTGTAATTAAATTAGTGGAAAATGAAAACATAATAAATAAATAAAAGAAAAAATTGAGGGATGAACAGAAAAATTGATACATAAATAAAAGTACAGACTAAGCTATGATAAAATAAAATAAAACTGAGAATACAAATAATAATATTAAACAATAAAGTAATTAAAGAATAAAAAATGAAATATTAAATAATAAAAGAGATGTAATTAAATAATAAAGGATAATTGATAATAAAAGACAAGCAACTTATTAAACGTATGAAAAGATACGTAAAAACGTAAAAAACGAAAAGCGTAAAAAAAGCCCAACCAGTGCTTTTGGTTGAGGCCAGGTGCACTGCGCGCACTTAAATATGGGCTTCTTCGGAGACTCGTAGAGTGAGATCTTTGCAGTCAGGAGAGATTTGTCGCAGAATCTGTAACCTGTAGCACTCATTTTTTGGAGACCAACAATGTTACAGCTTGTTACAATGGTAACAATGTTACTCCTGAAGCTGGTTCAAACCGAAAATGGAGAATGTAAGTGTGTGCTTTTAATTTCTCTGTGTTTCTTTTTCTACATTGAACTATATTTTTCCGTTTCGGATCGTATTTCCAACGAAAAAGTGTACATATAAATATAGGTGTGTTCTCTAATCGGGATTCGGTCAATTTTCTAGGATAAAAAATCAAACTCTCGTTGCCGACGTTTCGGTTTTGTTTAAAACCTTTTTCATGTGCTTGATTGCTTAGCTAATTTCACAATGTAACATCCCCACTTCTTCAAACATTCACTCACATCTTCTCCACACACTCTTCTTATATCCACATATATATATATAAAATTAGGAACACATGGAAGAAGAAAAACACATTTAAAGAAACAGCTTATTTTGAACAATCAATTTATTATTAATCAGTTTTTGAATACTTTACAGTTCATTTTGTATTCCACTTCATGACAGATACAATTATGTATTTCTTCCTAACTCTATAACAAATTTTTAATGAATTTATTAATATGGCAGAACATTTTAGGTTATAATACTGATATATAAATCATCAATTTTTATCACAAGAAATAAACATATATGTACCAACGTCTAAACAACTGTGAGACATTCAGAAATGGAGCAAGATCTTTTAACTGGAACAAATGGTCTACACTTGAACTGAAACAGGAACAAGTTAGGGCAAACAAAGGTGGTCAGGAAGAAATATGTAACAACTAGCAGATAATATTTTGCTTATTTCTTCCTGCTTTCCTTGACTGGCCCAGCATTTTATTTTCATTCCTTGCGCTTTTTATGCCATTTGAAATATTTCTCTTATCTCCCTTCCTTCTCAACTGTACATCAAATGTCCGATTTCACTTGTTTCTGTTCAGGTGTGATGAAGAGCAGTTGTTTAGGCTCAATATTCTTGTTCCTATTTCTGAATTTCTTACTGTTGTTCGTGTGTTGGTATGTATATATTCATTAATGCATACAAACAAATTAAGGATTCTTCTTCCAGTATCAAGCAAAAAAGTACACTTACTTTTTAAATAAAAAAAATGAATTCTCTATTAAAGTAAAACATTTTTATCGAATAAATAAAAAAAAATTAAATTCTTTTTCTTACAATTGATTTAAAAATGAAATTTATTTCTAGGTAATTTATTTTTTATCCACTTATGGGAAAAACTTATTTCTCCAATTGTAATCAGTTGAAGCTAGAATATTCTGCCAAATACTATCATAATACGATTTCTAATGAAATGAGTGATTGCTGATTACATTATTAAAGATAAACAGGATTCCAAACACCTGAAGAAGAGAGTGAAACTGTTATTAACCAACTGATGAAGATTGAACCAAAAAAAAAACAAACAAAAAAATAAGAAAAGCCTGTAATAAAAGTTTATATGAAAGACAAGATATATTCAGTAAGGCATTTTTTTGTATGCTCTGATTATTCACAAGACTAGATAATTTTTTTTACAATCCTTTTCTGCTTATTATTTTCTTTTTAAATTGATATTTACAATATCGTAGAAAAATTATTATACAAAACAAAAATTAGAAACAGTCTATTGAACATTATGCTACTAGTGATTAAAATTAAATTAACTCATTTATTTAAAGGACAACATTGTTTCATGTTAACACGTTACGTTTAAAGAAGCTTCAATGCACAGCCAAGTTGCTATTACCAAACGTCTATATTAACTATGCGAATAGTAAAAAAATTGAACTAGACTTAATTTATATTTTTACATACTATAATACAATTCATTATAAACAGTGAAGTCAGTCTGATAACGGTAAGGCATTTCATTACAAATATAAAACTTTACAATTCATTATAACCATGCATATTTACATGCAGTCGGAATCTTTACACGGTACTGATTTTTTTCTTTTTTTCTTTTTTTTTTTTAAGTAACAAAGGATTTATACCCTTCTTTAAAGTTTAATATTAGAGTACATTATTTACAAGTTTTTAAGTGAAAGGAGCCAGCAAGGTGCTATAAATCTGCTCCAAGGTCAAGAACTCCAGTTTCTGCAATAGGAACATATCGTTCTTCAATTTTAACGAGAAGTATAGTCCTGTCAACGTGAGACCTCCTGTTAATATCTCTATGACATGGCACCCACTTGTGAACCACCTATAACAAAAATATTTCAACTTTTATTTTTTTTTTATTAAAGTTAAAAATAGCCTTTAGTCGGACAACTTAAGAAAAAGATTAATATATTTAAAGTATACCAGATACTTTTTTTTATAAGAGAAAACAAGCAGCTACGGTCATAAACGCTACACAATATCAGAATTACAAAATTTAAACAACACAAAGAACCAATAATAAAGGAATCGAAGTAACATCTCGGAGAACGAGACATTGAGACGCTTATACTCCATTCAATAATATGATTGGATAATATTTTAAAAATATATATATATATAAAATCTTAATAATAAGAAATACTTTAGAAGATATGTTTACGAAGATTTACTCGTTTTAGACAAAGAAATGATAAATAAAATAAATAGAGTACTACAAAAAATATATTTGATCAGAAGATTCACATCTATTTAATTAAAGTTAATATTATAGCGAATTATTATACAAACCTAAATGCCTGCATAAATAACTCATACTTGAACAAACTGAATAGACTTTGTACTGGACGATGAAATTCATACATTTATTGATTAAAAAAATGTGATAAACTTGTGAAATATAAGCACTAGTGAGTTCCTGGGGGTGGGTGGAATTAGTCAGTAAATTAAGCTATCCATTTTATTACAATAGAACCATCCGGTAAGTTTGTGGAATAAATGTTTTATGTGGAAATTATAAATAAACTCTCCGTAAATAGTGACAACGTGTTCCAAACACATTGTTTTCTCAATAAAACTTTGTTCATGGAGACTATCTATAATTTCCAAGTATGAGTCAATATGACATACACAATGCTTATAGAACTAAACAAAAAATATATATATAATTAAAAAAAGTGTCATAAACTCTAAAACTTAATAATATTTTTGTAATGATGGTCTTGTTTAAGTCGAAAAACTTCATATTAGAGAGTAAAATAAAAAGACCTCAGTTCCTAGAAATTCAATTTTATTAGCTATCTTCGGCTATCTACAGTCAAACTTAATAAACAAACTACATAAGTTCAATTTACATATATATATATATATATATACGTATAGATTTCACATAAACACGTGAAATAACAATCAATGATCAAACCACAATATGTAATGGGAAAACAAGATTAAGATCTTTCAACCGTAGCAAGCGGTCTTCGTCAGTTGGGTTTTTGACTCTGACAAAGACCGCTTGTTACGGTTGAAAGATCTTAGTCTTGTTTTGCCATTTCATAATGTGGTTTGATTATTGATATATATATAATCGATAACAAGATTTCACATAAACACGTGAAATAACAATCAATGATCAAACCACAATATGAAATGGGAAAATAAGACTAAGATCTTTCAACCGTAACAAGCGGTCTTCGTCAGTTGGGTTCTTGACTCTGACGAAGACCGCCTGTTACGGTTGATAGATCTTAGTCTTTTTTCCCATTTAATATTTTGGTTTGATCATATATATATATATTATTGAAAATGACACCAAATTTAGCTGATAACTGTTTCTTAACAAGTTTCTGGAAACTTGTTAAGAAACAGGTATCAGCTAAATTTGGTGTCATTTTCAATAAGGAGTGTGTCAAGGAAGGACTATTACCAAAATTTACGGATATATATATATATATATATACACACACACACACATATATATATATATATATATATATATATATATATATTCGTTACGATAGTGACCAATAGAGTTGTAGATCTATGAGTGCGTTTCTTAGAAAGACCTAGTTACACGCTGCCCAGCGAAGCTCATAGACCTACAAACTCTACTCCCCTATAGGTTACCATCGTAACGAATCCTATATCCTTTCCCTGGACAACTCTTAGAAAACATATATACATGTATTTCACTCAAAATACGAAAAAAACGATTCAAAATGGACGCAAATCAGCTCAAAAACGAAGAAAAGCAACACATAGAGAAAGACACACTTACAAACTCAAATTTTCGGATGATCCGTCTTCAGGAGAAAATTTGAGTTTGTAAGTGTGTCTTTCTCTGTGTGTTGCTTTTCTTCGTTTTTGAGCTGATATATATATATATATATATATATATATCTGATTACATAATTGTAACAATACTGTTATATCAAGATTTGCATTAGTTATGAAATAATATATGTTTGAACAAATTGAGCTTTAAGCAGTTTGTAGCATGAAGAATATTACTGAAATGTGTACTATCAGTAGCAGTAAGAGACTAAACCCACCTGCCCCTCCATGCCAGGAAGAGGTACCCAATCACCCCAATTCGATCGGCCTCCCAGGCTCCTCATTCTTTCGTCTGGCCAGACGACGTCAATCCTCCTCCCAAGGTTGATGCAGTCGTACACTTGATTGGCATCTATTATCTGAAACATTCATAGAAAAATGAATATATAACTAGACTTTATTACTAATCCAACGTTTGTTGTTCGTTTCTAGCGCTCACACGTTATCAGTTTTTACAATCAGTGCAAAACTTTATAATTATTTGTTTTTTAGCATTCATTATGTTATGCCGAGCCACACTACCAATTCTTCATCACGATATTTCAATTTTGTATAAAAATCACAAATCATTGTAAAAATACTCACATGGACATGCTCATTTCGTTACGTTTGCATTATTTTAAAATAGTTTTATTTCATTTTTTAAACAAGTAATTTTAACTTCATATCAAACCTAAAGCTTTACAAAATATTATTTTTTTCTGTAATTTTTTTTCAATCCTAACGTTGCCACTTGAAGGAAATCATTATGAATAATTCATATTTCATATAGGAGACCCACTGATTAAATAAAAGTTGTTACATCATTTTTTACTGATTAAAGGTTTTAAGATCTAATAGGGATTCTAAGTGCCACAATTCAGTTATTTTAAAACTTCACTACAATCACTTGTATGAATTAATTAATTACATAGTTATCAAATAACTGATAACAAGTTAACTTATTGTAAATTTGATTGCGGAACAACCATTCAATTGTTTTTTTATTTCACTGTAAGTAAAGTATAATGATAATGAAAAAAAAATATTTCGGGATTTTCAACATATTTACTAGTTTTTAGGTCCCCTGAATACATTTAAGATATTTTTATTCACTTCAGGATTTGCATATATCAAAATTTGGTAAACACCCTCAAGTAAAGCTGTTTTATAGATTTAATAAAATTTGACCCATATATATATATATATATATATATATATATATATATATATATATATATGATCAAACCACAATAAGAAAATGGGAAAAGAAGACTAAGATCTTTCAACCGTAACAAGCGGTCTTCGTCAGAGTGAAAAAACCCAACTGCAACTGCTATATTCATATATATATATATATATATATATATATATGAATTAAACGCCACAATAAATAAATATATATTAATTACAATGCTCTAAGGCCTTTCGTTACAACATCATCAAACAGCTAAATGAAACAAACAAAAAATATAATAACAAGTTAACCTGGTTGATTGAGAAGTCTTCAGGATTGCTGGCATCCCTGTCTGAATTTAATGTTCCTAAAATTGAAGGAGTCTTGATCTGCTTACTTATTTCTTTTATTAATATTCCATCTAGTTTGTAATGTCCCGGACTATTGTTCATTAAATTTCCATAGAAGTTCTTTATGAGTGCACTTTCAATAATATTTCTCCTCCTTTCTGAAGGTATCAATTTTTGTACAATGTGGTAGTTCCATTGTACCACAAATTACTAGTTTAAGTTAAGTTACTAGTTTAAGTAAATTTGTTCAACATATAGAACAACTAAAGGGCAACAAGGCTTGAGGCTTAAATAACTATTGAATGTCGGCCCAGGTTAGCTCAGTGGTTAACGAACTGATCTGGGCTGGTGGTCCGGTGTTCGATCCCCACCTGGCTCTCGATTTAATCACGCGGGAGGTGAATAAATCTGCGTACGTCGTCCCTCGGGGAAAACGTTAAGCCGTCGGACCTGAGTCTGTACGATGTCAGGTACTCGTTAAATATCCCTACTCGAAATGCACTTGAATTAGGAAAAATTCAGGACTCCCAATATAGAATCTCTATGATCACCGATAAAACAAAAAGCCGGTAAACGGCTGACATTATCACCCGCAAGGGGATCCGTTTAAACAATAAAAAAAAAACTCTTAAATGAGATACTGACTGTAACTCTGTGCAGCGAAGTATCACCACCAGCTCCGGCAGCTTGTCCTGACGGAGACAGCAAATTGGCTAAGGACGCAATGGAAGGTTTGCCTGACGAAGCCACGCTAGCTCTGGCACCTCCTCTCTCCAACGACCCACTAATACCTGCCCACACAAAAAGTTCAAAAGCCACACAAATCTTTGCTTATTTATAGGTTACATATTTCAATGCAACTGACATTTGCAGTGATTTTGTTCGACAGAAAGAAATAGTTTCATTTCATAAATACAATATCTTTGCCAATTTTATCAACAGGGCATCAAGTCCAAGAATTGCTTAATGCAATTCAAAATGAAAAAATAACTTTTAAAAATCACTTACTTTTCTTTTGCCACGAGTTACCGTTGCAATATCGAAATAACCTAAAGTCCTAACAATCTCATACATAGTTTATATAACAAACCTCATTATGTAGTAACAATAATACATATTATATAATGTATAGTAACCTCATTATATTAAATAACAATAGTAAGGTTCTTTTTCTCTTATGGTCCGGAGTTAATTTCCAGTTTTTAATAATTCCTTTGCATCGTGTATATATTATTACAATATTGTAATATATCGTTACAATATTAAAAAGTAAAATATTGAAACTGAACCATAGTTTATTGTTTTCAACGTCTCATATATACTTTATATATATGTTCAAACAACAATAAGAAATGGGAAAAAAAGACTAAGATCTTTAAATCGTAACAAGCGGTCTTCGTCAGAGTCAAAAATCCAACTGATGAACTTTTTCATAAGCAGAGTTTTTAACTCTTACGAAGACCGCTTGTTACGACTGAAAGGTCACGGTTGAAGGTCTTTTTTTTTCATCTCTTATTGTGGTTTGGACATTAATTATTGTCTCACGTCTTTATTGTGAAAGCTTGTTAATTATATATATATATATATATATATGGAGTAAAATTTGAAGAATTAATAGATTTACTTTTTATATGCAGCGGGAAGAAGATTATAAAACTGAACACATATCAATAAAAATGAATAAAGTTTAGATAATTAAAATTAACTTTATTTGAATAGGATAGTAAAGTTTGATATCTTTTTAATCTTGAACAAACCTGAAAGAGTAGAGTGTCTATTGTAAGTGGTCATAGGGTAGACATTTTCAGTGCCAAAACCACCGGCGTCCTCCTGGTGCATCGAACTTCCTCCACTAGAGCAGCCCTCTACACAGCGCCTTCGTATCCTGAACACAGTGCAACTTAATTATAAACAATTAATTTGTTTAAAATTGAAAAGCAAAACTCTTGACAATGAAATTCAAAGTTAGCATTACAATTATCAAGCACATAGCCTTGAACATACGCGACAATTAAAATATAATAATGTAATAATAAAACAACCATTACGATGAACTCCATTTTCAAGGAAAAAGTACCGAAATAATACGATATTTTACGAATGATTTTATAAAAAACTAATGAGAAAATATAATGATACCCTGGAAATTTGAAATTGAAAATATGTTTATACTTCACGTAAAATACTGAAAGATAATGTTAAGATGAACAGAAAAACTTAACCAAGAAGTACAGTAACAGATTAACGCATACATTAAGTAAAACAAACTAGCTTTAAATATTAATTGTCTTAAACGGGGAAAAAATTGTGATGAAATCTTTGAATGAGGTCAACTCCTACAGATATGTCAGGCTGGCAGGCAACCGTCCAGTAACATACTCTTAAGAATGTTAACAAAAGGAGGAGGGAGAAAAACAAAGGAGTTGATTATTACAAACAAAAAAAAACTTTATTTTTATATTTGTACTTGTAACGTGTAAAATTTATTTTAAACACTAAAAATAAAAAAACAATTGTTTGAGATGTTTAGTTTTAAGACTATGGTTCAATAACGACGTGTAATAGGGAAGATTATTGAAATACACTCAACCTTTCAATTTCCATACTAATACAGGCCGAGACCGTTCAGAAAGAGAAAAGGAAGGAAATTGGTAACACTGGTAAATGGAGGCCTAACGGTGGGTCGGGTAGGCTAATTGATTGACAGCAAGCCAAGGCATACAATATAGATAACCTCACTAAAACTTTCTGGAATGGCTAGGCTATCTCAATTTTGTTTAATTTAAATAAACACTATTATTCATACATAATAAACAGTTAAATGTTTATTATACATAATAAAGTATAATATATTATTCATGCATTAAAATAAGTAGTATTAATATTGTTTTTGAACAATAAATGTATAACAAATCATAAATTAACTAATCTACTCGGTCTCACTCTGCCCTCATTGTGAATTACCTGGTATTATGGGTATTGTGGGTACCCAGGTATTGTGGATGATAATTTATGCAATTCAGAAGAAAAAGAAAGTACAGAAACTTGAAAGTACGGTTCTTTGAAGTACGAAAACTCGAGGGTCAAGTATGTATACTAAATATCTTTTACCATATATATATATATATATAATATATATATATATATATATATATATATATATAGATAGATAGATAGATAGATATAGATAAACTTTAACACATAGGAAAGAACTGAGAAATACACTACAGAACTCACTTCGATATTTCGACATCCGTCTTCATCAGGAAGGAATGCAAAGTACTCGCGTTGAGAAGCAAACTGCAACTAGCCAGCATTTTTTTCTATTGTTTTCCTTTTTCCATTGCGGTTTAAACTTCATATAATATATATATATATATATATATGGAATTAAAGTATGCAGCAGCTTCTGCATTGACGACCTTTTTGCTGATGGCCTCGATTTTTCTCACTATCATTCGGTGATGCTGAGGCAACTTCCATATATGCTGGGCCAGAGACATTGAGAAAACCAATATCAAACAACTTTAATGAAACACAAAAACACTGTGTGGAAACAAGCTTTCGACCACACATTGGTCATCTTCAGGTTACACTACTATTTAATTAATGAATGTTAATATAATTAACTGAAAAGTAATCTTTAAAATTAAACATAACAATTTTAACAGATATAAAACAAACGATACAGCGGGTGAGAGGAAAACAAAGAGCAGGTTCCAGCAGGGTTGCAACAACATACAGGTTTGCCCCTCAATTGCTGTCAACCCTACTGGGCTCTAACTCTCTAACAAATTTAAAGCTATTATCGAAAGTAGTGCTACTTGGGATCACATTGAAGTCATAATTTTGAATGTTGAGGTTGGGGTTGACATCTTTTCAAAGGGGCCATTTCAAAAGTAATTTATTAAAGAAGAGACACAAAGATGCTGCTAGGTCACTTAGACAAGACCAGTCTATTGTTATTAGAAAGGCAGATAAAGCATCATGTTTTGTCATAATGAAAAGAGATGAATATGAATCGAAGATCAATGATTTGCTCAATGATACTACTAAATTTCGCCCTGTCACTAAAAACCCTGTGGATGATTTGAAGAAGAACGTAAACAAGGTAATTAGAAAAATTAATAGTAATAGTAAGAACATTACCCTACCATTACTCAGAGGTGAATATGGACCTGGTTATTGCTATGGCAATATAAAGACGCATAAACCTGGCAACAAATTAAGACCCATCATTAGCCAAATCCCCACTCCTACCTACCAGCTTGCAAAAAGGTTAAATAGTCTCCTCACTCCTTTTGTACCTAAAGCCTATAGTCTTTCCTCTTCTACGGATTTCCTTGACTTATTAAAAGTCTCTAACGCGACTGGCATTATAGCGTCGCTCGATGTTGAAGCTTTGTTTACCAATGTACCAGTGGACAGAACCATACAGTATATATTAGAAGAAGTTTATCCTCAGGACAGCCAGCCGAAAATAAGTATGCCGAGAAACTCCCTCAAGTCTCTCCTTGAACTATGTACCAAAGAAGCCCCCTTCATATCACCTCAAGGTAACATGTACAAACAGATTGATGGAGTTGCAATGGGGTCCCCACTAGGGGTCTTGTTTGCTAACTTCTACATGGGATGTGTAGAGAAAGAAGTATTCATGAAGGTAAAAAAGCCTACCATCTACGCGAGATATATCGACGACATCTTTATTTTGGCCAATAGTGACGAGGAGATTGTACAGCTACACTCTCAAATAGAAAAGGTCTCAGGGCTCAAGTTAACAATGGAAAGTAGTGTAGGAGGACAGATGCCGTTTTTAGATGTCCTCATCCAACAAAACCCTCAGCATTTCAACACTAAAGTCTTTAGAAAGCCGTCGAACCCTGGACTTTGCCTGAACGGAAGAAGTAAATGCCCGGAAAAATATAGGAAGTCTACTATCAATGCTTATATAAAAAGGGCATTCACCCACTGCAGTGATTGGACCCTAGTACACCAAGAGATCGAAAACTCAACGCAGGTACTAATTAACAATGGATACTCCAACGCTGAAGTAATGAAGGCAATAAAGTCGTTCCTGGATAAATGGTATACCAGTAATGTAGAGCCTCCAGCCCCTGGTGAGTCACTTACCCTCTACTACCGTGCATATATGCACAATGAATACAAACAAGATGAAAGAGCCATCCACAAGTTAATAAAGGATAACGTAAAGCCAACCAATGAAATAGATAGATTACAGTTAAGAATATATTATAAGAATAAGAAGACCAGTGACCTTGTGCTTTCAAATAAACCGAAAGTCGACACCCCGGAGCATCAACGCAGTCACCTTGTATACCAGTACGCTTGTTCAACAGGGGAGTGTGCAACCCTGAATTCGAGGTATATTGGGATGACGGCTACGAAGCTCTCAAGGCGTCTGACCATGCATCTCTCAACAGGAGTCCCCAAAAAACATGCAGAGGATGCCCATGGGATTAAACTCACCAGGGGTATGTTAGTGGATGGAACTTCGGTACTTCATTATAATAACGACAAAGATAGATTAACTATCCTGGAAGCCCTTTATATCAAAGATGTCAACCCCAACCTCAACATTAAAAATTATGACCTCAATGTGATCCCAAGTAGCACTACTTTCGATAATAGCTTTAAATTTGTTAGAGAGTTAGAGCCCAGTAGGGTTGACAGCAATTGAGGGGCAAACCTGTATGTTGTTGCAACCCTGCTGGAACCTGCTCTTTGTTTTCCTCTCACCCGCTGTATCGTTTGTTTTATATCTGTTAAAATTGTTATGTTTAATTTTAAAGATTACTTTTCAGTTAATTATATTAACATTCATTAATTAAATAGTAGTGTAACCTGAAGATGACCAATGTGTGGTCGAAAGCTTGTTTCCACACAGTATTTTTGTGTTTCATTAAAGTTGTTTGATATTGGTTTTCTCAATGTCTCTGGCCCAGCATATATGGAAGTTGCCTCAGCATCACCGAATGATAGTGAGAAAAATCGAGGCCATCAGCAAAAAGGTCGTCAATGCAGAAGCTGCTGCATACTTTAATTCCATTTGTCTTCAAGAAGATTTGCTGCCCACTTATACTAATATATATATATATATATATTTGTAAACAGGAAAACGATCCAAAAGGACAACAAACGTTTAACGATGAATCACAAACACAGAACTAAGGAACAAACACCTGATGACGGTTCAACCGAAAATTAGAGACAGTATGTGTGTTTGTTCCTTAGTTCTGTGTTTGTGATTCATCGAGAAACGTATATATATATATATCAATGATCAAACCACAATAAGAAATGGGAAAACAAGACTAAGATCTTTCAACCGTAACAAGCGGTCTTCGTCAGAGTCAAAAACCCAACTGAACACTAGATGCAGAAAACATCTGGTGAGGAGTTGAGAAGAGTGGGAGGGAAGAGTGGTATATTAAAAGGGTGAAAGCACAGGAAAGGACTAATGTCCAGAAAGGGATGTTTGGGGAAACAAAGGAGTACAGTAAGAAAAAGTAAAAAACTATCCGCTAGCTGTCAACCCTCTTTGAAGAGGCTATTGCCCTCGTGACGAAAGTATCAAGTTTGAAGAGACCGTTACTAATGTTTATAATATTAGATCTATTAAATTTAATTAGAGACGATTCAATAATATTTCTTAACAACATTGATTTTTCATAGGTAATAAATTTAGCTCCTGTCCAATCAATATGATGATTTTCATTTTTTATATGCAAGAATAAGGCACTACTGTTTTCCTGTCTACTTACGTTATATTGGTGTTGTTTTACACGTGTTTTTAATGATTTACCAGTTTGACCAATATAAATTTTATGGCAATTTTTGCACGGAATTTTATAAATACCAGCGGACTCCAATTCGCTTGGAGAGTTTTTTATTAACATATTACCCACGTTATTACGATTAGAAAACACTATATTAAAATCAAGTGTTTTCTAATCGTAATAACGTGGGTAATATGTTAATAAAAAACTCTCCAAGCGAATTGGAGTCCGCTGGTATTTATAAAATTCCGTGCAAAAATTGCCATAAAATTTATATTGGTCAAACTGGTAAATCATTAAAAACACGTGTAAAACAACACCAATATAACGTAAGTAGACAGGAAAACAGTAGTGCCTTATTCTTGCATATAAAAAATGAAAATCATCATATTGATTGGACAGGAGCTAAATTTATTACCTATGAAAAATCAATGTTGTTAAGAAATATTATTGAATCGTCTCTAATTAAATTTAATAGATCTAATATTATAAACATTAGTAACGGTCTCTTCAAACTTGATACTTTCGTCACGAGGGCAATAGCCTCTTCAAAGAGGGTTGACAGCTAGCGGATAGTTTTTTACTTTTTCTTACTGTACTCCTTTGTTTCCCCAAACATCCCTTTCTGGACATTAGTCCTTTCCTGTGCTTTCACCCTTTTAAAATACCACTCTTCCCTCCCACTCTTCTCAACTCCTCACCAGATGTTTTCTGCCTCTAGTGTTCAGTTGGGTTTTTGACTCTGACGAAGACCGCTTGTTACGGTTGAAAGATCTTAGTCTTGTTTTCCCATTTCTTATTGTGGTTTGATCATTGATTGTTGTTTCACGTGTTTATGTGAAATCTTTTTATATATATATATATATATAGGAATATTTAAGTTTGAAGTAATAACACTTAACTATTTTATTCCAAATAAAATATTGTCATACCTAGTCCACAACTGTATCAAAGCCTTTTTGATTGACGATGCTGTAATGGGACCGGGAACTATACTTCTCAATTGCTCGTTGGTGTCTGCATAAGATGTAGTCAAAGGTGACACAAAGATCGGGTATCCAATAGGTTGATCACAGGATGAATTGATTATGTTTCTCAATGCCTGTTTAAACAATGATCTGTTATAATATAAATGAGAGAGGAATATCAGCAAAATAAATAAGTGATAGTGATAAAGATACTGTAGATTGAGTATCAAATTTTAGAAGCACAATTTTAAGAATGCAATACAATATAGGTAAAAACGTATATGGTTCTGTTGCTATGTTGAACTCTATACTATACTTGTTAATAAATAATACTTTACTTCCTCAACACTTTACTACAATTATCATTGCATTTAGTCATCTAAGTGATCATCTTCAGGCTATACAAACTTAAAGTGCATTGTCCAGAGGTTCAAGAGAGCCCATCAAATAATAATCCATTCAACGATTTTGCTAATGAGTAATATTTTTTAAGTATTGTAAAGTGAGGAAGTCGTAATTAATTTAGCTGCAAAAAAACTGCATTTTTGGGCTATTTTCATATTTGTATCTCGGTTATTTGTTGAACATTTTATTCCCTTAACTTTAATTTCATATTTTGATATGAAATATACATACGAAAAAGACGTATAATATTTATAAAAACAAGTTAATTAAGAACATTTGTTTCCAACGGTCACACTTTCCAGGATGTAACCACTCACGGTTCCAAGGGTGGAAAATTTAGCTCACTTTTTTTAGTAAGCCAGAGAATAATAATATATTTCTATATAGTATCATAAGATAGAAAGTCCATTCTAGTACTTGTAGCCCAGTAAATGATTAAACCACAATAAGAATGGGAAAACAAGACTAAGATCTTTCAACCGTAACAAGCGGTCTTCGTCAGAGTCAAAAACCCAACTGAACACTAGATGCAGAAAACATCTGGTGAGGAGTTGAGAACCGCTTGTTACGGTTGAAAGATCTTATTTCCCATTCTTATTGTGGTTTAATCATTGATTGTTGTTTCACGTGTTTATGTGAAATCTTTTTATTGTAGCCCAGTAAATATGGCTTCAGGAGAAAGTGATCGCATCCAAGTCAGTTTTACTTACAGAACCCCAGGATATTTACATTCACTTTAGTAAAAGAACTAGAAACGATCGCAACTCTCCCTAAAACAGATACTGTGTAGTTCAGTTCTTATTCACATTCATTTCTGTTTATAGGCGGGATGGTCCTAAACTTTGCCTCAGTCAAGTCTATTACAGTAGTGAACTATATATAATTGGTATTAAAGATCTTCAACTAAATGAGGTCTAAATCTTTTAATATTGGCATCATACAGACTCGGGTTGAACAGATTTACGTCTAATTTATAATATTAATTAGTTTAATATATAATATATGTTGTTAATAATAGTAGATCACAGATCAAAATTGTATCCATGGAGATTTAAGATTTAAGAAGAACTTATTATATAAACATCCTAAACAACCGACTTACTCCACCTGCTCAAATTTCAGTTGGGTTACCTCTGGTTCTACTCGCATGGTCGGTTATGGAGGTTATAAGATACAGAATGTGTGCTACCAACATTGTCAACAGTGTTCCCAACGTTCTAACTTGGTGCAGGTACACTTTTTATACATTCTCTATACTGTGGGGGTACCCGGGGAACTGCTCAGTTATTGCGCTAACCAGTCTTATGTGGCTGAAACCAAGATGTGGACCTACAGTCTCCCTAATTGTTGGAATTTTACACACAGAGTTCTTCTGTAGGTTTATCTGTATGTTGTAAAAAGGAGAAACAGAAATATGGGAATATTCATCCATTTTTTCAAAGTATGAGTAAATACCACATAGTAACAAAATGACTAGAGAAAGTAATGGAAGTTTCATTTCTTAAATAAAAGTAATTGTATGCTAGAATCTTCAATTGTATAACTAAGGTGTGAGGTTTGTATGTTTAAAGAAATCGAGCACCTGTTTGGCGTTCTGTATTGATCCTCTTTCTGGGTTAGTGTTCCTCAGATAGACCAACTCCTGCTGTTGACCCGCCCAAAGTCCTCTGACACACTCTCTATTCACTTTGATCACTCTGAAGTTCAAAAGTCTCTTGTTCAACATGATTATCTTGTAATCATCGGCTCCATCGTCTGTCACATGCCTGGATTACAAACAGTATAATTAATAAAATCCAAAGTAAAACAAAAGCAGTCCATCCAACTGAACAAGAAAATCAATTTGTTTACATACAAATTTAACTTTGTGTAATTTATCGTTGCGATCAAAGATGGACAACGTCCAAAAGCGCTCCAACGACTCCATGATCATTTTACGAGGTATGACGGTTTTACCTATTTCTAATATAAAACAAATTTAACAATTTATCATATATGCTGTGATAAATTTATGAAGGCATTGTGCGAGTAATGTTGGACAACAATTTTTATTTATGTCCGTTTCAAAATTTACTTTTAAGAAGAATTATATTATTAAAAGAAGTCATTAATGTAGTTTCAGTACTCCAATTTGACTTACGAAAACTAACCTGACTTTTGCATTTCATATTACAAAAACGCAATGTATATATCGAGATATTAGTTTAAAGAAGTAATGTTTTTCTATTCAACAGTCTAAGTAATCTACATAAATCTGTGGATAAGAAAATCATGGTGCAATATTATTTGCAGTAATGGAAAATACCTGAGAGCAAGTAGGGAAGGAGTTCCAGCCAGAACAGCTGCCCTCCAAGCAGGGTCACCTTCGTGCGATATCACAAGTTTTTCTCTATTTTCCGTTATAGCTGCATGCAGTACATATGAATCATCATATTCCCCAGGTTCCATGAAATGGTTCTAAAATCAAAGTTAATTTTAATTAAACATAAAACTGTAGCTGCTGTAATATAATTAGAAAAAAATAAATTCACAATATTACATCGCTTATACAGTGGTACCTCGGGATACGAGTGCCCCAACATACGAGTTATTTGAGATATGAGCTGTCAAATGAGCGAACTTTCGTTTTGAAATACGAGTGAAATTTGAGATACGAGGAACAACCAATTGTAGTATCAGGTCATTTATAAATATGTGCATTACATTTCTTTTTTCTACAATGCCGCCTACGGCACACTCCGTTCTCAGTTTACCTTTGAAAATTGGAAGATCAATTCAATTGGAAGATCTTGGGAATGTGGGAGAGAGTTTCACAATTCGTGGCAAAGAAACACCCCGAAAAAGTTGCAACTGGTTATGCATCGGATCTATTTAATGAAACTTGCCTAACTCATTTCCGTAGCATTCTGAAAGGGAGGAAGAAACAAACCTCCTTGGACAGCTTTTTTCTTAATCCTGCGAAGCTATTTTATTTTTTTAATACAGAAGCATTTAAGTTGTCTAAGTTCAATTTAAATAACCAGAATACTAATTACATATGTACGTAAACTTAATAAAACCAGATTTTTAACAAGTTTTTTCTAACCACCTCTATATTCTCTATATTCAATTGATTTCAATGGAGAAAATTGCTTTGAGATACGAGTAAATTGACATACGAGCAAGGTTACAGAACGAATAAACTCGTATCCCGAGGTAACTGTACCACTAAAATTCAAAAATTTGATTTATTGCTTAGAAAAAAGATAACTTTTCATATATGAAGGTTACAAAGAAAAACTTAATTAGTACTAATGTTTCAAACCAACGCAGCAAAAATTAAACATTAATGTAAAAGATGAAAACAAGTTGTTAGAGTATTTTTAAAATCTAAGTTCTGTAATGTAAATTTCATTTAATAGTGTTTTTCATAAGGGTAAAATTAAAAAACCTAGTATCACACACAACGCCTTTCAATGTAACTCTAAACTGCATATTATAAATGAGGAACATTACTTAAAATTGGAAAACGAAAAGGTTGTATCAAGAAGTTAAATAAATGACACCCCTGCTTATCGTAAAGATGCGAAACCGAAGACTGTCAGGGTTCAAGAGTGATAAGAAAGGGTGCTAAAGACGAGGAGAAAGGAATGCTAATATGAGGATGTAGATAGGTGCACAGAACGGCGCTAGGTTCTATAGTAAGTTTAAGAAACAAAGATACAGATGGGAGAAATAGACCTTTCAAAGTTTATATGAACAGTTATAGAAATATAGGACGACTTGGTATTTGTTCATTCAGTAACTGTTTATCAGAATGAAAATTATAGAATTGTAGGTGTAAAAACGATGAAGTTTTTATTTATAATATTAAGGACATCAAAATAGTTAAGCTGCGTTTATTTTTAACGAAGTGTTTTGTAAAATGACAAAAACTTGTTCGTTAATACTTGATTACTGTGGTGAGCATACTTATTTAATGTATTAACTGACCCTTTTCTCAAACCATCTGTCATGCCGGTATCAAAGCATTGGAAATTTCCACAAGATGTCCTACATACTCCACTCAGTGACCTGAGATCGGTGGTTTTTTCAGGGTTTCATAAGGATTTTAAATTCCGTTCGATTTTGAAAATGGCTCAGATATTACCTGCATATACTTTTTTTTTATTCATAATTATCAAGGAATAATTTCCAACAAACTGTACTAAAACCTAGGATGTGGTAAGTAAATTTGAGTTATAGCTACTTAGTTTAGTCTGTTTTTTAAATATTGGTAATGATTTAGATATTCTATCAATAAGAATCACATATATACTTCCGGTACTTAATGTAGGCGTAGCTTATTCCTGTTCATTCAGAATTTCTTGAAACAAAGAAATATCTATAAATATTTTTTTCTCATAGAGAGAGAAGATTCTCTATAGAGAGATTAAACCAGCATTTCCATGAACAAAAAAAATTTTTTTTTCAAATTTCGACTTCGTCGTCATCAGGAAAGGAAAATAAGAAAAGGAGATCTGCTCGACGGACAAACAGTATCAGCTGTTATGAAAGTGATATGGGGCTATGAAAAAGGTTTTAAATAAAAACCAAAACGTCAACATTGATATTTTTTTAATTTTAACCTGAAGAACTGACTGATCCCTGATAATTTGATTTTCTTTCTAATTCACAGTTGATACTTTTATCAAGATTTATTTATGTGGGGTAACAATTATGAGCTTCCATGAGTATATAAGAAGAATGCATGGGGGAGATATGAGCTTATGGAAAAGGTTTTAAATAAAAACCGAAACGTTGGCATTGAGAGTTTTAATTTGTATCTGAAGAACTGACCGATTTCTTATAAATTACATTATATATATATAAATAAATAAATTAATACTATTTTTCTTTCTCATCGAGGTTTGGTCTAGCTTCAACAATGCAACACCTTTAAGCCGACGTTTCGTCTATATTTGTAGACATCTTCAGGGCTACATCAATACAGAGTTTAGTTACTATAACATGAAACATAATTATATTACATTATTTAATTAATATATATAATTATGTTTCATGTTATCGTAATTAAACTCTGTATTTATGTAGCCCTGAAGATGTCTATAAATATAGATGAAACGTCGGTTTAAAGGTATTGCATTATTGAAGCTAGACCAAACCTCGATAAGAAAGAAAAATGGTGTTAAATATATGTGGTCGAGATTTGAAAACATTCGTATATAAATTAATTAAATAAAATAAAATAATTGTAAAAATCACATTAATATCACAGTTTGAGATAAAACTAAGCTTTGACTTAAAATATCAATTAAATATAGATTACCTGGTGAAGTTTAAGTGACATTCTAACTGCAGGAGCAATAACAGATTTGAGAAGTTCCATATCAGAAAAAATCCATTCATCTCTTAATGAGGTTATTCTGAAATCTCCCTTGAAGAGAGCATGTAAACCGTAAAGGAAGAACTCAACGCTGTAACAAAAACAATGTATATCAATCACCTTCCACAATAAATTGATATATTCAACGCAATGAATTTCAAAACAAACAAGATTTAAATGCTACTTTTGTCATTTATAACTCGAAACTTACTTTTTAATGAGCAATTAGATCAATTTTCAATAAAAGTTCAATAAATACAAGATCAATCAAGTCATAAACTTTTAATCAATTTTCGCCAGCAAGGAAAACTACAGTAGATAATATGAATGATCAAACCACAATAAGAAATGGGAAAACAAGACTAAGATCTTTCAACCGTAACAAGCGGTCTTCGTCAGAGTCAAAAACCCAACTAAACACTGTTTAGTTGGGTTTTTGACTCTGACAAAGACCGCTTGTTACGGTTGAAAGATCTTAGTCTTGTTTTCCCATTGTCATTGTGGTTTGATCATTGATTGTTATTTCACGTGTTTATGTGAAATCTTTTTAGCAATAGATAATATCTGTGAAATCATACAATCTATATTTAATACACAGAGCAAGTAGAAGAAGAAAACGATTTAATCAGGAAGTTGTACTTAAGTTCAATAGGCAACCTGTAAGTCATATAAACAGATATGAACTTGCAAATAATATTGAAAAAATACATTAGACATTCTTAAGCAGGTATTTTGAACTCGATATATCATATAACAACTAGATCTACAGATGAAATATAATAGTCTAATTACCTTGATATTGTATTAAGGGAAGTAGCTCCCAAGGTTCTGCGCCCTATTAAACTTAAAGAGAAGCAGAGGGATACCAAATTTGAATCTTTCCCAGCATCTTCCAACTAGAAAAAATTTAAATATCAGCAGATATAATGTAATGTATTATTGAAATTGTAACAATGTAGTCTA
Source organism: Hermatobates lingyangjiaoensis (assembly GCA_026182355.1). Classification (NCBI taxonomy): domain Eukaryota; kingdom Metazoa; phylum Arthropoda; class Insecta; order Hemiptera; family Hermatobatidae; genus Hermatobates; species Hermatobates lingyangjiaoensis. The sequence goes on along the minus strand of JAPFBL010001930.1, from coordinate 1,330,653 downwards.
AACATTTAAAGAGATTAGTTACGGTTTTGTTTTTTAAGTTAAAGGTTATGGAGGAATAACTTAAAAATTAAATTAAAAAATAATAAGGAAAGAAAATAAAATTGACATATATAGAACTACATGAAAAGACTTATCAATGATTTATCAATTCACAAAACTAGGATAACCAACCTTCTTATCTCTCTTCTGGTTGCAGAACTGAATCCACTCTAAGTAGACATTACAGAAAGATGACCGAGTGATTCCAGAAGCCCTGAAGTCATAGTCCTCATCGATGTTTATGTTGAATACAGGATCAAGTTCCACAAAGTTCTTGTTAAGAGTAGGCCGTAGAGCATCAAGGATCACACATGATTCTAACCATGTTTCTAATCTCTCCGAACCCACAGCATAGTATATTATACTCTGAAATAATAACAACTTATTCACAAACTGGAATAAAACTACCTTTCATTCGTATAGGTATTTTTTTTTAAACTTAATTAAACTGTATATGTGTTCGGGGTGAAGTGGAAAATGCAGGTGTTGTTTGTTCACAATTATTGGAGGCTGTACATTTAGTTATCATTTTCAGTAAAAAAAGCAAAACTATTTTACTATTTTAATAGAGTACAGTTGTAATATTACTTTCCACCCTTAGTAGCAGTTATTTTCATTCTCTAACATTTCTTAGGAATTGCGGTAACAGACTTCGGAAACGTTAGAGATGGCTAACGTCAAAAAACAGATAACACTTCTGAAATTTTGAAATTCAAATGTTATCTATATATTAATACACCTAGTCCCTCTTTTCGTATGTCTCACTTATCGCTAGATGGGTAAGAATAAATAAAATATATAAGAAGTAAAGAGAGCAATAGGCTAATTGATAAAGAGATAGAGAGAGGGAGAATGAGAAAGAGAGGGAGGAACAGATTGATTAATGAAGGGAATAACAGACTAAGGGAGGGGAGGGGCAGTTTTTATGCTGAATCACACCAAATGAAATCCTAGTTATTCAATCCAAATGAAACGTTATTTTTCCTAATTAATAATTTAAATAGGAAAAATCATCCAAATCAACGACTGTTAAGAATGATTTCATTCTTCATTAGTAAAATAGAACGACAATGTTTAGAATACGAAAAACTTGAAGGAAATATTATTTTCATTACATTATATAATATGATGTTACTTATTTGTAATGTTTCATTTGTTTATTATAACTGTAAATATAAAATGCAGATATAGTGATTCATTGTATATTTGGCGCCTTGATTTCCTACGTTGTACAAAGACGATTGGTAATTGTGCGCAATCACTGCAAAACCTCTGTAATGAAATACTGATTTCTTACTTTACGAAGGAATATTTTTTCACGTAGTTCCCAAATTTTATTCCAAAAAGGAATATTTGATAACTAGACAACCCAAAAATTCTTTGCACTTATCAAATACTAACGAATATAATTGAAAACACAAATGAAAACTGTTAATCAATGTACAAATTAACTTCACTTTGTGTGGTCTAAAATTGACATACCGATTTTAATTCAACCATAAAGAAGTTGGATATCTCATTGCCTAGAGCATTTCAAATCATATTGAAACATCTAAATTATTAAACAATCTTACACTATTTGAACAACTAAATCACTCATTCAATTCAGATCACGACTACATATTTAAAACATTTTAACAGGAATGATTTAATATGAATGCAGCTTAGTGAAGCGTAACTTTAATCCTAACGTTTACTTGAACCCCACTGACAGGTAAATCCCTGTGTTCATCTATAAGAGAACCTCAGCCTTTCAGCCATATCACTAAGTCAGGCAAATACCAAATGATAATGTTAATGAAAATGCTAAGTAGGTAACACTTATCAATTGTAATTAAACTTTCCATTAATTTGCTCCGAACTTATACAGCAAATTACATTATTTTACTTATAAAGATTTATACTAAGGTAATACTTTAAACATACATAACTACAGTTGTGTTTAGAAATACATATATATTTTTTTTCGTTGGAAATACGATGCAAAACGGACAAAAATAGTTCAATATAGACAAAGAAACATAGAGAAATCAAAAGAACACACTTACAGTCTCTAATTTTCGGTTTGAACCGTCTTCAGGAGAGATAAGAGAGGGAAACCAAGCGCACTGGTTCAAGCGTCGGGTCTCCAACCGTCTCTGAACCAGTGCGCTTGGTTTCCCTCTCTTATCTCTCTTATCTCCTGAAGACGGTTCAAACCGAAAATTAGAGACTGTAAGTGTGTTCTTTTGATTTCTCTATGTTTCTTTGTCTACATATATATATATCAGAATATTAATTGACACTAGACCACCCGTGACCCCTTGTGTCATTCAATGTTAAGAAGTTATAACAACAGTTAATAATATGTATTCACTGAATGTGATTGACAGGAATAACTGTTATTACTGTTTCTTGTTATTAAGCCATGAAAACAAAGATTCTTATGTGGCCCAAGCTTTTGGTATAATATTATTAACATGAATCAAGATTAACAATAAGTATATTTAATAAACAAGGATATTTGAAACTAACAAAACCGGTAAATTGAAATATTTAATTTATTTTGCCCAACAAAAAATAACATTAATGAAAGGAATGTGTCTTTATAATCGTAGGACGTTCGTATTTAAGCCAAAATCTGTGTTCCAGTTCATTCATCTAGTTCATTCATCTTAACTTCCAAATACGATCGTTAAATGAAAACGTTGGCTTTGAATTGATTTGAACTATGAAAACTGACCGATTCCTGATATAAAACAAATAAAATTTGTCTTATATATATGTATAACAATAAATAACAGTAAATACGAGAACTAAAAAAAAAATCGTCTAAACAACAATAAGATTTCCAAAAATGGGACTGAGATATTTTATAGAAAAACTTGTCAGGTTTATTCTATAACATAAATAGATTTTGCATCTATTAATTTTACTTAAATTAATTTGAGAGAATTTATTTTTAATTCTTCTTTCTTTTTAATGTCATTATTTGTAAAGTAATATATTATTCACTGGTTTCTTTAATATTTATTTGAATAATTCGTCATAAACTGGATATTAAAAGGTATTCCAATTTTCACTTGTGTAAAAATATTTAAACAAGAACATGAGAGTTTTATAAGTATATAGATTACCTTAACGTAGTAGGTTACTAAAACTTTTCTAAAATCGAAGACTTGTAGCATGGAGAGAGCACTGTTGTCCGAGATGCTATAACCTTCAAGTATATAACTAGCAGCAGTCACTTGCCAGGCGAGCCAGCGTTGAGAAAAGCTTGCGTTGAGGCTGAGCAGGTGAGGAAGATGACCTGGCTCGCAGCAACACCACCCTGACGACCAACAACTAAATGAACCTCAGCAAAGCCATGCTTACATTCACCTTGCAGCGGATACATATAATAATTATAACTTTCTTTTCTATTGTAAGTAGAGCCTAAGATGAAAATACTCCACTTAAATATTAAACCACCACAGTTGATACCAAAGCGTTGTACTGCACTAGGAGTAACAGGAGCTCCTAGTAATAGGAGTAATAGAAGCAGTAATAGGAGTAACACTAGGGATCTTGAACGAGTACCAATACCCTCTCTGACTCACATAAAAAATGTAGAGGTAATTTGCTGATTGATTTCAAGTGCCAAACCTTTGAATCTACAGAGAGCATAAAAAATACTAGACAACACTTCGACGAAGTTACTATACGGTGTCTACACCGTAGACAACATTCGTTTTATAACAGAATTATAAAACCGAATAAATGGTATAATGTCGAATCTAATCAAACCAAACGTTCAATGATAAAATCTAATCTTAAATTTGCTTATCTGTAATTTTCCACTATTAGTGTTAATTTGCCACTTTAAAATTAAAAATTTATGAGAAATTTTTGTGGAATCCTCTTAACTTTACACACTTTCAAACTTACAGTCCTTTATTTTTATTTATACAATCGACGCTATTGTGCAATAATTGTCGGCGTCAATCTCTTTTTTTAAAAGAAGTTAAAAAAAGAGATTACTCATAATTTACCTTAGGTATTGGAAGACTACGTAAAATAACGTTATTCCAACTGCAGTGTATCAATATGCACCAAGTATTTATACTATTTTTGGAACATTTTCTATTCCCTTTCTAATTTTTTGGCTTTCTTGTTTTTATTGTATGAATAACCTAACGATAAGCAATTCTTGGGAACCAACTTGGAAAATGTATTTGTGATTATAAATAATATGAATCATAAGGACGAAAATAATTACAATATAAAATCATATTATTCTCTACCCTGATTTTCTTCTACTCCTTCCGTTATTGCTTCAACTTCTCTCTGCTGGCAATATGTTCCACGAAATTCAAGGCCTCTCATTTGGAATGTTATTAATCCGTTTCCAACTTCAATGATGTGAACTAGACAGTTAAGATAATCTGAGGCTAAAACAAAACAGTCACCCTGTCGAACCAGACCCCAACGTCCTGAAACAGAAAGAAACTTATTTTACAAAGACCCATATATTCGCTGGTTTTTTAGGATATCATTTCTATTTCTAGAAACATGCGCTATTCTAACATAGTATAAATGTTTTAATGATAACTTTTTTCTGCAAAATATTTAATTTGTTGTTTTATTTCAAAAGTTAGTATTTGATGAATCAAAATGTAAACAAATTCAAATTGCCTTACGCATATAGAACAAGATTTTTTAGTAAACATGTGAACTAAAAATGAACGCTGAAAAAATAGATAGAAATTAAGAAATGGGAACAATATTTGTTCAATATTGCATCGTTCACTTATTTCTTTCTAAACAAACAACTGGTCTTCGTCAGTTCAAGTGTAACTGTGACAATATATACACAAATAGATATAACAAGATTTCACGTTGGGATTTAACTCTAACAAAGACAGCTTGTTATGGTTGAAAGATCTGATTTTTTTTTCTAAATCTTATTGTGGTTTGAACATTATTACAGACATAATATACTTTTTCTATAAAAATACGATCTGAAACGGACAAATAAAGGTTGATCTCAAACCTTCTGTATACTAGTGAGCTTGGTTTCCGTCTGTTACCTCTCCTGAAGACAGTTCAAACCAAAAATTAGACTTTGAATGAGTGTTTTTAATTTTTATATATTTCTTTATCTCGTCCACTTTAATATATATATATATATATATATATATATAAAGATTTCACATAAACACGTGAAATAACAATCAATGATCAAACAAACCACAATAAGAAAAGGGAAAACAAGACTAAGATCTTTCAACCGTAACAAGCGGTCTTGTTTTCCCTTTTCTTATTGTGGTTTGATCATTATATATATATGTATATATATTCGTTGCCCCCCTTCGGAGTGACTCACAACTAATCTCCCTCATTAGGAGGCCATCAAAATATAGTAGTGAGTTTCTGTTTCATTTCTGTGTTCTTTTTGTATATATATATATATATATTATGTAATCGGGATTAGGCTAATTTTCGAAGTTCAAAATCAAACTCCCATAACTCATAGGCTATGACAGTTTGATTTTAAACCTACAAAATTGACCTAATCCCGATTACATAATAGACCTATTCTATCAATACGGTTGATATATTATTGAATTTGTTATATATACATAATGTATATACAATTGAGGTTTCTGATGGCGAAAATACTTATTCAGGAATAGACTTCATTGATTCAAGTTTGGGTGTCCAAAATTTGAGCTAGAGCAGCTCTAGTGAAACTGGTCAAAAACATCTTTAAAATTTGACCTAGACTAAAAGACCAACAGTCAAACTAAATTAATACAAATATTACTCTGAAAAACGTACCTAGAATAATATCCCCACAGAGTGAGTGCTGAAGAGATCTGGTCAGGTGTTCGTAGAAGATACTGTTCAAATTATTGTCATCAGCACCTAAATTCCTATCTAGATGTGAACACAGTCTTGTATTAGAGTGGTCAACACGCCTTGTGTTGTAGTCACGCTCCCAAAACTTGACAGGCCGAACGTATGAACATATAAATATCGCACTTCCTGAAAAGTAAAAGTAAACAATATTTTCAATTTATTTCTTATTTTTGATTACGTAATGGCTTCAATAAAGGAGAAATACACACAATCAGAAAAAATATTAACCTAAAACAGTGAATTAAGTTTATATTGAAAAACTGTTGGAATTGACAATATGAATTTCATATATATCATACGATGAAATTGATAGACCTCATAGACTTTCAAAAACTTTGATAGTGTATATCTCAATGTTTAACTTAAAACAAGGAAAGGTTTAATTTAATCTTAATGTAATGAATTTTATTGTTAAATAGATTCGATTGCATGTAATATATATACGGAGCATGCTAAATAAATGGATTTAAAATTTTTTTTTACAAATTACTAATAAAAAATAAGCTGATTTAAACAATCTGCAGGTAGAAAATTAAGCATTAATGTGCTCTAAGTAGTTAGCAGCTTGAACCCCTTTTTATTTCAACGTTGGCTGCCTTTGACAGTTAAATAATAAATACAAACAACTCTCTTTATGTTACTAGAAATTCAAACAATTATTTCTTGCCAAACCAATAAAATTAGCCTCAAATGAACGAAAGAGACTTTTTTTAAGAATTAAATAATACAAATATTTTTCTCATTAACATATCGAATGACAATTTAATTTTTATACAATCACTTTTGTAAAATTTTTGAAGAATTGAAACAGTGCTTTCAGCTGTGGAAGAAGTTTGAATTGTGGTTACACTAAAAGGAATGTTTTGAGAGACTCTCATGATTTTCACATGATCGCCATCTCAAAGATTACATTTAGCCTTTGTTACAATTAAATCAAATGTCATCTTCAAATATTCATTTAATACATAATCAATGTCTATTAATCAGGCAACAAAAATCTTCATTTAATAAACAACGAGGCGTTAAATTTATTTTTTCGTTCAATGAAATTACCATTCAAAAATAATAATTGAAAATGAACTTAAATAAACAAATGTTCAGAATGTCTTAGTGATTATTTACCTAAAAAAGGATTGAGTGGAGCAGACAATATGGCTGAAATGGCAGCTTGAAGGAAGGTCATTGCAGAATGAGGAACTGAGAAAGGCTGGGCAAATGCATGAAATGCAGAGCCCCAGGTAATCTGCCACGGCGCTATGTAGGTGACGACGAATTGAACCTAAAACAACAAAAACGTAACTTTAACAAAAGCATTAAAAATATGAAAAATAACTAAATGATGACCAAGTAATAATCAATCTTTGCGACTATTACCATATATTTTACACAAATAAAGAAACAATTTTTAGTTCATTATAAAAGTTTAATGTTTTTCTCTGTTTTTTGCTACGTCCACACTTACACTTCACTTTTAGTGCTGATCTAGGCGTTGAAAGTGCAACTCTTATGGAAAAGGTACTATACAGCATGTGGTAATAAGGACATCAGAACACCCCGCTATTTGTAGGTTCCGTATTCATACCATTAGAGTCTATTTATTGCGAGTATATTAAATTGTGTTAAGAAAAGTTAAATACATTCCTCATATCATACTTTCCATAGATTTCCTCAGTAATAACCTTTTAACATATCTTTAGTAATAAGGGACTTTATGGGCATTGTTTTATATTAAACTATACCACACTATAACTTTTTGACTCCGAGATAGAGGTAGATAGGCAGACAGAGAGAAGAGCTTACTTACATCTAATCAATATATCAACTTTTTAATTTTATTCAACATGCCACTTTATCAGGAAAACCAGCTGCTAAATGGCACGAAAAATTTAAAAGAGGAGATTCAAAGCGTGTAGATGGGTATTATTGGTTTAATGTTATACAATGCATTTTTGATTAAATAGTGATAATTATTACATAATACTATTTAAAAATTGAAAATACAATACCTTAAGAAGGAAATCGTAAATTTTGTTGAACAGAATAGCCGAAGTAAAATAGTCGATGAAGAAACCGTAACTTAAGTTAGGGTAGTCAATCTGGAAGAAGAGAAGAGCGAAGATAAGGACGAGGTACTGATCAGTTGGCTGGGAAAAGGCTGAGCGAAGGGCCTTGAGGGAGGACACGGTGATGATAAGAGCGGCTAGGGCAGGCCCGAAAGCTTCGCAGAGAGGCCGCGAGTCTGAGGCCAGTAAGGCCAGCACCAGTACGGGGTAGACCACTCCACTTTCCACTTTGCACAGCCAAACGTACCCCTGAAACATCAAGAATCTTTCATTTCTCATTCAATAAATACTATACTTGGTGAATTTAACATTTAGTTTTTAGTAAAAGACATATTCTGTAAAATTATAAATCAACATATTTTTCTAAAAAGTTCGATAAAAGTTGCATAACATGGATAAAAATCACAATTAAACACGTGATGAAATCAATGAAATCCAAACCACAGGGAAAGAGAAAAACAAAAGAAATAAATGCTCTGAGGCCTTTCACTTTATGTCATCAGAGAGTAAACAATGTTTGTAAAGCAAGTTCTTACTTTGTTTGCTATCTGATGACACAAAGTGAAAGGCCTCAGAGCATTTATTTCTTTTGTTTTTCTTTTTCCTTGTAGTTTGGACTTCATATACCATTTATATATATATATATATATATATATATATATATATATATGTGTATATGTGTGTGTGTGTGTGTGTGTGTGTGTGTGTGTGTGTGTACTTAGGGAGCAGGCCTTCTTTTAAACATATTTCATTAAATTGTTTGCCTATCTTTATCTTCTCATATTTCCTAGATACTTTTTCCAGTCTTCTTATTAAGGACTTCCATTGACAGGGAAGAACATAAACGAGTTCACCAAAAGATTTGGTATTATAGTTCATCAATATTTATTTTACACTAATCACTACACTACACTATGAAAAATAAAAATAGACCGGTTTCGGTTATTCAATAACCATTATCCTCTCATATTTCCTAGATACTTTTTCCAGTCTTCTTATTAAGGATTTCCATTGACAGGGAAGAACATAAACGAGTTCACCAAAAGATTTGGTATTATAGTATCACCAGTTGAAACTTCCAACCCAACTGTAGCCTCCAGCAACAGCACGCTTCATTTTCAACATGTTGTTTTTCTTTTTAGGTTTATAGTTTGTAATTAGATGTTATTTAGAATTTACATTGATAATGGTTATTGAATAACCGAAACCGGTCTGTTTTTATTTTTCATAGTGTAGTGTAGTGATTAGTGTAAAATAAATATTGATGAACTATAATACCAAATCTTTTGGTGAAGTCGTTTATGTTCTTCCCTGTCAATGGAAGTCCTTAATAAGAAGACTAGAAAAAGTATCTAGGAAATATGAGAAGATAAAGATAGGCAAACAATTTAATGAAATATATATATGTATTTATTTTTTATATTCCATTTAAATTACATATTCTATGGTTCTGCAGTCAATTTTATGTGGTATCCAATCATCTTTGAAAATTAACAAGTCTTCAAATAAAATGTTATTATAAAACAACGCTATAAGCATATTTGTGCTCATCTCCAGATGTATCTAAAATGTAAATCATCACTTAGTGAATAATAATGAAAAAATGAAAACAAGTAAGGTCAAAGAAACAAACCTGCTTATAGAGAGAAGTTGTTTCTTTGTTTATTGCCAAGTATTCTTTGATACTTGTAAACTAGAAGTATACTGTATTTTACATTTTAAAGTTTTATGATTTGCTGAATAGCAGTAAGAATAGATAGATACTTAAAAATTTAAACAGATTGTTTTTACAAAATTACACTAACTGAAATGGTTACCAATAAAAGTGTTAGTACCTTTTCAAACCAAAGCAGAGGGGGATGGTGTTGAAGTTCAAAGCAAGCGTGTTGCTGTGAAGCAAGAACAGGTCGAGCTAAACATAGCCAGGGTAGTTGTTTTCTCATTTGAGGTACGAGGTAGTGGAGAATGAAACCCAGTGCTACTGCAACGCAGCCTATCACCTGGAAATTAATCAACTTTATAAGCATTTCAATGAAAACAGAATATTTAAGTGTTTTTATTAAACTATCATATCTAACGGGATGTAATTAACCAAATTTACGACCTTAGGGCAAAATTTTTATTAAGCCTGAATATTTATATAAATATATATATATATATATATATATATATATATATATATATATATATATATATATATTCAATGTTTTGTTATTGAGGGCTAGATCAAATAAAAGAAAATAAACTCCTTTCTAGGCCGACGTTTCGATGTATTTGTACATCATCTTCAGGGCTAAAATTATAGTAAGACTATAATTTTTTGAGTTTATATATATATATATATATATATATATATATACACGGACATATATATATATTTCCGTGTACAGGTCCTGAGGCAGATTGATTAGACTAATTCGAAAGTTACTCTGAGAGCTTCAGAAGAAGCACTTATTAGTCTTCTGGGCGGTAGATCGGCTCCTGGGCTTAACCTCAATCGTTGATTTTTTTTTTTTTATTCTTAAAGTTTTTTTAAAGTTGTTATCATCTTTTAATTTTATTTTAGTTAAATGTTTTCTTTTCTTTTTTAATTTTTATTTGGCTTTTATTTCTTTATCTTCCCTGTCTACCTTTCCTCCGAAAGTTGGCTACACTGTTTAAGTGCTTCAGTTCGAACGCCAAGTCAGTCGTTATCAGCCTTTGGAGCGATTCACTTCTTTTCCTGAAGACGAGGACATCGAAATATAGTAGTGAGTTCAGTGGTTTCCTTTCTATGTGTTCTTCTTTAAATTCTAGTTTAATATATATATATATATAATATATATAATTAATATATAACGAGTATATAGTCAAACCACAATAAGAAATGGGAAAACAAGACTAAGATCTTTCAACCGTAACAAGCGGTTAAAAACAGAGTTTTTGACTCTGACGAAGACCGCTTGTTACGGTTGAAAGATCTTAGTCTTGTTTTCCCATTTCTTATTGTGGTTTGATCATTGATTGTTATTTCACGTGTTTATGTGAAATCTTTATATTATAATATATATATATATAATATTATATATATATTTGGGTAGAGAATATATACTGGAAGGTACCTTCACCGGTAAAACTCGACTTCCACATATAAGCATGGACAGTCACCCTGAAAATGTTTGGTGATAGCTGCAAATAGACAGTGATATATTTATAGCCTTCATAGAAATGAGGAGGGTGGCAACTTTTACAACGAAGTTACTTCTCAGTAATGGAATGTTTTATGTGAACGGACTGTGAAGATGTAATCATTGTACAGACTAACATTAATGCCAAGAAAATACATGAGACTATTGGAAACATGAGAAGTGAAAGAGATGCAGGAGAAGACTATATGATTATCCTATATAGAAGACTATATGAAAAATCCTTCTAAGGAAGGACTATATGAAAATCCTTGAGTCCATGAGTCAATTCATGATTACTGTGGCCCACATTAATAAAATGTCTTCAGCGTAACGGTGTATAGAAAATTGAGGAATGACACGGGACATTTCTTTATTGACAAGGCAGTTCAAAAGGCTGCAAACCCCAGGGTAGGTAAGGCGGGTTCCTTGACTCAGGGAAAACGCTTGCTTCGCCAATAAATCCGCTTTTTCATTACCTATAATATTACAATGTCCAGGAACCCACTGCATCACTAAAACCATCCATTTATACAACTGACGGAGTTTATGTTGGCGCTGGAGGATATTCGCAATTTCTGCAGGTTAATCTGAACCAATAGCCTGCATAGCTGAGACAGAATTACATAGAAAGACAACTTTCTTTAATGAGGTTAAGAGTAGGAGTTTGCTAGCGGCTTCACTGATTGCTGCTACCTTCTCCGTCAAAGTTTGTGGCGTACAATCCGACAGAAACTGAGCCTTCAAACAAGGGTGAAGACAACAGCAACAACCCAATCAAAAAGCATTGCGTTTAAGGACAAAGTCCGCTAGTAAAACGAAAAATGAGATTCAAGGAGTGAAAGAAAGGGTTCAGTAATCAAGGCACAGTTTCTCAGAACATCCAAACCTTAGAAGTGGTCGCCAGAGGTATAGAGAGGACTAAAATCCATGACAACACAGTAACAGATGGTGATCAAAAGTCGAGAAAGAGTTGAAAGAAATGTAAAGTGTATTTTCTATAGAACGGTTAACATTAGACATGCCTGTTAGGAAACCTCTACTTTCACATTTCATTGAAATATGTTTGTCAGTAATAAACCAATCACATGGTAACCTACTTCCCCTGTCTTCATCAAACCCTCATTTTTTTCTTAGGGTTCGTGAAGGATCATGCCAATTAGAATACTGTTCATAATCATAGACGTATTATTGAAGTTGTTCAAAGAGTTGGCATTTATATACGTCATACATCAATAAGGTTTACGATATTGAGGGAGATGAAATGAAATTGTGAGGGCAACAAAGTGTGCTCATGTGGATTGTAGTGTTTGAAGGAATGTAAATGTAACTTGAGGAGATATAGATCATTCTACAATCTACTGTTATAAGATTTCTAATCAATCATTACTTGTAATGGCACTGGGACATTATGGACATCCGGTACATCAAGTAGTTCCAATATAGACTTCTATATAGAATATGGTTACCATAAGCAAAAGAAATTCTTATTTCATTTAACTCAATATCTATCTAATTTCATAAATGTTGTTAGAGTTTTTTTTTTCAGTTACCCACTATTGATCTCTCCTGTCTTCTGTAGCGCTATTAATTCGAATTTATGATTATCCTATAACAATAAAGTGGAACCTCTACATACGAGCTACTCTACTTACGAGAAACTCGAGATACGAGAGGTCTTTCGAGCAAAAATCTTGCTTTACATACGAGAGAAAATCCAAGTTACGAGAATTTCCAGATGGTTCCGCTAGGTGGCCAAGTTACGAGAATTTCCAGATGCTCCCGCTAGATGGCCAAGTTACGAGAATTTCCCAGATGCTCCCGCTAGATTTAAGCTCTTTTAATGACACTTGCTTACACATTTCCGTAACATTTTGAAAGGGAGCAGAGACAAACCTCCTTGGATAAGTTTTTCTTCAAAAAACCTATAGAAAGTGAAAGTGTTGCGGTTCCAGCTAAAAGGGCAAAAGAAAGCGAAGAAAAGTAAAACTGAACTGTATGTATTTTTAAAAGCAAAAATAAAGCTAGGAAAAGTGCATTCACATTTCATTGAAATATGTTGTCCAGTAATAAACCAATTTACATGGTAACTACTTCCCCTAGTCTTCATCAAACCCTCATTAATTTTAAGTGGTTCGTGAAGGATCATGCCAATTAGAAACTGTTCATAATCATAGACGTATTATTGAAGTTGTTCAAAGAGTTGGCATCTTATATACGTCATACATCAATACGGTTACTGCATATTGAGAGATGAAATGAAATTGTGAGGGCAACTAAGTGTGCTCATGTGGATTGTAGTGTTTGAAGGAATGTAAATGTAACTTGAGGAGATATAGATCATTCTACAATCTACTGTTATAAGATTTCTAAGGTCAATCATTACTTGTAATGCACTGGGACATTATGGACATCCAGGACATCAAGTAGTTCCAATATAGACTTCTATATAGATATATGGTTACTATAAGGCAAAGAATTCTCATTCTTAACCCAATATCTATCTAAATTTCTAAATGTAGTTAGAGTTTTTTTTTCAGTTACCCACTATTGATCTCTCCTGTCTTCTGTAGCGCTATTAATTCGAATTTATGATTACTCTATAACAATACGTTCTTTACCAACATTTTAAATCATACAACTCATATAAATTCACTAAATTTTCAGGAATATACCTACCATATACAACACATTACAGAAATGAAAAACTGATTTTGCCGTTATAACTACTTTTATTTTAAGTCTATTATAATTAATTTTAAAAAAAAGGCTCTGTTTATACAAAGTAGTCATTTTTCTGATGCCAGGTGTTTTGAGCATTGCCTGAGGCCTAAACCATCACGTTTTATATAAGAATTAATTTTATTTATTAATAAATATTCAAAATTAATAAATTATTAATAAATATTTCAACAAAGAGTTTATATAACAGTATTTTAGTTCATAAAAATTAATGACATACTTAGAAGCATTATGGAACATACTGAGCTTTGGTTGTAGCACCAAAACTAGTCAAAAACACTAAATTATTTGTTGTAATACTTACAGGATTAAGTTCGGGTTGGAGAGCAGAGAATATATTGCTGCAGTGTATTACAGAGACGAAAACGGCGATCACTGTGCAGACGAGAAGGTCAGATTTGAGTCTTGTGTTGACAGTTGTTTGAAGCTTTTTTGGAAGAGGGTCATCTTCAGTCTGTTCTTTTTCTTCAGTTTTGTGGCCTTCTTCTTCAACTGCCCAAAGGTGAACTTTGAGGATATTCATAATTGGAGTGGGATCACTTGAACTTCTACTAAGATGGTAGCTAGTTGCAATCAAAAGTCCGGAGTATATAGAGAAAAGGATGTGTTGGGAGGATTTAGGTTCACTAAGGCCCCCATATGCAAATCCGTAAAGGAAGCCTACAGCTAAACAACTTCGAAGAACACAATAAAATGCACTCCATAAACTACAAGAAGCATTACCACCAAATATATGCATATCTATCTGTTCTAATATATACATTAGGAAAGTATTTATTTGTGGAAACAAACCAAGGGCAAACAAAAATGGGTAACAGAGTAAAACAGTAGCAAGAACATCACAAGATATTGTGGCTAAAGTCCGTGATGAAATAAGGAAACCATATACCGAGAACTTGCTAGAACTTTTTGGCATATTGAAATGAATAAGCAAGAGAAGGGAAGATACAAGTACAAAATAAATAGGTCGAGAGAAAACTACAATTCTATTATATCCATGAGTGGGCGAGGCAGTATCGGGTTGCACACTCTTAAGAAGACAATACTGACTTCCAGCCATAACGAAACACAGGACAAAAGCGAGGAGATCTTGGTAGAGATCAAGATAGAGCATAGAAGCCCCGAGGACCGCGACGGCTGAGGCTAGCAAAACACTTAAGATTGCCTCCATATGGGTTAAATTACGGTCAAAAAGGGCTAGAAGAGTGAGGCGATCGAAGTGAATTTTAACAAAAGGGCACCAGGGGTAGCGATAATAGCGACCGGGCGGCTGAGGAGACTTCAAAACATCGACAAAAGTATGTTGTCGATGGGTGGAAGTGGCGGCTGCGGTAGAAGACGAAGAGGAAGAAGTGGCTGCAGCTGTACCCACAGACGCGGTGGGTAGAACAACAGGAGTGCTGTGACTGTACAAACTGATCGGCTGAAGTGACACTCGAGGGTTCAAAGTTTGTAGGATGAACGTGCCATTCGTGACGTGGCTCAACTGATGCAAAGTACTAAGTGCTGCAGGAGAGGAACTTGGAACAACTGGGAGGACGGGGCTTGGCCTGAAACATAATCATCACTGATGAATCAGTAACTACCAACTACCCAAAAACAACATAAATAATGTTTATCAAAAAAAATAAATATGTTGGAACAAAAAAACCTGAACCAATGAAATGAAACACACTACAGAAAAATTCTCATAAGTAAGCAATTTATGTCAGAAAATCCAAACGAACTTCAAAACGTTAGCACAATTTTCATTCTTATATAAAACACTATTTCAAGCTACTCAATTTCTTGGATTTAACAAATATTTAAATTGTAAATATTAAAAAATTACTGTTCCACTTAAACAATTCCACAAACACAGCTGTCTTTTCCAGAGTCTCACATATACTGAGTGAGTTCAATCATTATTTAATTATAGTTTATATGATATAAATAATACATTTTATATATGTAATTAAATAAATAAAGACAGTATTACACTGAACAGAATGAATGGCTAAATAATCTGACCTTGATGTGGTGCCGGAAACAGGAGTCCAAGAAGGAGGTAAGAGAGAGCTCAATTCTCCCTTTCTACTGCTGTTATTATTGACATCATCAGGTCGGTTTCGATCTGAAGAACCTGCCAACATAATAGACTTTTTTAAAACCAACTCTGGCTACTATATCTAACAAGTTAATGGAGTCATTTTTAGCGTAATTTGGAATGTTTCACTTCGACCACCTCAATTCAATTAGCCGGGTATTCAAATTTTTCCCACGATTGATGGCATTACCTACCTAGAACTTAAATGGTCTCAAAACAACTCGCAAGACTATTTGTTAAATCATTTAGCATAAGGAATATATTTTCAGAAGATTCGAATGATTAAACAATTCATATATTAAAAAAATATACTCTTTGGAAAAAGTACTAAAAATATTTCCTTTCTGAAAGTTCAGTGTTAATTGCTCTTAAGTACTTACGTAATCATAGCTCTGAAAAACACTTGAATTTTGTCTTGCCATCATTGATTGTATGTGTATGCTAAATTCCAACAAGATCATATCAGGAAAATGTGTAAATATTGATTATAAATGTGAAATAAATACACGGATAGACAGAAAACGTAGTTAATAAAAAGCTTGCAAAAACATGAAGTCGACCAACCTAATTTATGCGAAATACACTTATACGTCGATATTTGGATTGATGTGCCTCCATTTTACCGTTTGATTATAATTTATCATACATTTTTAAACTGCATTTATCGCTAAGTTACATAGAAGCTGCAGGTGATAGAGTACTGAAGGCTACTAATAATATTCTCACCTCACGAAACTAGTGAATAATAGTAAAGACAACGCAAGAGTTTCCAGACAAAGTGATATGGGCTGCCTTCGCTTTGTTCATACTATATTTATAAAATCTATCAACCATAATACTATTATTTTTAGGTACGTTTTACCCTCCCCCTCTCTTTCAATTGTCACATAATAATTATATGATAATACAAAATTACTTTTTTTCGCCGAACTAATCATGGTGGGGGGGGGGTTATTAAATATATTATATTTTAAATTGTCACAACGAAAAATGTATCATATCGCAATTATAATGCAATACATTTTGTTTCACGAAAGCCACCACTAAATTATAAAAACGATCTTATCCAATTTTATATTCGTTATTAAAAAATAGTCTACACACATTTGACATTCAAAATTTGAGGGGAAATGATTAAGTATTTCTAATGGCTTGATGGAAATATTTTGAAACATGCAATAACTGTCACACTTTCAACCCATTAGTTTTCAAATACATTTGAACATTATCCTCATAAGTTTAGCAAATTTATAGTACTTTTAAGGTGTAGCTAATAAAGTTATTGTGAAATAGACTGTTTAATAATAATAATAAGTACTTGGTAAGTTTCTGGACCGCGGCCTGTGATGCCTGGCTCGATGCCTTTCCCGCCGACTGCTACTTCCTGCCTGCTGCTCGCGATTACCTTCTCCCATAGCTGCTATTCACACAAATATAGCTTTGCTTAAGACACAATTACTAACATGGTCCTTTATAACTATAAACATTTCATTCCTTTCTTTATTGACTTATTGCTTCATCTTCAATTTTTATTAAACAAAAATTATAACTATTTGTTATTCTATTCAAATAATGAATTTAAAACACTGAATTTGAAAAATATCAATTCAAAAGCAACAGATGATATCAACTAAAGTCCATTTAAGGAATCTATTTGCAAGTGCCCGCCTTTTTTTTTTAAAAAAAAGGGGGGAGGAAATCATATCTGAACCACAAATATTGATTCAACTAAACATGTACCATTTTGTTTGACATGTTTAGTAGTCAAACATGTCAAATTAAATTTAACATTCATTTAAATTAAGGATTCTATCTTGTCATAATATCTTTGAGTGGTTGGTAAATAAATATTCAAAGTGATTTTTATATTTCATTCAAATAATTGTCAAATGTCAATATATTGTTAATGTTAGCTTCTAGTTCCCATAATATTTGCGTAAAGCATATAATTTATGAATGTGAACTTATTGGACATAACCAGCCAAAAATTTATTTACCATTACGGTATGTTTAATTTATTCATACACTTATTCGATAAAAAAACCATTTTTTTCACTCAGTGCATGTAATATTTATAAAATATAGTAATTTGAATTGAATTCAGCAAGTAGTCCTGAGTAGTAGATATCATTATTTTAAGTTACCGGGGATTTTCGTCCATTTCTTAATTCTTGAAATAATGAAATAACTTTTATAAGGTTGCTATTTAAAGTTGATGGTCTAGATCGGGGGTGGGCAACCCTCTGGTATGCGTGCAAAACCTGGCCGATGACTTGTCTCTGGCATGCAAGTGCACAGGTTACCCTTAGCACAGATGCAAGCACATGTTACCCTAAGCACAGACAAAAAAAAAACTACTTTCCTTGGGGTATAAGCTTTCATGCCATGACAGTATATGTACGTCCTGGTGGTGATGAGGTTTAAGCTTTACGAAGCTAAAGAGGTCTCAAGAAAAAGAAATTGATGTTGTTGCCATAGTTACCTTCTTGTTTTAAAAGGTTATATAATTGTTTTCTGTTTTTTGTATACTATGTTTTACTGCACTGAGATAATTTATTATTTTTTCGTTTTAAAAGTTCTTAAGAGATACCAAATATGTTCTAAAAAAAAAATGGCTGGCACGTGGAAAAAGTTTGTGTCAGAGACTTATTGTAAGAACAATAAGTAATAATAATAATTTTGCGCTGTATTGTAAGAACCACAACTTTACAGCTCTGCAGATGATCCATCTTCACTAATTGTAGTTGTGTATTACTTTTATTTCTATCGAAACATTTTTCCCTTTAAAGCATTAAAAAATCAGGAAGTATTAATTATTTGTACTGTATCATAGTCTATTTTAAAGGGTGGTTAAATGAGTTAGCCTTTCTTTTTATTTATAATTTAATAATTACCACACCAGAAAATTAAAGTTTTCACACCTTTCAATGAACTTGCCTAGTTGAAATACCTCTAAACGTCAACAACACAAACTTCTCAACAAATTTAACAATTCTGAGGTAAAATGGATAAACCAACAAAAGTCTCCACACAAATGAGGAGACTTTTGTGTGGAGACTTTTGTTGGTTTATCCATTTTACCTCAGAATAAGTAAATACCACACTATTACGGATTGCACACTAATGATTTTAAAATTTAACAATAATATTATTGTTTATATATCTCCTATAATAAAAATATGAAACAACCTAATTAATCAAATAATAACTGTTTTATACATAAAAGTTAAGCTTTACATTCTGGGCGAATAAATAAAAACACAAACCTGGAGAACTAGGCATGGGAGTAGCAGTAGTCTGATCGTGAGAACTCAACGATCTGGAGGTCGACACAGCATCTGTTTCTTCCTCCCCTCCAGCTACAAAATCATTGTACAAACAATTCACTTTCAGAAAAATGTACAATACTTTTGAATATAGTATCAATATGATTAAATTTCAATAATCTATGTTACACTTGTTTTAAAGTTGAGAATGAATGTTTATTAATAATGTATTTTATTTTTCCACAATAAAATGCATTACATTATGTAAAGGAACATTACGTTAGTTATAGAAAAGATTATAAGTACCAACATTATAAAACTATAAATAATGCTCATTTCATATATTCCTAGGGTAGAACTTTACAAAATCAATGAATTAATACGATCTGATCTAATATAATTAAACTCACAGAGAACAGTAGGTTTTTCGGTTTCACTGTCTGTCTGTTGGAAGAGCCAATCAATATCTACAAAAGCACCTGCCTCAGACCCTTCAGAGTGTTCATCCATGGCAGGTTCCCCTATTGAACTTCTAAAGCCTGTTCAAAAAGAGATCTAGTCAGTTCAACGAATTCTTAATAACATCACAACAAGAAAGAAATGTATGGCATACTAACACATGAAAATTGATTAATTCCCATTTAATTGGAAATTTATTACTATAAGGGTGGCATAAGTTTACTAATTATTAAATTAGAATTAATAATAATCAATAATCTTGATATATATGTAGTAAGAAGGGGTGATTGACGATTTATAAGTTTTAATTATAACGAGTTAGATTGAGACAATAAAATAATTTTACACTACTGCTATAGGTGAAAATTTAATAGGAATGAGATAGTATCTTAGCATTTTTTTTCTCATTTCATACTATGGTTTGATCAAAGATAGTAAAATATATATAACAAAACAATACAAGAACGTTTTACTTTACTAAGGAGCCCACAAATATAAATTAAAGATATTTTGATATACAATATACAAATATATGGCTTTTTGTTATTCAACTCCAATTAGTTCTGATTGAACTACACTACTGGAGGCGGAAAAGCCATGTGGAACAACCATCCATGACTTGTCATGATCTACAGGGAACCAGTGCATTCCACATGTATATTGGTGTTGGCATGAAGAAAATTGTATTTCAACTATTGATGCCCTAATGGAATCACAAATTAAGACCTTACTACCCATTCGTATTGTAATACATTAACAATAAGGTATCTGTCATCAATTAAAAAAGAAACTCAATCAGACTGGATGAAATATAACTAACTTCACAAGGTTTAGAAAATAATCCTCAAAACACAAGATTTAAACATACTTAAAATTTGTTATAAAAGATATTTTGTGATAAATATAATAAATATTTTCTTTTTTTTTTTTGGACCTTATTGTTGACACCATTCAGTATAACAGACCTTTAGTAGATATAATGATGATTTTACAACCAGTATTTATATTTATTTTGTTTAAATAATATTGTCTGTGATAATTAATTGATTTATATTTCGCTTATTTAGTTAGTGTGCGATTCAATTAATTACTGGTCCAATTTTAAAAAAATATTCAAATCAAATTTATAAAGAAAAAAATTGTGTTAATGTACCAGAAAAATACGTTAATACAATTTTGTTTGCGCTAGAAAATGCCTACCACAGAATCATTAGAATATAGACACGTCATTGCTGTGATGTTTTTTTTTTCTTCACACAACTGATATCATCAAGTGTCCACCATCAGAGTTAAGGAGAAAAAAACTTACAAAGAATGATGTAATATATTTCTAATATTTTATAAATTGATATAGCTGTATGGAAATAAATAGAAAATTTTAACAAAGTGGAGTCTCTGTTTTGAACAAATCAATGTTTGATCAGTTTCAGCAACCATATTTATACTGGACTGGTGTACAATAACTAGGTTAACAAGAGAGCATTCGACTAGCTCAGGTATTGATGAAGTAAATTCTTTGTTGTGTAGTTGTGAGAATAAACTACTTTACTGATGATTTGGAAAGTCAGGTTAATTGGTTAGAGTGTTTAGTATGAACAACTAAGATTTGAAACTATCCTAACAAAGTTGTAGGCGACAGGGCAAATGACTTTTTTTTATAAAAATTCTACTCGGACATAAAAAGAGTTTAACAGAACAAAAAAGTGAAACTTTTTTAAATCAATATATTCAAGTAGAAATAATATTATAATCAAGTGATAAATTAATAAAACAAGCAGATAAACACCAGAACAGGCTATACTATGTTAATTCTTCCCAGCAGTAACCTCCACCTCAGCCGCATTCCAACAAGAATATATTCATTTAAAGAAATTAATTTTAAACAATATTCAAGTAAAATATTTAAATTTAATTTATTTTTCTATAAATAAATAAACATGAACGGGCGACTAAAGAAGAGCAGAATTAAAAATGACTCCGTTTCCATTTTTTCTTTCATAATATCTATAGTTATATAAATTTCAATTGTTAATATTGTTTCGCTCACGACCAAGAGTCGAAGGCGAAGTTCGTAAACAGAAGTTCCACTGCATTACAAAATCAGTCAATACTTTATACATTTTCTTCATCATTAAACCTTTAATATTAACATTACATTCTAGTTACTTGAAAAGAGAAGGTATAAGAGTACATACTGTAACGATGTCTAGATTTTTGTTTGCGCTGCTTTTGCTGTGATCTAGTTTCCTCTGCTTCACTCATTTCAACACCCTCAAGTACTCCACTCAAACTCTTTGCTCCACTCTGATTAAGCAGAAATGACAGTCAAATACATATACATATGTGATGTGGAAGTTTTAGAGAAAGTCGGACAAATAAACTATTGTTAGTTTTTATTAAACTATACAATTGATTAATAGTCCTTTCCTTAATTTACAATGAAAACACTAACTAGGATACACTGTCCATTCACAAGTGATGTCAAGACAACGAACTGTGCAATCATAGGTCAACCAACCAGGCAGTCCTTAGAGCAAAGATTCAAATTTACACATATAGTTGAGTTTTTTTTTTTTTTAGAGAAACTATTAAGAATTCAAAAGAATAAAGCAAAGTAGATGAATATTTGTACAGTATTTCCTTTTGAATCATACAAATTCAAAATGGAATCTCTCAGTTTTCAAATTATTTTATATATATGTAATAACTTGTATAATAAAACTTTGTAATGCTATAATTCACGGACTTATTTTACAATTGTTTTTGTTTCTAACTACAAAGTTTATATAAAGCCCTATCATTACAATAAACATTTTATTTGAACCTATTCTCAAATCAAATTCAGAGATAAATCAAGAACAAATGGAAACAACTAATTCACTTAAAGTAAGTTTTTTTTTTGTAATTGAACATCTTGTAATCGTAGACCTATCAAACTAAAAATGACGTGAAAAACAATCAAAAACAAAAAGCACTAACTACAACAGGTATTTCAAAGAATATCTCACACAGGAGGATAAAATGAAGTTGCAGTCATTCAGTCTGTCTACCGATAACTGTCTAATCATATTGAGAGCCTGAGAAGTGTATTTCATCAGATACTATTGATTTAAAATGTCAAAAACTGTTTGTAAGAAATATAATTTAAAGAAACCTTTTACACATTAAAAACCATCAATAAAAAAAATTGTAATAAACTAAGTATTATTTTTTTACATGCTGGGGCATTTTATCGTAGGTAGATTAATTAACCATTTTTTCTTGAGTTTCATGGTATTTTGAATGTTATTACATTTTTCGTTGCTATAATTATATTTAACTATTTTTTTTTATAATAATATCAATTTTAATTAATTTAAAAGTGATATATTATTGAATATCTGTTTTTTTTTAAATTTTTTCTAAGCTGTAGGGCAAACATCAACTAGTAACGTAATAAAAATACATACCAGATGCCTGTGGAGGGAGACCTGACTGGAATGAGTACTGCCTGCTCCAACCCATCGCTCACTAGAGAACCTCTCGCTTGTACCACTATCTGTAAGAAAAACATCAGTGAAATGTTTCATGATTCATACAAACAGTCCTAACGACCCCTCACTCAGTAAAAATTGCTGAACCCACAGAGTTCCTTCATTCAGTCAAACTACATTAGAAGACCGTTACTGAAATTTGTAAGCAAAATATTAAATGATATTAAATCCCTGATTATACTTGAGCTACACAAAATCATGTTCAGTAAATCATGTTTATTTTTGTCACAAAAATTATTAATATATATGTGATTATTTGTTCAATAAAATACATAACTTTGTCTTATATTTCTTAAAAAAATATATAAATAATATATTATAACGATTAATATATAATTTTCAGTAATCTAAAGTTTTGTTATTAAAGAAAAAAAAAACAAGTTATTTAAACTTCCTTAAATGGAAATACCTTGCAACTTGGTAGCAGTATTTCAATTCAAAATGTAAGTAATAAACCCTATCCCATAAAGTAAATCTTAAATTAATATTTCATTATCTATAATAAAAATAACCACATAATTTCAAATTTAGCTGAAATTACCTTTTCTAATTGAAAAACTATAGGCACCTTCACTGCTTTCAGAACTATTTTTCCTATGAACATCTACTTTTAAATCTGAAATGAAAACAATTCATGAAATTGCTGCGAAAACATATATAACGCCGATAAAAGAAAAATATTATTCAAGGCATTACATAATGATTTCGTTAATGCTTCAAGCATTTAAAAATGTTAATATTATTTTATACTTTTTTCATAGTTAAGAATTAAATATTATATTAATTAAAAAAAAAAATTTAAGTCTCAATAAAATACATATGTGTAAATTTATTTATGTGATAACAAGGAGTAACAAATGTAAAATATATTCTTTTGACTGTGCATTTAAATATTTAATATGTTGAAAAACCCAATAGCTATTAAATACAACTTAATAAATAGAATTCTAAGATAAAGTGTCCTATCAACACATTGGGGAAACTAAACAATATTGAAAATGAACAATAGTTGAACATAAAGCAGATTAAAATAATAATAAACAGAAGACCATTCAACAATTCCAACAATAGTGAAAATAAATCTGATTTCGATAATATTCCCATTTTAAGTAAATATAAAAGATTTCACAAATAAACACAAATGAAATGATGATAAACACAATTTAATTGAAGTTTTGAAAACATAAAACTGCATAATTTACTATAACAGGAAAAAATAATATTTTGTGGCTCCTGATGATTTTTTTTTTTAATTTTAGGCAAATACGGTAATACTGATATTAGAACACTCACACATATGTACCTTGAAATGTGAAATATGTGCAATGTAACTTTTGGAGTACCTCTAATTTTTATTGCTTTTATTTATAATCCATAAATACACTACACTATAAGTGTCTATAATATAATAAGAGTAAATAAAAATAAACATAAAACAAATAATAAAAAGCATAATGAATACAATGACTAAGAAATAACTACATAAAACTATCCAAGTAAAACGTATCAAGAGATAAAATCCAGAAAAAAAACTATCAAAGAAGATAAAATAAGTATTGTTTTCCTTATTCTCTGATATCTCAGTTTCAGCTCTTTATATGGTAAATATATAAATAAAAAAACATTTACCCATGGTACTGGACATTTGTTGTGTGGAAGGGATATCATTACTACCAGCGTACGAAGATGGAGGAGGACTGCAGTCTGGAGTTACACTGCTGACTCGTTTTCCCACACTATTTAATACTTGCATCTCAATTCCTTCTTCTTCCCTATCAACAAAAACACACCATACAATTTGTTGATAACATATAAATTAATTAAGTTCACACTTTTTCCTAAATTAGTAGAATTTTCCCATGAGTCAGGACGACAAGGTGCCACAGGATTCTGAGTTTACAGATTACACTCAGCCATCATTTTTTGCATATTTTTAGATAATTTTGCTTTCAATAAACTTCTGTAAGGCCAAATTTAGGATTCCCAGAGATACAATATATCAAGCAAGAAAGATCACTCACAACTAATATGGATGAAAATTAAAAAAAAAAACAACGATCGGGACTCAATTAATTAACCAGATATTATCTAATGACACATAATCATGAAATAGTAAGTACTACACTATTTCAGCCATTAGGATCTATACCAAAATTTACACACTACAGATCTGACCACTACAAGATAGTTTGCTCCAAAAGCACTTAATTCTTAATGAGAGATAAAGCTGCCCTCTTCATTTTATTAACAGTAACACATAACCTGCTGGTATACATCATAATTCTGGTCCCAGTGGTGATGATAGTGTCACTAATTTCCTGATTACAACTTTTTAACCTCATTTTCAAAGGCTGAGCACTTTTATTCAAGAGATTCTTCGTTTACCAACTTCTATCACTGTCTTCAGAGAGGTTTCTTTATTTGTCATTCCTTCACAGGATAATTACAACCAGTTTTATCAGTTACTATATAATTAAGAATCAAGATGCAAAATGTAACCCTATTTTTAAGTGAAGTATGAATTTAAGGTGTATTAATGAGCAATCAGTTACTTTGAAGACGTACTTTAACCAAAACTACTAAAACTTCCTTACCTTTCCCTCTCAAAAATATGTACATATTAATCCCTTGTATTAAGTACTATTAGGTAAATAGTAGTTTATTAAACAATGATATAACTGGAGCCTTTTATTCATTTAATAAGTAAACAATTTCCCAAATATTGAAACAGAATTCTCAATCTTCAAGAAACATAAAATGAATTTAAAAAAGTCTCACAAAGAAAGCATGAAAACATTATTGTATAAGGAGGAAAAATGTAAACGCATAACAAAGGAAAAGCAATTTGTAAAAAACAGCTTTACTCTCCTAATAATGAGATGATTTACTTGACTTTAAAGTAATAACATCTCAACATAAGATGTTTTACCCATCCCACACTTAACTTCTAAGGCTTTTCAAAAAATATATTACATCATATGGAAATTTTATAAATTAACTGAAATGCACTATGAATTTATTGCGAACTAGTTTTCACAAACATTACATTAAGTCTCTAATTAATTAATAACAAAAAATAATGTTATTTTAAACAAACTAAATAATACTTATTGTCAATTTCAAAATATCACCTTATACATTAAGTAAAAATATAAGTTATTAGGACTTAGTATACAATGCTGATGATAATATCACTAAGTATATATAACTCACTGAGTAGAAGAGGCCTGTTGCTCCGAATGATGAGGTTGATTATGTCTATGGTCTCTTGAATCAGGGGGTTCTTCTACCATACATTCTGGCTTGTCAAACATTTGATGCAGGGAAAAATTAATTACTTTGAAAATGGTGAAAAGTACTGCAACACTCGTGCAATAACAACCCCAAATTACAAAGGATGGGGGCAAATACTGAAAGACAAATACCATAAGCAACAAAAGAATAACATAAACACACATTTTAATATAACAACTTACCAAATGAATGGTTAGTGGGACACATAACAGAAAGAGCCAAAGATATAAATGAAAAGTATTGCAAAACACATTATGATGTGGGTCATAATACCATCCTCCAGTAAGAGAAGCCCATACTCCTTGTCTTAAAATTTCTAAAGTTTGGGAACCCATTGCACCTGGGCTCTCATGACTTTAATGTTCCGTTAACACAAAACATACTATAATTTACAGATTAACCGAAATGGAAAGCACACAATGGAATCATGTGAAGAATGAGATCTATAGTTCATTACAATTACACTCCATGAATTCATTTTCCCGAATATCTAATGGCGCAAACTGACCTATCAAATAAGCACATAACATCACCAATATTTTAATCCCACTTCTAACCAAATAAAGTGAAATGGGAATGTTTACAACATCGCGCTAGTACGACTGTACGTAATAACAAACTACACGGAAACAATCTGACATTTTGAAATTTCTAATTCAGGTTTGCCAATAATAGGAGATTTAAAATAAAACCACTATTCATTTTACTTTTGGCGGCTGTCATGTAAATTATTTTAAATGATTAATTTTGGAACTTAATTAGTTAAATATAATAAGAAATAAATGTACCATCAGCAAATAGTATAAAATAAGTCACGAATTCATGACCTTTATCATGGATTCACGCTCTCCACTACTTCAAAATAAAAATTTTGGTTTTGAAACACATCGAATTCACATCATATCTTTTAAAATTTTACATAAATCTGAAATTTACATAAATGTTTTTATATATTCAGCATATAACTTAAAATAATTGTTAATATTAATTTACTATTTATCATTTAAGTAAGATGGAAATAAGAACAAGGCTAAAAAATTTTTGTAAAAATCTTCCCACAAGTGAAATTTAATGTAGCTGCATATTACAAAGAAGTATTACAGTTTCATAATATATTTACATTTATATTTCATTCACTACCTGTGATCCTAACATAGAAGTGAGTATTAAGTTAGTTATGACGATTCAATTGAAATTCACTTTCTTTTAGTTATATGACTAAGCAATATTTAGAAACCATCTTCAAAAATAGAGCACTGATTTGTGAAAGATATAACATCAAATTATTGAAAGTTATGGATAAATGATAACGTATGAAAAATGGTATTGAAAAGTATAATATTAAATTTAATGATTCATTCATAAAACTTTCATTCAACAGAATTCCTTGGGAGATGTTTGAACATAATTTAGTATCTTCTTATATGGTTTGCTTTTAACGATAGATTTACATAGGGCTTCTATCCTCCTGTCCCCTCAGTGACTCCATCCTTGGTTTCATAAGAAGACATTTACAGATTTCCGACAACTCCTATTACCTTCCTTAGGAAAATTTAATAATACTTTATTTCAAGGCATGTACATGTATTTCAAATTGTCAAATATTATACATCGGAATGTTTAAAGAGGGTTACGCCTTCATTACACTTTACTTAAGAATTCCTACAAGGGGAATGCAGGTGGAACTTCATATTTGTCCTTTCTCGAGGTTTTTCTTAGAGATATTAGAGTTATATTTCCTTTACAATAACCCAAAAGTTTTGAAATTTTTACATGTTGCAGTCGTATATAAAGCATATATATTTACATCGTTTTATTTGTTGAAAGTTCTAGATATCTAGATAGTGGATACAATAGTTCTTGTCTTGATATAAAGTAAGATTAAGTACCTATTCCATGGTGCAATAGTCCCTAAAAAAACAGGGCCATTCCACACAATATATGTGAAATAATGTATCCTATTGTTTATTGGCATATTGCATCATGAGAAAGATACTTAAATCCTAGCTTATAAGTAATATCCCTCTTCCCTCTCTTCTGATTATTTTAAAAAAATAAATATTGTATTTAGCATTCTCTATACTTTAGTTATCATAATGACTTCATTGTATTTGGGTTACGTGATGCAATGTAACATTTAAAAAAAAAACACCTCAACCTCTTTCTGCATTCATTAATTTGTCAGATCTGTTAACCCTAATTTTATTACGAATATTCAGATCAAAATGAGTTTGTTTTATGAAATACTTTAAAAAATAATATTTATAATTAATAGTACTTTCTTTTTAAATATTGTTATGAGTTTTTTTTTAACAATTCTGTAATACGAGGTGTGTAAATAAAGTAGTGAGACTGGCAACGTCGCTTTCGATCTGGCAACGCTGGAGACGCGTGGCCTTGAGTAGCGTCAGGTGCACGTGTGATGCGCCTCCAGTATGAATCTGAACTCGCCACAGTCATTTGTTTGTCCGTAGCGTTGGTTTTTGTGAAATGGTTTTTTCTTGAGCGTTTTAAAAATGAGTGACCTCAAAGTTGAGCAGCGGTGTGCAATCAAATTTTGCTTCAGACTTGGACATAATGCAACCGAAACTTTTGAAAAACTTCAGGAGGCCTATGGAGAACGTGTTTTATTAAGGGCACAGGTTTTTTGGTGGTTTAAGGAATTTTCAGAAGGAAGAGAGTCGATTGAAGATGAACCACGAAGCGGAAGGCCTTCAAGTGCAAACACCGATGAAAATGTCAACAGAGTACGGAACCAAACCAAAACGGTATTAAAACCGGTATTAACCAAACGGTTAATCAGCACTTCTACCGTGAGGTCCTTGAAAGACTTTGAAAAAGAGTCCTTCGTGTGCGGCCAAACATCAAAGACAAGTGGGTGTTGCATCACGACAACGCGCCCTGTCACACTGCCATCTCAATAAACGAGTTTTTGGCCAGTAAAAACATTCCTGTTGCTCCTCAGCCTCCTTATTCACCAGACTTGAGTCCTTGTGACTTTTTCCTCTTCCCGAGATTGAAAAATCACCTCAAGGGAACTCATTTCGGGACACTACAAAACATACAAACTGCTGTAACCGACCAGCTGAAGGCCATTCCAGAATCCGAGTTCCAGCAATGCTACAATGATTGGAAGGACCGTCTCCAGCGCTGTGTGGCTTCCGAAGGGAACTATTTTGAAGGTGACAATATCACATTGTAATTATATTTGAATAGAAAATTTAAAAAAAAATCAGTCTCACTACTTTATTTACACACCTCGTAATAAGTTTTAATAATAATAACAATTCTGTAATAATTTAACAATTTGTTTTTTAACAATACAAATTCAGTATTGTAGAGTGTCTAAGTTAAATTTAAAGTGAATTAGAATTTGTTAAATTTAAACTATATGAAATAATAGAAAAAATATTTATGCTAATTCAAAAAAGGCTAATAGGGATTTATAGTTATACGGATGAATTTAGAAAAGAAAATTTTTGAACAATTTTTGTTAATATGTTAAGTGGTTCACCAAGAACTAGAATTGGCATCGAAAATTAAGTGCCTACTATCCGCACTAGAGCAGCATTCAAGGTGAAAGCCTGTATGTCTGGGCGATAGAAACAATTAACGTATAGTTTCTAATTTCACCGATGGAGTGCAGCAGAAACAAATAAAACATTGTCAGGTCTTAAACAAAAGAAAAAAATATATATACTTGCCTGGTAACAACACCTGCATCACTGGTGAGTGAATGTCACAATGTCAAACGGAGGCGCTAATTGTACATTTTTTGCGATTTTTTTTTATTTTGAGTCTAAAGATGACGCTAAATTGTTTCGAATAAAAGTCGTAGACAATTTAATTTGTAATTGGCTAAATATTTTCAGATTTGCCCTATTATAGCCGTTTATATTTCAAATATTTTAAGCCGAAATATGTTCTATTTTTTTTATAGGTTTTATTACTCATAACTTTCACAGGTTTAGGCGTAGATAAGATATAAAAAGTCTTCAGCATAAACATTCAAGACGTATTAATAACAGTTTGGAATATTAGTAGCATATACACAGCTAATAGTACAACAATTAAATGTATAAAACGCGACATTAGACATTCTTAGACTTTAAGAGTTTTTTATCGACACCAAAACTTAACCAGGATAATTTATAAGAGAATGAATTCTCTCAGTTTTAAATTGGATGTCATTTGGCCATTTCTACAGGGTGATTGGAACACAAGCAGTTAGATGAAGCAAATGGACACTAGACTTTCATATTTATAAACTTTTTTCAAAACTGGATAATAATACCGAAACAATGATTTCAAATCAATTCAAATGAGTCATAGTTAAGGATAACCTTTTTAAAAAGTTGATTGTATTTAACGCCAACAATTATAGGCTTGCACCATTAATTCTGTTCTACTGGTGGAAAGTGTGACGTGATTCAATTCCAGGTTGATTCTACATCGAGAGCTCTAAATATGACCGAACTCAATGTTATGAGAGTTGGAGTTTTTAACGGTGCCTGACATTATCTAGGCTCAAGAAGGTCAGCTTTCCTCTCCTCTGAGGGATGCCTTGTTTGAGCAAGGTTTTCAATGTTTCGAAATGAAAAACATAGGATCAAATTTGAGTCTCTAATCTTCAATAAAAGCAAGCATACTAAAGATTAAACTGCATTTAATACCCATTACTTTGAAATATCTTATTACAATTCATAACATCTAGAATAAAACATATGTAAAAAACTTATTAAAAAAGAAAAAATATTTATATTTGCAGCTATATATCATGCATGTTCGTTATATGTTTATAGGAACGATTTTTATCATCTTTGTTGGTATCATTGTTTCCCATCAGTTTATCATTGTTTGTATAGCTGTTAAACATAAAATGCTAACTCTTTCTAGTTAATTTTATCTACTCCGGCTGATTGGAATCCGTCAAAAACTATTCAGTTACTTTATTGTTAACATTACTATTTTATGTTCTTATGACCTAATGTTATATAACTCTTTCAAATGACTGCAGACAATGACTATACTCACGACAGTCACTCTTCGACGCCTTATCAGTAATGAGATGACACTGATTATCTCTTCACAATTAATGATTTGATTCATAGTCTATAACAATAATAAGATGTCCATGCCTCATTTAAATCAATACTATGTACCTGTTATACCATTGGATGGTGTAACCATGGATACAGAAAAAATAGCATCCATAGTATACTAAACTTAAACAATATATTATTTACTTTATTCAAGAGTGATAACTAATTTACTATTGTTTAACTATGTAAACTGTGTCACACTTCATTTATAACTTATTTACATTTCGTCCCATTTAATGATTACTTTAATAATATACTTAAATGAGTGTTACTAATCTCTATTTATAAAGTTCTTGAGTTTGTTTATTTGTTTGTTCACTCATTTTCCGTGGAGATAGAGACCTGAAATTAAATATATATTATGTATTACCTGAATAATGTTAAATAACGGAAAATGATACTATATTCCCAAAATTGGAGCCAGGGTAGCAAGTGTCTTGCGTGCTCACCTATGACAGTAGTGGAAATGTAGTATACTCGTATATAAATGTAACAATTTTTTTTTTAATTTAATATTTGTGTAATATAAACAATGGTAATAAACGAAAGACATGGAACCA
This sequence comes from Hermatobates lingyangjiaoensis, assembly GCA_026182355.1. Classification (NCBI taxonomy): domain Eukaryota; kingdom Metazoa; phylum Arthropoda; class Insecta; order Hemiptera; family Hermatobatidae; genus Hermatobates; species Hermatobates lingyangjiaoensis. Next base: position 1,298,465 of record JAPFBL010001930.1, on the reverse strand, counting down.
GAGTAGCCCACTGGCTTGCGTGCTCTCCTTTTGACAGTAGCACAAATGTATTAAAAGTAAATGTAACACAAAAATTTTAGAATTTAAAATTTGAATAATATATACAATGGTAATAAAGTAAAGGCATTGATCGAAGGTAGCCAGTCACTTGCTTGCTTGCCGATGATAGTTGTAAAAATGTATTACATATAAATGTAATTAATTTATAAAAAAAATTAAAATTTACGAAATAAAAACAATGGTAATAAAATTAAGGCATGGAGTCATAGTAGCCCAGAGGCTTGTGTGCTTGCTGATGCATTAGTGAAAATGTATTATAAATAAATACAATAAATATATAATAAACTACTACAGTAGAGTTTAAAAATGAATTGTTCTAGAAACAAACTTGAACACAAATGTCAGATAAAATACGAATGTTCTGAGGTAATATTCTAAAGATACATTCCTTTCATTAATTTTATTTTATGTTAGGAAAATAAATTGAATATTTCAATTTACAAGTTTTGTTTGTTTTAAATATATTTCATTGTATTTATAACCTGAATTGATGTTTTATTTATATCATAAAATATTTTTTTTTTACTTTTAAATCATTTTTATTTTGCTAAATATACTTATTGAGTACATATCTTGAATCATGTTAAGAATACTACATCAAAAGGTTGGGCTATATAAGGATCTGTTTCCGTGCCTTAATAACAAGAAACAACAATTAAAATTATCCCTGTGAATCATGTTCAGTGATTAATTTTAAAACCTATTGTAACAATTTCTGAGTGACACAAAGGGTCACGGATAGTCTAGTGTTACATAATTGTTACCGTTACTTGTCGCAAATTGTGAAAGTGGTTATATTTCTGAAAAAAACTTATCCCCAAGGACTCTTGTTAACTGGTGCACAAGTAGCATTAGGCTATTTGTAAACTAAACTAGGGGTAGTAATGGAGTGATTAAGCGCTCCTGTAACACTCAACCCCGACTTTCCGCCTTCTTAAGGCTACCCTGTTAACCTGCTATATGAAGGGGCAAACGAAAGAGGAGGAGAACGTGATCAGGGGCTGGGCCCGACCACCTTCGTTTCATATCCTTCCTAATCCCCAAATCCCCTCCTTTTATCTCAGCCCCAATCCAAGGTGTTATGGGGTCCGTGCCGAAGGATGGATGATACACTGGTTAGTGTACAGAGGTTACTGTATCATGAACGGAGCCTCAAGGGTACCAGGCGACCCCCTTGAGTAAATAGCCTCACTCTCCGGTATGCGGTGCTCTGCCGGAGCGAACAAAATACCACCGATAGAGATACAGGGATTGTCCCCTGTATGATACTAAGGAGAAGGAAGTCCGGAGACCATACTCCGAAGTACAGAGCATCCAAAAGCGCCAACTAGTGGGAGCCAACCTTCCACAAGTACACCTAAGGACCCGAAGAAGACCCTCCCGATGAAGCAGAAAAGAAGTCGCTTTTTCCCGAAACGTAGAGAGCCTGAATGGGCATTAGCAATGATGGTTTATGTAGGTTCTGCAAAGTTGTGGAAGAAACACCGCTGCATCTGCTGGCTGATTGTCAAGCCATTGTGCTACACAGAGGCAGATGCTTCGGGACACTCAAGAAAACCATGGAAGAGCTTTTACCGTTGGACCCAGCAAAAGTGCTGAACTACTTGGAGGCGTTGAAGCTAACTGCTGGGGTTCTTTAGTACAGAAGAGAGGAAGTACAATAGTTTTTTTTTAAGACACAGTGCTATAGTCACCCTCAAATAATAAATAAAAAAGAAACTAAACTAAATAAATCCTTACCGAAGGAAAGCCGAAGGCATTACATAAACTTCCAAAATCATATGATTCCAATTACCATGCAAGATAATTAACCGCATACTCAGTAAATGGTTACTTTATTCATGTTTTCGAAGAAACAACTAGATGTGTAAATAGCAGCAGTAAATATTCGCCGGTGGTTTACTCATACCAAAAAAAAAAAAAAAGACAGATGCATACTCGTAACTAGACTGCTAAAAGTGTTTAAGAATTGGAAATAGTCTTGAATACTGGAACTCACTCTTCTTGCAAACTTATCCGGTTAAATAACAGAGAAGGATGCCAATTATCTTCAAATAAATCCATAAACCTTCGACTCTACATATAATTAATCTATAAATTTTATGGAATAGTCAGTGATTGTACAGAGAATACTGTCTAAGATGGAAAAGATTCGTCATTAGGTAAGAAGCAGTTAAATCTCTGGAATTATGTCTGGCAAGGTTCATATTTGTTAGACTTTATATAATCAAATATTAGTCTATATAAAAAAAAGTCTCTAACAAGGTGAAATAAAAAACGAATAACTTAAAAATAATATTTACATTTATTAACTTTGAAAACATTTATTTACAAAATATAACTATTCAATAAATGGGGAGAACAACTTATAAAAATATATGTACCAATTACATTAATATTTGAGGAACTACCAACTAACTTAAAACTGAAGCAAAACAATTTCAAACAGGAACACCAGAATAAATGTAATCATTTCGTCCTAACAAGTTCATATTGTTTCCTTATACGGGAAAATATAATTTCAAAATCTCAGTTTTACTAAATTCAGATAAATATTCCTTTATGATTACCTTCTTAGAAGAGATAACGTTTACGCTTCATTACTAGTTGAATAAAATGGAAATTACACTATTATTGTTACTAATCATGCCAATTTTTTTTTGTAGTATGAATTTATACAAATGTTGAAAACAAAGTTACAGATAACATGTGAACGCTCCACCTACAATTCTTATGAATGTAGATATTTCATAAACAGTAACCCAATCTGAGTCGTCAATTCAGTAATTTACGAGTATAAAAACAGTTTAAATGAGCTCTTGATACAATTAAACCATAAATGAAAATTCAGCATGGAGTTTACATTTATCATCTGACCAATGAAATTTTCTATTACTTAAATAAATAAAATATTTTTAACTGTTTCTTTATAGAACCAAACTATAACTGAACTCTTTGTTATTGTAAAATTAAAAATAATAAACAATTTTTCAACAAAATTTATTGCTAAGTTTAGTAAATAATTTTGGTTATAAATAATGAATGCAATAGAAAAAATATATTCGTCAGTCACTTCAGTGTTTAATAAACCAACAAAGACAATCCAATCAACTTAAAGAAGATGTATATTTTATATGTACTCCTTTGATAAATGTGTCAAATTCAACAATTACTATTACCAAACATCATAACGATATATATTAAACAATGAAAGAAGAATCCTATTACATTTAATTTTATTAATATGCAATTAAAAACTATTTTTTATACATTTTTATAATCCAAAAAGAGTTAAATTTACACTGACTTATAAGTAAGACTATACTTTTTTTTTAAATATTTAAAACATTCAATCCATCAGACTGGTTTAATTTTTTTTTTTAAATGTAAAACTATTGATTCTAAGGGCAAACAATAATGAAAGAATAACAGAATGTTTTTTCAAGTGCATATGGAGTTGTCAATTAATGAATATGAAAAAAAATAATATGGATACCTTGAAGACATGAAAAATTAATGAAAAAAAGAAGAAAATTGTATACAAGTAAAAAAAAAATAAAAAAAAATCTATAGATTTCAATAAGTCAAACTTAACAAAACTATTTTAATAAATATAAAAATATAATAACAAAAATAATCGAAAAAAGTAAATTTCTTTATAATGATAAGTAGACAACAATTAATATAGATAGAAAAATATATCAAGCTTTTCGAGTAATCTACAATCTATTCACAAAAATTAAAATTAAAACAATCCATTAAACAGGAGAGTTATAATTATACTGAACACTTGGAGGAATATATTAAATCAATATGGAGCTTTCATAATAGACTATAGCTCTAACTAAAAGTCTGAATTACTAACTAAATATTTATTATTTTTTAATCAATAATAAACATATTATTCACATTAATAAATAGCTATACAACTGTTCTACTCTATTTTAACTAAATAATGTTAGAATAATCATGTTCTGTTCGAATATTATTTACAAATTAACTTATAAAGCAGTTTACAAGCAAAAGATAATGAATCGGAACAATTTTTGTACAGAAAGATAAATTACAACATTATATAAAAAAAAAAACGGAAGTTAAGAATTCCATTGTCCTTCTTTTCTTAGAACTCTCAACACCCTTAATCTCTATTTTATACAAATAACACCTTCCTATAACAGTCAACTATTTTGAAACAATTGTATATATTCTAACTATGTCCAAAAACATCACACTTTTCTATGTTCAATCCAATTTGACTTTTCCCATTGAATAAATTATTAATGACAACCTTAAAAATAAACAATCAAATATTTCATTACTATTTAAAATAATTATATAATTTACTTTTTTGAATGGCTGTTAATAATGAAATGGTCCCTTTGCCCTTCAGGCTCGTAATCAACAACCTCTTTTCTTACTTTCATTAAAAAAAAAATAAATAAATAAAAAAAATACCGTAATGGAGTAAATTACTTTTAACCTTTGTTTTGTTTATTTTAAAGAATTTGAGTGCTATTTGACTCTAAAGATTTTATAACTTATCATTCCATGGTTGACATCACTTCAACCCAATAGTGATTTTAACAATAACAACAAAAACTTTCAAGAAGACCAATTAATTTAAACTATATATTCTCATTATTTTATGTAATTATAAATAAATATTTTTAAACTTTCTATTATGCTGCACTTAGGCACATCAAGTGGTAAAAATCAAGAAATTTTAAAAATACTAATATTCTGAATTATAAAAATTAAATTTTCTATGTGTTTAGAATATTGAAAATAGAAAAGAATAATTTCCCTTATTATTGATGAAATGTACATTAATTGATAAAAAAATATTTAGGCAATTATATTACTCTTGAGGGGAAAGGTGAGCGGTGCTAATAAATTTGAAAATTCTTAGAAAAAGTTAACATACTTTGTAAATAATTGTACTTTTTTTTTTAAGTTTTATACAAATATGTGACATTTCTTTTTCTGATGATATTGGGGAGAATATTTTATATGAAAAAATGATTAAATAACAATAAAGAAAAGAATGAAGTGAATAATTTAATCCTCTTTTAGAATTATTTAAAAAGTACAACATATTTCCTGCCATTTATTTTAAGAATAATGAGGATGAAAATTTTTTTGCATGTAAATTATAATTTTTAAAGAATTGAAAATCACTATTACTTAAAAATAAATATTTTGCGATAATTATAAGAAGTCGATCATAATTTATCAATACCTGAAAATATGATTGAACTTTGACAAAATGATGTAAATTCACCTAGGCTTTACATTCAAGGAATAATTGTTTTTATTTATTTAATTCCAATTTTTTATTAATTTAATCTTAAAATCTGATTACAGTTTTCGTTTTTAATATTTCATTAAAGACGTTAATTAGTAATATTCACTATCCATGTATAGTGCTGAATGAGTACACAATTAGCTACGATAGCAGAGTTCATTGAGTCTAAATACCAATAGTTTAAAATTTTAAGCAAATTTATTGTTTGCGACTTACTTATGAATCATTAATGAAAACTAAATACTTTTACTAAGCAACAATTCATTTTATATTTTATATATATTTCTTGGCACCTTAATTTATTTGAACTAACATATTTATAATTGTTTATTTAAAGAATATGATTCTAATTTACTATGCTATACAACTTTTATCACCTTATTCTTTTACACATATACCACTAATGATATTCCTCTATGAAGCAGATGAAGTTACAAAACTGGTCTAGTTCTTATATGAAACTGAATTAAAATCTGCGTCAAACAGTTGATGCTGGAGATTATTCGAAGTGCTGGGTCTAAGAAGTTCTAGAGTTGAGAGCTCAAAAGCAGTGAGAGTATAGGAGAAGGTGACACAGAAGGGGATATGTTGAACTGGTAGAGAGGGACTCTTACTGAGGGTACCTTGTATGAGGTATTTGTTTGTTGACTTTATTGAGAGAGGCCTGCTCTTCACAAACGTGCACCACTATTCCAGGCTGGTTGTCTGAGCCAGCATGTATCTCATGAGTACCACCTGGAAAATCATTAAAGCTAACTTCACCAACTGTTACTTCATTAAATAATATCTGCTTCAAGAGAATAAAAATCCACTAAAAAAAGAAAAACTAACTATACTAGACTATATATATAAAAATGAATGTATGTCTGTCTGTTTGTACTCGATAGATTCAAAAACCATACATACCAATCGCCGTGAAAATTTAGGAAATTATTAGGTATATCCCCGGGAAGGTTTATGTAAAGTTTTTTAAACATCAGAGTTGTAGTTCAGGTAACATCCCAAAAATATTATAATAGATAAGGTTTGCTGTATAACCTGTTTGTTTACATTTTGACTTTAATTGGTAATGGCGGCCGCAGGTAGGTTATTCTTTATGATAATATTTCCACATGCTTTGTTCAATTGGAAATAACCAGTTTTTAATAAATACTTGGAAATTATAAAATATCCACATACACAAAGTTTTCTTTAAAAAATCAATACATTTCAAACATGTATATCCTTTTTCAGATTACTGCTCGCAGTGACTAAGCAGGAATACTCTCTATTTTAGTAAAGAAAATATTTGTCTACCAAATTTTATTATTTTCGTGTTCTATAAAGGTACACATATTTGAAAAACCAGAAAAGTATACATTAATTATAGGAAAAGAAAACATACATACAAGTTATTTAAAAGTCTCCTCATAAACAAATTATTGTAATCACATTTCAATTGTGTTCTTCTTCAAGTTTATTCAAAACTCATATCAAATAACCTGAACAAATTTCTGCTTTTGTTAAGTTGGTTCAATTTTATGATTTTTTTTTTAAATAAACTCGAAGATTTGGATACTTTGACTATAATATGAATACCTTTTGAAGTATGAGTACATAACGCATACAACAACCGACTCTACAACTATAGAAATTGATAAACAATTTGATAACAAACATTAGAATTATTTACCTAGTTAAAAAAAAGGCTTTTCTTAAAAAATTTTTCAAAAATAAAAAAGGCATATGAAATATTCCATTGAAATAAACATTAACAAAAATAACGACGCTACATTGCTAATACGTTTACATAATTGTCACAAGGATATAATAATTAACAAACAAGTAACTAATAAACAATATTCTCTTTAGTCGAGTAGTACCTAAAATGAAAAAGAGAGAAAACTCATTAAGCAGTAGTATTTACATTTGTTCCTGGCATTGTCATTGAAAGAAATGGATTTGATAAAACAAACAGTTGCTCTCAAATCGGTAAAATGCACGAATCCCAAGAGCTGGCATTGTATAAAATAATCATAATAGTTAATTAATTAGAAAATGTTGAATAGTTATTTTATAAATAAGAAGATATTAAGTCTATTAATCATGAAAAATGATTATTCAACTTCAACGCAGATTACATTTGGCACATTAGTAACAATATAATAAGAATTGCAATGTCAATTTTAATTCTAACGTAGTGCAATCAGTTAGTATGTGGTATTTACTCATTGTAGGGTAAAAAACTAATGAAATGGTCTCCACATATAAAAATTTAATCGTATAAACAATGCGTTTCGAGCACGTAGTGTCTTTTAGAACACATTAGTGTTCCGCTTGAAGAAGAACACTACGTATTCGAAACGCGTTGTTTATACAATTAAATTTTTATATGTATCTACCATTTCATTAGCTTTTTACCCTACAATGTTAATTTTACTTTCAATCAAAGAAAGTTCATTAAAGTTCTTACGAACTTGATAAACATTCCGAGTTATTTAACAAATAATTAATTACGATTATTATTTTAATCGTACATTTGAAAGCTTAAGGTCTCCTTGACAATGTTCTTTATTGTGATTAATAAGTAAATATAATGATTTTTTTTTTTGTTTTAATAAACAATTTTATCAACGTATCATAAAAAAAAACTAGGTCAAGAATCAATGTTATCAATATATGATGCTTAGATATCATCAAAACAATAAAAGAGTAGCAAATCTCTTACTAACACCTGAGAAAGATTAGTAAAAGTAAAAATGAATCTCAATTGCTTTAATTGAGACAAACAACAGCCTACGAGGTACTACGCCTACCTTGAACCAATTCTTAATTACTTAATAGTTTCTAATTGCAACTCCTCGTATAAACAACAAATCTGAATACATTTGTATCCCTTCTTGATTACAAAGGTAATCGCATTACAGTTCTACCCTAGTCATTCCACATTAGGTCCTTAAACGCCCCTTCTTCCTCATTTTTCTGTAAGTAAATAATTATATTATTATTCTCTTCATATAGCATTCATAGTATAAGTATTTTATGACCATTATATACTCTTTTTTTCATCAAATTACGACGAAATACTGGAAGTTTTATTTTTTTTATATTCTTGGAAAAAATATTTTAATAAAAAGTAAAGGTCCATATTTTAATTATAATATAAGAGTAAAAACCTTTCAAAATTGTGTTAAATGGAGTAGTACACTCAATTTCCCCTAAGTAATCCCATAATCAGAAACAAAAACTTTCAGTTTAATTATCAATTGGTTTATTTAATGCAACTTTTTTCATTTTGATAACTCTATTGACATGCTTGTTTTAAACAATTGGGGAAAGATTGGTAAGTATTTATTTGTTAACAGATATAAGATAATTAAGTAAAAATATACTTCATTAGAAGAGAAATAATTATAATAACATTAATATAGAAATATAAATAACATTGGAGTAATAAAAACAAATCAATAACATTTTTGTACGCTTTATAGCAGGGTTACAGTCAAATGAAAATTGTTGAATTTAAAATTAGCAGAAATAGGTCACATTAGTGTTAATCTACTCGGCACAATATATGAAATAATTATAATCAAATTATATATTTCGTTTTGTCATATATTAGAATAATTGCTTTTGAAGGATATTTTTATTTAGAGAGAACTAATCTGTGTATTAGAAAAATTAGCAGAATGCATAAATCTAGAAAAAGTAAATTTTTTCCATAACTAGTGTTATGAATCTAAGGTTGAAACAACTATTATACGAATGAGAATGACAATCAAATATAATCTGATGGATTACCTATTTGTCATTGCAGGGTTAGCATATCTGTTTATACTGAATATGCTATGGTAACTATTTGAAAGTTTATACAATGTACAAGAAAATAATAAAGTTAATAATAATAAAGAACTGTAAATATTTCTTTATATGGCTTTCTTTGTATTCAATTTACCTGTTAGGAGCCATGAAACTGGAAATGCTAGATTTAATACTGTAATAGTAGGTTAAGTTAGGTTGCAGTGGTAGTTCCACAAGGGAACACACATGGTCTGAGCATTAGCCCTTTGTGATACCACACAATGAAGATTGATTCTACAGTGGCAGTCCTACATTTTTGCCCAACTCAAATATATTTAAGAGTAGGGATCTTTAACGAGTACCTGACATTACAAATATTAAAATTATACTACTTCTATGAATAAATGCTCTTTAAAAGATCAATAATATATTAACTAAAAATATTATGAATAATTCATTTTAAGTTATAACCTTTAAGAGTTTATTTCATTATAAATGACATGATAAGTGTAATTTTTATACTTTATTATATTCAAATATAAATTCTTTTAATTGATAAATGATTATTATCTATTTTTTTAAAGCAATTTATTTCTAAAAATTACTTTTTATCATCTGAAATATGAATAAAATTAAGTGACTATAGGAGGAAAATGATAGAAGGCTTTTAGTCATACCCCAGGCCCTTCATCAATACAAAACCCAGGATAGTTTTATCATGCAATACTTATATAACCATTATAATGACTACAATATTTCAACTTTGCACAAAGACTAAAGCAAATAGAATAAAATTAGTTCCCTTTTTTGACATAAATTACCTTTTCTATGGTGAAATGTTATTACAGAATAACTTTTTTATTAAACAAAGTTCTTTTGAATAAAAAAAACCATATAGCACAAATTTCTTTAAGATATGTCAATCAGTGTGAACTTTAGAGGTATCACAAATCATCTAGACATCAAAAAAAAAATCTGGAGTGGCCTACACTCTACTTTACTATAAGTAACTTAATGTAAAATTTCTTGAGTATATAAAAGATAACGTCTCATTTAAGCATAACGTAAACATCTAAATGGGATATAATTATTAGCCTTTCATTCCTGAGGTAGTACAGATAGTGATTGAAGGACATATCAATTTATAAGCTTATTTTTGTACATCACAAATAATTTATTATTTGCAAATAATTTCATTAGTATAACGACAGCAGTAATAACATTTTTGAAAAACCAAAGTGAACATTTCTTGAAACGATTTATTCTCCTACAAGAGAATGTCTTTCGTTCAAACAGCCAGTGGATTTCTTACATCGTTTACTTGACATCCTTCTACATTGAATATTAAAGTAAAATTTTAAAATTTAAAACAGTAAAATACCCTTTTTTTCTCTGAAAAACATCTTAAACAGCGAAGAAAATGTTGTTTTAAGGTGATTTGTTAATTAAAGATGTACGATAATTACAGTTATTAATCTCTAAACGAAAGATTTATATTTTGAATTATCTTTTACATTTTTGGTTTTTAACAGTAAAATTTTATAATTTACTGAATTTTATGGCTTCTTAGTATTTAATAAGATAATTTCCTTCCCCTTTGTCAAATAACATATATACGAATTTTTTTTTAATGAGTGTTATCATTTACCTGCACAATATTATTCCTCTTACATCTTAATTAAAGATGTACGATAATTACATTTATTAATCTCTAAACGAAAGATTCCAATTATGAATTATCATTTACATTTTTGGTCTTTTATAGAATTATTATACTGGGAATTTTAATCTTTAAAATAATAATAATAATAATAAGCTTCTTAGTATTTAATAAGGTCATTTTCCTTCCCCTTTGTCAAATAACATATATACGATTTTTTTCTGAGTGAGTGTTATTATTTTCCTGCACAATATTATTCCTCTTACATCTCATATAAGTCAATAAACAATTTAAATTATTCCTTTATAAATATCAATTTTATCTCAGTGAATTTGCTCAAAAAATTTCTAAGTCAATGTAAACAATGTAAAAAAAATATAAAAAATTCGACAAGTATAGCAGGTGATCTCTTAGTCTAGGATAAACAAACAGTTTTTATAGCGTTATTGCTCTTTTCCGTAATTGAAACTTCATGAATTTTTTTTTATGAATTGCTAATTTTTTGTTCCATTTTTGGTCAAATTTTTATTATTTTTTAATGAGCCGTTTCGCGTCAAAAAATCATTTTCTGAAAACAGAAATCGTACTGTAACGCCCCTTTAGCGAATGTAATTTTGAAAAAAAATATCTCAACTCATTCTCCACATAATGTTCTATTTTTAGGCATAGTTTCATTGCGATCCGTCTAACAGTATGGCTTGTATCGCTCTCACAAGGTTTTAGATTGAATTATAAGTCAAAATTTTTACATTTCATTGAAAAAAAAATATTTCCTGTTGTTTTAAAATTCTGAATATATTTTTCGTTTGTTCCATTTGTAACCTCAAAGATAATGCCAAAATTTCAAAACTCTAGGGTTATCAGTTTAGAAGAAATAAATGTTTTCAAAAAAACGGTTTTTGGCAAAAAAAAGTGACTTTCCCATCATGCATAATTCTTCCCAAACAATAGGGATCTTCGTCTTTATGGGGCCCACTTTTGTGTAAAATATCAACTTGATCCATCAAAGATTCTGGACCGTAGCGTGGTAACAAGCAATGCTAATACACTCACCCACCCACCCACACACACACAGACATCATCGTAAAAACGTCATAAAACGACTTCTGGGACCTCAAAACATGTAATTCCGTCAAAATCTCGAGATCGAACTTTTTCACGATCACTATACTTTACTTAAAGTAAAGTAAAAAAAATATTAAAAATAAATCCAGTGGAAACTCAAACAAATTTCAGGTGAAAATCTGTTAAAATATCAAATAGAATATTCTTCCAGAATAACTATACTTAGTTATCTAAGAAAAGTATATGATTATTTTCTAATTGTTCAGTTATTAATTAAAATGAACACGAATATTCTAAAATAAATGTTCAAAACTGAATCACGACAACTATATAGTTTTCAGTACTATATCATATACTATAGATTTGTACTTTATCATGTACTATAGATTTGTACTTTATCATGTACTACAGATTTGTACTATATATGATGTACTATAGATTTGTAGTATACATATATGATGTACTATAGATTTGTACTATATCATGTACTATAGATCTGTACTATATCATGTACTATAGCTTTGTACTATATATCATGTACTGTAGATCTGTACTATATCATGTTTTTCAGAACAGTATCAAACAGATTACCTTCTCTCTTAACCATGTCTAAGTTTATGATCTAACGCCTTTATGACATTTTATCTTTTCTATGAATATTTCAGTACTACATAAACACGACAAAAAGTAGCAAATATTGTGGATTTGCCAAAAGGCTGAATTATTGCGTGTACCACAAGAAGCAATCAGAGTTACAATATCGTTAAACATAGAAATAAAGAATGGTACAAGTTAAATATATCATAAACATAAATATATGAAATTACCAGGAGTTAAGTTAGCAATTGCAGCAAGAAGGTCATAGTTGATGATAGGCTCTGCTTCCTCCGATGGTTCCCAGCCCACGGGAGGAGACGCGGGAGGGGAGATCAGGAACTGTTTAACAGGTGCTGGAGGTTGCAGGAACTGGTCTGCTCTATCAATTGGCGTCACCGGCTGAAAACACAAACATCAGAGTACATTATTAACTCAACTCGGTTATAACTACATATATCACCGAAAAATCAATCGAAACAACCAACAATAAAAAAACCACACGAATAATAAAGTTTAAAATATATGATTTTCAAAGAAATAAAGGGAATTTTGCTTTCTATCTTGAAATAAAAGTCATAACTCATTTACAAATCTATTGTTATTTAGTTCAGAACATCTAAGACTTTTCAATATAACATTGAGTGTAAAGTTCCTAATTCTTTATGTATCAAAATGAAAATAATATTAAAAAAAAAAGATGTATTCCAATTCATTCAGTCGTTTTAGTTGTACTGGCAATATCATATGTTGAATCTAAACAATAACCATGGGAACATGAGTAGCATAGTGCATGTATCCAATGGGAGGAACATGGTGGACAAATATTAACAATAATTTAATTTTCAAGTAAAACCATGGATTTTTAGTTAAACAGTTAACAAAAAAGGCAGCAAAACCAAAATTTTTCGATTTAGTAGACAAAATTAACAGAAACAATTAAGTAAAGATACACTGATAGAAACATAAAATCACAAACATAAATTTATTTCTATAATAGAAACTTTGAGACTTTTAATTTTAATTAACATAATAGAACAATAAACTTGTCAATAATTCTGTTATAAGTTATATTCTGTACTAGAAGGTGTGCTCTTTTTTTGTAAAAGGGTATTTTACAAAAATTCTGAGATGATATTCCAAAATGTTATTAGGAAATTATAGAGTAGTAGAAAATATCATTATTAGTACAGTCCAAAAAAAAAAGTTCATTAGATCTGGAGTTTCATTTACTTTTACAACTTTGGCAAACGAATCACAAATTTATTTTTATTCTAGGCATCCTTATTTAGTACGCGGGTAGGTAGTAACTTTTATAAAACAAGTAAATTATGATAAACGCAAACGAAATTAAAAACAACTAACAATATCTAATTGCTATAATATCAACCATCTGAAAACACCTGTATATTTTCAAAATAAAAATGTCTCTATAGCTAGAGAAACAGCTTAAAAGTAAGTAACTTCATTTCTACTAAGTTGAATTTCTTATCCATTCAAATATTAGGTTTTAAGTTAAACATACGAAATCTACTGACAAAGTTTCAGCTCGCTATGACTTATGATGGCAGATGAGTTTACTAGTGACAAACTTTTGTGGACAAACAAATAAAGAAACAGACATTTTTCTAAGGGTGGATTCGGTTTCTTTAATGTATAAAATGTAAAGATAACTTGAAATGAGTTAGTTCTAAAACAATGTAAATACAAAAACTTTCTTTTGTTTATTTAGATCATATTCAAGTAAAAGAATGTAGAGAAGAAAAAAAAAACTTTGAAAAACAAGGAAATTTATAGTTATTCTATTTCTGAGATTAAAAGAATAACAGAACAATCCTAACATAGTCAGCTGATACACCAAGGCGCCGAGGAAGATACTCGTATTCCACTAACCACAAGTTTGAACTAATAGTATCCAGTGTGGTCTCGCAGTTCTTACTATTACTACTGAAGATAGCAGTCTTGGCCAAGACCCTACATATCGTGGCAAGCAATGGTTAAATTACAAGTTTAACTAAAAGGGACTCTTTAGCCCTTACTACTCGGCCGATAAAACGCAAATCAGTTAATTCCACACCTGCAAGACGTCAGGTTTTGTTAACGAACCCTATTCAAATAAACTAAACAGTAACAACATTTAGAACTCCCCATATACGTAAAACCTAAAAATACTGCTTGCCTATAAATAAACCGATTAGCAAATAACAAAAGACAAAAGGCTTTGTCTTTTCACGTATTTATGTGACATCTTTTGTTATATAAATCTTTTTGTTATATAAACTGCTGTTTGTTAAACAGCAGTTTAACTTTACAGAAAAATAAACTTAGATTAAATAAAACATTTTACTTCATTGTACTCAAAACATATCAGTTTTTAAAACTATAATAAACATCAGTTTAACACACCTGAACATATAGTATTAGTAAATACTTAAATTCGTTGCATTATTTTTATAATATAGTCACAAATAACTCCTTATAAAACAGTTATCTATTTCTGATTTTAAAAGTTCATAAAAGCTTTTAAAGAAAACCGAAAAGTTGTCAATTTGACTGAAAAATTGACAGTCTCGAATTATTTTAATTCCATTTTATCAGACGGATAATATTTATATATTTTATTTTAATATATTTAACGAAGTACATAATATTTATTCTTGGTGATATGTGCAACAAAAATGCTGAAATAATTCTTTAGGGAGATGAGAGATTGATAAAATAGTGAGTTTATTACATGACGTCCCATTGAAACATCGATTCAGACGTCACTGGGGATTATCAGGGAAGAAAGAGAAAGACCTACGGCAATGGGATTAGAATGGGATGCATGGATTTTATCCAGGGCTTTATACACGTCATGGTTGATATATATTAGTGCTGGCGCATACAGGTATGACATGTAGAGAAGGCACTATGAAGAATTACCCGAAATATAATAGACTGAATGCATTGTATTCTATAATTCTTTATCTTTCCCAATAACTCAAACTGTTAAGCTAACTAAATAGTCGCAACGAATTGCAATCCAAATACCATTGAAGAAAAATAGTCGGGAAAAACTATCCATCGATTTCAATTTCATAGAAGGAACGTAAAGATGAAGGAGCATAAGAAAATTGATACTATTGACAATATAGTCAAATAATGTATGGAGGACGAACAAATCAACATTTCTTTGAATTTATTACGATGGAACATGATCAAACCAAATATATAATGAAAAAGAATAGGATATATTCAACCTAAATACGGTTTGATAGATCATATACAATGATTGGTATTATAATATAGTTGGATTTATGAACGAAATGCAATCCAAAATACTGAAAAAATACTTCAAATAAACTGTTTCCCATAGTACATATGTATGATTCACTTTCCAATATTTCATACGTTATGCGGTCACCCGCAGATAAGTGAATTGACAAGGTTGACAATCAACGTTTCTTTCTGTATATATATTATACGAGATCAATTACAATATAACGGAAAAAAGACTAGGATCTTTCAACCGTAACAAGCGGTCTTCGTCAGTCAAAAAACATGTGATGATATGACTCTGACGAATACCGCTTGTTACGGTTGAAAATATTAGTCAAAATGCCCATTTAAATGGAGCTGCGTTTATTATAATAAAAATTATACAAGAAAATTGCTGCCAATATACTATATATATATATAGATTGATGATGGTCATTATATATCACTTTCATATTCAAACTCTCATTGCCGACGTATTCGATTTTATTTAAAAATCGTCCAAAAGAACATAACAGAGGAAAAAAAATGTTACATAACGAACATTTAATTAAAGAACACTTTAAAATAATATCACCTAAAGAGAAGCCCCATAAGAATAGTAACAATGAGCATAAAAAAAAGAAAAAAGATGGAGTCTAACTATAAAAACAAAGTTTTTTTTTACAATGTACTTACACAAGTAGGAGTATTGGCAATTGAAGGAACAATAATTGAGTATTAGGATAACAAATGACAGAATAATAAAAAAGAGAAAAAGATGGAGTCTAACTATAAAAACAAGTTTACAATTGTAAAAAAAAACTTTGGTTTTTATAGTTGGTTTTACTCCATACTTGTTACGTTGAAAGATCTTAGTCTTGTTTTCCCATTTCATGTTTGTTTGATCACATGATATATATATATATTTTATTAAAGTAGACGGCAGCTTCGCTATACGATTGTTTGCTCGTTTTAATAAAATGTACGTTATTAAAATTCTTGTTTTCTGTAGGAGTGATTATGATTATACGAGCAAAAGACGTATGCGGAAGCTGCCGTCTACTTTAATAAAATATGTGAGCAAATAAAAGTCGTAAATGTCGGCAAGCTGCCGTCTAGTTTGAATGAAATATGTGAGCAAGAAAACTGTAATGCGGAAGCTGCCGTTACTTTAATCAAATATGTTTACAAGAAATTGCTGCCAATATCTATCTACACGGTCGAGATAGTCTATATAGATGTATATATATATATATATATATATATATATATATATATCGAGTATATATATGATAAACGAAATGCGATCCAAAAGAACTGATAACACTAAAAATAAACTGTGACACATGAAAAGAAAAATAATAAAGGAATCACTTTTCAATATTTCGACCGTTATGGCGGTCGCCCTCAGGAGAAGAAGTGAATTGACGGTGGGACGACAGTCACGTTTCTTTCTATGTCTCACAGTTTATTCTATATATATATATTATATACCATACTATAATAGTGCAGTTCGGGTAATCCAAAAATCTAATGAGTAATTGAATTATATTATAAATAATTCATCAGGTTTATTATAAATTCAAAAGTTTATTTTTCATCAGTTATATTCATGATTATTCTTAAAGTGAAAAGCAAGAAATTGAATATATTTTTCTTTCCAAATGCCTCATTTAAGAATATCGAACATTATTTTATGGAAGTATCAGTAATAATGATGGATGAGCCTAACCTGAGCAAAGTAGCAGTTTATAATATTATCAGCGAAGCAAGTCTGGTGGAGGTGAATGCGGGCCTTGGCGGCGGAGGCGGGGTGGCAGTAGTTGACTCGCATTCGCTTGAAGCTTCTGAAGTACTGAAACGATTCTGTTTCGCCAAACTGTTTGAACATTTCCTCCAAATCTTTCTGCAAAAAAAAAACTTACTTTATTGTACTATTTCAACAGCTAAAAGGTATATTATATGCTGTTAAACTTTCATTTCCAAAATAGTTGTGATAATATCACCTACTTTCTGTCTATGATATTAAACTACTGCCTTTAAAACACTGACATTTATCTTGTTTTAGGTATTAGGTTTCTCGCGATATAGTGGCGTCTTGTTAATGAGGCTCCCAAAAAGCAATATCTATATTAATTTACATCATAAGAAAATATAAATTTCTCATTTATATAGTTAACAATTTACCAATCATTTTATGAAGTTCAATTATTTCAATGTTCCCTTTGCTTCAGATTCCCTATTCTGTAAGAAGGAAAGAAACAAAGAAATAACATCTGAAATTTCAATTGAAAGCATTTTTACAAATTTTAGTTTTAATAAAGCTGTCAAGGTGCCTATTGATAAATAATAATTTTATGTCAATTAAATACAATTTCATATTAATTTTGATAATGACATAACATTTCTACATCTTTTTTTTTTAATCAAACTTTGATCAAATAACTCATGAAATTCAATGATTATTTTAATCTTTTCTGTAACCTGTATGTTAGATAGCTTCTCATATTACGTGTGTCAACTTTATTTAAAACGATTAATAATATAATTAAGTACATAATTTATTAAATATAAAAATTTAGTAATTATAATTATGTTTTATTAATACTTAAAATGTAATATTTATTTTTTAAAACATACAAGCAATTTAATTATTTGCGTTTAAATAAATCATGTGTTAAAATTACTTTTATATTTATATCTATTAATTTCCAAAGATAGCTTTGTTGTCGGGAGCCAATTTCAGCTTAGGGCCACATACCGTCTCATTCCGCACCTCCCACACGAATAGGCTTTCGCACTCAGTGTTCCTCAAGGGTTCCAAGTGAGGCAAATTACTTGGTTATATCAATTTCTTGTTATGGAGGTACTACGGGTTGGTTCTATATTGGAGAGTTTAAATTTTACTTTATCCAAGTTTGGGTCACTCATAAAATCATCAAATCTGCTAATCAATTATATAGTCATACGGTCATGGATGCAGAACATATTTCCACTGACCAGTCCCAGAACAGCACCGAAGACCCCATATTCAAAGTAGTTCGTCTATAACGTGATACACAGCGTCACAAGATGGCTCAACAGCCAGGTGCGTCGGCTAGTCAGTTCACAGCGGTACAGATCATAGGATGGGATTACATACTTCAGGAGGAACCACATGAACGAAATTTTCCATCTTTCGCATAAAAAAAGTCTAGGGCCATAACAATATTGAAACGTCTAATTATCAGAACTAATTATTTGCACAATTTAAATTTCGAAAAGACACAAATCAGAATAGTACATTTGAGTTCTTTGGCTTTGAAATGTTATATATAATAAGTACGAATTAATTCTGCAAAGAGGGTCCCAGACAAAATAGTCCAATCAGAGTTAGTGAAACGAGATATTTTAATTTTACACTGGCGATAGAATTACAAATGTAATAAAGCAGAGTGATTTGAAGGAGGGTAATGGACGTACAGGGAACACCATGACCAGTTTTAATGGAGCATGGATAGACTATGGACTATACTTTGATATGAGGGAGGCAAAGGCCACATCTAGGTTACTCACCATGAATACTTAGCAGCTCACCTCCAGCATGCTCAGTGTCAGACAGTACTATAGTAATCTCAGCAGGAGTATACAAGGTCGGGAGAAATGGTACAATTTAATTGTTAAGCTGAAACGAGTCATCTTTTGATAACTCAAAATCAATTGCTGCCAGCAAAGACTAAACAACTTCTTCAGAAACAATGCCACCTTATTTGCATTTTCCTTTAATTAATACAGGATTTCCTATTGAACTTGAACTGAACTTGATGCTAATAGAAATCGTGAGATTATACTTTCTTAATGAGTCAAATTACAAGGGTTGTGGTTTCAGTACATACAAACTTCAATGGTCTATAAATACAAAAATAAAGCATTGGTCGCCAGTATGTGTCCATGCGCACCATACGCATGGCCAAATGTACATCCAATTTGAACAGGAGGGGGACTTATTACACTTGTAAACAATCTTTGTTTTGAAATAACAAAAAATCGCTGTTTTTGTACACTTTTTCATTACTTTAACTAGGCTTACTCCTTCTGTCTACGCTACTAGCAAACCAAAGTAGTATCGGTAGGTAACCAAGTCTTGAAGTATTATCTTTTCCCTTCTCCACTTTTTTAAATTTCCAAATTTCTTTTCTACAACTTTCCCTCAAGACATTTTTCTCATTTGTTGCATTACCAAAGATCTCAACATCTGGCAAACTGATTGCTACTTGTTTAAAGCTTATCATTAACTCGTCAGTTATACAGTTGTTCTTCCCAAGTAAATTTGATATTAACACTTCTTTTTCAGTTAAAAGCCTCATGTTTCCTTGCCTACACTTTATTCTACACGTGAATTTAAGAACTACAAGTTAAATAGTAATTATTTCTAACGTTACAATTATAGGCCATCACATTATAGTCTTTTTAGTGGGTGGACGTTGTTTGGTACTTGACACCCAATTAAGTTATGTATGAGAAGAGTTACTAGATTAAAAGTAATTGATAAATTTATTTTTTTCCTAGTTCATAAGTATAACCATACATTTATAGATAATCATTTATCAATTTATTTAAATTATCTTTATATATAATAATTTAATTTTAACAAATTCCGATTCGCAAGGCATTTACTTAAATACCCTAAAATACATAAATTACAGAACAGGTTTACCAGTATTTAAAAATGTCAACATTATTATTATTTATCTCCCCAGTCAGTATATTAGCCGGCAGTTAATTTTCACCTGTATCGTAAACTGAATAGAGTGACTGAGCAGAGTTGAAAATGAAAGATAGAAATGTATCCCTTAGGACTTTGATGCCTGTCTTAATCCATATGGAAAGAACTCGAAATCTGTTATGATAGAATAGCTGATGGTATACTCATTTTTGAAATCCTCATGGCATGATAAATATTCCCATCATTATTTCATCATTTATTGGTGCTAGGTAGGAAGTAAGAACAATAAATATAAATGCTACCTGCATGAAAACAACAGATATTGTACGAGAAGATTTATGAAAACTTGTGTTAAGTTTCAAGATTGCATTCGAATAAAACGTATTTATACACTTCATTAAATCTCCTTTATTTCAAATTAGCTTTTAGTATTTACCGGATTTTGCTAGCAGTTTGTCCGGTAATATATCTCTGGGATGAAACACCAAGAAATACATTGTACTTGCAGAATATTTGCTGTGTTGACCTCATTTATTAAAGTAATCAGTTACTTTATGCAATAGGGGTGCCAGGTTAGCTCAGTGGTTACGTGCTCACCTCTGAACTGATAGGACCGGGGTTCGATCCCCACCTGGCCTTCGATTTACTCACGCGGGAGGTGAATAAATCTGAGCACGTCGTCCCTCGGAGAAGGTTAAACAGTCGGTCCCGAGCCTGTACGATGTCAGGTACTCTTTAAAGATCTCTACTCTAAATACATTTGAGTTAGGCAAAATTTAGGACTCCCACTGTAGAATCAATCTTCACTGTGTGGTATCACAAAGGGCCAATTCTCGGCCTACGTGTGTTCCCTTGTGGGACTGCCACTGCAACCCAACCTAACCTAACCTACTTTATACAATAACTAGCAAATGTGCCTGTTCTTTGACAGGTACTTCTTCAAAAATTCGGAGATGATACATGGTATTCAAAATATCATTACAAATGATAAACTAGTAGATTATATCATTGTTAGTACAGAGTTCACTAAATGCCTCTGTATACACCACATTAGCTGTCTGTCTTTCAGGTTCATGGAAGAACAAAGAGTTGGAACCTCTGACTCTTGAGCAAGCACAATCGCTAATGCTTTGAGAAACCTTGAGTGGGACTCCAGAATGATACAGGATATCCTGTGTCAACGAGGGGTACTAGATCCGGCAAGTGCATCACCCGATCATGTTTCAGTATTATTCCGGTAGACAAATGAGACTAATTTTGGACCTCTATGACAATGTATCCAAAAGTCTCCTATGTTCAAAGCTATTTCAGACATAGTGTAAACTCTCCTAAGTGATTTGATAGCTGCTTGACGACCCAAAAGAATATGGATGATGTTATCGTATGGGAAGGTGAAGGCTAATAGGTGCTTACCGCCTCCATAATAGCAATGCCTTGCATGAAATACACCACAGTGATCAGACGCTCCAAAGCCTAGGCACCAATGTAGTAATTTTGAAAAGATAAACCTCCACAGAGCTTAACCTCCAGCTTTGAGCCATCAGTGAAAATCCGAATCGACCGGCCGGTTTAGAACAGCTCCTCCTTCCATCTGTCCCGTTCAGGGATGAATACAGAAAACCTATCTCACAGGTTTAGCAATGATGTAATCGATATCAGTACACAAGCATGTGTATTCCTAAAGCAAGGTAGAATGACCAACATGGGTTACCATACAGGAGGCCTCATGAATCTAACCTTGACACCGTTAGCTTATAACCGTCAGAAGATAAGACCTTATTGTTGTTTTAGTCGATGAATAGAATCGTAAATCACGATTCCTAAAATTCACGATTTTATAGTTAGTCTGAAAAAAAGACTACTTTTCCTGAATACAAGTAACAGTGAAATCGATCCATATCTTAATTGGAGCATTTGCTCGAAATTGGTAGCCGTTGTAATGCCCATTAATAATACAAGATGATTGGTCGACTAATTGAACTTTGAAATTGTCAAAGCAAATAAGAAGGGATCCAGTTAAGAACAAAACCAAAACACTGTAAGCACGATCAGATTTGCTTAATGGTCAGTTGGGCTATAAAGTTTACAAAAATAATAATTAAATAAATAGACGGCCAATTATTTAAAAAAAAAATTAATTAAGCTAAATAGTATATAGATTGAATATTATAATATGTATTAACAATGATATATTATAACCTGATGTGATAGGTTTGGTATATAACACTGAAATATATATTAATAAAATCACGAAATGAAATGAAAGAAATTAGTGACATCCTCTGAAGGATTATCAATGGCTTCAGATAACTGATTACTGTCGTTTCGATTTCGTTATCAGTCAACAGATATTATAAATCAAATGCAAATACTATTTCATTTGACATTATTTTGTTTACAGCATTTTATTATAGTGTAACAAATAAATCAATTATTGAAATCTAAAATTATAAACATATATTTTATATTTTAACTATATTAATTATATTTGAACAACTGACATTCAGACTACAGTTGTTGTTAAAATCCACATACTATTTTTCTTTGTAAAATAATTTGTAATGTAATACTTAGTTTTTCTGTTTCAAAATTTATACTTCTGCCTATGAAAAAGGTTTTAAATAAAAACCGAAACGTTGGCAATGAGAGTTTAATTTGAACCTGAAGAACTGACCGAGTCCCGATAAACTTTAGTTTTGTATATATACATATAACTTATATATTGAAATATTAATGATATCTAAGATTTTTTATTTATTATTATTATTATAATTTCAGAAATAATTTTTCTTTTCAGTAAATAACTTAGATTGCAGTCCGAATTTTTGGTAAGAATAAGATAAACCTATATGAAAAGACAATACAATAGGTAGAAGTTAAGAGTTCTTTTTTGAGGTATACTGATTGTGTAATATTCTAAGAGTTTGACATTTTTTTTTCATTTTTTTCTTGACGACATACCTCAAGAGAATTCTTTCTGAATCTGAATAAAACAATATCTGAACTCTCCAGAATAACAATAAGACATGAGAGGGGGGGGGAGTGTTTGTTTTGATAAGAAGAACGATAAAGTAATTTTCCACGATGCAATATTTGCTAAAAGTAATAGTGTACACTTCTACAAAGAGTTTCATATCTGGCATATTTAATAAAGATCAGTCAACGGTGCTGGTTAGACCGGTAGAGTGATAATAATCTTTTGAATATATGCCTAGCTTTTTTGACATCACTATTCCTTATTTACAAAGAGGAAAACATTGACTGCTTATCGCTAACACTGTGATATGCAATACAACTGGACATACATACCAGCAATCGGAAAGCAGTCAATAGTGCTGATAAAATATGGGAGGAAAGGGTCGTACACAACCAAGTGGTGTTGTAGTTACATCTAAGAAGCTTCACGCAGTTATTCTTACAAAATATTTCATACCCCCATTTTGGTCAACCTATAGAATTAATGAGGAATGTTCTGTAAAAATTGATTATTATGAAGCAAATTATTGCTAGATCTCCCGTGCATCAGTTATCCATCCCTTCAAGAATAAAAAGGTAAACACAAACTTTAAGCTTCCTGAGTCAAAGGGAAGGAAGATTGTGTGATAAATATTTCAAATTTGAATATAAATAATACAAAAAAGATCAGAAAACTTGTTCAAAAGTTTTTACAGAGTCCAATATATCTCAACATCTATAATAGTAATGAAAAATTGACCAATAATTACATTAAAAATATGAAACTACAAATCAAAAGTTTAATTTCACACGTTTTGAAACATAAGGACCGAATCAATTAGCTGGGGTTTTCATGAAAAACAAACGTTTTATGAAGTTTATACAATCCTCCTAAGAAAAGGTATATTATTGGAAAACTGCTTTTGAGTCTTTTAAGAAAAAACTCAGATATTTCAAATAAAACTTTGACCACGAGATAAATAAGACTACTAACTAACAACGTGAGGATACCAAGGAAATCAACATTAGGACCTTCAAGGAACAGCTGTCGGACTAGAAGATACGGAAACAGGAGATCTAGCAGTCTATCCTTACATAGAGAAAACTGAAATACTTCTATCGCTATAATCAAACCGCAATATGAAATGGGAAAACAAGACTAAGATCAGTTAGATTTTTGACTCTGACGAAGACCACTTGTTACGGTTGAAAGATCTTAGTCTTGTTTTTCCATTTCATATTGTGGTTTGATCATTGATTGTTATTTCACGTGTTTATGTGGCAAACTTCTATCTCTCCCTCTCTCTCTCTATATATATATGTGTGTGATCAAACCACAATACTCTGACGAAGACCGCTTGTTACGGTTGAAAGATCTTAGTCTTGTTTTCCCATTTCTTATTGTGGTTTGATCATCGATTGTTGTTTCACGTGTTTATGTGAAATCTTTATATTATATATATATATATATATAAAGTTCGTGAGTTTGTTTGTTTGTTTACACATTGTCGTAGAGATAAAAAACTGAAATTATAATATGTATTATTTATTAACAAAATAATGTTAAATAATAGAAAATTATTATTAATTTCCAAAAATTGGAGCCAGGGTAGCCAGTGGCTTGCGTGCTCTCCAATGACATTAGTGCAAATGTATTATATACAAATGTAACAAAAAAAAATTTAAATTTAAAATTTGCGAAATATAAACAAAGGTAACAAAGTAAAGACATGGAGTCAGAGTAGCCCAGTGGCCTGCGTGCTCGACTCGACTTTCTACAATATTATTTGATAATATTTCTCATTAGGGCGTCAGGGGAGCCTATAATATATATTAAACTATTACATTAGAGATTAAAAATGAATAATTTTAGAAACAAACTTGAATACAACTGTCAGATAAAATACAAATGTTCTAAGGCAATATTATATAGATACATTCCTTTCATTAGTGTTATTTTATATTGATAATAAATAAATTGAATGTTCCATTTACATGCTTCTTTTAAATATATGTGATTGTGTATATATCTTGAATTGATGTTCTATTTATTTATGCCATGAAATAAAGATGTTTTCTTTAATTTTAAATGATTTTTATTTAACTACATATACTGTGAACATATCTTGAATCTTGTTATGACTACTATATCAAAAGCTTGGGTCCATATAAGAATCTGTTTCCGTGCCTTAATAACAAGAAACAACGATTAAAATTATCCCTGCCAATCATGTTCAGTGAATTTATTTCAATAACTATTGGTATAATTTCTGACTAAACAAAGAGTCACGGGTAGTCTAGTTTATAATAAGGATTAAAGTCATCCAAACAGATGATCTTTAAGATGCAAATTTTAGAACCTAATCAACGGAGCAAACCCGATACAACAGTTAGCTATTACTATACCAACTACATTGATAAGAAAAAACTGCTTTTTATTATTCATTCATTATTCATTCACTGTAAGACTTAATTAAGTTCAAAAAAAAATAATGGATAACATGCTTCAGCAGAGCTTAGTTGCAAACACCTGTTTATTCAGTGAATGATTTACTCTTATTTTAACCTGTTTTTAAAAATTATTCGTCAGAGATGATGCTGTTTAAATCCAAGTGACTGCTATTTCTAAGTTCATTCGAGAAAACAAGGTCAAACTTATGAGATACCTCCTTTGTGCCTCAAGAGGTGCTATAACGAAAACAAACTGTTATAATTACGTACAACAGTTTGAAAACTTCATAATGTAACAAAGATAATGTTTTTGATTAAAACAATCCATCTTCTCCTGAAGTAAGATAATTTAAGGATTCAAAATTGATCTTAAAACTGTCTAGCTAATGCAATCAATTATTGATGTAAACTTTTCAAGGTGAAAACATTTCAATTCATGTATTTTTATTTTACTTTTACTGAAAATTAGGCTAATTATTGATTACTTATCCATCAGTTACTGAGTGGAATTTAGTCATAAGATAAGAATTTAGTCATCATTAATGTAACTTTTCTCAAAAAAAAAAATTATGAAAAAACAATATGTTTCGAACACCTAGTCTTCAAGTCACACACGGTGATTGGAAAGGTCAGGGTCAGACTACTCTCTTCTTCAGAAAAGACAGGAATTTTCTTAATGAATCAACTTTGTACCGCGTG
Source organism: Hermatobates lingyangjiaoensis (assembly GCA_026182355.1). NCBI lineage: Eukaryota > Metazoa > Arthropoda > Insecta > Hemiptera > Hermatobatidae > Hermatobates > Hermatobates lingyangjiaoensis. The sequence goes on along the minus strand of JAPFBL010001930.1, from coordinate 1,271,951 downwards.
AGTAAACAAGGTTACATAATGGTTATAGCATTAATGTAACATTCTTAGACTCGGCTATTTGCATGTATATTTATTACAACACATCACTCACAATATTAAAAGCTCAAGTTTCTGAAATAAGCAATTTTGTTTATGTGATCTACAATCAAGTAATTTTCCCATGAAAATTACATTATCTAAAAAAACAATAGGATACATTTAGGCACAAAGCACTACACAAATAACAAATTCCAATATGCAATATGACAGATTGGGGTATATTCAGTGATTTGTCTCTCTCTTTCCTGATAAGCTCATGTAACCTGAATAACAACTAAAAATGTGCAAAAAGCCATGTTCTCTCATAAAATTTCTTTGTGCAGAGGACAGTTTCTTGAGTTATTTTTTAAGCAGTAAATATAATTATTTCTATTCTTTTTGTTTTATTAAGTATGAAAATTTAATGTTGGTTATACTGAATGGGCAAACTGACCTAACGCCCAGAATGTTTGAAGCATTTGACAGTGGTTAAGGAGCCCAATTTTTTTTTACGTTACAATTATACTTATATTTCTTTTTAGTAATACAATTTTATCAAGATAATAACAATCTTGACGTACACAATGCCAATAACAAATTGCAAATCTGAAAATATATATAACAATCGAAAAGATGTACGCCCTTCTTCTAGGTTTTTATATAATGCCAAATATTGGTGTAAAAATCTGGGGTGGTTTACACTCAACTCAATGCAAGTAAGCTAAACACCAGATATAATGAACAATCAATTTAATTCAATTCGTTTGAATTGTCTCTGGTTTAATACTGGAATGAAACAGGTAACGTTAAAATGATTTAAATCCTGTGAATTCAATATCTCATGAACTCAGATAAGAAACCATAATTAAAAGAAAGAATTGTAACAGTAGTTGAAAGATATAGTTAGTCAAACCATTAAATCCAATAAAAGAAACTAGTGACCTCATGTAATGCATTATCAATGGCAGCTAATCATATAGTCAACTTTTTCTTCTCATTTGAGAAAGAGGCATTATAAATAATTTGTCCATTTAATATTAATTTTAGTATAACGCTTTTAATTTTAAATTACGTGAATGGTTATGTAATGCTATTTAATTAATATCTCATAATGGAATATTTCAATAGATAATCCATTATTATTCGAATTTTAAAAAGAAATGGAGTTTAATAAATTATTCATACTGAACTCTAAGATTTTAATAAGATTAAGGTACACAAATCCTCCTTGTAAATAAATGTGGACTTATTGTTTATCCTTTACTGTCTCCTTTTGCTCTTGGCATTAATTCAAAGTTCATGAAATCATATCAAGCTATGCTCACATAAAGACAGTACTAAGTTGAAAGCTTCAAGTCTCAATAATAATCGTCAGAAGAATAAGTTCTTATCTTGGTATCAAGTACGATCAAGTAATCAAAATAATATTGCACAACAACAATAAGGAAATTTAAGCATCAAGGACATTTAAGCATACCAATATCATTAAGGTATATCAAACGGTGGAACTAGTAGAGTGATGGAAAAACTGTGAATGCTTTTACACCCACTCATGGGAGCCAGGTTAGCTCAGTGTTCAACGTACTCGCCTCTGGTCTGGTAGTCCAGGGTTCGATCCCCACATGGCTCTCGATTTATTCACGCGGGAGGTGAATAAATATGAGTATGTTGTTCCTCGGAGAGGACGTTAAGCCTGTTCCAAGCCTGTACGATGTCAGGTACTCCTTAAAGATCCTTATTCGAAATGCACTTGAGTTAGGCAAAATTTAATAATCTCAATGTAGAATCTGTAGAATTCACCGATGAAATAAAAAGCCGGTAAACGGCTGACGGTATCACCCTCTAGAGGATCGGTTTAAACCAGGGTTGTCCAAAGTCTATCCCGCGGGCCGCATTCTAGAAGACTTTTAAAAATTAGTATTATTTAGACATCTATTGAGTTATATTCGAACAAAGTTGTTATTAAGCAAAGCTGCACTGCCAATCACTCAATTTTGGCCTCTTCTTTCTGAAGAGCATTATCCTAATTTACGCCGTTTTGGATTGAACTTGTTGTCAATGTTTTGGCAGTACCTACCTTTGTCGAGCAGCATTTTCCGTAATGAAGTAGATTAAATCCAAAGAGAGGAATCTACTTAATCAAACGTCTCTCAAAGTCTGCCTTCGTTTAGCCTTAACCTCAGTTGACATTGACACAAAGGAGCTGGCTTCCAAAATGCACGCACACCCATCCCTCTGAATTTTAAGTAAACTGTACCGTTTTACGTACTTCCTTAAATATTTTTAACGAATATATTTAAGGGTTGATTCTTATCCATACTTGTCAATTATTTTTTTATGATAAATATAAAGATTCATTTACGTGTACATGTTTTACTTTACATCTGGTACTGCGGCCCGCGATCTAATTTCCTTGCCGAATGCGACCCGCGTCCCCATTAAGTTTGGACAACCCTGGTTTAAACAATAACAATACACCCACTCATACATAGTCAGACGTCATACTGAAAGCATTAAACTGGATTCAAGGGCATGTAAATCCACCAATCTCAATATGGATTTTTTTCCATGATGACTATTGTTTATAAAGTAAAAGTTAGGGACGTTACCTTGAGCTGGTCACTGTAGAAGACTGAGGGCAGGAGGTTGGTGACGATGAGGGAGGTCGGCAGGTCCTCGTCTGACACGAGGTCCTCGAGGGGAGGCGACGTGGTCATGAGGCCGGGGTGCATGCTCGGCAGCCCGTCCACTTCGTTGATAATCATGTCACTACAGTCCACACTCATTTCATCCATATTCACAAGCTTCATCCACCACCTGAAATAAAAACCAAATAGGGGCGTAAAGCAAAAACTTACTATTCAATTCAGATTTTATATAATAAAAGATTAATAATTGACACTAAAATAATAACGTTTACAGCTACATCCGTTATATAGAATGAAAATAGCACCTATTGTGAGAACTACCCATAATGAAAGCAGGATGGCTTTTAGAGCAATGTAATATGCCGTTATAGTTTTATATGGAAGAGATAATTGTAATTATTGTCATAATATTATATATATTATTATTGTTACAATGGATCTCGCCTCCTCGACAATTTCCAACTTTCCTATAAGTCCTGTGCACTCCTCCATCTCCTTAACAACATGTAACCTCAATTAACCTCCATCTCCTTAACCTTCTGTTACATCATTCAACCAACTTATTCCGTCACCAGCTTGTTCATTATCTGATCCACCTTTTCAGATAAAACAAGCACTTCAGGCGTCCCTTTTTAGTATTACTATTCTGATCTACAAAAATCTTTCTGCTCCTTGTTAACCAGTGATCCCAAAAGGGATATGTCATGCATGCATGCAGACATTTGGCAGCTAGAGTTCTCAAAACTTACGGTAGCTCAGTACGCCAAGCACACTCATCAGAACAGTGCACTGTACACTTACTAAAAAACACACTTTACACTAAAGACAAAGGCACAAACACACAACCTTAGAGTCACTACATCACTAACACTACTTCGTTAGGCTTAAGGAAGTAGACTCTCCATCAAACTAGATTACTGTGATCAAATAACTGAATCATCCTATGCTAACAGACTCAAGGAAGAGATACCGAATGTAAATTTTTTTTCAACACCGAATTCCACCCTCACTTAGAAAAAGGTATGATTCTGACAAAAAGATTTGTCATATAACATATAATTTATGTTATTATAAAAACATAATATAACATATAATTCAGTTGGTTTCCGAATTTTCAACTCCTTCCAAATCTCCGATTTTCCATCCTCTACGCTCCAACTAATCATCCCATCAGTATCTAATATATTCCACCATTCAAAATCACAGACAAAAAAAAAGCAATATCTTTATTCAGAGTATAGAAGTTTATTGAATACAATACAGAGAATATTTATTTTTTTTAAAGAAGTAGAAAGTAAACAAATTGGAAAAAACAGAACAAAAACGAGATTTACTGATCAATAAATATTGCAACTTTATATTTATTTTCTTTATTTCTGATGAAATTAAATATATTAATATTGTGAAAAGTTTAACTAATGCAATTTATCAATTTTATTGTATTTCACTGTAACTTCATTACAAAAGAAATAATTTAATCCGTCTTAAAGGAATTGGCTAAGATTGAATGAAGTTTCCATTAGTGGCTCAGATTTGTACATAAATAGCAAGACTATTGAACACCTGTCACAATCAGAGACTTAACTCCTTGTCTGCATATTTCTCTCAGTTTTATCTTACAAACCATTATGACTTTACAACTTTCTTTGTATAGGCTTCAGTCACTAAATATAGCCAAAATTGTAAGGAAACATTTTACAAACCGCTAGGGAAATTAATTTATATAAATGACTAACTATGAAATGATATTAAGTTCAAATCATTACAAGTTTTGTAAGAAGGTATAATGTAAAAGAAATTCTTCAATAAGTCAAATTAAATAAACTTATATTAGTAAATGCTCATATAAGATTTTGTTAAATAAAAATTTGTGTGCAAACATATACCGTACCTGTATCTATCATTGCAGATTTGAGGTACGAATACCGGTTATGACTTAAAATTTTTCAGGGTAGATTGAAAATCTTGTGTATCCGTGTCCCTAGATGACGAAGTAAAGTTTTAGATCCAGGGCCTGTACGATTCCAGGTACTCGTTGAAAATTCTTAATCTAGTAAAGTTAAGTGAGAAGAGGACTCCCGATTTAGAATCAACAGGGTAAAATACCTCGCCCATAACGTTTTGTTTTCTAAACATAAATATATTGGCGTAGAGGACAAAACTTCCTCCTTTAGTGTTGTCCTAGAAGGCGTAAAGTGTGGTTCATTCTTGCTACCAATTTTAGTTATAGGTCTGCCATATTTCCGAGTTCATTGTATAATGGGGGTCATTAATTTTACTTAACTCAAATTTATTGGAGTAGGATATTTAACGATTATCACAATCGTACAGACTAGGATTTAACTACTTCATGTCCTTCCCAAAGGGAGGTGTGTGTGTGTGTGTGTGTGTGTGTGTGTGTGTGTGTGTGTGCAAGAGTTTCCTTCGCTTGGGAAATCTAGGACATGGCAAAGATTTGAATCTCTAATATCTAGCATCAAAGACAAGAAAGCTAACTTTAAACCACACCTGGTCTCAAACCTCAAAAAAATGTTTGGGTGGCTACAAAAATGTTTATTTATACCAACCCTCACATATCCAGTAAAAAAATAATTTAAAAAAAAATTTGTAACAATAAAAATGAAATTCTGGAATATATTTAGAAAAGAGAAGGCCCATTAGGCTGGACTGATGTGAGTAGAGTCCAGTAAAGTATAAACTTTAAGTAAAGTATAAAAATGTATGGAATGTAAAATTAAATTGTTAATAATTTAGGTTGATGTCTGTGACTTGTAATGTCTGAGACAGTGCTCAAGTTAATAATCAACAAGGTGACATTGCCAGGGTCGCGCCTCAGGAATCTGTACGTTATGAAGCTGTCCACCAATACAGGAGGGTGTCCGTTAAGAGGGGTTCATTGTAGTACCCTATTCATCAAGCAGTGATTGTATATGAAGTCTGTTTCCCCCATATCACTCGGAGTTAGGGTTGCCAACTATGGTGGAATGGCAAGGATAACCTCGGAATTCAATTTGAAAACCAGAATACTGGTTCAAAGTCACACTTTACTGGCATTTCAGACAACACTCTCCACAGTTTATAATCTCCAATATAGTTCTTTATTGAATATCATTCCGTGACTGACAAACATCAGTTCTCCACCACTTTCCCAAACCAATAATATAACAGTCTTACTGGACATAAAAAAATTGCTAATAAGCAGTTTAGAATCCTGGTAGAGGTTTTTTTTTCATGATCGTTCAATATTTTATGAAGATCAATACTATCCTTGCCTTATGCTCATATTTACCGCATTTTGTTTAACTCCATCTAAATTACACAATTCTTTTTAACTTTACCTAAACTATTCCAGTTATTCTATCCTGCTGAACTATTTTTTTTAACTTTTTACTTTACTATAAGTAAAGTATAGTGATCGTGAAAAAATTCGATCTCGAGATTTTGACGGAATTACATGTTTTGAGGTCCCAGAAGTCGTTTTATGACGTTTTTACGATGATGTCTGTGTGTGTGTGGGTGGGTGGGTGCGTGTGTTAGCATTGCTTGTTACCACGCTACGGTCCAGAATCTTTGATGGATCAAGTTGATATTTTACACAAAAATGGGCCTCATAAAGACGAAGATCCCTATTGTTTGGGAAGAATTATGCATGATGGGAAAGTCACTTTTTTTGCCAAAAACCGTTTTTTTTTAAAACATTTTTTTCTCCTAAACTGATAACTCTAGAGTTTTGAAATTTTGACATTATCTTTGAGGTTTCAAATGCAACAAAAGAAAAATATATTCAGAATTTTAAAACAACAGGAAATGTTTTTTTTCAATAAAATGTAAAAATTTTGACTAATAATTCAATCTCAAACCTTGTGAGAGCGATACAAGCCATACTGTTTGACGGACAAGAATGAAACTTTGTCTATAAATAGAACATTATATGGAGAATGAGTTGAGATATTTTTTTCTAAAATTACATTCGCTAAAGGGGCGTTACAGTACGATTTGTGTTTTCAGAAAATGTTTTTTTGACGCTAAACGGCTCGTAAAAAAATAATGAAAATTTGACCAAAAATGGAACAAAAAATTAGCAATTCATAAAAAAAAATTCATGAAGTTTCAATTACGGGAAAGAGCAATAACGATATAAAAACTCTTTGTTTATCCTAGACTAAGAGATCACCTGCTATACTTGTCGAATTTTTTGTATTTTTTTACATTGTTTACATTGACTTAGAAATTTTTTGAGCAAATCCACTGAGATAAAATTGATGTTTCTAATGGAAAAATTAAAATATATTATTGACTTATAAGAGATGTAAGAGGAATAATATTGTGCAGGTAAATGATAACACTCATTAAAAAAAATCCGTATATATGTTATTTGACAAAGGGGAAGGAAATTATCTTATTAAATACTAAGAAACCATAAAATTCCCAGTATAATAATTCTGTTAAAAACCAAAAATGTAAAAGATAATTCAAAATACAAATCTTTCGTTTAGAGATTAATAACTGTAATTATCGTACATCTTTAATTAACAAATCACCTTAAAACAACATTTTCTTCGCTGTTTAAGATGTTTTTCAGAGAAAAAAAGGGTATTTTACTGTTTCAAATTTGAAAATTTTACATTATTATTCAATGTAGAAGGATGTCAAGTAAACGATGTAAGAAATCTACTGGCTATTTGAACAATAGCCATGTTCTCTTGTAGGATAATATTTCGTTTCAAGAAATGTTATTACTGCTGTAGTTATACTAATGAAATTATTTGCAAATAATAAATTATTTGTGATGTACAAAAATAAGCTTATAAATTGATATGTCCTTCAATCACTATCTGTACTACCTCACGAATGCAATGCTAATAATTATATCCCATTTAGATATTTATGTTATGCTTAAATGATACGTTATGTTTTATATACTCAAGAAATTTGACATTGAGTTACTTATAGTAAAGTAGAGTGTAGGCCACTCCAGATTTTTTAGTTTGTTGTAACTATTCAAGTTAAAAATAAAGCCCTCACTGACTGTCGTGATGCATTCTATACTGTTTCTAGAGAGTATACCTCTCCTTTAAGAACAATGTAGATTATTTTACACAACTAAAAGTAGGAGGCTGGATAAACGGTGCAACACACTAAACTTAGTGGGCAGTTGTTAATTCTCTGCTTGAACATTTAATCATAGCACTGTCTCTTTTCATAACATAATATTGAAAAAAAAATTATATAACTTTTACTATATTATTCCATATTTCAATAACCTTATTTTTATTGTATCGGTTTCTTTTTGTCAGGCACTTATATGCTTCTGTTTATTACACCAGTTAAGTCTAATGGACCTTCTCTTTTCTAAATATATTCCAGAATTTCATTTTTATTGTTAAACTTTTTTTTAAACTTTTGAATTCACAGTAACTGTGCTACTTGAAATTATCATCTCCTCTATATATATATATATATATATATAAAGTATTGTTTTCTTGACCAATGTTGCATAAGTTAATGTTGCAATGTTATCTTAGTTTATATTGCCATGGATTAATTGTAATATAAAAAACAGTGTTTCAATAAATGTCAGCAGCACATGCAATGACAGATAACGGTTTTGTTGATTTGGTATTATAAGCTAGCCTTGAGTAAATAAGTTTTTTGAATTTGTAATGATGATTTGATATGACAAATGTCCATTGTTTTTTGTTAGTTTATAGCCCTGAGGATGTCTTAAAATAAAGACGAAACGTTGGCGAAAAGGTGATTCCGTATATTAACCCTGACCAAATTCCAAGAAGAAGAAAAAGTGTTTATATATATATATATATATATATATACCATGATAAACGAAAAACGGTCCGGCAGGGCAGATAACACTTAAAACAAACAGTGACACCTAGACTGAAACATAACAAAAGACTCACTTTTCAATATTTCGACCGTAATGGCGAAAGAAGTGAATTGACTTTAATTCTTTTTCCTTTCAGGAGAAGAAGTGAATTGACGGAGGGACGACAGTGATTCACTTCTCCTGAGGACGACCACCATTACGGTCGAAATATTGAAAAGTGAGTCTTTTGTTATGTTTCAGTCTATGTGTCACTGTTTATTTTAAGTATATATATATATATAACAGATTCAACAATATATCGACCGTTTGATAGAATAGGTGTGTTCTCTAATCGGGGTTCGGTCAATTTTCCAGGATAAAAAATCAAACTCTCGTTGCCAACGTTTCGGTTTTATTTAAAACCTTTTTCATAGGCCTACAAACAAAGGATAATAAGAAATCACATATCAACATCAAACATATACACAATATGAAAATGGATTGTTACAACTCATGAATATTACAAGCAGAAATATTTCAGAGATACATAAAACAATATTACTTACAGAAGTAAGAATTTTTTAACTAAGAAAATGAAATTTACATTATTTAAAGGAACAACAATGTTAGCCGGACAAAACCTTCGACTAGACTAATAAGATAACATTACAAATAACCTCAACACTGTTCACTCAAGGGAACTAAATAAATCAAATTTCACTAAACCTCAGCACAACACTCCAGAATAAATATTACTTAAATTAGTAATATCACTTCTATGATTAATCGAACTTAGATCCTTTTTAATATATAACATCTCAAGTGTCAAGTGTTGTGATTTCTTATTATCCTTTGTTTGTAGGCCTATGAAAAAGGTTTTAAATAAAACCGAAACGTTGGCAACGAGAGTTTGATTTTTTATCCTGGAAAATTGACCGAACCCCGATTAGAGAACACACCTATATATATATATATATATATATATAATATATATATATATATATATATATATATATATATATATAACCACAATATGAAATGGAAAAAAAAAGACTAAGATCTTTTCAACCGTAACAAGCGGTCTTCGTCAGTCTTTTTTTTCCATTTCGTATTGTGGTTTGATCATTGATTGTTATTTCACGTGTTCATGTGAAATCTTGATATACATATGGCAGTTTTACTTGTAATTGCATAAACTAAGGTTAATGATTTATTTTTTTCAGTTCTATTACTAGTATTTAATTTACTTCCATAGCTAAAGTCCCTTAATATATTTTTCTTTTACTAAGTTTAAAATGTAGGTGTTTTAATTTGCCAACTATGTAGGGCTATATAACTTCTGTGTAATAGTATAAGTCTATATAGACAAGGCGCACATGTCCATGTTGGTCATCTGACTTCTTGCAGGCCAATAGGACTCACCATCCCTCAAAACTGATTGAAAGGCTCTACTTACAAAAAAAGTATTTCATAAAATTGAATGACAAAATTGGAGTTGAAATAAGAACCTGTGAAAAAGGGTGTGTGTTTTTCTGTATGTTTCATTTACATCTATGAATATAGACTATTTAAGTCAGGAATGAGAAACAACTTGTGAAGCAACAGGAACTCTGTACCTTTTGGAAACAATTGCATCGAACTCTCAATGAACCTTGGCTAAGGTTTAACATTTACTTTGTAGTTAGTTGCATTTATTAATTTAAATATTAGTGCTGTTAAGTAAACTAATCTAAGTTTACTACATCAACAAAATTAATTAAAACATTTTAGGAACTTAAGTAAACTTAAGGAATAACTCTCTCATACAGAAAACTAATCAATGGAGTTTACACTGGATTCTCAATCAATAATCCACTAACTTTGGAACTTCAACAATTTTATATTAATTGGTTTACTTATTTCACCAACAGCATGATTTTATTTGGAATTTAGGAAGGATCCTCCATTTATCAAGCGAGAGAAAGAAAATGTTGCACTTGCCGTTGCACTAAACCACAATGCCAGCTCAAGACTTGTTTAGGAGGGTAATAACAAATTAATACTGATCTGGGTTCCAGAAGTAGAGGGAATGACTCTCAGGTTGGGTAAACGAGAAGCAATCGACCTTTTTCTAGCACTGAACTGAAAAAAAGTCCCAATGGAAATCAGCCTGCGGTAAAAAAAAAAACATGAACAACGATTAAAAGAACTTTATGAAATTTACATTGGGGTTTATGAAATTAAACAAATACCAGATGAGAACAGGATTTCGTCACCTGGGAAAACATATACGTAAAATGGGAATTAAGACAGAGCAGCAGTGTATGCACTAGGATAGTTACATTACGATTATTATGGTAATAACAGCATTATCAAATACGATAATAGGTGACAAAAAGTCAAATGTAGTAGTAAAGACTACCAACAGAAAACAATTGTAAACAGATACTATTTACCTCTTATATAATAAAAGCGACAAATAAATCAGTAAATTTGTATAAATGAAGAAATATACACAACGTTAAAAATAAATAATCTAAATAATAAATAAATAAATTATTAGTTGTGCAATCCGTAATTCTGTGGTATTTACTCATTCTGAGGTAAAATGGATAAACAACCAAAAGTCTCCACACAAAAATGAAGTTTTACTTAACAGCAACAACGCGTTTCGAACACTTTGTGTTCATCATCAGGAAGACCCCAACCCGTCAGCACCACATCCTTGGTGTCTTCCTGATGATGAATACAAAGTGTTCGAAACGCGTTGTTGCTGTTAAGTAAAACTTCATTTTGTGTGGAGACTTTTGGTTGTTTATCCATTTTACCTCAAAATAATCTAAGTAGGCATAACCTACCTTTTATAATAAAAAATAAAAAATAGTAAATTGGACGAAAGAAGAATTTACGGAATTAAATCCAAAGATTGCGGAAAATATTAAGTAGGACATACAGGAAGAATTTAAAGACTAAGATATAAAGAAACATTAGTGTTTTCAAATATAATAAAATAATTATAATTTAGTAAACCACTCAATGACATAGAGCATGAACCGGACGTCATAGACACCGTTGGAATTCTTGGTGACTACAGTCACTACAGAGAGTGACAATAAAAGAGGCTTTAGAAATACTTAAATATAAAATAGGTTACAAGATCAAAATTCACCGCAGCCACCCAATAAAGGTTGTTATAATATTATTAGAAAAATAGATCTTATCTCTTACAATTTAGAACAACTGTAACTGAGAACATTGGGAGAATGCTCCCTAATGTTCCCTAATAATGGTACCATCCCTAATGCTACGGAACAATTGCAAATGTTAGAACATTGTAACTGAAACTTGTAAAGAATAATCTTAAATAACACCAATATTAGATTTAACAGAATACAGAATTTACATTAGATAATATATGCCACTCCAGATATGGAAAAGATTTTCAAGCATATCTCAATAACAGTGACAAAAACTTCTTTCAACAGTTACCTGTCTATATAGTTTAAAAGCAACCCCAAATCTGTATTAATTAAATAATTCAATGTCATCAACCACTAATAAAATAAAATGATAATATTTAATTAATAAACAGGATTTGAACTAAAGTTCTTGTACAACAATACAATGCTATAATCGAAAACATTTTCAATTGAAACAGTCAGAACTCACAACAAATTACTTGCAATTATTCTTTTAAGTACAATTACTTCGGTTAATTTTAAAATTTGAAACGAATTAAACCAGTTTTTTTTTTTAAATATGGCTGCTCCTTTTATACTTCAAAAAGTGTACATAAATAAACTTTATTATGTCGTTTAATATTTTATGCAAGTTTCGCTCTACAAATGTTATACATATATTAATTAATCCAAGTTTTTCTCACATGGTCAACTGTATTTGCTTACTACAGAGATTAAAACTCTTTGTCCTTCCATGAATCTGAAGGAGAGACAGCTAATGTAGTGTATACAGAGGCATTTACTTAACACTGAACTAATAATGATATTTCTACTATTCTATAATTTCTTATGATATTTTGAAATACCATGTATTATTTCCGAATTTTTGAAAAAGGAACCGTTCGTCAAAGACGGGCACGTTTGCTAGTTTAATATAAAACGTTGGATAAGAATACCAGCATGACCAAAAGGTGAATGTCAAAGTTTAAAGAAATGGTAAAAGCCAATATTACGTTGTTTTTTTTTTAATTTTGAGGGTTGAGATGGCCTCTTACAGAAAAATGTTATTAATAAAAGTTTTAGGGCATAACATTTTGTAACCATCCATGTGTTTTAGGACTTCTTTAAAGTCATTTGTTTTTTACATACTTTAATCTGAATATTTTGCTAAGAATTTTTTATTCATCGCTTTTACAAATATAGATGTAAACTCTTTCTAAAAAGTCGTGCATACAGAGGTTGACAACATGTAATTTACGGTGCATATTTGATTTTGAGTAGTATAAGCATAGACAGTATGCTTCGTTAAGACTGATCGAATATAGAGGCAAACGTGAGGATTATTATAAAACTCTGCGTATGACATCATCACGTTACGCCCAATACATGTCCAACATAGATTTTTCTAAGCAGTCTATTTCTTGAAGTTTCAGAATTAAATACGGTTTTAGGAAGTCTATCTCCAAAACGTAAGTGGGGTTCGATAGCAATCAGTTCTACGAGTATATTATGGTATATTAAAAATTTGTGCGTTCACTCAGTGAAGGAGTGTCCTACTGTCTTTGTCCCCTTCCAGCTTCTATGGCCTGATCAGTGTGCCTGTTCTGGTGTCTCAATCTGCCTGAATGATACTAACTGTTTGCTGTGAACACTACTTCACGCTACTTCCCTCCTTTCATACTACATACCTTTCACGTCTGGCCTAACGCTGTCCTGCCGTCTCATTTTGACGGTTTTAAGCTCTTTCATATTCTTCTGCTACTTCTTTGCTTGAAGCACTTTTGCTTCGATATTTATTGGATATATTGGATAATAGCATAAAGGAGTTTTGCTGCACATTTCAAATATCTATCTTTAAGATAGACAATTGAAATGCACTGTTAAAATTTTCTTCTGCCATGAACCAATAATGACATTATGTGAGCTATCATAATAAGGTGTGGAATTCTAAAAATAAATATAACGTCTGCCTAATTACGATGACCTTGAATATTAGCCATGAATCAATAAGGGCTGATTTCAGATAATACGCGAAACCAATTAGTTAGGCTAAATCACAAATGAGTAGCAAGCACATCTAGCGAACAGACTGCAATAATCATCCCATTATCAGGAGGTATGACACACACACTACATCCCAATTTACGTAATATGTTAGAATCTGCTTACGTAGAAGACAAACGTATTTCATCTTTCTTTTTAAGTTTCGAGTTTTTAGATGACATCACAGAAAATAACGTTTCGGATAAAAGTTACAGATAAAAAAATTCTAATCAAGTTTGGGTTTCCAGATTTTTCTTAAATCCATACCGCAATAAAATATTTTAATTCGAATATTCTGATAATTTTTTACATATATTTCGACAATAACTTTCGCAGATTCAGAAGGAGATACGATCTGAGAAACCCTCCATACAAAGTTCATCCAGATATATTAAAAATACGTGTTTGTTCATTTTTCTCGATTATTTGCACTTAAAAATGGCCGGGAAACACTACATTAAAATGCAGTTAAAATGAAAATCCTCTTCAAATAGGATATCATTTACCTTATTTCTTTCGTGCCAACGAACACTCAAACAGACATCGGATTATATATATATATATATATATATATATATACCATAATAAACGAAAAACGGTCCGGCAGGACAGATAACACTTTCAATAAACTGCGTCTGACACATAGACTGAAACATAGCAAAGACTAAGGTGACTGTCGTCCCTCCGTCAATTCACTTGACAACCGCCGGTTCCTGTGGAAAACCGCCATTACGGTTGAAATATTGAAAAGTGAGTTTTTGTAATGTTTCAGTCTATGTGTCACAGTTTATTTTAAGTATACGAGGTGTGTAAATAAAGTAGTGAGACTGACAACGTCGCTTTCGATCTGGCAACGCTGGAGACGCGTGGCCTTGAGTAGCGTCAGGTGCACGTGTGATGCGCCTACAGTATGAATCTGAACTCGCCACAGTCATTTCTTTGTCCGTAGCGTTGGTTTTCGTGAAATGGTTTTTTCTTGAGCGTTTTAAAAATGAGTGACCTCAAAGTTGAGCAGCGGTGTGCAATCAAATTTTGCTTCAGACTTGGACAACCGAAACTTTTGAAAAACTTCAGGAGGCCTATGGAGAACGTGTTTTATCAAGGGCACAGGTTTTTCGGTGGTTTAAGGAATTTTCAGAAGGAAGAGAGTCGATTGAAGATGAACCACGAAGCGGAAGGCCTTCAAGTGCAAACACCGATGAAAATGTCAACAGAGTACGGAACCTTGTGCGTTCAGATCGACGCTTGACAGTCAGAATGAAAGACTTCGAAAAAGAGTCCTTCGTGTGCGGCCAAACATCAAAGACAAGTGGGTGTTGCATCACGACAACGCGCCCTGTCACACTGCCATCTCAATAAACGAGTTTTTGGCCAGTAAAAACATTCCTGTTGCTCCTCAGCCTCCTTATTCACCAGACTTGAGTCCTTGTGACTTTTTCCTCTTCCCGAGATTGAAAAATCACCTCAAGGGAACTCATTTCGGGACACTACAAAACATACAAACTGCTGTAACCGACCAGCTGAAGGCCATTCCAGAATCCAAGTTCCAGCAATGCTACAATGATTGGAAGGACCGTCTCCAGCGTTGTGTGGCTTCCGAAGGGAACTATTTTGAAGGTGACAATATCACATTGTAATTATATTTGAATAGAAAATTTTAAAAAAAATCAATCTCACTACTTTATTTACACACCTCGTATATACTTATAACTATATTAAGCTCAATGTAGAAAAAGAAACATAGAGGAATCAAAAGCACACACTTACAGTCTCTAATTTTCGGTTCGAACCGTCTTCAGGAGAAATAAGAGAGGGAAACCTTGCGCCCTGGTTCAGAGACGGTTGGAGACCAACGGTTTCTCCTGAAGACGGTTCGAACCGAAAATTAGAGACTGTAAGTGTGTGCTTTTGATTCCTCTATGTTTCTTTTTCTACATTGAAATATATTTGTCCAACGAAAAAGTTTATATATATATACGTATATAAGAAAATAAACATGTGAAACAAAACGTAAGACAAATAAGTTTAAATACTAAGAAAAGAGAGAAGGGAGGGATTGCTGCACCACTGTCAGTGCTCGGTCTCCCACTCTTTTCTCTCCTGAAGAATTTTTCAAAAGTCAGAATTATTAAGTGTGTATTTCTTTACTCTGTATGTTACTTTTCTTCGTATCTGAACTTAATATATATAATAGTAGGGTAAATATACCAGGAAGGTAATTCGTTCACTGAATCAAAAAATATTAAAACAGAATACTAAAACTGTAAAAAAAAGCTTTCAAATTCATACGTCTTCTTAAAGCTCATGGGATGAAGTGATTGTATTCATAATAGAACACAACAAAGTAGAAAGGAGTAAAATAAAGTAGACAGGGTTTTCTACTTTACAACCCTGTAAAGGAGGAGGAGAGCAATAAAGGAGTAATAGCTGTTGACCACCACCTCTCATGCGTTCGAAATTCTCACATGGCACTTCGTGAAATTAATCCTAGGGCCAATTTCCGTACAACTTTGTTATTAAAAACACATCGTTGACTTCGGAATTGAGATAAGGAAACTTCTTCTTCATGAACAATGATTCCAACATTTGTGACTTGTTAAGATTATTAACAACTATATAATTTTCTCGGCAAGGGAGCCCAATGTTCTTACTTTACGTGCACCTTTGGTGCTTCTACTGAGAGGAGTGAGACTCGATAACTACGAAGTAGTCAAGCCGATGTACGGGGAAGGTGGGGTTTTCATGTTCCTTTTAGTACATGAAAACTGATACACAAGATTGGCATGTTGAAGTTTTTTTTTTAACAAGTTGAATGTTTTTAACCATATCAAAAGCGGCCAGCTTGCGGCCTATGTGTGTTCTCTCTCGGGACGGCCACTGTAACCTAACCTAACCTTAACTATTCTTAGTGTCTGCTCGTCTAACTTACATTGTATGAACACCTAGGTCTACAAAACAGAGGTGCTTGTCACCCAACTTACTGAATCTATTTTGTCTGTCAACAGAGAGACGTTCCTGTTTATTTATGGCATAGTACATAGTACTCATTGAATTTATGGCAAAATATGGCATAGTACTTTGAAGCACAATAAAACATTATGTAAAGTCTTCATGAGAGACTGGATAGACTCTATAAAAAAGCAATAATAATACTCTATTTCTTGAAAACAAGTATTAACTGCACGAACAAGCAGTATTCTAGTGACACACAAGAATAAATTTTAACTAGAATTTCTTAACAGTAAACCATAAGACCATTAACCCAAATAGGTCAATAAAGTTATTCTATTCAGCTAATACTGCTTAGTTTTTATAGAATAAGAAAATGAAGGGAGATATTAAAGGACTTAATAATGTGCTTCATTTAGCTTGTTACCACTAGCAACAGGAGCTGCACCTTAATGCCATCACTAATGAAATCCCTTTATTCACTGATTTGTGCCAATATAGATTTGTAACAGTCATTCTGTAATCCCTCCAGATTACAAAATAACCATTTTTAATCTAATTTATCCAATCTCAAAGAATTTACTCAATCGAAAAAAAAAATCATTTTCATTAAACATATAAAAATTGTTATTTATGTTACTTTATTTTTTCCTGTTTTATCTTATTTTCTCATTTATAAACTCTAAATTAAGTAAAATAATTGGAAATGAGATTCCAGGTTCTCTCATTTAGATCGTACGTCTGAAGAAGCCTTTTTAGTAGTATACTTTTTCTTCTGAAACTTTCCATCAGATGCGGTCATTTCAGGTGAAGCAGGGAAGTTATACTGAATACAATACCGAATAACTTTTAAACCCGCGACTTGAGTGATTACTATATTACACTAATATATTAATGTCTGTACATACAGGTATTTCACAGCCAGAAAGGGTAATTTATATATTAATTTGCATCAATTATGTAATTTACTCATAAATTTTACCCTACTAAGTAACATTTATTAGAATAGGTCTTCAGCAAACTTCTGACATATATAGGCCAGACCTCTTTGCTTGCGCTATCTACGAGAGGGGAGCCTGTACGTAATATTCAATCGTTCACATATACACGTTTAGATCGAATCACAGTATTACAAATCTCTCTTTCCAACGAATAACGACGTAGATTTTCCCGCAGTTCCTGGGCAGGTATTCCATTGCTATGTCATCGGCATTCATACCCTTACGGTGTTTCAACTGCCGCTATATCTTTCACTTCTGAACGATCTATTTAGACATTCCACTGGACTGGGATCTCCTTCGTCGAGGTTTATGAAACCTGAATTTCATAAACGTGCTCAAAACTTCATTAAATTAACACGCATTTTTACAACAACAAAGGATACTTGTTATCTGAGTTCAAGTGATGTTTAGGAGAGCGTTCGCTCTTGAGTACGTTGAACTCAGCAGCGATTCTGAAAAAAATACCTTATATATATCAATTAAGATATCAGTGTACTAGATAATAATAGTGGTTGTCTTTAATTCCATACATGTATTCGCCTATTATTATTCTGATTCATTACTAAATTATATTATTACTAACAGCTCACCCGACTTAATAAGGCTGAAGACAAATTAATAATAATTAATGAACAAGCTTCTGTTTAGAATAATGGTATTCATGTGTTATCACATCAGTGTTGTAGAGTACCTGCCCTAAATTTGTAGTATTGAAAATTTCCTAAAATTAAAGAATCAAATAAAAACAAATATAACTAACTAATACAGGAAAGGTTATTTATGAATTTATCCATAATCGCATGAAGTTAGAAAAGAATATTGTTTAACAAAGCCTCTGGTATTTTACCTGCCCATACCCAGGTAAATGAGAGCCAAAAAACAAATTTGCAAAACAAGTGAATTTTTCCGTCCCTAGAGCAAGAATACAAAGAGAAAGCCATAGTTTACTCATGGAAACAGTACTGTTAACTTACAGTTCTTAATTCAACCGGTACAATAAAGGAAACCGTTCAAACGAAGGAAACATTATCAGGTCTTACACTAGAAAAAAATGTTCATAACACTAGCCAGGAAGAATACCTGCATCACCAGATTAAAATTTTTATCTAAATAATTTACTATATTTTTAAATATTTTAACTGCTATACTTTTAACGATATAGACGCAGTGAGTTTCAAACTTCTCAATATATAATTAAAGAGACCTATTTCATGCCTTAGTAGGGTACAAACAGGGACTAGAGCCAGATAAAGGGACCCAAAAGTGGGCAATGTTTTGAAAAATCGTATGTATGAAGTCACCACGCAACGCGCACATCTAATAAATAAAGGAATATATATGTGCAAGTAGCCTGGTTAATGCAGTTTCAGAATTTATATATATATATATATATACAAATTTTCGATGAAAATACGATCTGAAACGGAAAAATAAAGTTTAATGTAGACACAGAAACAAAGAGAAATTAAAAACACACCCTTAAAGTCTCTAATTTTCGGTTTAAACGTCTTCAGGAGAGATAAGAAAGGAAACCAAGCGCATTGGTACAGAGACGGTTGGAGACCTTTGTCTACATTGACCCTCCCTCTCACTCTCTCTCTCTCTCTCTCTCTCTCTCTCTCTATATATATATATATATATATATATATAGTTCAATATATAAACAGAGAAATCAAGAGGGCACACTCGATTTCTCGGTTCTAAGATACGGTAACTAAGTTCTCGGTTCTAGTTTTCTCGATTTATCTGTTTCTTTTTCTATATTGAACTATATTTGTCCGTTTTGGATCGTATTTCCAACGAAAAAGTGTGTATATATATAGTTTTAGGGGTTCACCAGAAGCCCTACGAAGAGTTTGATAACAATCAAGCAAGTAAACCAACAGATGGAGACGTTGCAACCATTGTTATATTATATATATTAGACTGTATATAAATCAAATTTCCATTATCTCAAAACCCAGTAATCTAGAGAAAACACACAGAGTTTCAAAATTTCGAATAAATAAATATATTTCAGGTCTTATAAAAGGCCATCGATATAACACTAGAAGGCCATCTTCAATAAGGTAGTGAAAAACAGAAAGAGCACATGTATCTCTCAGTTATGCAATGTGATCTGTAGAGGAAGGAACTAATCTTTAGATATTTAGAAAATATTAATTTACGAACAACCGACCCCAGCTGTGGACTTGTAAACAAAGAGCTAATTTTATGATGAAATTATAATTTGCGGAAACCCTAATCTTTTGATTGAACCCAGAAGTCTTCGAAAAACACTTCATGATCCAGAGACATTGAATCCCCCCTTCAGGCTTAGATGTTACTTTTTTTTTCAACTTTTTTTGGTATTAAACGACGTCAATGAAAAAATTTGTTGAAATCATTTCACCATTTCCATAGTACGAACACAGAGCTGGTTTTTAAATGTGTAAATGTATAGTCTATATAAATGTATATAGATGGAATATCTGAATACAAGTTAGATAATAAGATTACTGACGAAGTTCTCTCAGTCAGTGTGCCGGTCCTATCTGTTGCTAACTAAAAGGGAATTATACTCAAACTCTCATTCTGAGAGCTACGACTAACCTTCAAGAAACTGTTTTTCTGGAGATGATTGGCTCTCTTAAAGGCCAAACTAGTCAATTGGTAAGATGTGGGCGACAAGTGTGGTATCTAAATTGGAAACACCCACGAAGATGCTCCCCCGCGCTAACGCTTTAATATCACTAAATACAAAATAATTTAGAAGAAAAACCAATAAAATCTTAATACTTGTTACATAAATAAAAAAAGCCAGGAATAAAAAAAACATTATATTACAAGAATAAGACACATGTACTATAAACATTGGTATAATAAATACTGCGAGAGAACTCATATAAAATGTTCAGGGCAATAAATAGCTAACAAAAAAGAGACTTAGCTACATCTCCAGATAAAGAAATGGTAATGTTTTTTTATGTTATACAATTGTATTGATTATAAATAATCAATCTACAAAGTATTAAAGTTTTAACTTAAAACTCGTTTTTTACTAATTCAAAGCCTAAGTTAAAAAAAGAGTATAATTACATTTTGACACTCTGCAACAAAATCAGATCTTGTGAGAGTCAAAACAGACCTGTTTTATTACTCTTAATAGTCTAAAGACCATAATTTTTTGGCGTAAATAATATTATATATGATCACACATACTAACATTTAATAATATAATTTATATTTTAATAATTAAAATAGAGAATGTGATATCCTTACTCCTCAGGAAGGTATTGCTAAGTTGCAGCATAAACACACTATTGTTACATGACTAATTTGTAAGTTACATGTATTTAATGCACAATAGAAAAGATTACGCATAGATATCTTACTAATTAAAAATTATACATAATCAATTTTATATTAAAAAAAAATTGATAAAAGATTTAGAAAAACCATAAAATAAATGAAACTAATGACATAAACAGAAGAGGCTTGATGACAAAATTACTTCGCGACGGCTGGTGAATTATTACAGCGCATAAATTTTACAATAATTTAAAGAAATGTTTGCTTCAGCTATTGCCTGGTTCATTCGTGGCGTTTATGCATAGTTTCCTCATGAGGTATATGATATACAATTACTCCTGGGTTATTGTTGCTGTAATAGTAATAAATTAATGATTAGGACTTTTAAATTGTGGCACGATAATTCCATCTTGGATGTAAAAAATATTCTTGAAAGCCCATTTAAAACTAAGAGATTCTTCTACCAGACTTAGTAACCAGATAAAAATGTCTTTGTAGTCCAGTGAAAAGGGAATTTTCCACAATCCATTAGAAAAATGATAGACAACTTCTTGGACAACGGCTTGGAAACTGTCCAGGACTGATGTTACATATAACTCTCCAGAAGTTACAGGGGGAAATAAAAAATATGACAAGAGTAATATGATTTAAGATCCATCTTTAAACCTATTTAGCTGAAAAAAGCTTGCAAAAACTAATTTGCCGATAAAATATATTAAAATCTGGTTTTCTATACATAATAGTTAGACAAAGTTGAATTTATATGAATCTATAAATATAAAAATAAGTTCTTTGTCATACAGACTGTAGAAACGGCCAAATAATATGGAATTCGATGGGAATCTTTGCAAATTTTCTCTATCATGTTTTGGTGTAAAAAAAAAAACTCGTCAAAGTTAGTTCATATGTAATTTAAAATAGGCATTTCTAAGAAGTCCTATTTTGTGGATTTGTTTGTAATTTTAACATGCACTAATCCCAATATGTATGTACCGTACGAATGAAGCAGTATCGTTAGTTATATTTTCAAGACCTTTGTGTCTTGACCTTCGAGAGCACGTCTCAGTCTGAAGCTCTAAGCGTTGATACAATCGATAAAATATGTAAAACTATGTACTCCAAAATATTCAGACAACATTTCTGAATATCAGAATAATATTCAAAATAAGATTTTTTTTAAAAAAAAACAAATGATTCTAAAGAAATGATGAAAAATATTTTCATATTATTATTTTATTTAAACAAATATTAATTTGTTTAGAAATTGTTCATAACTGCAATTCGAATAATTCTTCTCCGTGTCCCATCTATGTCTTATATCTACCTTAAAAAAGAAGATTTAAAAGCAAAAATTGGATTTATCGTATGTTTTCATTTGACATTCAAGTCTTTAGCGATGTATTTATTCTTTTTCGGACAGTTTTACATTATGTCTTTTTACTTTAAGATTGATAGTGTTTCAAACATTTGAAATTCACACCATTGATAAAATGAGAATATTGACAAATCAATAGTAATTCTTAAAAAAAAAAATTTTTTTTTCTAAACATACATATAACTACATTCATAAATAACCTTTTAACTTAAAAAAGTAAACTCATTTTTATTTGATGGTTTAATGCTAGCAAATTCCAACTTACTTGAAATTAAAAGTAGATATACTACAATTAATAACCTACAAAATACGTATACCAATATTTTAAACAACAAAATCGCTCAAGTTAATTATTATTATTGATAAAACTTCTCGACCACTGATTTTTAAAGTTCAAAGATGGGTTTCTTGATGATTTTGGTCTGAAGAAATTACACTCCTGTTTATACACCGACATTTCGCTAAAAATTGTTTAGCATTTTCAAGACTAAAAACAATTTATTAAAGACATAAGTAGTGAAAACAAATACATCCACGGAATATCAACCAAAAGAAAACTATAAACAAAAAAAAAATCAAACCATAAAACACCAAAATACAATAAAAATAAAAACACAAAAGAGCCAGTGTTGTTTTTTTCTAAAAAAAACAACATGTGTTGTTTTAACATAACTACTTATTATTAATAAGTAGTTATGGCCAAACACAATTTTAACAGATAAGCAATATTACAAAATAATTCTGCGTAGATCCCTCTACCAGAGCATTCATGTGTTTATTATTGTCTGTTTGTTTTCATAAATGCTGTGTTTGAGGTATCCTCCCAGATTATTTTGTAATATTGCTTATCTGTTAAAATTGTGTTTGGCCATAACTACTTATTATTAATTATTAAGGCCAAACACAATTTTAACAGATAAGCAATATTACAAAATAATTCTGCGTAGATCCCTCTACCAGAGCATTCATGTGTTTATTATTGTCTGTTTGTTTTCATAAATGCTGTGTTTGAGGTATCCTCCCAGAATTATTTTGTAATATTGCTTATCTGTTAAAATTGTGTTTGGCCATAACTACTTATTATTAATTATTAAGGCTAAACACAATTTTAACAGATAAGCAATATTACAAAATAATTCTGCGTAGATCCCTCTACTAGAGCATTCATGTGTTTATTATTGTCTGTTTGTTTTCATAAATGCTGTGTTTGAGGTATCCTCCCAAAATTATTTTGTATTATTGCTTATCTGTTTAAAATTATG
Organism: Hermatobates lingyangjiaoensis; assembly: GCA_026182355.1. Taxonomy (NCBI): domain Eukaryota; kingdom Metazoa; phylum Arthropoda; class Insecta; order Hemiptera; family Hermatobatidae; genus Hermatobates; species Hermatobates lingyangjiaoensis. Next base: position 1,248,382 of record JAPFBL010001930.1, on the reverse strand, counting down.
TTTCCTTAATAATTAATAATACGTAATTATGCTTAAACAACACATGGTTTTTTGTTAAAAAAAAACAATAACACTGGCTATTTCGTGGTTTTCTTTGTATTGTATTTTGGTGTTTTAGGGTTTTTATTTTTTTGAGTTTGTTGTTTTTTGTTGGTTGATGTTTCCTAGATGTATTTCTTTTCACTACTTATGTCATTAATAAATTGTTTTTTAGCCTTGAAAATGCCAAAAAATAAACATTAGTGTAAAATCTTTAGACCAAAATCCATCTTTGAAAGTTAATTATCATTATTCGTTCAAAAGTTTGAAGCAGTGGCGGGTTCTTGGCTACTGATGTATCACAAGAACTTTATTAATCACAAAAGATTAAAATTAAAGATGTTAATGTTCTTCAGGGATCCGTACTTATTCTGGTAGAGTTCCTACTCCATACTATCTGTTCTGTTAAGATGATAGTGCGCATAGAGTTTGTATAATGAGGATTTCGCGAAAGTAGGAAATAAAAATAACTTAAAACTGATAAATGAATTGACAAGTTACTGATTAACAGTATTATCTCACACTATGTCGCTGATACGGTAATTATATTAGCTGATAAGTTTACTGTTTTGAATTTTAGAAAAATCGCTGGAATATTTTCTACCACAGTTTTATCAGTGGATAATACTATTTGATAGACTATACTTTTATCTACTGTTATACCTGCGGTCATTAACTTAGTTTTTCAAATCAATAGCATTACTCACTTTATGACATTCCACTATTGGTTCAGTTCAATAATAACCGTTTAACTGTTACATTTATATGCACATGCAAAATATCAGTACTACAGAGATTAAAAAAAACATGATAGTATTATAAAAGCCTACCTTGCCTCGTGAACCGGTGATATGGCCGAGATAAGACAGACTTTTATAATATTATTATATTACATTTATAACATACAGGAGAATTCAGTCATTTCACCAAACTATCATGTTGAAAAAGATAAAAACTTATTAAAAAACCAAATAGTTTATAAAAATGTGTTAAACCTATAATAAATTTATATATAGTCTAAAATAAAACCATTAGTTGTGCAATCCGTAATTGTGTGGTATTTACTCATTCTGAGGTAATAAACCTTCTATTCGAAATGGATAAACCAACAAAAGTCTCCACACAAATGAAGTTTTATTCAACGCGTTTCGAACACTTTGTGTTCATCATCAGGATGATGATTCCTGATGATAAACACAAAGTGTTCGAAACGCGTTGAATAAAACTTCATTTGTGTGGAGACTTTTGTTGGTTTATCCATTTTACCTCAGAATGACTAAAATAAAACGTTTCAATTACCATTTATTTTTAACGTAACTATTTATTTTGAGAAATTTCATATAAATTGAGGCTAATTCTGCTTAATAAAGAATACTTCAGAAGGACCTATAGTGTAGTGTAACTTGTGAGTTCCAGAGATGAAGGTAAACCGCTATACCATGTATCAATTCTGTTGAATATCTCATTTAATTGTTACTCAGGAAAACAAAAGCATTAAGTGCCATGAAAAGTCACTTTCTTTCATTTTTATTACATATTAATTAATATTTACCTTTACACTAAAACGGTTAATATATAGATTTAGTATATCAAAAACAAGAATTTTTTTTACGTAAATAGTACTGAGAGTTTACTGGTTACTACTTTCCATTTCAACGATATAAAAACATTGGAGATGATGAACCACTTAACAAAATACCATTTCATGTTCTTAGATGTTTAGTTTAAGATTTTGGCAATAAAATAGAAACATTAATATAAAAGACAAATCTGTGCCATCAAATAACGATGAAAATATCAATATAACAGTTATAAGATAACTGGTTAAGAAAATATCAATATAACAGTTATAAGATAACTGGTTAAGAAAATATCAAACCAACTATAGCAAAGGGGGACAAAAAAACACAGTGGGTTACTGAAGGAAATTAAGACTACTCTGGAACTACGAGTAGTTGTACAGTCGGAGTGGCAATTTTTGATGTTCAGGAGGGACCATCGGAAAATTGTAAATTGAAGCAATGGTAATTGGAAGACAGTTTAATAAATAAAATAGTAAATTCATCAGCCATATTACATTATAGATATTTCAGAGGTATATATCAGCACTTTCCATGTATGTTAAACAAGTGAGATACGATAGATAAAATATCATTCTCTTACTTTTTCTTCTTAGTTTGTTATGCGTCACCTTGTAGAGGTTGTAAACGTAGATAAGATAATGCCTATAATTATGCATACAAAAAATAGTCTAGATACATATAGAAATGTTAAGATTAGGGAGATAGAGACGGAATCTGGCATTTATCATTCGACTCCACAACACTCTCTAACATCACATATGCACATGTGTACCCCATTACAGGGATTGCCAGTGTCCCATAATCCTCCACTAAAGATAAATATCATTAAATAATAAGTATGTAATATTTATTATAACATACTTATACTAACAAGCGGTCTTCGTCAGAGTCAAAAACCCAACTGAGTTGAGTTGGGTTTTTGACTCTGACGAAGACCGCTTGTTAAGGTTAAAAGATCTTAGTCTTGTTTTTCCCATTTTCTTATTGTGGTTTGATCATTGATAATGTAATATTTATATGTAGTCTAAAACAAAACGTTTCAATTGACCACTTATTTTTAACGTAACTATTTATTTCGCGAAATTTCATATAAATGAGACTAATGCTGCTTAATGAAGAATGCTTCAGATGTACCAATGGTGTAGAGTAACTTGTGGATCATAGATATCAAGGGAAACAGCTGTAACATGTATCAGTTCAGTTGAAAAATAAAAGAAAAATGTAAAATTTCATCCCAGACATTTCCTTCTTCACTCCATCAGGTTTCCGATCTTCTCCATCTTCTAGAGTGAAAAGTCAGTAACGTAGTAATTTAAGAAGTAAGATGTTACATTCTTTTTTTTTCTTGCTACTAACAACATCTGCCATAATGACAAAAAAAATATTATATTTAATTAAATAATATATGAAATCATTCTAACATAATGAATATAGACAAGTTTCCACCTACTTCAATTTTTTTTCTAGATGCTGTTTAGAAGAACAGTCTTCTAGGAATACTATATAAATTTTAAAATATTTCCTTCTTAGACATATTAACTCATTAATCTATAATTGAAAGAGTTAAGTGAAGTCCTTATTCAATAATTCTTTTCTTATCATTGTTTTTTATATTAACAATCACAATTATGACTTAAGAAAAAAATAATTGCACTAGAAAAAATGTGTTTACTCCAACTACCTTCCATTTTCACTGACTATTAGTAATATAGTTTGAATGACTATAAGTAAGGTAGAGTAATCATGAACACATTCTATTTCGAAATATTGACGGATTTATTTTTCTGTTTTGAACCAGAGTTTTCAAATTATCGAAATTCACTTCCACATGTCGATGAAAACTTGCTACGGGTTGATAGTTTCTCTATAAAACTGTTAATTGACCAACTAGACTTTAGTTAAGCAGTTAAATCTACCTAACTTTAACTTTATAACAAGGTAAATTTCAAGTGAGCATAACTGCATTACTACTCCCCCTTTGGATTTGATGTAAATTCCAGTCTTTGATCACGTTATAAAAATATCTCTATCCTGCATAGGTTCTTTGAGAAATCAAAACAAGCCGCGGTTTTTCTTAGCTCAATTTACAAATACTTTCAAAATATAAACAAAAAAAAAAACTTTATTTTTGCAATACCACAGGAGGGTGCACAATACTAAATTATGAATATATGCATTAGAAGGCAGCCGGTTTCATATAAAATATAATGTTCTACCTTTCTCATGTTTAAATATTGCCCAAAAATAATGGATCCTTATCTTACAAAAACACTATGTTACAAATGTTAAACGGTGATTCATGTAAATTTTAAAAATATTTCTATAGAATCAACTGTCAACCAGGCACACATAATCAACAACGGGTGAAAAATACAATAGCAATTAATTTGACAGGATTTCTTTTTATTTAAAATACAGGTACACCGGTTTTGTTTTTCTTTACTATATTTTATCTACTTATTTCAAGTGGCTTAGAATATCTTGGTATTAAAGTATCAAAGAAAAATGAATACAATTCATGCTAATAAATAAAAGGTTATAAATCAATTTATGGCTATATCCATGAAATTAGAAAAATAATGGACTAATTAGCTCAATAACTTTACTAAATTTAACTAATTTACAGTTTTAATTTCACTAATGGGGTGAAATAAAAAGAATGATATTTTATCAAACCTAAAATAGCAAAATAATAATTTAAAATGTTTGGAAAGAATACCAGGATCATTAACAGGTGAAGGTCAAATTCTAAACAAATGGCAAACACCTATTTTCCATGTTGTTATGATTTCGATGTTTGATGACATCACAGAGGAAACGTTTAGTATATATTTGTAATTAACTTACAAGTAATTAAGTCAATGTTTTTTTTTCAAATATTTTGATGTGATTACATTGATACCGATGTTCATTTTTTATAATTAGTAAATTTACAAAATTAGACAGAGAATAATTAGTGATTCTAATTTTGGTCATTAGTAGTTCCTTGGCAGACCGTTAATGAGCGCAAATAGTTCAAAAAATGCGAATTCTGTAAAAAAAAAATTGTCCTATGACGTTATTACACTCGCACAAGCGAATGCAAAAATGAAACATGTGGTCTAAAGCACTTTCAGAATATCAAAGTCTATCCATAAAACCTTAGGACGAGCTTAATATCATGCAAAGAATCAGTTGTCTCTATAATTTTATTTTATTAGATAACTAGTGACTGAGTACTAAATGAGAACAATTTAAACTGATAAGGGTAAATGTGGATCCAACAAAAAGAACAGCGAAACAGATGTACATTCTAATAAAAAACAATTACAATAAATTACAAATTTTTCGAATTATATCAATAACTACTATCTGATTAAAAATTATGAAGATTTGAGAAGTACAAATACTTATTTAACTCGTTTAAGTTACAACCATGAAGTAAAATAAAAACTTCAACATTCCAACATTTTAAATCCACCCATCACATATGTTCAATATACTTCATTAAATTTGATGTGCATCTTTAATACACAGAGTTATATTAAACTCTTGTCACCAAATTAATCATCTGATATCATCATGAACTATTAATAAAAAACTTCATACTTCAAATGGAATTTATCATTTTAAAAATTATAGAGGACAATTCCCCCCTACAAAAGTATATATTTATATGGTTCAGTAAGATAAAGAATTTATAAATATACTGAAATAGATTATTGAAATATTACTGTTTTATCATTCTACGATCACAGTTTTATTGATAAGATAGTGATAGTAAACTATTGATGGTTATATATAAAAGATACATCCGAAACCACTTCAGAAAATCTATAAGGAATTAGACCACAAAATACTTTTAAGGTTTTATGGAACCCTGAGTTCTTATTTCAATAAAAGTACTCACTATGTACTATAAATAAATCAAATATAATACATTTGTGCTCATTTCCTTCAAACTTTTTTTTTACAAGTACCTATTTTCTTCATTTTATACTATTTGATTCTACAATGAACTATGTCATTACTCCAACAGCATTAAAACTAACATACTGGTTGACAAAACTACTTTCAAGTAACATTTCAAATAGTTATAAATTTTACAAAAATACATTTTAGCACCAAATATTTAACATGCCTTTGAATATAACAATATAAATAATAACTCTTATAATGTTGTTAGTAAATCAGAGAAACATTCAAACTGTTATAACCAGGAAAAGCTATTTTGCATTCTGCAAGGAAATATCCTTCTTATAATGACTTTTTTTGTTTGATAATCCCAAACAAATGTTTAAGTAATGAAATAATTAATGACTTCGAAGTCACAGCCGTCACTTTTAATAAAGTCCTCGTATTTCAAAATAAACTAAAGGTATTTAAAATTATAGTAAAATAACTCCAAAATAAAGCACTTTATTACTACACAACTTATCGTTTTTCCAATAAAACAATTTAGCACTGTTCTAGTTACATGATATCAGTTCCGAGTACTACTAAATCTCATGATTAATACCTTAAGTTAACCATTGACTAACTAGGCCTTTGTCTCTGCATTGGTAATAATAATAAACAAATTTGAAGGTCACAAACAATTAACACGGCAGAAAAAACAAAATACTATTGTAAATGTTCTGAATTAATTAGAACACTGGAAAAAGGTGTTAACAATAATCATTCAGCACACCACTGATCCTGTTTAAGCGGTGGGTGTAAACCAATAATACCCGGTTGAATATAAAAATGAATGTACAAAATGTTTACAACAAATAACTCAAATCCATAAATTTTATAATTTAGATGCATAAACTATAGTGAATATGTTATCATGTTGTTTAACTAAAAAAATAGAGGAACTGCAGAAATAAATACATCACGCTATCATATTTATCTTTGAACTTTGAACACCTGAAGGGAAAAGTGTCATTTAAATATTAAACTCAAAATGTATAATATAGCCGTAACTTCTATAGCATAAATCATTAATAACAATTAAAAGAATTTCGTTTCAAATGTCAAAGGTTCAAAATGAATAATGAGTAATAACTACCTTGATTCAGAAATGTCCAATCGCAACGAAAATCAATTCACGCGAAAGATAAAGACACTTTAAGACATAGTTTTTATTTATTTTATCTACAAAACTATACTGAAAATATATTCAACCATTAACCTTTCTGAACCGATCAAAAATGACAACTGTCTCCTTCAAAAACACATGATAATTACCAGCTGAATCAATGTAGCCAACTGTTTCCATTTTCCCCAGAAATCTCCTACTCCATTCTACACCATTAAAATTAATGACTGCACAGAGTAAACAAACCTTTAAAAATAGCCTAATATCTTATACAACAGTTAGTTGATAAACAAATATTCAAAGTAAAACATTTTACTGAAATAATAAATTGTTTTGGTCCACAGTTTGCTTGAAAATAATTACTTTAAAGAATAACTAAGCAATTCTTTATGTTTAAATTTAATATTACTTTTTAAATAGTTAGAAATAGCAAAAACAAAGAAAGGGGAAATTCTTTGTCGCATTAAGATTGAAGAAACCCAGATAAATGGTAGTAACAGTTATTATTATGGGAACTGTCTTTCAACATAATTTGTCCGTTTATAAATAAGTTCCAGTTACCTCTGAGAATGAGGTCAATTAAGAATTTTACAACTTAGGCAAATGATACTTAGTGAGGAATTGTCCTCATTCTAAAAATGATTAATTTTACTTCTCCATTTAAAAAAAAATTTTTTAACTAAATATTTCATACTATAAATGAAATATAAAAATAATGAGAAAAAAAGTGTATATCTAGATGTTGACAGATTCATGTGTTTTGACCAGTCTGCTAAGTTTTTACAGATTTTTATAGTTGGGATACCTATGTGTTGTGTGGGAGAGTTGTGAACTTCTTCATAGTCAGTAGGCTATATGTAACAGTTAGAGTGTTGAGTCTGCTACGTTATAATGAAAATTTTGCATACTTATGTCTCATTAACTATAGACAACTGCAGAGTTTTGGAGAAATTTTGAAATGATGGGGGAGTACTTTACAATACATTATGTCAATATAAGAACTATTTTTCTATCAATCTTTTAAAAATTTGAAAATTAGCCATAACATTAATATTACATGATACCAGTTCCATGCCTTTTGAAGTCAAAAAAAAACTTTCATCTGGTGAAAATGTCTGTTGTAACCTCATTGATGCAAAATTATAGTTACGCTACATATATTGAATAAGTTCAGTTGCACTTATTAAAAACTAGTTCGAATAATTTTTGTTAATACCATTACTGATATGTAATATATATAACTTCATTGATTGATATAACTTTAATAGAAAAACTTATGTTTATATAATTTCTGTGTAAATAATTGTATGTTTTTGATAATTATGAAAATAATCAGTATGAACACTTTGAACTAGGCTTCATATAATAAATTACACCTGTTCTGATATTTTTCAAAAAAAAATTTTCATATTAAAGACCTCAAACAATCTTTTTTTAATTTTATGTTCATAATTGTGCATAAAATGTATGAACATATTTAAAGTACTATTTCCACTGTAATAAATTATATATTTAAATATAGCTTCGGGAGAAATCTCTTTTGTGTGGGAATCATTTAGCCACCCTTAATTGTAGGGATGACCCCACGGCTTCAGTCGGTGTGGTGGACACAGCAAAGGCAAAACCAGTCTCTGGACAGAAGCCAACAAACGCTTCTCCCCCTCCTGATCGAAACTTTAGTGGTGATTGTTTAGAAACTTTCAATCCAGAATATTAAACTCATTTATTCTTGTACTTCGGTGGTAAAAAAAAAAACTAATCCCCTGTGAAAACCAATGAAAAAGTTTTATTTAATGAAAATTATATTGATATATGAGATAAAATGCGAGCTTATAAATTAGTTAAAATATATACTCTTAAATATTTTAAGTGTTACTAGAGTAATATGAATTGTCAGAGAAGAAGGGCTTATGAACTATTAATGGTTGGAGAACCACTCCTTTTGGTGTAAAATCAGCTAGACCAGTGTTTCCCAAAGTGGGTGGTACCGCCCCCTGGGGGCGGTGCTTTGATATTAGGGGGTGCTAATGCAAAAAGGAGTTGGGGATTTTATTTCCATAAATTTAAAATGTTCATGCAATATAATTTCTAAATTTAAGTGAAAACACCACATGTAAACTTTTCGGAAAAGGTTTCTTAAAAATTATTTGTTTTGATAATTTATTTTTATGTTAAAAGTATATTCTCATCTAAGTTTCTTTTATTGTGTATTAATTCTTTTGCATAAATATGCTATGAAACAATAAATATATTGGATTATAAATAAATATTCGATTAGTCATTATATTAATTTAATTATTAAAATGTTACTCATTTCGTTATTTAGTCTAAGATTCTGATTATTGAGGAGTGTTGAGTATAGATTTACGGACCCAAGGGGAGCGGTCGCTCGAAAAAGTTTGGGAAACACTGAGCTAGACCAACATGTCAATTTTCAATATATATAGTAGGAGTAACAATCAAGTGACTGTCTTTCTGTGCCTCTGTTGGCACTAAAGAAGAACCCCAGTCATATTCAATTTGAATGATAGATATTGAAGTATTTTAAGAATTACGTCTCCGAACAAAAAAAAAAGAGTTTAATATCAAACTAACAATGCGTTTCGAACACTTAGTGTTCTTCTTCAGGTTAATATCTACACAGGTAAAAATGCTTTATTAGTTTCATATTCAAATTTTTTTTTGGTGTGGAGACATGGTTCTTGAAATCCCCCAATAAAAGTAAATACCACACTGTAACAGATGCGCAAGTAATGAATTGAATGATAGAGGTCTAATTTCCTTACAGATGTTGCAGGGCTGGTTTAGTTTTTTTAAAAATTAACTTTTTGTCATCTAAACCCTCGAAATCGTAATAATCTGTAGAATTTTCGATTGATATTTTAATATTTGGACGTTCAGCTGTCCGTCATGCTGGTAATCTTGCACAGTAGTTTTACATTAATTTTTGTTTAGTTAAAGATCTAATAATGTTTTTACTCCTTTGGTAAAATTAGTAACCGTAAATTAATTAACAGTATACTTGAAATTTGTATTTTCTGTTTTAATATACATATAACCACACATTTTTGTATATCATATGTAATATGAATATAAAGAGCCGTTACATGATGACTCATGTCTAATGAGGTATCAAAATTTAGTAGTGAGTTTTTGTGATTTCTTTTCTGTGTGTTCTTTTTGTCAACCTAGTTTAATATATAATAATATGTACATTATATAATATGCATATTAGATATTCATTAATAATATGTATGAATAACATATATCATATAAATTATATTCATTTTTATCTGATCATTTAGTTTTAACAAATTAAAATTGTGCACGATTCACTTAAAATTTGCACAAATAGTCCGTAGTACAGTAATAATAAAATACATACACCAAATTTTAAACTGAAATAACCAACAAGAGGAGCCTTAGTTTAAGTATACAAAAGAACAGGATGACTGCTTGTTTACTCTTTGCATTCTTGTTACCGTCTTTTTCCAAAAATAAGACATCCGCTGAAAATAAGCCCTAGAGTGATATTCGGGACTTTTTGGAATATAAGCCCTTCCCCGAAAATAAGCCCTAGTTAAAATAATGTGAAAGGTATAATTCGTTAAACAAATGCTGTTGACTTTAGTAGGTATCTCTAGCTGCCTTAATATTTCAAAGAATTCTTTAGAACAAAATATTCTGAGAAATTCCTTCTTTACCTCCACAGTTTGTTTTGAGCAATGCACAGATACGTGTTAAAATTAATTCCTGAAATGTGTAAAGTATAATTTATCTTAATAATACAACAGCACTCTGTTTAGAGTGACGGTGCATGTACAAGTTTGTGCATTTCAGTATTGTAAGTCTACATATTAATTAATATAATATAAAGTGATTTTTAACCACAGATGGAACAAGTAGAAATAGAAAGAGTTATTCCGTCTAGTACAAAAGTACTAGACTGTAAGTGAATAAATTTAAATTTCTATACATAAATATATATTAAACAAAAATGTATAAATCTACTTATTGTACTTGAAGTCCTCCCCCGAAAATAAGCTCTAGCACGTATTTTGGACTTAAAAAGTAAGACAGTGTCTTATTTTTGGGAAAAGATGGTACTAACCTTGATAAAGCTATTCTTGATGAAATCATCAATTTTTAAAATTAAATTTAATAAAATAAGAAGGGTATTTTAATGCGCATTGCAAGTGTGGTAAACATTTATTTCACATACTAACAAACTCTCAACACATGAGCGAAATCGACACAAAACTGAACAACTCAAACACTTATTGTGTAGTATTTACACATGATTAGAAAGAGGATGAAACACTATGTCTCCGTATAGATTTTATCAGACTTCCACGTGTTTCGAACACTAAGTGTTCGAAACGCGTCGACGTTTGATAAAAGCTTTTGTTTGAAGACAGAGTTTCTTCATTTTTCTAATCATAAATTACACAAATTAATCCTTTAAGCTCTAATCAATAAGAGAAGAAACATTATAAGTCTTTATGTTTTGTATTTATTTTTTTTTTGCAAATTCTGAATAAATAATCATGGATAAAATCCACCATCAGGTTAACAAAAATCATGGATAAAACCTAAATGGTGAAATTATAAAGAAGTAGAACAGAACAAGAAAATAAAACAAAAAGAAGTTTGCAAGAAGCGAGTTCTCTTGTGGCATACTCGTATCTTTCACGCATTACGCAAAACTTGGTATGAAACTTCAAATTACAGAGGAAGAAATTTTGTCATTTTAATTTTTAATAATTATGTGAATATTTTAAGGTGCCTTTGATCTTGATCAGTAGGATGTAATATTTATGATAACTCATTTCTTCAAGTTTTATGTGCACAAGATATGATATATTTTAAAATAGCTCATGCCACAATTTGAATACCGTTATTAGTTATAAAAATACTTCTATTATGAACGCACCAGTTATCATATTTAAAGGCCCAGTAAAATGTAGAAGGTTGTTTTTTTTAAATTGCAAGTTATCACTTCAATTTTCTTGTTACGAGTTCTGCTTACGACCTAAAAGTAATGGTCAAACAGAATTTATCATTAATAGTTTTGAAATTAGAGGACAAATTATTACTTTACTATAAGTAAAGTATAGTGATCGTGAAAAAATTCGATCTCGAGATTTTGACGGAATTACATGTTTTGAGGTCCCAGAAGTCGTTTTATGAAGTTTTTACGATGATGTCTGTGTGTGTGTGGGTGAGTGGGTATATTTTTTTACATTGTTTACATTGACTTAGAAATTTTTTGAGCAAATCCACTGAAATAAAATTGATATTTATAAAGGAATAATTTAAATTGTTTATTGACTTATATGAGATGAAAGAGGAATAATATTGTGTAGAAAAATAATAACACTCACTGTGAAAAAATTCGTATATATGTCATTTGACAAAGGGGAAGGAAAATAATCTTATTAAATACTAAGAAGCCATAAAATTCCCAGTATAATAATTCTGTTAAAAACCAAAAATGTAAAAGATAATTCAAAATTGAAATCATTCGTTTAGAGATTAATAAATGTAATTATCGTACATCTTTAATTAACAAATCACCTTAAAACAACATTTTCTTCGCTGTTTAAGATGTTTTTCAGAGAAAAAAAGTATTTTCCTGTTTTAAATTTGAAAATTTTACTTTAATATTGAATGTTGAAGGATGTAAAGCAAACGATGTAAGAAATCTACTGGCTATTTGAACAATAGCCATGTTCTCTTGTAGGATAATATTTCGTTTCAAGAAATGTTCACTTTGGTTTTTCAAAAATGTTATTACTGCTGTAGTTATACTAATGAAATTATTTGCAAATAATAAATTATTTGTGATGTACGAAAATAAGCTTATAAATTGATATGTCCTTCAATCACTATCTGTACTACCTCACGAATGAAATGCTAATAATTATATCCCATTTAGATATTTATGTTATGCTTAAATGAGACGTTATGTTTTATATACTCAAGAAATTTGACATTAAGTTACTTGTAGTAAAGTAGAGTGTAGGCCACTCCAGATTTTTTTTTGCTTGTGGTTCAAAAAATGTTTTAGTATTTACAAATAAACTAATCTGTCAATACAAACAAGTGATTTATTATATAGTATTTTTAAGACAAAATGCGCATTAACTAAAAGACTCCTCAAGTAGCAAATTCTTTTAGTTCCCATTACAATTTACGGACATGATGATTCATGAGGCTTATCATCTGTAAAGATTAAAGATCTACAAAGATTATACTATGACAATATTTTTTACTTACTTTAGATATAACTGTGTAATCGGAAATGTAAATTTTCGTTTGATACGAGATTATGATGTTTATTTAGAAGAATAATTAAATTTTTATAGGTTTGTATCATTTTAGTTAGAATCCCTAAATGAATCGTTTTGCAGTCCAATTTGTCAGTTAGCTTAAAGTACAAATTAATTTATTGTTGCCATATTTCAGATTGTTTCTTGAACAGTTTAATATTTAATCACACCAAGTTTTTTATAAAAATTATTTTTTTCTAAAAGTTATCTAAGAGAAATATGAACCCTATGATTATATCATTCTTCAATCATGAATGGTGAACAAATAGTTCATAATTTAAGAAAGCATTTGTTCGTATCGGTAAAGCACAGTCGGCAAAGATATTTTTGAATTTCTTCAGACGCAGTTTTGCATTAATTATGACTCCATACAACAAACAGCCCACTACAGTCAATAATTTAAGACTACCTACTAGTCTTAACTCGAGGTTGACGTAAACGCATGTTCTTTCCAATCCAGGGATATAAAAACCTGAGAATAAATTATTTCGAACAGTTCCGCAAACTGATCCATAGAATTAGGGAATACATGTTGCTAGTTTGTATAAGGTCAATACAAATCGTATTTGATAATAAGCAGATCTGTCAAGGCAAAGCAGGATCAGTGACCCAGCAAACCTACTTCCAAACATCATCCTATTGAGCAATGAATGTAAATTTTAAAGAGGCTGTTGCGTTAGTGCGCTAAGGTGCATCTGAAGGATACTAAGTTTATACCCTTTTTGCACAGCTCACACCACTACACGACATGATTTCCAACTTAAAGAGAAAGTTAAAGACGCCTACAGCTTTTTCCTTGACTCAAGCACAAATTAACTCATTTTAAAGTGTCTTTCTAGAAACTGAATGAAATAACTTAATATTTTTTTTTCAATTAGTCGTGTAATTTACTCCTGCTATCTAATATAAGTAAACACACAATCTCAACAGTGCAAACATTTTTCAAGTGAATCAAACCGAAGACTGTGTGACAGATGCAAACGGAGTGACCTTGCGAACTCTGCCGTACCAAAGGCATTTTTTGCAAAGAATTTTCTAAATATAAACTAAATAAAAGGTTTTTTATATTATAATAACGTAATATAAATTTTCCTTTATTATTGCAATAGATTTAAGCAAAATTTCACAAAGGTAGATATAGTTTTCATTATAGGTTTGATTAATATTTTCAAGTGCTACATATACTTAGCTGATATTACTTTTTTAAACTTTTTTGGTTTGTGTTCCGTATTTGGTTTGTATATTATCGTTAAAAGGTCTATTTATACTATTACTTAAATAAATACGATAAAATATCGAAGAAGTATATTATTATAAAATAAACTAAGTAAAGAATAATACCCTGAGACGTTATTGTAATACTAAATAAAGACAACACCTTTTAACTAACTATGCTATCGTTTCAGAAGTTTTGAAATATTTTTCAATCTTTGAATAACATATTTTGACATTGATACTTCAAAAAAAACTGTACAATTGGTATTCAAAACACATTATTTACATTTTATGCGGATATTTTTAATTAACTTTTCATATAGATGAACATCCAATGATGAAATAGTGTAAGACTTGGAGTATCATAGAGAATTGCTAACATTCTAATACAAAAATGAGTTTTCATAATAAATATTATACACCATTTGCTCTATTCTGCATGGTGATACTATCAAGTTATTTTACAAGTATTTTAAGTTTTTGAAATAACTTATATATTCCTTTAAATAAATGATCAATAAATAATTATAAATATATTTATTATTAATGTATTATTAAATATACTAATTAATTAATTAATCATTATTAATTATTATCAATGAATTTATTCAATATAGTGTTACTGTTTTTTATAAAGTTTAACTATATTTATACTTTTCTTTAAGATTTTGTTTTAAATTTGTAATTTTACTCTGCTTGAAGTAGTAATGACTGTCTTTTGTAATCACACAAATATGCTTTGCTATGTCTGAGAATGTAAACTTTTCGAAAAGAAATGGTAATACATATAATTGATAGGTGATTGAACTATGAATGGAAAAATGTTAATCTTTTTCTACACTTATATTTGGCTCACATAGCTAAATATTATTGCCAACCCAAGCTTAAAGGGTTTGGCAATAATATAATAACCTGATATATAGATCTTTGAATGTCGATAAAAAATATATGATGGCATTCCGAGTCCAAATAATCTTTGTTCGGAGAGTAATGTTCTTATTTATGTAACAGAAGTGGGATATTGTCAAATGATCAATACTTTTAGAAAGCTATATAGCTACAAACATTGTAAGGGTCATCAGGCTACACTTTAATTTTGATGATTTATGAGCCTATTAAAAATTTAAGGTTATGAACAACAATTTTTGAATGGAATTTAAGAAATTGTTAAGGTATACAATAAAACATCTGATAATTCTTATATGATAATTATTCAAGAGACAATTTTAAAGTATGACTTGATCTTAAGAGCAATGCATTAAGCTTGGAAGTAATATTTCAAAAGTGAAGTATATTCTGTATATCTTGCACATATATTTGCAGAATCTTTAATACAGATTATAGAATTTTGTCTAGGAAAACTTTTTTGATTCTACTCACAGATAAATTCTTGTCATATCCAACAAAAAAAAAAAAAAAAAAAAACACGCACCTCTCAACTCAATCACGAAAAATTCATAAAAACAAATATATCTAACTTCTCACGTTTCTTACAAAAAAAAAACCATGTGTCAAAAAATATATCTAACTTATCACGTTTCTTACAAAAAAAAAACCATGTGTCAAAAAATATATCTAACTTATCACGTTTCTTACAAAAAACTATGTGCCAAAAAATATATCTAACTTCTCACGTTTCTTACAAAAAACCATGTGTCAAAAAATATATCTGACTTCTCACGTTTCTTACAAAAAAAAACCATGTGTCAAAAAATATATCTAACTTCTCACGTTTCTTACAAAAAACTATGTGTCAAAAAATATATCTAACTTCTTACGTTTCTTACAAAAAAACCATGTGTCAAAAAATATATCTAAGTTCTCACGTTTCTTACAAAAAAACCATGTGACAAAAAATATGTTAGGTGAATATAACTTTGTTGTTTTAAACTTCAATTTTAAGTTGAAATTATGATTTATTTTTGATTTGTAATTCGCTATCTGTAAGTTTGTTGGAAAGTTAAAGAAGTGTTTGAGATTATTTACTTACTTGATTAGCTGCGATTGGTAAATGATGATATACTAACCTGTTGATGACTCAATTTACCTCTACGGATAACCTCGTTATATTTAGTCCAAACATCTTAGTTACTATTCCTGGTAAGTCGTTGTTCAATAGTGCTATTTGCTTCACAATAAGGCAACACACCAGGCGACTAAACAAAGTCAAACAGTGTTGGGTTGTAGTGAAATATGGTCTCCGAACATGAGTCAAACAAATATTAGATTTTGCTGTGACGTAATTAAGACTCTTTTGTTGCTGGTATATCCAAGGTTAAAGTTTAAGGAGTTCTAGACTTAAGTTTTTTTTTTATTTTTTTTTTTGGCTTATAGTATTTCAGACATATTTTTCAAAATCCTTGATGAGAGAATACATAAAAAGCAATTTATTAATACTTTAAAATTAATTTTATTTAGGATTTACCAACTCATGAATTTTTTGATAAAGTGATAACAAATATCTTTTAAGAAAGTTGGAGTGATTGAATCCAACAAACCAACCTCTTAAAATACAACAATTTCGTCATACTTTCAATTTAAAATATAATAAGTTTTCAATAGAACACTTTCTTTTGCTGTCTTAATTCTTAATACATATAATTTTGTTATATGATTATTACTATCTAGATAAATATGTTTGATAACAGTTCTTCAAATAGAATCAATGTGGACCAATATTTATTTGAAAATCTTTCTATTTTTTTTATTTTTTATGATCTTTAATGAAGAAATACATAATAATGTATTTTTATCATGGAATGGCCTCTATGAAAAAGAAAGTTATATAAATATTGTGTTACGTAAAATTTTAATGGCCAGTTTTCAATAGAAATACACGTTCTAAACAGCCCTGAGTCTGGTAAGATAAGTTTCACAAATTAGTTTATCTATGTATATGAGTGAGAAGCAGATCTCAGAAACCAAAAGAGCTGTAAGCAATAATTTGTTTCAATAAAAAAAATCTATATTTATCTTACAGGATACAGGACAAAAATATTGCACTTTATAAGCATATTTTTATATATGACATAAATATGTACAAATAATTTTGTTTAAAGGCTGTATTTATATGTATAAGATATTTAATATGTATAGGGTGAGCGATATACGTAAAATTATCCATGAGCAATTATCTGCAACATTCGTTTTATCTGCG
Organism: Hermatobates lingyangjiaoensis; assembly: GCA_026182355.1. Taxonomy (NCBI): domain Eukaryota; kingdom Metazoa; phylum Arthropoda; class Insecta; order Hemiptera; family Hermatobatidae; genus Hermatobates; species Hermatobates lingyangjiaoensis. Next base: position 1,230,994 of record JAPFBL010001930.1, on the reverse strand, counting down.
GAACAATTCAATGAGATTCAAATATTTTAAACTTTAAAATATTTCTTAAAATATCTCAAGTTCTTTTAATATCATTTGTACTTCATGATCATAAAATAAGCTAATATCATATGTACTTCATATATTGCTTAAAATAAATAAATCGAATATTATGCTAATATAATTCACTGAACTAAAGGTGAGTTCATATGCTCTTTAGGGAGGGACAATATATCGTTCTTTTATGCATCGTACCGATTTGATTAAATAATTGTAACACAATTATAAATTTGATTGATATAATATATACAGTTTTGAATTTGTAATCTATGTTATAATACGATATATAATCGTATGTTCTGTCCTAATTGTTTAACTATCTTATTAGATTGTATACTATCATATACTGCTCTGCACCGTGTTAACAAAATCAAACCCACACAAATAGTCTAACAAATACACCCCAATTAGGTTTTAGGATTATAAAAACTTGAAAATACTTAAAAAAATTCAAAATTAATTTCTTCTCATGATTAGTATACTATATTCGTCTTTGTAAAATAAAAATCAAATACCAAAGAAAATTCAATTATATGCTAGCATATATTAATAATTTAATTATTAATTAAATTATGCACTATTTATTTATTATAATAACTATAAATTATTACTATATGCGTAACAACTACGTTGTTACGTATTTTCAAATTAAACTAGAATCTAATTTCATAATACGATTAAGTTTTGTGTCTAGTAACAAGATTTGTAGTACACAGGAGTCGGTTTTAAAATATTGGTATTCTGAACTGTTGGTTGTTCAAATATCATTTTGGCGAGGTAAATTTATACAAAAAATGTTCCGTTACTATTGAACTATTTGGCAGTTTCATTTAATATAAAATCATTTAATAGCTGAGTAAAGTTTGCTATTCAGAAATGAGAAGTTATTCTACAACTGAATCAAATAATTCTGATGAATGCGTCATAAGGCCTGTTCATGTAGCTTGGATTGAGTTGCAGAATTTCCAATGTGCTACTAAGGTTAAAAAATTATCTGTTTTAGTTAAACTTAATTAAAAGAACAATTATTAGCAAAAATAATTAGTTTTGTGCAATGAAACACAGAGATTGGTAAAGCATTCGTTAAATTTACCTTTGTTATTAAACCTAGTATTTGTACACTGTAGTGTGTCTAATATGTTGATTCAAGTTACATATCCATTCAAAAAAAAAAAAAATAATAATAATAACTTTGAAACATTCCCAATTATGACTTCAGCCACTCTATTCATTTGATTACTGCATTGAACTAATATTTAATAAGTTACAATATCAAATGTTTTAATTCCAAGAACTTGAAATATTAAAGTAAATCATTTTAGAAAAACATAAAAAATACAGGTTAGTTATATACTTTACATAAAAAATATTAGAGTATATATTAAAGTAAATATGGAATACTGTAATCCATATTGCAATACAATTGATTGATCTCACAAAGAAAATTTACCAATATTACGGAAATATTCATTAAGAAAACTAGTATTACTGTTATTTCTGGATTCATGTGCTATAAAAGTTTAGATCTTATATCATAATAACTCATACTTTTTCTACTCTCATAATGTGATTTTGACTATATGTATATATTTTATTTTACTCAAAATTCGAAAAAAACGATCCAAACTGGACGCAAATCAGTTTAAAAATGAAGAAAAGCAACACACAGAGAAAGAGACACACTTACAAACTCAAATTTTTGGATGATCCGTCTTCAGGAGAAAAGAGAATGGGTGACCAAGTACGCCGGAAACACAACGGCAGGAAACCGTCCCGGCCATATTTTATTTTAATTAAATACATTTTTATTCAGTTAAATACAACTTTATTGATCTGAGTCTAGAAAATAAAATACAATTGATAGGTTTTTATTTTCCTTTGCTAATATTTGTTTAGGGGAATAATGACATACTTGTACATGGTGAGGAGTTAAATAAAAGCCAGTACTGTACGTCCCGGCCATATTTTATTTTAATTAAATACATTTTTATTCAGTTAAATACAACATTATTGATCTGAGTCTAGAAAATAAAATACAATTGATAGGTTTTTATTTTCCTTTGCTAATATTTGTTTAGGGGAATAATGACATACTTGTACATGGTGAGGAGTTAAATAAAAGCCAGTACTGTAGAGGTGGTAGTAGTTAATTGGGAAGCCAAAATCTGGTAAACGACAAGTTCGTATAGCTATCATTTATATTTCCGACAATCAACAATGTCTCTGTGGAATGAGAGACAGATTCGAATTTTACATAAAATCATTCATATTTCACAAAGACCCACGCCAGCATGTGTAGTCACTGGATTGCTTCTTCCCTCCTGTGTTTTCTTTGTTATCAGTGTCACTGGTAGTGTAATATTTATTGTGATTTGAGTAAATAAAATTAAAAAAAAATTTCATATAAAACTGACAAACGGTGTCACCAAGCCTCCGAGACACCTGATAATTACCTGTTTTAATTTTCCAAATCTATTACATTGTATTTTGTATTCGTAATAACTGTATCATGGACAGAGTAATTATATCACTGTTAAAAATAATGTTCAGTCATTTGACTAAAAAGTAAAACAGTTTACTTTTTATATCAATACCTGGGTTGTTTATACATAAAATATGTAAATAAATTTCAAGTTAAATAATTGAAATAAGAGCAAATATGCTTCTCTTGTGGAGTTTTGGAAAAGTCAAAGACATTAGATTCAAGGAAAGTTATGGGTGCTGTCTATCACAACATAAATACAACTGAATAAATAGTCTCATGTGGGTTGTATGACAAATTATCAAGCTTGCATCCATCATTGCATTCCATAGATCAAACTATCATATTTTAGGCTTCCTTTTTACCTTACTACAACTAAAGTATAGTGATCATAATAAAATGTGATCATAAGTTTTTGACGGAATTACATGTTATGAGGTGCTCAAAGTACTTTTATGACGTTTTTTTGATATTATCTGTGTGTATGTGGGGGGGGGGGGGGGGCTTGCAGGGAGGTGTCCAAAAGTTTCATGGATACGCTACATTCCACGATCTTCGATGGATTAAATAAATATTTTACACAAAAATGGACCTTATAGTGTAGATGTGCCGTATTGTTTGGGAGCAATTATGCATAAAAGGAAAGTCACTCACCTTGCAAAAATGTATTTTTAGACATTTTTTTTATCCAAAACTACCAACTCTAGAGTTTTGAATTTTGGCATTATTATAAAATCATCAAACGTAAAAAGTATAAAAATCCTCAGATTTTTTAAAACAACAGAAGAGGTATTTTTTCCAATAGAATGTAAATATTTTCACTCATCATTGAATCTGAATTCTTGAGAGGAAGATCTAAGCCAAATTGTTTGACAAATCAGAATGAAATTTTGGTTAAAAATAGCTCATTATGTGCGTATGAGTTGACAGATTTTTTTTCAAAGTTAAATTAACCAAGAGAGGTTATTGTACACATTATTATATTACATTATTGATTAAAATGTATGTGTAGACTCATTTAAATAAAACAAAAATGAGTTGGTATTATTATACCAACTATAATTGGTATAATAACAAGTATAATATCAGCGAGTTTGATATTATACTTAACCTATAATATCAAACTTGAGTGCAGGCCACTCCAGATATGTATTTTTGTACTATGATTAAAAATATAGCAGTTTGTTAAATTTAACTATTTTCCCTGACTATTCAATTTCTCGCCTGTTTATGACACAAATTTATGAGAACAATCAAGGTTTTCTGTAATTAATCAGTTACTCATTTTCAATAAAACATTTATATTCTTACGACTAGAGGAACATTATACAATTTGTATTAATTATCTTTAAATATTTTAGTTGATTCTTTGTTGTATCCAGGTTGAATTAACTGTGAATTAAAAGGCGAAACATCAGAAAGTATTACCTTAAAGTTTCCTCCTGCATCATTTGGGAGCAGGAGTACCTAATAACCTGAAGTCCTCTCAAATCTCTACACCATCCTCTCAAAAGCCATTTAATTTAATCCTATATCTATACAGATTACAATTCTTTTAAAGTTGGATCATTTCCTTATAGATAAAAGCCTTGTGGGCATTTTTTTTTTCAAAATACTCATCAAATCTTTAATTAATTAATGATTACTCAATTGTAGATCTCGAAAATTTGTTCTATTATATCACTTGTAAATATATATAACTTTACTGTTAACTATGAATATTATGGTTGTGGTTAGATATGAATTACGTTTTCAAAGAAATTAGAAGAGAACTAAAGCTTTAATAAACGTATTACATTGAAATGTAGTTGTTCACAGCTTTTGTAATCCCTGAGTATCGTTAGAAACGAAAAATAAAATATATCCAGTTTTTTCTCATTACTTAATTATAATAATAATAATAATAATAATAATAATAATAATAAATAATAATAATAATAATAATTTTTTTGGGGGTAAGGAGGTGAAATGCATTTACGCAAATAATAACAGTAATAATAATTAATAATAATAATGTAATAACAGATTCTGTTTTCAAAGTTGTGTAACATGTGAAATTAGTTTAAATATGAACTAGAAGCTTATTAAAACTGTCATTTACTGAATATTTTATAACAAGTATGACTGTACTTTATTTTTATTGATTTGTAACTTTTATAACGGATATAATTTTGATATATTTTTCCAGTTGACAAACAACATACTTGAATTTATAATTTTAGTGCAATTATCTAAAGGTAAAAGGTAGCTTTGAAACTAATCTGAAAACGGGAAAACATAACAACTGTTTTGTGAATAGTAAGAAGAAAATCTTAAAGATTGTGAATTGTTATGAAAGTAATTTCTACCAATTATGAGAAATTATCGGCTTGAAGGTGTACAAATAGACGTTTTGCAGATATTTCTTGAAGGCGATGCAGCACTAATGCTACTCCTCAATCGGTTCTTGTGAAGGCTGATGTTTTGTTAGGTTGGGAAGGTTAAGGCATGTAATTAACGGTTCTAATTAGGCTTGCTGGTATCATAATAGCCCGGTGGACGTTGCGTAAGACCTGGGAAGAGGAGCGTGACGAGGAAGGCTGTGCGAAGACCAGTGCACCGGTTGTCTTCTTACCGCCTGCATGCAGTCCCAGGCATCTTTGCAGCCGACCATCTCGCGATATGGTCATCCCAACTGGTAACTATACTCTTTTGTACAAACTGCTCACAATCCAGAAAACCCTAGGTCTACTATCACATCCTGTTAATCTATACTTGCAACTATATACTATTACCAATCTCATATCTATAAATATAAAAATCATATGTTTGGTGTTGTGTGTGTGTGTGTGTGTGTGTTTCTTCGAACTATTAAAATGATCAAATGAATCTAATCTGAAAAGAAGGGATTCGCTTTCCTCCAAATTTTGTTAGTAAATTTAGGTGTTAAAGATTAAAACATATCCTATATAATTTAAAACAATGTCATTTATAAAAAGTCGTTTCGGGTTTTAAATCCTTTTCAACCGAAGAGGAGTTTGGTTTTGCACGACATGGAAGCACCAGGATTCCAGTAATTAGGTGGGGAATGATTAAAAATGGCTTGAGAACCACATGCCTCGAGCAGTTGTTTCAAACATCTCGCTCTATTATTTCACAAAAGTTTTACTTACTGGAAGATTGTCTTTAATAACTACTTCCCACAATCTGTAAGACTGACAAATAATATTTGTCAGTTTAATCCCTATGGATAAGCTAAATTATAGCGCTTCCTTTTTACTTTGCAATAAATAAACAATCTGGAGAGGCCTATACTCAGCTTTTCTGTAAGTAAATATAATACCAAACTCATGGACAACCAATAGAATATTTATTTGATTATAATTTTTCTGTAGTGTTGACGTAATATGGAACTCATAAATACGTAATCAACAATGTATCATCCATTTACATGTGCTAATATTACATTTTTATCAGTTATAAGAAACTTAAAATCATTCATCAATCTGATATACCATTACTATTATTAATCTGCGTGTCTGCACTCTTCGTCTATACTTGTCATAAAATGTTTCCCATTGTTGTTTTCAAAATTCAACTTCAGATTTTAAGTTCTTTAATAAACTTCATAATTTTCTTTATAGAAGTATCCCTTACTACTATTGGGTTTAAGTATGATTTGAAAAAAAATCTTTACACTCTACAAAGTGTCTGCCTCGGATTCAGAGAGAATGTCCTCAAAGGCTCCCGTCTTTTCTAAACACAGGTTACATACATTTATTGTATGATATTAATTACAGCTTGTATAAGTAATAGTTAAGAATACAAATTCCTGATACATATTCCATTTATATTTTAAAATTATTTTATGTTACATTGATAGTTATAGGTCAATTCTTTTTTTTTTCTCATCGAGAATGTTACAAGGACTGTTTTAGTTAGGTTTATATCTAGATATTCTCTTTTACTCATCTTTCACAATATTTAAAATATTGTTCTCTTATTAGACTTCTGCAGTCTACTCTATCTTAATTTTCTGATTTCTGATTTTCTTACTGAGGTTAAGACTTTGATATATATATATAGTTCAATGTACATAAAGGAACATAGAGAAATTAAAAACACACACTTAGTCTCTAATTTTCGGTTGAATCGTCTTCAGGAGAGATAAGAGAGGGAAACCAAGTACAGAGACCAGGGCACTGGTACAGAGACTGGTCACAGAGAATAAACTACGAGTAGGCAAGAATCAATTTAAATTAAAATAGGAATAAGAAAAATAGTAGTAAACACAAAAACAAATATAATAATAAAAAATAAAAACTAAGAGATGAACAGAAGAAATGATACATAAATAAATAAAAATTAAAAATTATGGACGAAGCTTTAATAAAAAATAGAGAATATATATATATATATATATATATATTGATAAAAGTATTGACCGTGGAATAGAAACAAAAGTAAAGTTTATCGGGACTCGGTCAGTTCTTCAAGTTCAAATTAAACTCTCAATTCTAACGTTTCGGTTTTTATTTAAAACCTTTTTCATAGGTAGAAGTATACCAATTGAAATAGAAAAACTAAGTATTACATTACAAATTATTTTATAAAAAAAAATAGTCTGTGAATTTCAACAACAACTGTCTAGTTTGAATGGACACGTAACACTGCTCAGTTGTTGTTGAAATTCACAGACTATTTTTCTTTGTAAATAATTTGTAATGTAATACTTAGTTTTCTCTGTTTCAAAATGTATACTTCTGCCTATGAAAAAGGTTTTAAATTAAAACCGAAACGTTGGAATTGACAGTTTAATTTGAACCTAAAGAACTGACCGAATCCCGATAACCTTTAGTTTTATATATATATATATATATATATATATATATATATATATATATATATATAATAAATATATATATATATATAATAAAACTATTTCATTTTATAAAGCTTGTAACCTGGTGATAGTTACATAAATATTGATAACTAACTATAACTAAATATTGATAGTTATATAGTTAATTGGTATAAATAGATAATTTTATAACTGCATTAAAGCAATAAAGTTTCATTTTTCACAATTGTTTTATTTTTCATAACATTTGTTAACTTTGGCTTAACTTATAAGTTCCGGTGCATTAATAAATTGAAACTTTCAAAAGGTCGATCAGTGAACTGTAAGAGGACGCTATGAATTATTTTAGCGATTCGTTTATGAACTTCGATTAACAAAAGGTCAGTTCAGTGGCCCTACATTATGTTTATGAATTTCTCAATCAGGTAAATATCCATTTCTAGGTTTTGACAGTTTTACAGGTTTGTGATTTCCTCAAACCATTGAGCTTATGCATATGTTTCTATGTATTTGTGTAAAAAACGGAAATGGGATTGAGCCCTTTTTATTCTTACTTCCAGTGTTTTATATTATGCAAATTGAAAATATGAAATATTTTAAAGGCGTTTGGAAAACAGTAAGGCAAATTCTGTCTGTTACAATAGCAGTATGAAGATTAACAGTTGACCCATTTTGTATAAAAGTCCAGTTTGTTTGATAATTCCTTCAACCATGATTGGACTTAATTTAAAAAATTTAAAAAATTAACTAAACTTTCTTGTTTTTGTCTTTTTTATCTTTTTTTTTAATAATTGCATTTTAATATTTCTTATTAGGCTGATGAAAATTTACTAGTCATTCCATAAATGCAATGCATAAAATATATTGAATTATTCGAATAAATGCAGATAATCATTTCTGTCTAGCATTGGTGATAATCTTATTAACAGTTTGGTAGGAGTGATTGAAAATCCCAAAATAAAGTTTAAATAGATATTAATTCTATCTAATACGAAAAAAATTGGAACGTGGTTAGTAAAAACTGGCAGTTAACAGAGATAAGAGAAAAAGACAGTTACTAAATTGGATATTGTCAACAGTTGTTCATAATAGTGAGAAGACTATAAGACGAAAGGAGGAAAAGAAAATGAGAGCCTCTTGTCTTCTAACCTGCCTGAATTGATTTCTAGTTTCTAATCACATGTATGTATAATTACGATTCTCAATGTTTTTGGTAATGCACTCAGAAGAAATGAAGAACACGCAGGATTGAAGAGACGAAGAAAATTACAAGCCATTAGCTCAGTCTATTCACCTTTTATAGTTTTTATTTCTTTTGTGGACATAATTTAGCCAAAACTATTAATAATTGTGACTGTTTATTTTTCTTTTTTGTTGTCTGAGCTTCAAGCTATAATTATTTTCAATAATTAAGCTGTATATGGATTGCTTCTCAGAAAACAGCTATGGCTGAAGTTTCTTTCTCAAAAACACTCAATCAGTGGTTTCACCTTAAACAAACAAGAAAACATAGTAAATAATATTTCGAATAATAAATTATCGGAATTCTCCTAGACTTAGTTGCAATGACTGTTGAAATGTGCAAGTTCTTTGGTGAATCCCTTTTATAACTATAATGCCACTTAGGGGATTTTGGAGGCCGTACTCCTTTGTCTCTTCAGAGTTAGATCTCCACCTGGACTCAAATAAATAGCTAATTTTTCTTAATAAATATTTTTTGTTTGTTATTTATTGTTATTATTATATTTATTTTTGCTATTTTTTTATTTTACCGTATTTATTATTTTTCCTTGGCTCTCCTCTCCTCCCTCTGTATGTAGGCCAAAGTGTATAAAAAGATTTCAATCTTGGCTTGCTTTTCAAGTGGCTAACATCACAGTAAAAAATAAATAAACAGTCTTACCACCTCTGCAGTATCAGAGTCGTCCGTACGGATTAGAGAGTTGACGATATTCTATTTGAAGAAGAAAAGAAAAGATTTTTTTTTAAAGATTGGCAACGCCGGACACTAGTCAAAGAACTCCTACCTATCAACTGTATGAAATAAAATTCTATCTTCATCTCTTTATGTAACAACTAGTAATGTTTGTCACTTGAATGGATGCATACATTGAATTGAATTGATAAATTCATTGAATTGATGAATTGATGAATCACTTGAGTACTGATGCATAGCAAAATCACATGAATTTTCTAAAAAAATAACTATTTTAAAGAAACAAATCCTCTATCTGAACTTATACAATATCGTTTCATAAATATTTTAGCTCCAAGTTAGTTCAGATTAGTACTAACGTTAAAGTTATATTCATATTATTGATAATACTAGAAATATGTAAACATTTTGCTGTAAATATTTGCTTTCAAAAATATGTAAAAACAGTATTTTCCTGGTGTGTATACAATAATAGAATTCTGAAATAAAGCAAAAAGCTTTTAATTATATGGGCGATTAAAGCTACTAAACCGGGTAATTGGCTATTTCCAAACAGTCCAAGATGAAAATAAAATACAGTTATTTATTATTTATTACAGTTAAATTATTTATATTTAATCTGAAGTTTCACTAAGTACAGCAAAGACTTCTTTGGTTTTATAAACAACCTACCAATTGATGAATTATAACTACATATATGCAGTTCAATAACACTGAATGAGAAAACCTGTAATCAAATGGGAACAGGTTAACAAAAATAAACTCATTCATGGCAGGGTTACTACCCGTGAGGAAAACATAAAAAAAAAATCTGAAGTTTGAACTTACATTTAAAATTAATATAAATTATTAATAATTTTTATAGGTATTACTTATAAGTATATTTCAATTGGGACTTATGGCAACAGGTAAGGAATCGAAAAATTTTGGGGTAAGGGAGAAGGGAATAAATTCAGAAATATATTTATTTGAAATGCATAATTATCACCCCAAGAGAAAAGTGTTTGATACACTTTCCATCAAGCAAGTATGTATTATTATTACTAACATAATTATTTAAACTAGATCAAAGAAAGAAAGGCAGTTCTTTGAAATTTTACTCTCAGTATTGGAGTGTGAAAAAATAAAATGTGAATGCCGCTCTTTGAGACGTATTCTATAGGACCTCTATAGGGCAAATAGCAGGGCTCCCTTAAATCTTGTAAAATGTATTGTCAAGAAAATGTAATGGCTAATTTATTATAACGTTAAAGGAAGTTCACTTTAAGGGTTTTTGTTCACTTTAAGATGTTCATTTGTTCCTGTGTTAATACTCTTAAGAGAAATTGTTGAAATTAAGTATGTTAATTATTAGTAATTATAAAAGATCAATTTTATCTGAACCCATCCATTGAATATCTATTTGTAAACAATGATACCTTTTTATCAATTTGTAATATAATAATACAAATTATTGTTGACAGCTTAACAAAAATACAAATACAAAGCTGGTGATAGCTTAACTACACCAATTTGAACTGCTTTGAAATTTAGCGCAGGTACTCAACGATACCAAAACGATACCAAACAAACCATATATACTACTATTTTGTTCTTAAATTTTCTGGAATAAGGGAAGGAGAGGTCCTTGTTATAATGGCTGCTATTTCTCAACGGATGTTTCAAAATGCATCTCAGCAACGAGATAGTCATTTTTGGTTCATTTTCTTCTGAGGGCTTTATACAAAAATTAATAAATATATTTTTTTGAAATATTAATAAAAAAATGTTAAAAGTTTATGTTAAATGAAAAATTGAATGAAAATTTTTCATACATTCCTTATTAATAATGATTATTATTATGTTTTTTTACCCGTACGAAGTTGAAGCGGATTGGGAAGTGATAAGTTGAATTAAAATTAAAAAAAAATAAAAATCAATATATTCCGCAACCAGTTATGAAGGAGATATTAGTAAATAAAGTAAATCGTGTATGGTCCTTGACTTATGCATAATGAATCAATGTCATCATGGATATCGCGTTTCCTTGTTGCACTCTATCATCTATTAGATGATCGAAGGTCAATTATGCAGCGAGGGACTTGACTAGAAATGGAGGTACTTTGAGCGAGATCACGCAAAGCTGAAGATGTGACTAGAATCAATCGTGACATAGAACTCTGATATATTTGTGTGTCTCCTGTTCACCTGGAGACCAAGCCAAAGCTATCATACACCCAATCGATTGTCACTTCGACTCATTGGCAGGTATCCATCCCTGACAAATCGCACCACCTTTCCCGCTTGGCCCACCAATAGAATTTTTCGCATATTTAAGGTATTATTCTTATGTTATACGTATAAACTAATTAAAACAAAATTTATATTTCATTATCAATTGAAAGATAAACAATAAGTGTTTTATAACTAATCAGTATAATTTAAATTACAACAACTTAATTTAAGGAGAAAATATTTTTTCACAATAATTCAATAATTATAGTAACTGAAGGAAAAAAAGATTTAAATAAAGGAAAAAATTATTGAAATCTATACACACTAGTTGAATGTTTACTGTTGAATGCTGCATATTATGTTGAAATAAGTTAAATCTAAGTTTACTAAAAATTCACTTTAGCTAATTTGTAAGTTGAAGTTATCGCAATTTTGTTTATACAACAGCATTTCACTGGATTATTTTTTCTTATGATTTCAGTTTAAACGTACCTTACGATAAAAAAAAAGGGGGAATAAATTAATTTGCAAAACAATTTACCCATTAGCTTTCAGTTAAATATTTATTTCGTTGTTCACAGACAAACTTGAAGTCACTTAACACTTATTAGCAAATTACCATTTAGTCATTTAACATTGAATTAATTAAATTCTATATTTTTTAATGTTAATCTTAAAGTTTCGAAATTTTTGTCTACTATTAATTTATACTTATCGTTCGATTTATGTTTACATCACTAAGAGATTTGCAGCTAAGTAACAATTGAAAATTTCTCCAGGAAAAAATATTATATGTATTTTTATATGGAAATGCGCTTACTACATCAAAAAATAACATATTACAATAAGTTTTGCAAATATTTTATTTATGCTGCCATTATAATGCAGCATTGTACCCGGAAAATCAAATGTAATAGAATTCGACTTATTCTACAAAGATGTGTTTTTCAGTTCATAACTGTCTTTAACTACAAAATCCAAAGATACATACCCCTAACATTATCCCATCTAGCATCTATTTTAGCAAGGACTATACATATTTTTCTTAGATCATGATTTATTTTAGCCATCCTGATTTATTATTCATTTAATCCATTTAAAATATACTCATAAAAATCAAATATACATAAATGCTAATTTAATTAATGAGGATTACGTTCAAATTAATAACATCTGATTTCAAGACGACATTTGGCCGAAATTTGTTCGGTATTCTCAATGCTAAAAACAATTTCTTGAAAAAATTAGTAATACTGTAAACAACTGTCACAACCTCCAGAGAATTTCAACTAACAATAACAAAAAACACAATAAGCAACAGCGCAAAATAGTAAAAGAAAACCAAAATGTACAGTGTTATTGTTTTTATGGACAAATATGAATAAATTATTACTTTTATTATTATAAGGGCTAAGAACAGTGTAATCTTTTAAATTATGCTCATTCATTATTACTTGTCATTATACTCATCCAATCTATTTGTCCTTTGGCTTTATTGTTTTCCAAAAATTTTTTAGTATTAGTTTCCAACCTACATACGATACTAAACAGACCTTTACCGTTACCTTTATCCTGCTTCATTTTATTTAATACCATGACGAAGGTCCTACTAGATGAAAATTTATTGTTTTTCGTTTAATTTCGCTGCTGATTTTCCATCGAATGTTTTTTTTTTTATCTTTTTTGCCCCCAATTTGAACACTATTTCGGGCTGTGTTTGCAGTTATGGTAAGAGTGAGTTTGCCAGAAGTATGTAACTTTAACTATAATCGAGAGAGTTTCAAGTTAGAAATTAATGAACAAAAATTACTGAATAACCAGCTTATATAACACACTATTATTCAAAAACACAATCACTCAGCCTTCATCGGTCATCATTAGGTGTTTTATTATATAGTAAATCTAAAACCGAAACATCCTTTGAAAGTTTGATTTGAATAAAGAAAACAGGCCGATTACTGATAAATATTTCTATTCAAACAAATTCAAACGTTTATCTAAACTATAAATAGTCGATACCTATATCAAACTTAAAAATATATACATAATTAAAGTGTCGTAATTAATTATATTTATTGAATTATAGTTTTGGAAAAGTAGGGTTAACCACAATTCTGGAATGTTTTTTCAATTCCAGAGTTGTTTTGAATAATTTAAATCTGGGAGAGTCACTTTCGTGACTAATAATCTAGCCATAAATATTATTAGTGTAATTTTTAGTATTGATTGGCACAGTGAATAGTTTTTTCAATATTTCTTTCAATTAGGTGGTTTATAGTTAAAACTTAGTTTATCAATTAGCTGTTTATAAAAAAGAATATTTCCCTAACAGGATTTAAGATAAAAACTAATTAACTACGATAGACAAAATTATATTTCTGAAAATATGAGTTTGTAAAGAAAAATTTGTTTCAAATGATAAACATTCAAAAGATTGTGGTTTACATGTGATTTACTCCTAATATTAACATTCGTCAATTTTTTTTATATTTTTTATATGTATTTTTATAGATTTTCAGAATTTTATTTTATTATTATTTCACCAGTCCTTAAAAAAAATCAACTTTCTAGTTTTTAACATGAACTAAATGACCATATTTCGACCTTTACACCTATGATTCGATAAAATTCGTCTTTAATGTACTTAAAATAAAAACATATCATTACTCAATTATATAAATTTTAACATTCATTCACATAAAGAGAGAGAAAGTATTTTTGTGTGTATGTAATATACGAATATATTAGACAGACATAAAATAAGATTACAATTGAAAGACAAATAACACTACCCAATAGTCTATATTTTTACCATGCATTGTTAGAAACAATTATCTATTAAAATATGTAGTAAGCTAATTTCTTCTGATAACAACCTAGGGCATCACGAACTAGTTGCACATGGCTGGCTGTTGCACATGGTTTTTATTTTCTTGATCATTATACTAAATATGAATCAACATCAATGATTGAAATCTGAGCAGAAATTGCTATGCAATTATAGATAAGTATGTAAATGAAAAATTGAGAAAATTATTTCATAACATATATCGAACAGTTTTATGGTTATATTATATTATTAAAACATTACCTATGTTTTGTACTGCTTTTATTTTGTCTTTATTGAATATGAATAAACATTTATCCTTATGACATTATTTTTATACAAATACCCAGATGTATTATTGTATGCACGGACAACAAATAATATATGAGGTTAATAATCAGCGATAATTCAATTTAGTAAAATTAATTTTGCTAATGAAAGGTTTGACAATGAGATGGCTGCGGGGTGTTTTGTGGCAGACATACAGGAGTGGCGTGACTAGATAAAGATTGGAGTTCTTTTCTTATATCTACAAAATAAGATGAATCAGGAAGATAACGGGGACAATGCCACAAGTTTAATAAAGACACCAGGGATAACGCCACAAGTGTTCACCGAGTGAGAGTTTCTTATGACTTGAAGTGCAGTTTTTAGTTGTTTTTCTGCGTACAGTGCTTTTCGTTTACTTAAAGTTGTTTACTTAAAGTTTAGTTGTTTACTTAAAGTGATGTAGGGTCGTGGAAGCTCACCTCCGCGTGGTCCACCTCGGGCGTATCTTGGAAGCTGTTTTGCCTGTATCTTCGGCTAGGGCTGTTGCCCCCGAGATGCGGCGAATGAGCTTTCACGCTAGAAGGCATCAATCTGTTCTGTTATTATTCGTGATATGGCTGAATAAGCTGGGCACACGTCGTAATAGCAAAACAGGCTATTTTCATGATTATTTCCGGGATATTTATAACATATTTACAAAATTTAATATATAAAATCTAAAAAAAGGAAAAACCTAACATAAACAACCTAACAACAGACATTCATAGACAACGTCATTGTCTTATAACATAAGATTAAGAGGAATAAAGGTATCGATATCATCAGATGTGAGAACATCGTTATGGGCGATTTTATTAAGAAGAGTCTCAGAGTAGGGGTTAGAGAGAAGTGTACTGATAAAAGGTAGTGTCTGAGTGTTGTCACTGTAGGCTCATGATTATAAACGTCGCAATCAATAAGAACCGTGGAACCCTTATCAGAAGGCAGAACTACTAAGGAGCTATAACGTTTCTGACATAGAATAAACCTTTCTATTGGAAAACACTTTATTGTCTCAAGGAGTCAAAGTGTTAAAAATTGATGGGTTGTACACTTTATGGAGAAGAGAAGAGAACAAGTTCTAGAGGGTGAGGAAGAGGTGGTTTATTAGACGAGAGGAGTTTGAGTCTGGTTGGAAGGCTATGAAATTTAGAGGTAGGATCATCTAACTGTTGATACAAGACTTCAAAAATATTTCCAGTGTAATGATCGGTAAATATTTATAAATTTTCTAAAAGTTCATGATGGTTCGCTCTAGGTTTATGAAAGAAATTTAAATCTGTTGATAAAATGATAATTTTGGTAGCTGTTAAAGAACGAGAAGAGAGGTTGCAGATGCAATTGCTAGAAAATGGTGCAGAGGAAAAACTAGATGAAAGAGGTTGTGGTACAACTGGTAATGGCTGACAACGGGAGTTAAAGGGAGGAATCAGCGAAAGATAGATGTAGGGGAAGCAAGAAGAAGGTGTGGGAAAAGCATTTTGATGTGAAGGAAAGCCTCATAGAAGGGAAGACTAAAGCCTAAAAGGAGGAGCAATAAAGTTTGGTTAACTTATTGAAATAGTGCAAACGAAATTTTTCAAAATACTTGTGAGAACTCCTATTGCTTAATTGACAGTAACAATAACGAAGAATTTGACAAAAGAATATTAATGACTGAAGATAGTTTTGAAAGAGAAGAGCCCGTCATAGTTATTTAATAAGGTAGAGTGAAATAAGAGAGTTGAAGGTGGAAATGAAGTCCAACACTGAAACATGAGATAGAGCTGATTAGGGAATAGAGATAAGAGTAGTTAGGAGAGAATTTAAACCCCGATTGAATCCAACTTGAAAGAATTTGATATCAGTGCTACTATTTTTTTTATTGCAGCATATTTTACATTGTATTACATGGATTAATTATACATTTTGTACAATAATTCTTATTTTTACAATATAATAATAGAATTATTTTTCTACTGAAATAAACGATATCGTCGTGTTAAGTCAATATTATAGAATATAAATAATATAAAGTTGGCTCAGATATTGTACACATGAAATGTCTTGCAATTAAAATATTTTAAGGTTCAAAACTGTACAACAATTTTACATAGGTATTCTTTATAACATTGTTTTGTAATTAATGAGGAAAAGTTAATAGGCTCCACAAAGTAACACCTTTCGAATAAGAGGTAGATTTTGTGAATCCTTCTGAAACACTCATACACCAGGACACCAAATGTCCTTGGTCTCCTGGTGATTGAGTTGTCCCCATGTTACATGTTTCATGATGGGTTAGGGAGCTATTTTTAACTTGTACAGGTATTCATTAAATGGCCGATGAGCCATAGACTAGTTCGTAGTTTATTTCGAAATGCTTCATTGATAGTTTTTTTTGTATATAGGAAAATATTTTTCAATTTATTAATTTTGAACTTAAGTAATCAACCTAAACCAACCAAAAACCAATGAGATTATTCACATACAAGAGGACCATATTTGCTTCCATAAAGTATGTTTCAGTCCTAGTTTCAATTTATAATTATAGTTTATATTTTTCTTTCTTATTTCCGTTTTTCTTTTTGACAATTTTTTGGACTTTATTTCAATATTTATTATTTTCTTATTGATTTATAAATTTTTAACTCTATTTTATTATTTTTAAGGCATTTTATCTTTTAGTCATTTTGGTGATTTTTTGGTTGTGAGTTGGCAATATTACAGATAACATGGTCACACCACTGCGTGGTTAGTTGTTGCTTCTCAGGCGTTCAGAGGTCATCTTCTCCTCATGAAATATTGAAGTTAGTTTTCATTATTTGACAGATATATCTAAACTTATTTTATGTCGGTCACATATGTTCTACTAGCCGTGAAGATATCTAAAAATATAGCTGTAACGTTGGCCTAAGTTGAAATTCAAACTCGAGTTAATGCATTTCTCGAAAATGAAATTCGGAAAAAAAATCTTAAGTGGATAATGCAAGTTCAAATACGAAGAAAAGTAATATAACGAGTAAAGAAACACATTCACTAACTGTAATATAGGGAAAATCAGTCTTCAGGTAAGAAAAGAGAGTGAGAGCAAGCACGCTGGATGAGTGACCAAGGTTACCTTACCGGAGGGAGACCAAGCACCTCCGGCCTGCTTGCTTTTCCTCTCTTTTCTCTCCTGAAGACGGATTTTTTGAAAATTAGAGTTAGTAAGTGTATTTATGTACTCTGCGCGTTACTGTTCTTTGTATTTGAACTTGCGTTGTCTTGTTTGAATTTTTTCGTATTTATACTTATATATATATATATATATATAAAGCTCTTTTAAAGCTTTTGAGAAGGCACATGTCGTATGATTTCCTTCTGCATCAAGCTTTATCGTTCATTATTTTTTAATTTATTTTTATTTTCATTTCTGTAAAAAATTATTATTTATAAATTATAAGTAAATTATAATTATCATTTCTTGTTGTAATAAACTGTTTAATCAACTTTTAATTATTGATCTATTGTTGTTGGCGTTATAATAATTTTTTTTTGTTTTAATAATTTTTATTAAAATTAACTTTTTACCTATCAATTTTTCATTTTGTTCACTCGTTTATTATTTCTTATTTGTTTCCTTCTCTTTCCCTTCCCTCTGGGTGGTGGGAACGGTCTAAGGTTGGAGCTCAGTTACTGCCCTGCATCCCTGTGTGACTTTCCTCCTGATGACGACACTTGTTAAAATATAGAAGTGAGTTATGTCGGTGTCTATATTTGTGTTGGTTTCGTTGTAATTTTTATGTAAAGTCATGGACCGTTTCATTATATATATATATACAATAAAATAAAAAACGAAGGAAACACACAGAAAGACACAGACATAACTCACATCGATATTTCGACAATCGTCGTCATCAGGAGGTGCGAAGAGCGAAGAGTCCCGCAGGAAGACAGGGCGGTACTGACGATTGTCGAAATATCGATGTGAGTTATGTCTGTGTCTTTCTGTGTGTTTCCTTCGTTTTTTATTTTATTGTAAAAAAAGTCCGCTGGACCGTTTCTTTTAATTGTTATATATATATATATATATATATATATATATATATATATATTATATTATACAGATATATAGATATAGATATATATATTATATCATATAGACGGTCTCCAACCGTCTCTGAACCAGTGCGCTTGGTTTCCCTCTCTTATCTCTCCTGAAGACGGTTCAAACCGAAAATTAGAGACTGTAAGTGTGTTCTTTTTATATCTCGATGTTTCTTTGTCTATATTGAACTATATATATATATATTTGTAAAATTTGGAAGCAGTCCTTCATTCAAGCATATTTCATTGAATAACTGACCGTATTTCACTGATGGCATTTTCTTCACCAGTTTTTCAAGGTTTCTGTAAACCTTCTTCTTTCCTTCATTCAAACGTTGGAGAATATTAATTAATGGGGAACCGTCATGTTTAGACTGGCTTCCAGTCATCTTCAGGGTAATTAAAAATTGTTAAAATTAGAGACTGTAATGTAATCTTCAGAGATGGTGTTAAGACACAGTTGATGTAGTAAGTTTCCGGTTATGGTAATCTAACAATAAATATCTAACAATAAAATAAATAAAACAAATAAAAAAAAATAAAACAAATAAAATCTAAATGTCTAACAATAAAATCAACTTCTTCGACGTCAAGATAGATTACCATAACCGGAAACTTACTACATCAACTGTGTCTTAATATCATCTCTAAAGACTTTAACAATTTTTAATTACCCTGAAGATGACTGGAAGCCAGTCGAAACATGTCGGTTCCCCCTTAATTAATATTCTCCAACGATTGGATGAAGGAAAGAAGAAGGTATTCAGAAACTTCGAAAAACTGGTGAAGAAAATGACATCAGTGAAATACGGTCAGTTATTCAAGGACTCTTCGCTCTTCACACCTCCTGATGACGACGATGGTCGAAATATCGATGTGAGTTATGTCTGTCTCTTTCTGTGTGTTTCCTTCGTTTTGAATTTATTTTATTTAAAAAAGTCCGCTGGACCGTTTCTTTTAATTGTATATATATATATACAATATATATATATATATATAACAACGGCTACTCCAACTCTCTCTTTGACAATATTTTAAAACAATATCTCAATTCGAAACACATCAGTCAAACCGATAACCAAATAACAGGCATAACACATAACCTTTATTACGAAAATCAGTATTTCGGAAGACCACAAAATAGACGAACGCGTACCAAGGATATAATTAAGAAGAATATAAATGCACCTCACCCGAGGATAAGGTCGCCTTAATAACCTATTATCAGAGCCCCACCATAAGCAGCCTAGTGATGAGAAATAGCAATAAGGTTAAAGATTCTCAACTGAAGGAGTCTAATCTCGTGTATGAATACACCTGTCAAATCGGGGACCGTGAGCCCTGCAACGATTCATACATTGGGATGACAACTACATCACTGTCGAGAAGACTTACCATGCACCTTTCTATAGGTTGGTCCCAAGAAACATTCAGAGGACAAGCATAATACCAAAATAACTAGAGACCTACTCGTGAGTGGAACTAAAATAATTAGAAAAGAAAACAACTTCAATCGGCTGCAAATCGCAGAAGCAATAATAATTAAACAGAATAAACCTACAATAAATATTCAAACGGGTAGTAGTGAGAGAGTGCTTAAACTATATGCGTCTGATTGGATGAAAAAACCGTTAACTGTCAGTACCCCCACCCCACCTTCCACCCCACCTCAGTCAGTTGCTCTTGTGAATCAGGCCGAAGAGCAGCTACTTCAAACTTCTACTATATAATGTGTTTTATTACCAACTCCAAAGACTAATAATTTTCCTCTTTGTTTAATTAATCACCCTGAAGATGACTGGAAGCCAGTCGAAACATGTCGGTTATAACTTAATTAACATTCTCCAACGTTTGGATGAAGGAAAGAAGAAGGTATTCAGAAACCTTGAAAAACTAGTGAAGAAAATGACATCACGAAATACGGTCAGCTGTTCAACGAAATATATATATTAATAATATATAATAATAATATATATAAATATATATTATAATATATCAGTTCACAAACGAAGAAAAGCAACACACAGAGAAAGAGACACACTTACAAACTCAAATTTTCGGATGATCCGTCTTCAGGAGAAAAGAGAGAATGGGCGACCAAGCACGCCGGAAACACAACGGCAGGAAAACCCAAAACGGTTTTCCTGCCGTTGTGTTTCCGGCGTGCTTGGTCGCCCATTCTCTCTTTTCTCCTGAAGACGGATCATCCGAAAATTGAGTTTGTAAGTGTGTCTCTTTCTGTGTGTGTTGCTTTTCTTCGTTTGTGAACTGATTTGCGTCCAGTTTGGATCGTTTTTTCGAATTTTAAGTGGATATATATATATATAATATATATTATATATATTATATAAATTATATATCGATTCGTCATTTAACAATAAAATAAGTAGTGATTGTTAGTGTATTCGCCATCCATGCGAACTCGCATGGCTCAGTTTCAATGACTGTTTCAGGGTTCAGATCCTGAAACAGATCCCCGAATCCAACAATAAAGTTACCCTAAGAGCTGCAGAGGAGGCATACATATGCTTACTTGATGCTCGCTCTTCCCCGGACTCAACCTCAACCGATAATTTATTTATGATTTATTTATTTATTTATTATTTATTTTTTATTTTATTTTTTATTATTATTTTTTCTTTATTAATTTTAGTTTGATTTATCTACTTTTTTATAATTTTTTATAGTTTTAATTTTTACTCCTTCCTTTTACGTCTTAATTTTGCTCTTCATTTCCTTCCTCCCTTTCCCCGCTTGGTGGTAAGTGGTGGGGTACTGGCTGCGGTCTCCAGTTCAGTACCGCCCTGTCTTCCTGCGGGACTCTTCGCTCTTCGCACCTCCTGATGACGATGATTGTCGAAATATCGATGTGAGTTATGTCTGTGTCTTTCTGTGTGTTTCCTTCGTTTTTTATTTTATTTTAAAAAAGTCCGATGGACCGTTTCTTTTAATTGTGTATATATATATAATATATATATATATATATATATATAGTTCAATATAGACAAAGAAACATAGAGAAATCAAAAGAACACACTTACAATCTTACATTTACAGTGAGACTGTAAGTGTGTTCTTTTGATTTCTCTATGTTTCTTTGTCTATATTGAACTTTTTTGTCCGTTTTGGATCGTATTTCCTACGAAAAAGTGTATATATGTAAAACTGATAAAAAAGAGAAACACAAAAAGAACGAAAACACTACTAGAATCAATATTTTGAAACGGAGTTTTTCGTCGGTAAGAGACCAGAAGAAAAGAAGAAGAGCTACGATAGTGTTAGATGAACGATGCAGAGTCAAGTGAGTAGTTCCCAGTCTTTTGTTGCTCTTTTTCATCAGTTACTTAGTTGTCCGGTTTGGACCGTTTGTACATGTTTTATACACATGGCTATGTATTATAATAACTCCAATTGATACTATAAATTGATCGCTATATCATTCTGAAGTAAATGATGTGATGAAGGGAAGTAAATGTACGTGTACTTGGACTGTGAAGGACTCTATACTTCAGTGCATCTATCTTTCTCAGGAGAGTTGAGATAATAGATGTAGATTGCACGTGCTATGGTTTTAGTAACCTTGCATCTTAATTGCTTGTTAGAAAATTATGCAATTTGTTCTGTATTTACTACTGGGCTATCAGTATGTTTATAATTGTAATCAAGATGAGGAGATAGTATTTAAACCAAAAAAAAGCATGATTTAATCAAGAGGAATTTAGGAAACACATTGTTCTTAAATAAATAAAGAGAGAAATTTATTTTCTACTGTTTAGTTTAAAACAAATTTATTTCATGTTAGATTGAGAAAAAGATGGATTCATATTTTTAGTACCTCAGAAAGGTCCACGGTAGACTAGTGGCTTATGTACTCGCCTCTGGACGTTGAGCCGTCTGTCCGTGCCTATATGATGTTAATTATTCTGTAATGAACCTTTCTATAAGTATACGATAATTTAGAATCATTAGGAAATGAAACATTTTCTTGATAAATCAAATGTGAGGTGTTGCTTTCTCGCAGGCATTTAACCCCATTCTCAAAAATAAAAAGAAACCATAAAAATAGTACCACAGAGGTTTCAATATTTTTCTTTATTTCTCCCTCCTTTCCATCTTCTCTCTCTCTTTCACTCTCTATCTCTCTATCTGTTTACCAAATCAATAGTATTTGTTACTTTAATCTCTTCTTTATATATCTTAGCTTATTCCTCATGCCTGATAATTCATTGAGATTATACTTAAATTGTTTTATCAAATCAATGAATTTCTCAAATCAAAATGAAAATGAATGAACTTATCAAAAGAATATAGAATATCAACGAGAGACAAATATTTTTGTGCTAATTAGTAATTCCAGGCAAGATATCCAGTTCTAAATCTGTCCCACTCTAAGAGAAAATATCATTATGCTCATCAAATAATATGTTGTAAATTTTTGAAACCAGTCTCGTGGTTGTTTGACATTATAAACAGAAGAAGGTTTGACTGCTTGAATGCTACATATATTCAGGTGAGTGGAACACTTGTGAAATAGGAGGTATAGTTCCGTTCTAACATTGAAAAAGGAAACAGTCAATGTAAACGAAAATGAAATATTTCTACATTAGTATTTCATATTTTTGTCAAGAATTAATTAACATCCATTTTCATCCATATTATCATTCATTAAGATATAAAGTTTTGTTATTAATTGTGCAGTCAGGGATATTTAAGTAATACTAGCTACAAAATTTCGACTTGTTTTTTTACTCCTTTAATATTCTGTAAATGTGTATTATTTTTTCAATTTTAACTAATAATGCTGATTAAAAACACAAGGTTTAGGGATATCAGATAATTGGATTCTGAGGCAGAAAACATTTCTACCAGATTTAATTGGAAGATTAAACGAAGGTAATCAATAATGGAGTATACACAATTAATTAAGTCTGTCGATAGATATTAATTTTCCTTATTTTTAATATTGCTTTTAACAAGAACAGACTATGTATTTTGAAACCTTAATTAAGTTTAAGTTTACTACGTGGTAAGCTAGTATGTTACATCGCTCACCATTGCTATTCCAGCTTTCAACGTATATTTAATAAATTTTATATGATAGGCCATGAATATCTGAGAGCTTACTTTATGATAAATGTCTTTTGAAATTAAAACCGGCTTAATTAATTTTATTATCATTTAATTATAATGTGAGCTAAAATACATAGAAAGAGAGGACTAATAATAATTGCAATCATCCCAAATAAATTAAACGATGAGCAATTACATATACTGATTCAAAACGAATAAACTTGTTTAAAGCAAATATGCCCCTAGTCAGGAACTCGTTTGGAATTGTTATTATTTTCAAAAAAATATTATTTCTTTAAATACATATATGTTGCAATTTTGGTAAAATGTTGATACAGTTTAAATAATTATTGACTACCTCGATGAACTCAGAAGGCTGAATGAAAATAGTAGAAAGCCGATCTAAATGGGTGAATTATTTATTATAGTAAATTGTATTTTTGACACTATTTTCGATCAGTTACATATTTTGCTTAGTGATATTCTAGAGGCCAGTGTAGCCCACTGGCTTACGTGCTTGGCTCAAGACTGTTAGATCCAGGTTTCAATACCCACTCTAGACCTCGATTTATTGACACTAGAGGTGAAAAAATCTGAGCATGTCGTCCCTCGGAGAGGATGTTAAGCCATCTGTCCTGAGGCAGAACTATGTCGGATACTCGTTTAAGACCTCCTATTATAATACACTTTAGTTAGGCAAAATTTAGGACTCGCAATGTAGAATATTCATTGAGTGGTATCTCAAAGGGCCAATGTTCAGCTTATTTGTGTTCTCTCTTGGGACTGCCACTAACCTAGATTGTATTATATATATCTAAGCTACCAAACGAACTAGATATCGTTATTTATGTATTCAAGAGCTCTGTATGGATAACTATTCGCAATCTTCTTATAATTATATTACATCAAATATTTCAGAAATAAATTACTTTAGAAAAAATTAGAAAAAAAATATATATATGATAACAATTTTATTCTCTACAGTTTTTATTGGATTTTTTCCCGATAAATTCATAGATAACTTTTTATTTAATAGTAGGAATTATTTCTGTTTATATTTGGCAGGTCAATTTTAACAAATGCTGATATCACTTAAAATTTAGCACAGAACAAATACTACAGAATAAAGAAATAACAAAACAGATATAAAAGTGTTAAAAACAAAAATCTGTTATTTAAACTAACCAATCAACTTCGAGCGTATTTCTTACGACTCCTCTGGTTTCAGAAGAATGCCATTTATAACAAAAATTAAAAAAAAGTGAGAGATATCCTGAACAATTATGATTATAGGAAGACAACAATTGATCTTCTGTAGATTCGAAGGATGTCCTGTTTGTTGCGACCTAGCCTTATACTTGATTCAACTAATATTACATTATTTTATAAACAAATATTCTAATTCATTATATGTAATTAGGATTATATAACTCATGTGCATATTACTTAATAATTATTAGCTGCAGTAATGTATATTATAAGAAATATTTTTGAACAAATCAGCACTAACTCCCAAGTAGATGATGGACTTACAGCGACCTATGCATGCAAACTTCACTACACATTCTATCTATATCTATACTACATATTAATGTGTCATTGTCAAACGGCATTGAAAATCAATTGAGATATAAAAAAACAAAATGCCATTGGCCAAAAAATCTTTTATTGCTTTTTGATTTTCTCTGGATTTGTTATTTTTTAATTGCTATTTCAAACATAATATAATTTTTTGGTTGTACATGTAAAATAGTTAAGAGAAAATGAAAGAATAGCCATATACTTAGAGCTCTCTCATCATGTCTGCATTGTTGCCATCAGGAGAAAAAGGACACAGGTAGAAGAAAGGTTCATTTGTGTTGCAGATCTGTTTTACCTCTGCTCTTCTCATTCTCTTGACGACAACAATAACGAAGTATTATAATACGACTGCAAAGTTTTTGGTTTTATTTCTATAAATTATTCATATTTAGTTTTTTTTTGTATTTTCTTTTAGTAATTTTCATTTTAGCACATAACTGTACTACATGAATGTGTTTATGTACGACTTTAGAAGCTTGATTAAAACCCGAAAAACTGACCGATTCTTGATAAATGTTTTTATTCCAACCCCCCCACCCCCCTCTCACTCATACTCTCTCTCTCTCTATCTCTATCTCTCTCTGTCTCTCTCCTTTTTTATTTGTATATATATATAGTTTAATATAGATAAAGAAACATAGAGAAATCAAAAGCACACACTTAAAGTCTCTAATTTTCGATTTGAACCGTCTTCAGGGGAGATAAGAGAGGGAAACCAAGCGCACTGGTTCAGAGACGGTTGGGTCTCCAACCGTCTCTGAACCAGTGCGCTTGGTTTCCCTCTCTTATCTCTCCTGAAGACGGTTCAAATCGAAAATTAGAGACTGTATGTGTGTGCTTTTGATTTCTCTATGTTTCTTTGTCTATATTGAACTATATTTGTCCGTTTTGGATCGTATTTCCAACGAAAAAGTGTATATATATATAAACGACTAAACTACAGTAAGAAAATCAGAAAAATGACGCAAGGTGTCTTCGTCAGAGTCTAACTGATAGAGTATCAGTTAGACTGACGAAGACCATCCATTTTTTAAACTTTATTATTGTTGTCAGACGCAGATTTTTCCCCTTTTTTTGGTTGTGAAATCCTGTTATTTATGTACATATATATAAAGTATTTAGTATGAACTAAAAAGAAACGATATGTCACTTTCAAATATGTCAGGCCTAGTTTGCTCACGGTTACTCCTTATATGGACACAATTGAAATAATAATTAGTGGTAGCAATAATAAAGTAATGCTATTTGTTTCAGAGCGCCAAGAGGTGGATTATGGACTCCATGCAACAGCAGAGAACTTTGCAGTATGAACAGAGTAAGAGCTTTTAAAATGCCGTCTAAATCTAATCACTTAGTTCATTGGAGAATAGAGGAAATGTTTTTTTCGAACTCTTTAGAAAATAAATATAATACTGAAATAAAACTTTAAGTAAGATGAACCAGAAGTTAAATTATCAAATTGGAACGTTATTATGTCCAAAACACACGAACACACACGTATTTATATATATATATATATATATATATATCGGCAAATCAATATATCCACACGTGAAACAACAATCAATGATGAAACCCCAGTATGAAATAGGAAAAAAGACTAAAATCTTTCAACCGTAACAAACAGTCTTCGTCAGTTGAGTTTTTGACTCTGACGAAGACCGCTTGTTATGGTTGAAAGACCTTAGTCTTTTTTCCCCCATTTTATATTGTGGTTTGAACATTTTAACATGTTAACATTGTGTTGTTTCACGTGATTGTGAAATCTTGTTAACTATAAACATGTAGAGTGAGAATTCTGATGTAGTTTAACATATTTCGACCAAGTAATGGTCGTCATTAGGGTAAAAAATTGAATGTTTTCAGTTAGGTTCAATTTTTGGCTCTAACGAGGACCGTGACTTAGTCAAAAGATTTCTATTTCGCGGATTCTTGTGAAATCTTGTTCAATTATATTTTTACAAAAATGCTGAAGTAAACATACAAACTTAAAATGTTAAAGTTATGTTCCAAAGAATTTATTAATCTAGAAATTATGCACAATAGCGACAAATAGAAAATAAGTGATATTTTTAATAACAAAACAATTCATCCAAGCTAAGTCTTTGACTGACTAATTTCTAATAATTTATAATGTATATAATATGTATAAGTTTAGATAATGATAGAATATAATAATTTAACGGATTAATTTTGTTCTGGATCAAAAGAATAAAAAACTGTTTTTAAGTGGATACCTCAAAGTAAAAACTATTAAGACTTGAGGATATGGTTGGGTATCATTTTTGTATTAATTTAATTAGGCACCGGTAATATCTTTATATTATCATACTATACCTATTGTTATCAGTATAATGAAGGAGGTCAATTGAAGGAACTATTTCCGTCCGGGATATTCGGAAACCATTAATTCACGTATTGACATGCAACGCCACTACAATTGACTGTATGTAAATTATTTTTATCATTCACTCCTATTAAAGAAGAGTACACTTACCATAGATTCCTTTTTTTTTTGTTTTCAAAGTGAAAGTGACAACATCAACAAAAAGTTAAAAGAAAGTAGGACAGTAATTTAATTTGTAATAAGGTCAGTGGAAGTACGCACCACTAGTTACTCCAACAACTTTTTGAACAGATCAAAAATACCCATTGGTTGGTGTTCTGCTTTTTTTTTTTTGGTCTCCTCCTAAATCATCTTCACTACTATAACAGTTAGTCCCTCAAACATTATTTCATAGAGAAAAAAATGATATTTCTTTCAATGTTGAAGCAAACCCAAAAAATTCTACGTAATCTGAACTTAAACTAATTTTTTTTTCGAAAAAAGAAAAAGGAATCTCATTTTTATTAATATCTTAAGAACAGTGTTTCTCCAAATATTACTATTTGAAATAAAGAAAAAAAATGGAATGGTCTGCACTTAATACAACTGTAATAAACCCATTTTCTTAAATTATGAACAATTAATTGATTTTTAATTTTGGAAGTAAATTTTTCTAATTTTCTATAATGAAATATAACTGGCATATTTGTTTGTTTGAGATAGTCAACGCTTGAAGGTAACTTTTTATTAAATGACTATTATTAAATGAAATGGGACAGGTACATTAGTATTAATTGATAAATTCAGTATTTAGAAAATGAAAATTATAATTATGAAATCTAATTTATTTGTTTACTCCTGAAAATGTTATCACCATTACATTTGGCATATTATTTAAGGTTTCTATATGGTATTTAATTTTTACATTTATAATGACCAGCAGTTCATCCTAGGTTGCCTAAGTCAATAATAAATAATAATAATTAAATTGAAAGATTTTTTTTTTGTTTAAAATTCTGGCTCATGGGATTTTTAATTTCTATATTAAACGCAATATAAAGTATATTAAAGATGAATCGAGATTCGTTTTATATGTATTCCTAAAATAGAAACAAATCTGTCTATAAATTTCAGATATACGAATAAATCTTTACTTGGTTTATGAATGACATAGACACAGAGAGTTTAAACTTAAAATGATCGAAAAAGTACCAAAAGCAAAACTGTTTATGCATTAACACTTTGCATTTATATGAACTATATTTTGAAGATTTTTTTAACACACACACCAGGAAAATTGCAAGAAAATGAAGCCTCTCCTCTTCATTAGTTGTAATGGTATACAGACAGAAAGATAAATATCTCAATAATATAAATAACTCAAAAAATATGTTTTATGTATAATTAAATATTTTTTTCTAATGACTTGGTTGTTTATTTTATAAATAGATCAAAAATGAAAAACAATCAAGCAGTCTGTATGATTGTTTCTATTTAGACTACTTTTGCATTGCAATTATATCATACATTCAGAGACTACTGAAGTGTTTTTAATTCTTGAATATTCAGAGCAGCTGTTTCGCTAGTTTATGGTATATTGTACAGCTCCCAGTCAGAAATTCCGATAAGCATATTCAATAGTAATACTAACGAAAAAGTTGGACATGCCAGAAGACTCACTATTATCATTTTAACCGCGTTGAACCCATGGTCGTTTGTTGTTTATGAGTGGTTGTTGCCTAGTCTCCGCGGTTCCGTATTTACTTGAGGATGTTCCCTAGGACGAGGAAATGCCCCATTGATGAAAAAAATAAATATATAAACCAAATATACTTTCGCTTATAAGACATTTTATCCTGGAAAATCCGATCTAATATTATAATATAATGTAATAAGTTATTATTAAGTCACTTAGTACCTGATGGAGTTCGGATTGCGTTTGGACTAGTATAATATAAAAAACTTAAGTTTCTCTTCTTCTCTTAAAGGAAGGAGGGAACTTTATAGATAAAGGTATATTATCTGTGAAACAGAGGGACAGACTAAAATTTATTCTTATAATTATTTATTTATTAATAACTTAAGAACACAACTATATCAGATCGTAATACATACGTCATTCGTGTTTACTTCATATTCTATACACTTTTTTGACCTTACAAGTTAAACACATAATTTATTTATTATTTAATATAATTTATTTATATATTATAATAGATATATTATATATATATAAGATTATATATATATAAGTTTACCTCATATTCTATACACTTTTTTGACCTTACAAGCTAGACAAATAATTTATTTATTATTTCATATATATAAATAAATTATATATATGATTATAAGATGTATTATATATATAGTATATATATATATATTAAAATAAATGAGCACAGTCACTTCAAATGCCTAATGGAGGTGTGCTTAATTTAATAATAATAATACTATTCTTATTTCAAGGCTTGTTTGATAATTCTTGTTATAGATTCAAAGTTTTTCAATCCTAACTAGAATCGAGTCAGAGAAGGGGAATTTGTATGTGTGAGGGCGAATCCAAATTATCACTCCATTATCCAATTCCATAGTTTTGTAACACATTCCGATAATATCATTATTAAAATAAAAATATCATGACACATATTTAAGAAAGATAACTTCTATGTAAGTTAGAAAGAAGCTGAAGCTACGCTGGTTTACAATTTTACACTTGACTCTATACTTTTCAATGTTACTAATTTTATTTTTAGAAACATTACAGATACCTGAATAATCCATGTAAACAGAATGAAGCAATGTTCTTTGTAGATAAAAATAAAAAAAGAAAATAAAAACAAACAACATTATCTTGCTATAATTTGATAACACTTGTGTCTATTTTAGGTAACACGAATATAAGCAAGCTTGAATCATTTCCACCTAAGGCATTATTAAAACTGAAGTATAAGATTACTTTTATTATCTCATTGATTAATTATAAATTATAAACAAAACAAAACATAATAATTATTGCAAGAACAAATATAACTAATGAATAATGAATTGAATGTTTAATAAATAAGAGTGTACTATTAATAATAATTATTATTGTATAATTTGTTACAATAAATATGAAATCAGAGATTGGTTTTTGATTTTTTTTTTTTTGATATTCTTAAACATGTTTATTAAGTTAGCTTCTTCATTGCAAAAAAAATGTTGGTATTTAGTAATAATCCTTTTTTGTTAAATAATTCGTGTATTGAAAATGAAAATGAAGAATAATATCGTTGTTAATTCTGTTTCATTATATGTTGCAAGTATCCATTCGCCAGTTTGTTCTACATTTCATGTTGAGTGAATATTTAATTGAAATTTATCCAGTTATTTTATATACCTTCCTCTAATTTAATTTGTAGTCGAAGATGTGCTGGTTTTATATTTTAGCTTCCTTTACTTGTTTTTTATAATTCACATGCCTCGAAAGAGTGCATTACATATTAAGTTTTATAATATACATTATTATATTATACATTATATTATATTTATTAACATTTTTATTTATAATAATAGATTAACTATATTGTATATTTTATATTAATTAATAATTAATAATATTATAATATACATTATTAATGTAATTTCATTTTTATTTATTTAGCAGCATGTGGTTCTTATCCAGAAGTAGACAAACAGATCACTTTTACTCTTTACTTTAATTCAAAATTATATAATAAATAATTTTCAGTGTTTCATTACTTTTTATTTGTAACAAAAGAATTAAAGTTACGACCTTGTATAAAATTAGTTGGAAGAAAGAGGAACGATTGAGTGAAGTGCGGACGGAAGTAGAATTGGTCACGAATAGAGTCTAGATCCGGTCATTGTGACACTGGTTCGCAGAGATTTGGAAGACCTTGTGACCCCGTGTCACCCACCCACTGCTCTTGAATACATCTTCCTTGAGCGAAGCGTCGAGGAGGGGAGAGGCTTCAACGTCACCCCTGGACCCCACCACTCCGGTAGTAGTCTAGTCCTTCCTCCCTCCAGATTCTCAGCTCGCTAAATACCACAACTCACGTATCTATTCCAATTAATTTTGCTTTGCAAATATTCAATCTCCCTTCGTCAAAATTTATTGGACTTCATTAAAGGGGGCTAAATTTCTATTAGCTAATATGTTTAAATATTAACATTGTTCAAATGGTATCTAAAAGTTGTAATGTCGATATTTTGCATAAAAAGTCGGAAGGCATAGGAAAGTACGACATGAAAATCAAAGGTAATCATCTAATATTGCATTCTGCTAACATCGCACTGTTTCTAACAAGCACATGATTTATTAACAAGTAATCACTTATATAATCAACATATTATTCTGAATCAACTTATAGTATTATTCTGAATGGAAAAGACATCCACTTTAAAAAAATAATACGTATTATATATGTCAAAAGCTATGTTATCTCGACAACATATATTTGTATTATTATATGATTCTATCTCTTTCTTGAGGTTTGATCAAATATTAAAAATTCTCAAACACCTAAGCATAATATCAGAAAACAAAAAGTGCATTTTTTTATATGTACTTTTTAATGTTATGCTAGTAAATTTGTAAATGATGTAACCCTGAGGTTGTAAAAAAACATAAATGAAATGTCGGCTAAAGGTGTTTAAGAATTATTAATTACTTGGCCAAACCTCCAGAAATAAAAAGACAAATATTTATACAACTATAGATTTTACTAGCATCATAGTTTATGTACGTATCTATAAATATATATGTAATTATATTGAAGTTGTAACATATATATTAACGTATTAATTAACTTCGTGGAACTATATTTAAACAATGGGCTCTCTCTCTCTCTCTCTCTCTCTCTCTCTCATATATATATATATATATATTATATATATATATATATATATATATAAATAGAAGAAGAGAGAGAGAGAGAGACAATACAAAAGAGAAAAACTTTGATAAAGGCAACATCACTTGATATATACATATATATATATATATATATATATGCATTCTTTACAAAAAAAAATAATTTGTAATGCAATACTTAGTTTTTCCGTTTCAAAGTTTATACTTCTGCCTATGAAAGAGGTTTTAAATAAAAACCGAAACGTTAGCAATGAGAATTTAATTTGAACCTGAAGAACTGATCTAGTCCCGATAAACTTTACTTTTGTTTCTATTCCACGGTCGATACTTTTATCAATATATATATATATATAACAAATGACCAGTTGTTACTACTGGGTTACTAGCCGTTGCGTCTACAATGTGCTTGGTCTCCCTTTCTCTTTTCTCCTGAAGACGGATTGCCCGAAAATGTGAGTTTGTAAGTGTGTTTCTTTACTTTGTGTCCTACCTAAATTCAATGTTGAACGGTTATTGTGTTCAGTTTGGATCGTCTTTCCGTTTATCAAGTGAATATATATAGGTTTCATATGAGGTCTACTTATGGAAAAATGGAGAAAACATAGTTATGGGTGAACTCAAAATAGACTTTACAATAGTGTAGCTATTTGCAGCTATACTAAGTAAATGTAATATACTCCATGTAGCAGTTTTTAAAGGATGGGTGAGTGTAGTTGCAGATTAAGAAAACAAACGGATCTAGGAGCCAAAAAAATCATACCTCGACAATAAAACTATCTTTGGAAATTAATTGAATAAATATAAAACGTAATTTTAATGATATATTGTTATTTATTTAAACGTAATTAATTGAACTCTTTTCTTTATTATTTTATTTAATAGTTATATTTAATAACATTTAGTTATTATATTATATTTAATAAGTATATACTTAATATAATAAAGTTAATTACTTTATATTTTATAAGTATAATTAAAAACATATTTAGTAAATGTTTATACTTAATGCATTGTCGATTGAATTAGGTTATCATTTTGCATTAAGTTAATATGGACTAATTGAGAGGAAATCTGAATTAATGAAAGGAAACATTAGAATAATAATTCGATTTGATAAATTAATTGATTGAATATCACCAAAATTAAATGCATATGTTTTATAAAATATATTATGATAAAGTTAATAATAATTCTTCTTTAATGAACTTACATTTTTTTATTTATTTCGTTACTCATCTGTTGCTAAATTTATTTAAAATACCATCTGAAGAAATATTTTTCTGATTAATTCTTCAGTTGATTTTATTTCTCCTTGTAGTTTTTATAAAAGAAAGATACTTTAGTGCCAGGAATCATTAAAATAATTGATTTCAAAAAATAATTTTTATAGTTTTTATAAAAGAAAGATTCTTTGGTGCCAGGAATCATTAAAATAATTGATAAAATTGTTAAAGAAGTATATAAGAAATTTTAAATGGTTGATTCATATTTTTGAATCTATTAGCAAATGATGAATTAAAATTTGAGGTCTTCATATACGACGATGATAATACTATAAGCCGACGATGAGTTTGAAAGATGTTCTTGATAATTTTACCTCAAATTACGCCAATAAAAGAATAGTTTTAATTTCCTTTTTCATGTTTTAATATTTTATTATTCCTGAAGTTTATTACTATTTTTTTTTAATAATTGGGAACAATATAAAAAAAATTATAAAGACTTGTGAACCCCTTAAGTTTTTTGGTGGCAACCTGCAGTCCGGCAGAATACATTTTTAAGACATACTGACAGAGCATCTGTCACTAATAAGGAATATTGTCCCTTTAAGTTCCGTTTAGATAAAGGAGAAAAACATATTTCGATAAAAGATAACTCTTTTAAGATTTTAATGGACTAAATAAAGCGACAGAGATAAATTTTTGCAATAACATAGTACCTATACAACAAACTTTTAAACATCTATGTGTTTCAGATTTTCTTTAATAATATCCACTTTTCTTTACTTATATAATATTTTGATCTGAAAATGCTAAAATATATGTTAGATCTTTCATAGCTTATGACTTCTACAGATCTTGACAGAGATACGATTTGAAAACTGTTCCATAAGAAGTCGTCGAGATTATAAATATCATACAATAATTATTATTCCATATGTATCCTAAACAAAGTAAGTGCCGCACGTTAAATGATCGACCCATTCCAAAAGTACAACTTAGGACAAATTATCACTTCCATTTATCCTCTGTGTGCATATAGACTAGTCAAAATTCTACATTCGGTTCAAAATTTCGATATCATCCCAGATCCTGTGCAGCTGGCTTTTTTATTCGACATTTAATATTCATATGGTGCGATCTCGTTGGAAGCTGTCCATCTTTCAAGTTTCAAAGTTTAGAAAACCGTTTAGATATAATTCAAATTTTAAAGCGATTTATATTAATCCTGCCGTTCATACGGCAGGATTAAATATAATACCTAGAAATAATAAATTTTATTACTTAAAATAAACTTTTATTATAAGAATAATAAGACAAAAAGTTGGAAAATATAGATAATAAAAATTTGATATGATTAACGCAACCTTTATACTCGTATATTAAATAATATTCTTTGTAAATGAAGTTCACATATCTTTAAGTACCTGACATGTAAATATAAAGATTTATTCAAATAAATAGTAAATATTTTATATATCAATATAAAAGTAACCTGAAACTTAATATAGCACCTAAATTAAATAATTTAAGATTTAAGTGTTTTATAATAATTGGTAATATAAACATATTATATGTTTTAAAATTATTGTTTTCCGAGCTTCTTTTGTCAATATTATTATACAATTAAACAATAGAAGACACACCATATTTTATCCTAAGGAGAATATTGTAGAACATATAGATTTTATAGAAAAAGATTCAAGGCTTACTTTCTTATAATTGCTACACTCCAGTGACTGATTTAAATGGATTATCTAGTAAATTATATACATTAATTATTTTTTTGTCACAGTTAATATAATTTATTGAACTTAAGTGAATAATATATTACGTATACGAATATAGTTAATCGGTGATGCTTTTTATAGCTGTATCATAGGGGTGTCTGAGTTTTAATTAATGCTGATCAAAAAATATCACTATTAATGGTAAATATTTCGTAAACTCTTATCAAAATATCTATTTATAGAGTTTTTTAAATGTTATTGCATAATAGTTTTGGCTTAGATTTAGATACCGTATTTCTGTGAATATATAGAATAATAGAATATAATAGGTACAGAGGCTGCGTTTACAGCGCACTTTGCATATGAGGAGATACTATTTTTGTTTTCTCATACAAGTTCCACTTCAGATATAATTTAAAACACAATATATGGTAGTTATTCTAAGCATTTTAGATAGAAATAGTCTTTGGTTAAATAAATTTTATTTATACTTTAAATAATGTATGTGTTTGTAAATTGCATCAATCAACTCCTATTTATGAGCATTAATTGAAATCAGTAAAAATCAAAATTCCTTTATTAATATCGCTCAGATGTAAAACTTAGATAAAAACTGAAATCTTTCATTAGTAATGATCCTCGACTTCAGTTTACAAATTCATATTGTGGGGTTTATATATTCAATTGTATTTTACTTGCCCATTATAGAATTCATAATTATTTTTTAAATAATGTTACTAAGGTTGATCTTGTTATGGAATGTATTTTTATTATTACTGCCATAAGGATTTTTTTAATAACCTTAGAAAATAAACTCATGTTTGTCACCATTGCAATTTAAAACTTTTGCTGGGGTAACGAGACTGTTTCAAGGGGCAAGTCTCTTCGAAGGTGTAATAGTTAGCAAAGAGATGAAATCTACTCGGGCAGACCATGTCAAGAGGTGTC
The DNA here is from genome assembly GCA_026182355.1 of Hermatobates lingyangjiaoensis. NCBI lineage: Eukaryota > Metazoa > Arthropoda > Insecta > Hemiptera > Hermatobatidae > Hermatobates > Hermatobates lingyangjiaoensis. Next base: position 1,194,528 of record JAPFBL010001930.1, on the reverse strand, counting down.
ATTTTATGGGTTTTGCAGTTATATATTTTTTTAATTATATGTTTTTACAGCTAACAATATAACATTATATTGTTTGGCTAACTTATGGTTAAGGTAGTGAATTTGACAACAAAACATCCCTGAAACAGTATAAATATTAGCAAACATCAACTGAGGTACTGATTAAAGATGTGGAGATTGTGATGAAGGATTGACTGCGGGAGTCTAATGTATAATACAGTGTGGTGGTCCTGTTGAAGCTGTTGGACTTTATTATGCCTTAAGGTTTGAGACAAGCTTTGGCAGTATTTAGAATAAGCCCAACAAGAAGGTAATGCTATAAGCGGCTTGTGCTTTAACTTCTAACGCCTTATGGCTAAGAAGTTTATCTGAAAGCGTACTTATTTCTCAAGTCTGCTGAAAAGCAATGCTTTCTGGCTGCTGCATTCAGCACTAATTTAATACTGAATCATTTTTTGTATCATAAATTATTCAACGAATAGTATAGTACAGCAAATAGCAAACCCATAACAATACTTGTCATATTATAGTGCTTAACTTTCATATATGTTCTACAAAACATTAGGGTTGAAGAACTGAGAGATTTAAAACCTTAGAAATCGTAAAACAATTACATATAAAGATCCGCTTCACATTTTATAAATATAACAAGGTGTGAGGGGTCGTGGAAAATCTCCAACAGTACTTCAAGTGTGATCATCAACCGTAGAGGCTCTTCCGAGCGGTCATTTCCGATTTCTCTACTATCAAAATATCTACACTGATCTCTTCATAAAGTTATATTTACATTGTATACAGAAATTACCACAATGGCTTACGTCCTTTCAAAGGAAACAAGTATTACAGTAAAACCAATCAGCCTCTAAACTGACCAGCAGAGAAAAACAAACATTTCCTCCTCAAAACAGACTCCATCTCAGTCCTGAAAGCACTCAATCCGAATCATTGCCATAATATGACTATTGTTGCATGATAAAAATTTCCTAAAATTAAATTATTTAAAAAGACAAAATTACACTAAAAAGACAACTTTTAATTAACTAAAAGATATTCAATGAAATTTTACAAAGAAATTGTTTAAAATAAGTTAAGAGATCAGGTGATATTAATTTATGTTCTTTCCTGTAGTTATGGTAGTGGTAGTTAAGGATCCAGTAGTGGATAGTGGAATATTAAGTGATATTATTAAGTGGTCAGAAAGTCAGTCACATATACAACTTAAATTTTCAACAATGTGGAATCTTTTATTTTTACTTTACATACTTTAGTATGTAAACTTTATTATGTCTGCTCTGCTCAAATTTCCTCTGATGTTCCAAGCTCTCTTTCTCTCTTCTTCAGTTAAGTATTTTTCAGCGAATGCTAAATACTTGGTTTGAAAATATCTTTCAATGTTACATTTTTTGTTGTTTGATTATTTTTTGCCACATCAAGCACATAGGTATGCTAAAGTCGTTGGTGGTGAAGGTAAATGAATCAGTCCACATAGGATCTCTCTCTCTATTTTCTTTTGAAAATTTTCTTTTTAGGGACTTTTCCATGGTTATTTTAGGCAGTCACACACTTTAGAAGCAGCCTGCAAATAAAAGAGAAGGCTATTGACTTTGATGTGCAAGTTTTAGTTGCTGAAAACTTTGTCAAAATCAGATTTTAAAGTATCACCTCAAACTACAACATAACTACGCAGTAAATAAATAGAAAAATACTGATATATAAATAAAAAAATAAGAAGGAACCTTTATTAAAGTGTATGTGTTTTTTTTGTTGAATCACCAGAGGGAGGGTGAATAACTACTTGCTGCTCGAGAGTCGCAGGTTGCCGACCCGTGCTCTAGTTGGAAGCAATAAATTTTAGTAATAATCAAAAATATTATTTTTCAATTTTTATAATGTCTGCCTGCTTATTGCTGACTAGCTGATTTTCAAAATTTTTATGAACATTCAATATAAGATTCCTTATAACATTCAAACCGTTTAATGATTTTAAGGTAATGCAATCAGTTATGTGGTATTTACTCATGGTAGGGTAAAAAGCTGATAAAATACTCTCCACATAGAGAAATTTAATAGTATAAACAACGTGTTTTGAAAACGTAGTGTTCTTCTTCAGGCATTAACTAAAAAAATACAATAGCATCATATAGAGCTATCTATAGTATAATGTAAATTGTGCAAAATAAATAAGGAAGAGAGTACATACCCTAGGGTGAGTGTCTGTGGTACAGCTGACTGAGAATAGGATGGAAGTTGGTGAGGGTATAGAGTGTACATTTCTTTCATATTGGAGAGCAGGTACATTTCTTTGTTATTTTCTCCCTGGCCTTTACATTCGCTCGAAGACTAAGTGTAGAAAACATATTGAAAATATAACAGAGAACTATAACCAAATACGAACAACAAATATAAAATAGAGAGAAAATAGATTTTTCTTTATTTATATGAATAAATTAAGAAAAGTTGTGCACTTAGGAATTTGTTCATCGAGGCAAGCAGAAGAATTATCGCGCACTGTTTTTTCTAATTTCATACCCTTTGAGAATAGATATTTCACGGAATTTATTGTTTCTATGTAATATATGTATGCTAAGGTCTGGATCAAATTGCTGATTATTTGTTATTAATTGTTTAGCAAAATGAGATTTCAGAGTCATATAGTTATTGTAGTGCCAATGAACTTAAGTAAACTCAAGTAATTTTGAAACATGAAAAAGGTACAATACCTTTTATTATGCAAATAAGGCTACTAATTTAAACCAGCTCATTTAGTGACTCTACAAACCTTAAATTTAGAATTAAGTATTACCTTAATATGACTATTGTTGTATAAAAAAAATTTCACAAAATTAATTTATTCATAAAGGCAAAATTACACTAAAAAGACAACTTTTAAGCTCTACCTGCACTAAATTGTCGGGAAAATTATTCCATTTTTGCTATAACTGACAAGACTGTTCTATCCGCATAACAAATGAGCCACGAATATATTGCCTGTGAGGTTGATAATACTTTACCACAGAGTTTGTTAATACGCCTAAACAATAATCCTATAAAATTAATGCAAAATTAAATTTATTTATGAGTTTAAAAATATATAGACTTATATTAAAGTTGAATGTATTTGGTATCATTTTTCTTTATTTTGCCTCTATATCTAACATATCATTATTTTATGTTTACTGCTACTATATTCTTTATTTATATTGCCTTTAATCCTTTCCTAAACGTCTTTAAGTCAGTCATGGTTTAAATAAGTCATCCACATTGTTCGGTCAGGTTTATTATTACAGGGTAAGCATCTACTGAAAGGTGGTTTAGTTTTTCACGTTAAGAGGTTAAGTAGATCACTTCTAATTTTACTGATTGAGGAAATAGTTAAAAGAAATCTGATTTTTTCTTTATGCGCTTTTCTCTATTCTAACAGAATGATTATATTTAATTTCAATATAGTTTTATAGAGGTGGAATAGAAAATGACAAAAAAATCACTAATAGCTGTCCAATCATGTAATAGTTTGTCTGCAAAATAAAATAAAGCCTTTTTCCTTTTGAATTTAAAAGAATGGAATTTATTTAGATACATTATCTAATTGTATCAACATTTTGAATTACACTAATAAGGGCAAAAAACTAGTATGAAATACAAAATTTAATGCAATGGCGCAATTTCAACAAGTCTTCCAACTTTGATTCAAAACTTTGGTATCATACAAAGTATGGTAATATGATTAGCATATGTGTTTGTATTTATAATTTCTTAGTACTTATTGTGAAGTTGGAAGAAATCCATTAAATGAAGTGCTTTTTAGAAGAAAGAAACAACTAGAAGAGAGAGCATAGTGAGGGTGTTAAAGTTAGTTCATTCTGTAAATTAAAAACCTTTGGCCTCTTGAAAAGGCTTTTTTAATATTTTTGTTGTTGATATTTTATATCAGTTAAAGAGAGGTGCTTTTGTGTACAACATTCTGTTAGTCCACTACAGTCACCCTCTTTGATAAGCCTTAATAAATTTTGAACAATATAGGAACTAGGGACAGGCTACTATCTTAGGCACCAATTAGAATTTTATTATGATATCTCAATAGAGCACTACTTTTTTCCGCTCTTCTGATCATCTTTGAGAATTAAAACTCTACATTTGCTATTATTTCCATGTCTTTAATCCAGATAAAAATTCACGCATTTCAGATAATCGAAATAGCAGTATAACGCTAAAAGACCACTATTAACTTCCACTTATCGTAGTTTGTTGACTTCGTTAACCTAATTTTGTTAAAATATCAGAGATCAAGCGTAAAACTTCTAATTATTAGATGTAATTATTTTTCAAAAATTAGGTAATGATCAATAAACAATTGAAATAAATCATATTTGAACTAATAAAGTGTAAAATACAGTAACTATTCACATCTTTCAAAATAATATGTGGTTAAAAAATACAAAATAAATACTTAATTATGCCCATTGCATTTAATTTATTCGTAATCTTTCAAAAATATTTTACAGATTTTATATTTTTTGGATAAAATCCAAAATATAAGATCTCTTGAGATTCCCTGAATTCAATTCAATACATTAATTGGTTTGTTTTGTACTTCTGTTAGTATGATGATTAAAAAAAATATTGAAGTTCATATTGGTTCTGAGACACAAGAGCAAACTCATTTCTGAGGAGGTACAATACTTTAACAAATCTATCTTAGTGTCAAAAAAATATTTTCTGAAAACAGGAAATGTATTCTAATGGCTCTTTGGTAAAAAAATTGCTTCGACTCATCCTCCACATAATATTCTATTTTTAGGCATAATCTTATGTTGATCCATCAAACGGTTTGGCTTGTATTGCCCTCACAAGCTTTGAATTATAAGTCGAAATTTCTGCATTTTATAGAAAAAAAATAGTCCTGTTGTTTTGTAAATCTGAGGATTTTTTTCATTGCTTTTGTAGCCTAAAAAATAATTCCAAAATTTCAAGTCATTAGAATTAGTAGTTTAGGAGAAAAAAAATATCTAAATGTCTAAAAACAGGTTTTTGGCAAAAAAAGGTGACTTTCCCATCTTGTATAATTGCTCCCAAACAATAGGGCAGATCTACGCTATGAGGCCCATTTTTGTGTGAAATATCAATTTGATCCATCAAAGATTCTGGACCGTAGCGTGGCCAAAACTTTGGATGCATACTAACCCACCCACCCACCAACCCACACACACACACGCACACACGCACAGTCATCATCCAAAAAACTTCATAAAACGACTCCTGGGACCTCAAAAAATGTAATTCCATTAAAATCTCGAAATCGAATTTTTTCACGATCACTATATTTTACTTATAGTAAAGGAAGGATATTTATTGTAAGTTGCTATTATCTCGGAAACGCAGGAGCAAATACATGTTTAATATGGCACTTTTTGAAAATTTTATTTATGATTCGATATGAATTTGTCAAAACGGTTTTAATTAATGTGGTTTTGACATTTGAGTGCCATTTAATATGTATACGCTGCGATCAGCCTAGCAATTGTCTTTCAAGAGAAAAGATCAGTTAACAGTCTGTAGTAGGAATTTCAACTTTTAAAGGGATCTGATTAACTTATGGAGACATACAAAATGCAGTAAACTATAGGCAATAAGTTTTAAATGTAGTCTGACTTGATTAAACTATTAGACAGATATTGAAGACTTTCTTAAATGATGAATTGGCGAAGTTCATAACCTGATGTCTATTTTTCTACTCGTGTTCCTAATGCGAAATGAGGAAAGCTTTCTTGTTGCGTTCTAAATACCTGACTATTTAATTAATTCCAGTCAAATTTATATTAATACTAGCTGATCAACGCGGCTTTACTCGGGAAACAATTTAATTACAACTCTAATAATAAATTACATATAACGGAAACAATTTAAATTTTCTATAGTTCCGTTACACTTAACTTTTTTGAGATAAACGAAATTAATACAGAATTAAAATTATAGATTACGCACAAAAAAGATGTAACCTAACACTGATTATAAATTGCACACATTGTTTAATACAATTGGTAGTTGATAGTTTAGATTGAGCAAATAATAAAAAGAATATGTTTTGCCGAAAAATACATAAAGAAATGTTGAAAGAAGCCTTAGCTCATTAAAAGTGATATGTCTTATATTTAAACAGATATGTCTTATCTGTTAAATATAATGACACGAATTTTAAAGCCACAAATCGTTTCAATTAGGAGCCAGTTAGTTGAAGAGGCTAAATCATATTACATTACATTTCATGAAATAATTTCAATTTGAAGACTTCACACAGTTTTAAATGTTTAATTAAAATTATATCGGTAACAAAATTGTCTCTTAAAAGTTTGAATACCAATATTTTGATGAAATATTATTTCTTTATGAATAATCATTGTATTGAAAAGTGTCAATTGAGTTCCAAATGTTAAATTCTACCTACATTTATCATTATGTAATGTTAAGAGTTATTATGTTAAGAACTGTATTTATACACTCAAATACATACAGTGATTAAGTTTTATATATGTACATTTTGATTTGAATATTTCTTCATCAATTTTTAATTCTTTATAGATTTCCTTATAAGTTTTACTGATTTAGACATTCATAAACGTCTTCTAGTTAGATATCATTGATATATATAATAACTTATCATTTTGCCTTTATGGAGTAGGGCCGGATACTAATTACTAATAATTAAATATTTTAAACAAACAAATTAATCAATCAGGAATAAATAAAGAAGCCTTACAATTATTAAATTTAAACAAAATACTTTAACTATTCTTTTAAGATTACAATTAATGGTTCAAATACTATCATTATTATTCGTAATACTATCTAGCATACTTAAAGTTAATAAGTTATTATTTAATGCTTTAAGCAAGTTAAACCAATTAGATATGAAAAGTTAATTGTAAACTATTGATAATAACTAAAGCTTTGTTAAAGTTAATAAGAAACCCATATCTAAGTTCTATTCGCTTGTCATTGTGAACTTTTATATAGTACACCAACTAACACTTCTTTTTGCTTTACTATGCTTGATTAAGGTACAAAATCAATAAAAATTCTTTAAGATTTGCATGACAAATTTTATAAATTGTTGTTTTTAAACATTTTATCCAGAGTAAAATCTTTTGTTCCTTTCAAAATACCTAAATATCGTCTACTAAAGAGAGGGTTTGTCATATTTTTTTATTGTATGCCATCATTTAGTGTTTTTTTTTATTATAACTCATTTGATTTAAAGACTTACTTGATAAGATCAAAACGGCACAATGCCAGAAATCAATTGGAATAATGCTTGGATTAATGATTTGTGATCCACTTAACATAGAATGCTTAAGTGCTCGCGAGGCGTGCTCAGGATAAAATGAAATGCCAACACTGCAATATACTCCACTGATTACTCCCTAAATTCCCACATATGAATTATTCAAATGAACATTTTAAGGATTCTCTTCAACCAGAAACTCTCTAAACTTTCATTATTCACCAGATATAATTTTATAAATTAAATAAAATCAGTTGAATATATAGAAAACACTTTCGTTTTAATAATTCTTAATATTTTTTTCCCAATCCATTAATTAGTACAAACGAATATTTAGGTTTGTTGCTAATATTAACAAGGATAAAATTTAATCTAAATTTATTTTCATGTATAATAAATGATAAAATCAGTGGTAACTCGATTTAGGACGAATATTTCTACATAAGATGTAACGGTGGTAACTCGATTTAGGACGAATATTTCTACATAAGATGTAATTTCGGAACCATGCTCCTCTGAATATATGAAGTTTGCTCGAGTTACGACGTACAAGGTAGTGTTGCATAGTGATTGTAATGAAACGAGTAGAAGTGAAGTAAAAAAAAATCTGGAATGGCCTACACTCAACTTTACTATAAGTAAACATAATATCATACTTCTTAGGTAAATAATATATAATGTTCCATTTAGGTATCATATATATGTCTAAATGGAGATATTTATTAGTTTTTCATTTCTGAAGGCAGTACTGATTGATTAACTTATAATTATGTATGTTTCTTTTTGTATATCACACCGCTGATGCATATAATAGCATTACAATAACCACAGTAGTATAACATTTTTGAAAAACGAAAGTGTGGATTTCGTGGTACGAAATAATCTCTTACAGGAGAACATGGCATTTTTCCAATGGACAGTGGGTCTCTTACATAGTTTATCTGACCTTCTACATTGAAGTTTTAAGAGAGTTTCCCATTTAAAAAATATTAAATGGTATTCCTATTTTTTCCGAAAACTGTCAGAAACATCAAAAGAAAAATGTAGTTTTAAGATAATTTTTAAATTTAAGTTGTAGGATAATTACATTTATTATTATTCAAAGAATGTTTTCAATTTTGAATTATGTTTTACATTTTTGGTTTTTTATAGAATTATTTTTACCGGGAATTTTATGGCTTCCTAATATTTAATAAAAATCACTTTTCTTTCCATTTGTGAAAAATCACATATAACAATTCACTCTGAGCCAGTTATCTTTTTCCTGCGTGTGTACTCTGTTTGGTATATTGATGTACTCTGTAGATGTATATTGAGAAAATATATATTAGTTCCAATCCAGTTATACATACTCAAATCAAAGTCAAAGCCGGCTATTCAGTATAATTTAAAACTTCTGTGTCTGGAAGCTTGAAATATTGAAAACTAATACATATTATGGTCAATAATAATACCCATGGTCAAACTCTATTCCTGGAGTTGGAGCCGGAGTCATAGCTTTTCAAATTATTGACTCCGGAGCTGATTTTAGGCCACTTTCCAGCTCTGCGTTTTACATTGCAAGTTTTTTCTCGGTACCACCGGTTTCAAACCCTTTCCTTCTTCAAAAGTAGTTCATAGAGGGATATAGCTACGTTTGTTATTATTTAAGTTTTAATTATTAAGTTTTTATTAATTCATATATAAAACTATAGGAGTGAAGGATAATTCTCTATGTGCATTTGTGAATGTCATTGGAGAACTTATAATCTGAAGTTGAATTTAGTTACAACAATGAGATGTACAATATGACAGGTGTGGCTCTGACCGTACAAGTCCCTTGGGATTCCGGTCCTCATTTCAATAATTTTAATGATATGTAATATTGATCAATTATTTCAAGATATAGCGACATTTATACAAATGTTGCATTATTGATTAAAATGTATGGACATGAACATTAAAATATATCAAAAAATCGGTTAGTTGTCAGTGGTTTGATATGGGTACTTATCGTAAAGTTGAGTGTAGGATACTTCAGTTATTTTCCTCTATAGCATTAAAAAAAAATTAGAAACTTTCTTAACTACTCAATTGAAACGAAACGACACCTCATGCAGTAAGAGTGGTCATTAATGCATTGTGCAGTGCAGTTCCTGCACAGTGGACTGATGTATAGAAATCGCTGCCAAACAAGACGAGTCAAACACGCAGCACTCTTCAACCTCAATTTGTATTCCTACGTGCGCTGTCATAATCACCAAATCAGGACATTTCTTTTATACTGGTAAACAAGTTGCATAATGCTTTTCATAAAACTGATTTATCTAGCTAACAAACCAAGAGTGTTGAAGTGAATTGAACATTTATTTTCAGTTTAATGACTTTGAACTTTATTTTACATACATATAGGTAATCAAAATGTATGTCAAATCAAAAGACATATACGATGAAAGATAAAAAAAATATCTTGAATTAAAGTAGTACAGAATAAAGTAAAATAATAGACTGCGTGTTCCAGATTTTTGCTAAAGTCATTTATTTTTAAAATATTTTAATCCAAATATGTTGTATTAATTTTTTATATCTTATAAAACTTTGACCAGCTTATCCGGTTTAACAGTTTTTATCCGTTTTTTGTTGATAAAATGAATAAAGATGTGAAGGACTAATCCTGGGAATATTTTCTTTTCTTTAACCTCCAGCAAGAACATTTTTTTTTTTAATTCCACTGAAATCACTCAAGAAAACAAAAGGAGATTCCGAAAGAGTAAAGACCTCGGAAGTGTTTACATTAGTTCTAGTGAACGAATCATATGTTCTTGTCTCCATGTGACATTATGTAAAAGAGTAAGTTGTAATGTTTAAGTCATCAGGAGATGCTCTGCCATTGTTCTTATAATTTGTGTAAAAAGTTTTCAATATTAGTTTAAGTTATATAACCCATCAATATCAAGCGGATGTATAATGTTCTTTTCAAAAGAATTGCATATACTGGAATCTATACGTGAATTTATTAAAGTAATAGTCCAAATATGCTCTAATGGAACACAAAAATAATAAATGAAGTGCTTATTTAATCAAATGTATTTTATAATTCCAATTATTAACTTTGTTTAAATTCTTTAAGGAGTTTTCTACGACAATATACAATAAAATAGTAGGTTTTTTTGAGAACAAATTTTGAAATCCACCTTTTTCGTTTGCAGTGTTCTGCATGAAGGATGACCTGAAAGTCATGATTATTCATTCATAACGCGACCTTCCTTCTGAGTCGAGCTTTTGTCTTTTTTTCTACTCAACTTCTATCTATGGCTGGACGGCCATTTGACGCGTTCCTTTCCTGTAATAGAGCCGTCTTCGTCATTCGATGAGGTTTCCTTAAGAAATATCCTCCAGGACACTGCTTCGTCCAATTTGTTAGCAGTTAACTCATCCTACATACACAGAGCTGATTCTACAAAGAAACAGTAGGCTGATACTATTGTTGATTGCTGATCCTATATTGTTTATTCCACGTACTCAAGGGTATGTTGGTGGGTGTGCATTTGTAACGGTAATGGATGTATGTCAGCAAGTCGACTAGCCACAATGCCAAAGATAGTGTTGCGAAAAGCGAAACATTGAAGATAGAATCTGATCTGGTTATAGTTTCTGGATACTTGTTTTGAACTCCTCCACTTGGTAGACTTGTAGAGGTGCTGGAGGTATCTAACCTAAATATGGAGGCAGACAGAAACATAAATTTTCTTATTATGTAATTTAGAGTCTCTTGAGCTTCGTTAAATGCTGAAAACTTGCCATTAAAAGCTGCACAGATTTTGATAAGGTCAAAATAAAAGCCACCATACGCCGATTCCGAATTCATAGATCTGCATGTGTGAACATTTATATTGTGAGTATTTAAAGGCAATAATTTTGAAGAAAGTTCCTTTCATATAATAAGGTGAGACATAGACCTTCTTATATATGACATTTAGAATGGATGTTGAAATGGGCGTACAAAGTAATGCGGTATGTAGTTCATGCATTTACCAAAGCTTCAATTTATGGATGCTTAGACTAGTTCGGAGCCGTATCGACTAACTAGGTCTGCATCCAAATTGTTCTCAATACGTGCACCCGTATTTTAGTCACGGCTGCAGCTTTACACACCTCAAATATTCATATTCAACATAATTAGTTCGACAAATTTTCGATGATCATGAGTTTTTATGCTGAACTGTACTTCTGAAAAAGTATTTGGTGTGTCTTGCGTTTTTAGCCATGTTTTGGTCATGAGGTAAATGTTCCAAAAGTTCTCAGACACTCTGTGACAGTGACATAAATCCTTCTCACAGCATTATTCTACGCTATATTTAGATTTGTTTTCGTATTCTTACTGGCCGTGAAGAGTTCTTCATTCCCATTCTTGGTGGATTAGAGACGACTTCATCATCTTGATAGTTCCAAATTAACTTTTCATTGTAAGGTGTCGGAGAAGTCGTCACATCGTCATAGCCAACCTTTATTGTGTGCGTCTTAATAGAGTAGGTAGAGAGTTGAGGGGTTGTTTCATCTTTGTTGATATTCTGAAGAAAGTTCAGAGTCACTCAAGAAAGATGTTGATTGCTCCTTCTAGATCCTTAGCAAACCCCTTGTGAACAAAATAGTGACATTGTCAGAACAAGCTAGGGTCTCACTTAACTCTCTTGAACCAAGCTTTTTAGTCTTCATAATTCTATCTACAAAATCTAATGTGTATTTATAGAAAACTACATCCATTCAAGGGTGGGAATAGTAGCACATGTATACCACCTATTGAAAACTTCATATATTTTAAATTTATACATAAAAGATAAAAATATAAAAAAACTTGATGATTTTGTAAATTTTTCTCATATTAGGAAGGTTAGATGAAATTAATTTATATATTAATAGAATATATGTTTTAATACACTATTTAAAAACAATTTTGCTTTTATTTGAGTTTTATTACTCAATGAATGATTGTTTCAGACGAGTCCAATTCAACATTGAACATTAACAGCGTTGCTGGAAGTCAAAACGTATTCATTCCACAAAAATCAGCTGTTCGTCTGTAAGTTCTTTTTAAAACATCAGTCTTATCTGATCCTTAACTGAACTATTGTTTTTTTTATGATATAGCATATTTCTTTATGTAATAAAAAAATCTAATTTGTTTATTTATTTCTTCTTTTTAATATTAAAATCATTTCAAACCAGTTAAATTTGGACTGATTACAAAGAAAAATGTAACACATTAACTGAAACCATTTTTTTTAAAAAAATTTTCGGATGGTTTTAGACGTATTCAGATATGATTTTATGATGTTTAAGTTCTCACCTTACCATCAATTATCTTGCCACAAGAAAATGATTTTATTTAATTACTTAGGTAAAATAATGCTTTCCTCGTTTTTTAATTAATTAATATTCATATTAGGAAAGAATAATTTCACAATTAACATGTTGAAAATTTTTAAATTTTATATTTATATTATTATAAAAATATTAATAGTTGTATTAAATATTAAAAATATTTAATCAATTATAAATAAATTATCAATAGAACAAATCAATTTTTCATTTTTTTTTAATTAAAATTGAATGCAGTTCAAAAATTATATACCATTAATAACAATTAGAAAACAATAAATAAAGGAAATTATAAGTTCCTATGGTGAAACTTCTATCCTTTTTTATACGATCTAAACCAACATACTTTAAAGAAAAGTTAATTAACCATAGTATATTTCACTTTTATTACCTTTCATGTTTTTATGTACATGATGCAGATATTTTTTCTTTTTTAAAAGTGTTATTATAGTTATAGTGACAAAAGAATTTTTTTTGTTGCCAGCTTGCGAGGGACTACAAGAAAGAAACTAGAAATTTTCCTGATATTTTCTTTGCTAATTGGATTTCTACTTCTGATTGCTTTAATTACGAGCCTTTATATATGTAAGTATTCTTATATTTCTGTTAAAATTTATTAATAATATTCTCTAGGTGTTTGTATAGAATACATATACATGTTTACGCTTAAAATATCAAAAAAGGTGACGTAAAAAGACTTATGCAAAATTAAAAATAACACAGGTTACTAATCGAACAAACTTTTAATTTAATCAATATTTCGAGCTTTGGTTTATCTTCATTAATATCATAACCAATGATATTAATAACAATTATATTAATAGTTTTTAATTAATTATATGTAGTAGATCAATTAATGATCAAACCACAAGTTGGGTTTTTGACTCTGACGAAGACAGCTTGTTACGGTTGAAAGATCTTAGTCTAGTTTTCCCATTTCATATTGTGGTTTGATCATTGATTGTTGTTTCATATGTTTATGTGAAATCTTTTTATTGTAGTAGATCAATTATTCACGTATAATAAATACACAATAAAACTAAATACATGTGTGTATTTTTTATTGAAAATAGCGGAAATATAAAGAAATTAAATGAAATATTGGTTAATTATTAGTAATAGGAGGACAGCGAACTCCAAGTAAACAAAAATATGCCTTTGCTGAATCACTTGAAGTTACCTTTGAGTTACAAAAAGACATCTGATTGAGAACTTGAGCCACATAAACTGTCATTAAAACAAGTCCATGGGAAATAGCACAAATAGGTTACCACGCCGATCAATTCCCTGTGACAATCCAATCACAGATTTAATTTAGTGGCTGCAAAAACAGTATTCCATGTACGGTCGTCCGAGGAGGACTAGGTAGGCATTATTTCGGAGAGGGAAGTAAGGCATGTTCGGTAGGTAGGTTTGACTGCCGAACACTAACTTGACTTTATTACCTGTTAGCACTAACTTCTTTACTTTATTTTGTATTCTCATATTCTTATGTAATTGGCTTGATATCTAAGTTAAAATAATATATGATAAAAAATAATATTTAAGTTATTCAAATAACAATATTGATAGTGATTGTAAATTATAGGTAACATTATTATATATTAAATGAATGTTTTATGTGAAAGGAAAATTGTTGTAGATGCTATTTACTTTCTAATTTATTGAACTATTCTGTTTAATGTACTTATTAATTTCAGTGTTATCCAATGAAGACATCCTTTGTCAAACAACAGAATGCGTGAAATCAGGTATGGATGAAAGTGACAGTGAAATATAATGAATAATTTAGTCATTAACCAAACAAACTAATTAATTATTAAGTCAATTAAAAATGTAAAACACTATCAATATAATTATCATTTACAATAAATTACAAAATTGAATGATTTGCAATCATAATGTCAATAAATTTTCGAGAGTCTGTTATTTGTAATCAATAATAAATGAATATTCAAGACGACATCTAAACTTTCTGTATTAGATCTGTAAAGTTTTTAATAAATCCTTCTTAAAATGATCAATTTCTATCCTAAAGTAACGCTAATATAAATCTTGATGGGATTTTATTGAAAATAATTAATTGACTTATTTTATTTTTTAATTTTTGTGTTACTGAACACAGGCATTGAGGTCCATGGGAGCAAATTGTCTTTAGATATATTAGAATAAATCAACGTCTAATATAGTTATTAATAAAATTGTTTCTTAAAAAATTCATATTACGATTCTTTAATTCTTTTTCACTAAAATGGTCATTGAAAAATAAAATTTTGGAGACTCTTTTTGGAAGACGATATGTTTTAAACAAATTTATTTCAACTGTACTTTATTTATTACTACCATTTATCTAGAAAAAAAATTCAGTTATTATGATCTTAAATTTTTTATCTTTAGGCACTATGAATTTTGGGAAACTGATAATTTTGTCATACTAATGCCGTAGCTTTTTTCACTCTGATTGACACTCGCAGACACTTGAGTCTTTTGTCATGAAACTCAGCTTATTATCAGCGAATGCTTAATTACATGCGGTTTTTTTTTTAAAAATCAAGCCATCATTGACCTCGATGCCTAATTTGCTTATTGCAATCTTTTTAAATATAATTTTATATTTCATTTTATATTATTCTGTTGATATTGTTTTGCTATTTTGCATGCATATTTTTAATTTATTTATTATTATACTTTATTTAACATTATTTTTTATAAACGCTTTAACAGTAATTTAGCTGCCAAATATTAATTGGATATATTTTAGTATTATATTTTTACATCTTTCAAAATACATTTGGCTTTTATGAAATATTATTTGCATGTAATAGAGCTTTGTAGGAAGTATGATTTTAATAGAACTAGATTATTTTCCTAGTATGATTATATATTCTAATTTATTAATGGCCTAAGATTATAAAAACAATTTTAGTCCTACTGTCTAAATAAATCACTAAATCGAGCAAATAATGTTCTACTATAACAGTAAGGATGCTAAACTACACCAGTTATTTAGTTATAAATCTTAACATCCACCAAAACTCACTCAAATGTTTTTAAACAATTTTAGAAACAAAACTTCAATTATATTCTATTTATATGGTTGTTTCTATGTTCTGAAACTGAAGTATTTTAAACATGAGATACAATTATATTTCTTACTTTTTAGTTGATTGATAGGAATAGGATCTTCGTATGTCTACGTTCCTGATGGAATTATATTAATATTCATAAACAAAGTGAGAATTAAATTAAAAAACAACCTAATAAATATATGATAAAACAATCTTTTAAACTAATTATCTTTTAAAAAAGTGGTGTTAAAATACGTGTCGCTATTTCTATTATTATTATATATATATATATAATGTTCTTCAGTTAGACATTATTATTAAGGTGGTCCCCCCCCCCCCCCCCCAATAATTTCATTATATCCTTCTATTTCGAAGAGCTTGTTTTTATTACTTACCGAAACTATCGAAATGTATTTTTTCTTATTTCTCTCAAGCTTTCTAATCCTGTAAAGAGAATGTAAGAGTATGGACGTCGCAGCTGCTGAACATGTCTTATAATTAATTCCAGTCATTACTTTAATTCATTCTTCCGTAATAATTCCATCACATATCATTTCAGACTTCATATTAAAAATTCAAACAACAACACCGTCGTAAGCCTAAGCCAAGAATGTACCTCATA
The DNA here is from genome assembly GCA_026182355.1 of Hermatobates lingyangjiaoensis. Lineage (NCBI taxonomy): Eukaryota > Metazoa > Arthropoda > Insecta > Hemiptera > Hermatobatidae > Hermatobates > Hermatobates lingyangjiaoensis. The sequence goes on along the minus strand of JAPFBL010001930.1, from coordinate 1,178,201 downwards.
AGCTATGTATCTGTATGCTATTCACAAATATGGATTTACTGCCATATTAACTGCCACAAATATGGATTTGTGGGTGTTAAATCTGATTTGGTGCGGCACACACAAACAAAAACAGTATCGAATTATTAAATGTTTATTTTATTTCTTTATTTTTTCAGTTTCAGTATTCATTCATTCCTTTTTTTTCTTTATATTTTACTTATTTATTATCATAAGTAAATTCCTATATACTCGTATTTTCCTGCTTTTTACATCTTCATATGTACATACAACGTCTTACTCTTTCTCCTCCTTTCCATTTTTCCCTTTTTTCGATTAGTGGTAACTCTATCTAGTCAGAAGAGGTTCGCTGTTTTGCTGTTTGATGAGTCGCTGCCTTGCCACCTTAACAGGGTACTTCTTCATCTTCTTCGAATGAATTAAAGAAGTGAGTACTTGTCACTTTTGAATGTGAGCACCTCCTCAGTAATTAACCTCTATCATTCTGAACGGTTTTATTTTTAATTTTATATATATGGGTAACTATAAAATAACACAAGAAATACATTCAACAGAAGATTTTTGGTAATAATTCTTCGATTCATAGCTCTTTGTCAGAATAGTATTAGGTGGAAAACTTCATTTCTTCTTATATTTTTCTGCTGTTGGTGAACTACGATTCAAAACAACAATTGCAGGAACTGTTTTACCTTAAACGCTATAACGATATGAGAATTGTGTCTCTGTTTGTAATCTCTTCAACATGTAAATTTTTGACTGTTTTTATCAATGTCATGTAAATGATGTTGCATGCTATGTGCAACTGTGCCTTTCTTTAAGTATTGTAATTTTTGGACCTTAAGCTTCAATTAAGAGAATGTATGGGCCAGACTGGTGATAATTTTCCTATACAATCTGAGAAATTTTATATGGTGGGGGTCAAGCTAACACTTGCTCCTGTAACTTGGAAAAGAAATAATGTCTATATTTCTAGCTATACACTATTGACCAGTGACCATAAAATATATTACACAATAACAAGAAAGATCAACACACGCTTTCTATTATTGCCATAACCCCGGTATCATTCTGTGACCAAGAAACTCCAGATTGTGGTCTACCTACTAGGCAGCCTACACTCTACCCTCGTGAACCACTAATACGTGCGTCTGAAGAGGAGGGGGAGGGGGGTGGCAGAGCTGCAAAAAGCATTGACCGCGAGGCCCAAACAACCACCACGCAGCTCCCCACCACCGACGACCCGACAAATATTTACAAGAATTACAATCAACTTCACCATGACATAACAAACTACACAAAAGTACAATTATAAAAAAATAGTTTATCTGGAGAGGCAAGACATCAATTAATATGTAAGAACCGTCCTCTCAGGCGGCAGATGCACAACCCATTAATTCATGGAGCACATTGATGAATACAGTGGACTTCAGAAATTACTATAATTACGAATTACTGCCCAATACTATGTAACTATTAAGAGTCCTAGATTCAGATGACTCTTAATCCTTTAGGCTTATCCAATAAGTATCGCAGGTAATATTTAATAGGGATTGGGATTAGAAAGAACTATGACAGCTAGTGAATAATAACATACTTTTTCCAAGAGTTTCAGTTTTCTAAATAATTTCCAAGTAATAAAATAAATCAATGATTTAATGATTTTAGTTGTATATTTAGATATAGTAAATTGAGAGAAGACAACTCCAGATAATTTTTTTAATTTATATATTTTTTTTTTTGGTAAAACTTTGAAAAACTTATTCACGAATAATCAGAAAAATTTTCTGTGATAGTACAAAATGCCATCAGTCCCGAGCCTGTATGATGTCAGGTTCTCATTGAAGGTACATTCTCTTATAAAACTACAGGTGTCTTATGAAACATAGTGACACCTGTTGTTGAATGAGTTTAATAACTGCAGCAGTTGCAATATAAATAAGACGAGTATACTAAGTGCTTATACGTGCTTTAATTAATATTAAAAACAATATTAATTTCATTTATTAATTGATGTTTGAATAAACATGTATATTCTTTGAAAGAAATATCAAGTTCTTTGTTCGCAACTGTTAAGTAACTTAATACTCTTAAAAGAAACTATTGAACGCACAAGTCACAAAAGATTATCAATCAACTTTCCCATTTTTCCATACATACTGGTTTTCATCTCTCTAATATAAAAAAAATCCTATGTACAATTTCATATAAACAGAAATTCTAATTAAGAAGAATTATAAGTGCGAAAACTTTAAGCTTAAGTCCTATCTTAATTTAACAAGATAAATTTTTATTATAACAAAAATATACCACTCTTACGGCAAACGGTTTCTTCATACTATAGTCAAAGCACACTGACTGCTATTCTTTATAGCACTGTTATAGAAAGATAATGAGGCCTTCCCTTGCGTTAAATGTTGATTTCCTATTTGACTTAGGCTTCTTATATTATCTTAGTTTATCAAAACTATTACTTATTTTATTTCCTTTACTATTTATTTTTAATTAGATTTAATTTAATATTAACTATGTTCAAACCCGATTTCCATCTTTAGTTTCTTGTCTTTATCCTTCTTTTTTCCTTGTTAATGGTTCAATAACAATATCAGTGATAATTGTCTTATAAATAGATTGTCTGTCGGTTAGTTGGTCTATTAATTATGACTCTGTGAACTATTATATGTTCAAATATTTCTAGTGCATTTGCTATTGTCAGTCTTAGTCTAGTCTCTCTTTTGTGGAACAAGCGACACGAGTGATACGAAATCAACAACGATTCAATGGAAGGGCGATTATTATCTCCTATAACATTATAACACAGAACCATTCATTTCATGCTCGATAATGGAGGAGTTTAAAAACCGGTCGAGACATGAGAAAAACTTACAAAGTAAGCCAAATGCTAACAAACTCTTTAAATATTAACAATAATATTGTTTAAATTAAATTCACTAAGGTAATTTTTATAAAGATTTTCAAAATGACAAAATACGAATCATACACAGAAGGAAGAGTAATTCACCTTCTTTTGGTAAATATTTATTCACTGCAAGAGTAATATTTCCTAATTGTTTAGTCGCTTTTTCTAATGGCAGAGGTATTTTCACAATGTTTTAAGATTAAGGTCAAACCTAATGCGAAGCTTATTAAAGTTGATTAAAGTCAATTTCAGCTCTTTTTAAAATCTCATCAGCGAGATGAAAGATATGAACAATATTTATCTTTCGTAATGGGTCGCTTTATTTTCATCAGTACTGTTGGGGAAGTACAGGAGACGATTGACGTATCTTTAGTCCTTGATTAACGTGAATCGATTATTACTTTTCAAATAATACATTATATATATATTATATTATAAAAAATAGGTTATATATTAGTATAATATATATAAATATAGATATATCATATATTATACATATACTATATAGTATATATAGTACATTATATATATATATATATATATATATAAAGATTCCACATAAACACGTGAAATAACAATCAATTATCAAACCACAATATAAAATGGGAAAACAAGACTAAGATTTTTCAACCGTCACAAGCGGTCTTCGTCAGAGTCAAAAACCTAAGTTGGGTAGTTGGGTTTTTGACTCTGACGAAGACAACTTGTGACGGTTGAAAGATCTTAGTCTTGTTTTCCCATTTTATATTGTGATTTGATCTTTGATATATATACATATATATATATACTTAAAATAAACAGTGACACATAGACTGATACATAACAAAAGACTCACTTTTCAATATTTCGGCCGTAATGGCGGTCGTCCTCAGGAGAAGAAGTGAATTGACGGAGGGACGACAGTCAATTGTTCATGTCTTGTAATTCATTCTCATGTCATTTTAAAATTGGGAGAATATATATGTGCGAAATAAAAATAGACTGTCATCCCTCCGTCAATTCACTTCTTCTCCTGAGGACGACCGCCATTACGGTCGAAATATTGAAAAGTGAGTCTTTTGTTATGTTTCAGTCTATGTGTCACTGTTTATTTTAGGTGTTATCTGTCCTGCCGGACTGTTTTTCGTTTATCATGGTATATATATATTATTTACTATGCTTGCTTAAGAACGTTTTTACATTTCAACAGTCCAATTTTTTCTCTGTTAAATAAATTTTAGGGTATTTAAAAACGGTATGGAAGAAAAAATTTTATTCAAATAATTGTCACAAAAAACGACATACTCTTATTCACCCATGCAATGTAGACCCGATTTAGTATAGTTTATGTTATATTATGGAATACCATTTCCTTATTACCACTTTATTGAGTTATGACCTTTTCAAAACATTATAAAACCTCTCGAATTCAGATTTGCATGCTTTTTAACTGGTATAAATTTTATTTTATCAAAATAAATTGTTCATATCTTGTACTTCTGTCTCATGTCATTTTAAAATTGGGAGAATATATATATGTGCGAAATAAAAATAGTGTGGATTTTTTTCTATATTCTATTGCAAATTGATTGAGGTGAAAAACGAAATATGGCCTAGAAAGGGGGCGGTAAGTATGAATACCATATGCGTCCAGCTAAACTTTTTCATACAACTAGCAATATCAAACTGCGTAACAGACATATTGTGGAATGTTACCAAATAAAAAAATAACCATACAAAGCGACAATATTTTTGAATACTCGTACATTCTTGTTGCCTTTACGTTTTTATAAGTTTCATAACTATCAGTAGGTTTATAAGTTTTTAAAGCTTTTAGTACGTTTTTAGTTTATAAGTATCAGTAATATCTTTTGTTTATAGTTATACTTCCTATTTTATTTTTGGCTCATTATAAGAAATTCTAAGAGCTGTTGGCGTCGGTTTTTACACAAATATCCTTTTTGTTTATAGTTATACTTCCTATTTTAGATTTGGCTCCTTATAAGGAATTCTAAGAGCTGTTGGCGTCGGTTTTTACACAAATATCCTTTTTGTTTATAGTTATACTTCCTATTTTAGTTTTGGCTCCTTATAAGGAATTCTAAGAGCTGTTGGCGTCGGTTTTTACACAAATATCCTTTTTGTTTATAGTTATACTTCCTATTTTAGTTTTGGCTCCTTATAAGGAATTCTAAGAGCTGTTGGCGTCGGTTTTTATACAAATATCCTTTTTGTTTATAGTTATACTTCCTATTTTAGTTTTGGCTCCTTAAAAGGAATTCTAAGAGCTGTTGGCGTCGGTTTTTATACAAATATCCTTTTTGTTTATAGTTATACTTCCTATTTTAGTTTTGGCTCCTTATAAGGAATTCTAAGAGCTGTTGGCATCGGTTTTTATACAAATATCCTTTTTGTTTTTAGTCCATATCAAGAATTTTCTGGCGGTCACATCTGACTTGATATCATAATGTGACATGATATATTTGTGACAATCATCTTTGGTGATATTATATTCGGTAATCATCATTTCGATGATATTATCGCCAGAAGTTTTTACAACAGTCCATCACTAGCTCATATCATAAGTATAACGCTAGCTTTCGTTGTTGATTCACGTTTTACAAGTTCTTATCTTAGGTATTTGTTAGCAGTTTTTTTGGTAAACTCTGTTCTCTGATATCAAACTGTACGGCTTGTGGTCAGACTAGTTAATACTCGTAACTTTATGTGATTAGAGTTTGACCTATGTGAAACCACATCGAGAACTAGAATTCAACTGATTTAGGATTCTTCACGGTCCATTGTTATCCAAATGATCATATTATCAGTAAATAATAGGTAGGAACCTCCTAGATTACTGATTTTTGCCTGATAGACAAAAATCAATCACATTTCAGCAAACAGCAGCTCAGTTCAGCTCAATATTTCTTGTGATTTAAAACATGAAATTAATTTATCTCCAATTCAGTTTTTCATTAACAATTGAAACACCAAAGGATTTTTCTTAAATATCGTCACAAAGGGGAAAGTGCAGGACGTGATTTGAAGCATCATTGAAAGACTGAACAGAACCGTCCAAACAAATCAAGTTGCTCCAGTTTGTATGATATAATTATATTATAAAGTCCTCATCACAGTTTTCAAAGATTAAGAACATTAGCTTGACCTATATTCTACAGCAGAAACTCAAATATATATGAATAAATGAAAGTTGAACTACTTTAATTAATTATATCATCATTTTATAACTTAATGATGCCTTTAATCAATTCTTAGAGTTTATTTGTTCACATATTTTTTGCAGTTGCATTAGATATTCTATTTAAAGTAATGTATTTTCTGAATGATAGCTACATTTAATTTACTTTTCCATTGATGCTTCTGATATTCCTTATGAAATTTAATAGGAAGTTTTTATATTAGGTCAGGTTTTTTCTCATAGGTAGCGTAATTGTCTTTAATACTGAAAGTTGGACATTCGAATCGTAGTCATAACCATGAATTTTTTGGACATTTGGATGAAATAAAAATCACGTCAAATGCAAATAAATATATAGTCACATCATGATTTCTACGGTCAATTAGTTCTAATAAATCAGTCAATTAGTATTAGGTCAATTAGTATAAATTAGGTCAATTAGTCGTCGTAAAAATAAAAATGGTGTAATTCAAGGTTATACGTTATTGAATTTGAAACGTTATATTGAAACGTTATTGAACATAGATAGCATTGGGTAATTATAGTGCACACCTATTCTGAAATGTGGAGATACGAGTATATACTAAAGCAGAGATCATAGAGAAAAGTTAGAAGTTATAATGGCACTTTTGGTCATCATTATGGGAGAGGTCTACCTACTTCACTAATATTAACCAAAGTAGAAATAATAGGGTCATTGCAAAAGTTTTTTAGAAAAAAATATTCCATTCATTAATTAATAGATTAATTGATAGATTAATGAATTAACTAAAACATTAAAGATAGAGAAACGAATACAAATGTCCCTATTGGATAACGGCAAACTTAAAACAAAACTTTATCGGATAACGGATAACCTGCTATACTTGTTCGGCTTATTTACAATGATTGATTGTATTAGACATTTTTTATCAGAATCGAACCAAATTAAAGATAAAGGGTGATTATCTTTAATAGAGGTTCTTCTGAACTGAAAATAGCTTCCATTAGTTGACTGGAATGGCCCTCTGACGATCTCTAATGAAAACATCCAAGACTACGGTCAGTGGAGAGACTTCCGCATAGCCTCTCCAGCGAAGTCACTCGTCGTCATTATTCTAGCTGAAACATCCTAAAATTTCATAACAACTCTAATCGAGTTTAACTTCCAATTTCTGTGTATTATCCAAGATGATTATATTTCATTATATTATTATTTCACCAATAATATATACTTATATTCTTCCATCAAAGGTTTTCCTTCGTATACTTTCCCTATTATTGCGGCTGACTGTGTGTGAATTTACTCAACTTAAAAACTAATCTACCAACATGTATGACTATGGCTTCGTGTGAGTTCAAAATTTTTGCTTTAGCAAAAGTAAAGTATAGCGAACATTAAAAAAAACCCCGATGTTCTTTTTTAATGAGGTGTGTGTGTGTGTGTGTGTGTTTGGGGGTGGGAGGGGAGAACCAAAAGTTTTTGGACAAGCTACAGGCCACACCGGATGATGGATACCCAAAAATGGCCACTCTGGAATATCGAAAATTTGGGATTATTATGAAATTAGTAAGAGCAATAACTGAAAGAAATCTTAGATTTTAAATCAACTATAAAATCATTTTACTTTAATGAAATGATAAAATTGTAACTTATCATTGATTCTGAAAAACTGCTAAAGGATACAGGTCACACCGTTTGACCGATCATAATAAAATTATACCCAAAAATAGCATATTTTGAGAAGGTAACACAAATTTCCTTTTGTTAAAAGAAGCATTTTATGATTTCCGAAGTTTTAACATTAAATGGTTAACTATAGAATAATAATTTTTTGGAAAATTTTACGTAAATTATTATGCTATAAAAAAAAATGTGAATAATTTCTGATAACCACAAGAGAGAATATAACTCAAAACTGAAAACTCAACTTCAGATAACCTTCTCTTTTTGCTGGGTTTATTTATATTGATTTATTAGACATTTATTGATCAGAATCGACTCAATCAAAATCGTTATTTAAATGATTAACAGAAGAGTTTTTGAAATTTATTAATGTGTTAATATGTATTTAAGAAGAACAAAATTCTTAAAATCATAAAAAAAACGCATTATGAAATTACAGTAGGAAAAATATATTTTATGATTCTCTAAGGTGAAGAATGGTTGCCTAGAGCAACTGTTGCAATAAACCTACATTTTCAACCCTTAAACATTTCTAATTACTAACATGTAGTTCTCGTTCTTTTTTCTTTCATTTTGACAATATGCCTACTATTTTATTCTACATATCTGGTATTAAAGAAAAATCAAATTCCATATTAGGTTTGTCCTTATTTCGAATATTTCATAAGCTTACAATATTGGAGGAGTAATATTATACTAAAAGTAAGAACTATTAGGCGCTATCTCTATTATTATCAGATAGTTTTAGTTAATATGAACTTTCATATGTGGCGCCACACTTAGAAGAGTTTCAGCCAACTTGTAATCAGAAAGGGACCAGGTTACAAATAAAATTCTTTCATGTCACGATTACTTCCTGTAAGGAATTCTTTAAAAATAAAAAAATAAAAAACATACCTATTACAAAGGCAAATCAATATAGCGAGTTCAAAAAACTTTGGTTAACAAGAAATAAAATTTGCCATTTTATTATGGCATTTATTATGGCTATTTGCCATAACCAACGTCAGTTGGGTTTTTTGACTCTGACGAAGACCGCTTGTTACGGTTGAAAGATCTTGTTTTGTCTTGTTTTCTCATTTTCATATTGCGGTTTGATCATTGATATATATATATATATATATATATATATATATATTAGTGTAACTAGGTAGCAGATGGAAATGTGAGATCCGAAATCTTAAAAAACTGTATCGAAAAATAATACATAGAGAAGTTGGGAAGAAATTTAATAATGTTTATATATATATATCCACTTAAAATTCGAAAAAACTATCCAAACTGGACGCAAATCAGTTCACAAATGAAGAAAAGCAACACACAGAGAAAGAGACACACTTACAAACTCAAATTTTCGGATGATCCGTCTTCAGGAGAAAAGAGAATGGGCGACCAAGCACGCCGGAAACACAACGGCAGGAAACCGACCCGGGTTGCCCGGGTTGCCGGGTTGCCAACTATATATACGTATAGTTGAAATACACAGCAGCTTCTGTATTGACGACCTAGTAGCTTTCTTGTTCTAGCCTCCCGATTCTTTCCCGGTGCTCCGAGGGTAAATCCCAAATCAGTTGCCCCAGGGACATTTAATAATAGAAAACACAGATCATTGACAACAACACTATCTTGTAATGATTGAATAACCAAAATTTAAAACTACACCTTGTAAGCAAGCTTTAGATCCCATAGATCGTTTCAAAATGTTTAGCTTCCCGCACTGTCAAATAAATAAATGTATATATATTAAGTCAACTACATAGAAAAAAAAACTCTACAACGATAATGTTTGAAAGAACAATTCGTCAGCAATTGAAGATCAGAAGAGAAGATGAAGTGGAAGGAGTGCATTTAGAAAAAAACAATATCAATGTTATCTCAAACTAGTTCCTGATATGTTATTTATTCTTTTATTGAAATATCATACACTAAATAATAAATAATGTAATTTTAAAAAAAATCAATATATTCTTTTATAAATGTCAAAATACTTCAAATTGGAATATACAAGCTGAATGACTTTAAATTCAAATTCATGGAAGAATAACCTTTTTTAAATTACTTATTTTTAAATCTAATTATTTTTTATGTTAAGAAAATATTGTATTTTTTATTTTAAAGCTAGTAACTATTTGGAATCGATGGACACGAGTGTTGACCCTTGCGACAATTTCTACCGATACACCTGTGGGAAATGGCGAGAGGAGCATGATTTGAGGGACCCAGGTCTCCACAACGACTGGTTCATCGACAGAGGGTGGACCACTATCAGGAATATCAAAGGTATTTATACTGCTAGTATGCATATAATCTATACAAATAATCACAGTCGTTAAACTGAGAAAGCAGGTAGAAAAATCACGGCTTAAAGTTTAAAACATCATATGCTATTAAGAAATATGAATAAAATTGCTCCAATAATCTATATCCCAAATTTATTAACAAAAATAATTGACTGCAATATACAAAATAAAATTCTCTGATAATGACGATTATAAAGCTATTGATGCTTTACACAATTGTCGATAGCATTCAAGTAACCACCTCATGTTATTTTTTTGTTCATATAAATAAAAAACAATACAAAATAAAGTTTGTTCTTCTTTTTCATACTTTATATATATATATATATATATATAAAGATTTCACATAAACACGTGAAATAGTAATCAATGATCAAACCACAATATGAAATGAGAAAACAAGACTAAGATCTTTTATTCGTAACAAGCTGTCTTCGTCAAAGTCAAAAACCCAACCAGTTGAGCTTGTTACGGATGAAAGATCTTAGTCTTGTTTTCCCATTTCATATTGTGGTTTGATCATTGATATATATATATAATATTCACAAATAATTCTTAACCTCCTCATTCAACACAGTAATATGTAAGTTTCTTGTGGGTTAGGTCTTGGAAATAAACTACTACTTCTTGTGCCAACGTTTCGATGTATTTTTACATCATCATCAGGGCTTGGAGTGAAATTACATTCTATTTGCATCTTCGTTGTTGCTTGTTGAAACTGTTGGTTTTTTTTTTATCAAAATAAACACTACTATAATGAATTTTCCATAAATTATATTTTCGTACAGAATTCTAAAATGTTGTAATATTTTATCTTCAATTTCTATGATTTAGTTCCGTTGAAATACTGCCATCTGGCACGTCCACATCCCGTGTTTTGCAGACTGACCCTTCCTACTCCTTCCTACCCTTTTGCTTTGAAACTGAAGTTTCAGTGGAAATTTACATGACTTTCAGTGACGTCCAGATATCACATGAGTACTGTAAAACAATTATACTTACGAGTACAAATATTTTAAGCCGTCAGTAACTTATTTTATTTAATGTTTTCATTAACATTAAATGATGGTGACTGGTGTTCAACAGTAGATACACACTAGCTGGTTCTTTCCTTGATAAATATTACATGACTACTGTGAAATCAACAACTGGTTGTACAAATACCAAAGCAGCCAGTACAAAAAAGAACGATTTTTCCCAAGAATATAAACCCACATTATAACTGACAATTTTTTATCAAAACACCGTTATTATGCTCACCAAATTGTAAAGAAGGAATCTTTAGGGATACCTTGTACCTCCTGGGACAACAGTAGGAGGTTTCGTGCTTGTAATTATGTACTACACGTGAGTGTAATTACATGAAGGGTATATTTATGTAACCAAGAGACATTTAAGTAAGTAATTTTTTAAACTTATTTTCCGACAGTAAATCGTAGAATATTGTTTATTAAAGAATTATTTTCCCATCTATATATATATATTTCGTTGAACAGCTGACTGTATTTCGCTGATGTCATTTTCTTCACTAGTTTTTCAAGGTTTCTGAATACCTTCTTCTTTCCTTCATCCAAACGTTGGAGAATGTTAATTAAGTTGGAACCGACATGTTTCGACTGGCTTCCAGTCATCTTCAGGGTGATATATTAAACAAAGAAGAAAATTATTAGTCTTTGGAGTTGGTATTAAGACACATTATACAGTAAAAGTTTAAAGTAGCTGCTCTTGGGCCTGGTCCTCGAGAGCTACTGACTGAAGTGGGGTGGATGGTGGGGTGGGGGTACTGGCAGTTAACGAGAACCAGGCCCAAGAGCAGCTACTTTAAACTTTTACTGTATAATGTGTCTTAATACCAACTCCAAAGACTAATAATTTTCTTCTTTGTTTAATTAATCACCCTGAAGATGACTGGACGCCAGTCGAAACTTGTCGGTTCCAACTTAATTAACATTCTCCAACGTTTGGATGAAGGAAAGAAGAAGGTATTCAGAAACCTTGAAAAACTAGTGAAGAAAATGACATCAGCGAAATACGGTTAGCTGTTCAACGAAATATGCCTAAAAGAAGGACTGCTTCCAAATTTTACAAATATATATATATATATATATATATATATATATATATATATATATATTGTGTGTGTGTGTGTGTGTATTTTGGGAGCAGCCCTTCATTTTACCAGAAAGGCGGAAATCCATAGTCAGAAAACTTGAAAAATTAAACCGGAAAAGAACAATAGTTAAAATTGGCATAATTTTTAATAAAAAAAATATATATATACATCATTTAAAGAAGAAACTGAGAAACGCAAAATGAAATAATCACCTTTTCACCACAGCATTTTATGAAGACTTGTATCGGAAAAGGGAGCAATAATATAGGCAAAAATTAACCTGTAGACTTTATAAATAATATTCAAATAGTCATTTGTTTAGTTTAGTAGTCATTGAAGGTGATCAAGCTACTAATATATACATAAATGTCGACAATGAGAGTTTGATTTTTGAATCTATCATAGAAAATTGACCAAATCCCGATTTAATAACACAACTACTTTATCAAACGGTTGATAAATTATTGAATTTGTTATATATATAAATATATTGAAGAAACGGAAAATCATTACAAAAAGGCCAACAAAAGTTCCAACTAGAAATTTAATAAACACACACCAAAGGTTTTCAAATGTTTGTTTTAACCGACATCAGGAGGAAGTGAAGAGGGAAGACAGAGAACGACGACGTTTTCCCAGAATATTGCATCTTCTTTTCTTCTTCCTGGATTCTGGTTAACCAAAACTATCAGACTGTAAGAGTTTAAATCTATTGTGTGTATAATATATATAATGATTCCAAACCACTTTTACCTTCTGTTGCGCTGAATAATTTGTGACCTTGTCCAACTTCAACCTCCAGTCAACTAGAAAATGAACAAGGTTTGAAGCCCTTGAAGCAAGACGGAGATGTACGAGGATAGAAGTATTACCATTAATTACTTACTGCAGCTATGACCTATATCAAACTATCAAATCACTTGAAAATGCCTATTAATTCAAGAACAATTTCCTAATTAGCAAACCACAAACCTTGTTTATATTTGTAACTAAAAAGTATGACATTACAGAATAAAATAACCAAGGACAATATAAAGTATTTAATAAATTTTCTAGTGATTATTTTTTTTAACAACTTAGTTGCATTGATCTTTAAGATTAGAATTGGTTTTGATGAATATGAAAGAATTACAATAAACGTTTATGGTATTGGGAAAAGTAAACAGCCAATCAAACATTATTCGTATTAGTGTAGTTGTAATAACATTAATATAAAATTGTTATAAAACAATTGCCTTTTCAATCATTGAGCAAATTTCATTCAAGAGATGTATTAAAAATCGTTCTGTTAAAGAATAATGTATATATTTCATCCATTCATAGTATAGTTGGTGCATCTGAAAAAAAGATAAAAAGAGTGCAGTTGTACTTGTTACTTTTCATAAAAAAAAATTTTTGTTTCACCTGTTAATGAATATGTTCTTCGCATATCAATTATGGTTGAAATGAAGTTTTCTGTTTATAAAACAGACAATATTAAATAAATTGTGAGCCGTAGTCATACATCTTTTGTTTGCCTGCTTCTAAATCTACTATCCCCTTCTTGATAGAAGTGAAGTGATAAATGGCAGAAGTAATCAGATTCTTCATAATTTATTTGAGGAAATGTTATATCTGATGACCCAATTAATAATGGTCCTAATCAGTTTCAAAATCCTCCAATTATAATTAGTTGTTATAACTTAAAACAATGTCATATGGATGCTTGCTTGGTAATCTTTACGTTATAAACGTTGTCATCTCCGGGTTGTCATGACCGAGTTGTCCTAGTTCTGTTTGGAAACTTCCTTTGATTGATGCGCCATTATCACTGCTCACGCACCGAACACGAAGTATCAAGTTCCAATATCTTTATCTTCAGAATAATCTTTCGATTAATTTTGTCAAGATGGTTAAATTATTATGTGAAAAATGAAATTGCAAATTGTTCCACATGCATATTAATAGCACTATTCTAAAAAGTGACAAAGCTTAGGCTGATGAAGCTAGTTCCTTCTTCTAACACTTTGTAACCATCTTCATTCCTAACTTCTAAATAGAAGATCCCAATACTGCATTGTCCATGGTCAAAGTAAATGAATGAAAAAATCATTTATTGAGAGTACAAGACATAAAATGCAGGGGTAGAATAGAAGCGGACTTAGTCTTTAGTGCAATGAGCTGTTCCCTCTTCTTCTGTTATGAAAAACTTATTTAAAAAATTCAGTTCCATACAATCAATTTGATGCTATATTCCCACCCTTCACTAACCAATATAGTCATCACATTCCTAATGTCATTACTCTTCTATCTTGCCGAAACATAAGTTCAGGGCTGTATTTTTGAACTCTGAAAAACGACTTTGAATGAAATTGGTATCTTTGACTTCTTTAAAAGTTGATGACAATGTTCCTGTTTACGTTTATCGTGTAATCCATTCCTTCTTCATAACAGCTTTAGACGAGTCACATAATCTTCTTTTCACAATTCAGCCTATTTTTAATATTAAGTCAGATGTAACACAAAAAAACAACTTGGGGCTGTTCTAAATTTCTCTATACATCTGACATCAACCTCACATTATCTTAACTAACTTTGTTAAGGGCGATGTATCTTTTTTGAAAGGAGATTTCTGGCACAAAATAAAAACAAATTCATGAGTACTTAAATTTTATATAACGAGATAAAGAGATAGAGAATACAAAGCTCTTATACAAATATATACCATTTATACAGATAGCTGTTCTATAGTCATATTGAACCTTATTTCACGAACTCAAGATTCAAATGCTAAATACTTAGATCTACCCTTTAAGGTATATCTGCATTTTAATGTGCTTTCTTTACATTAAGAAATAGAAAAAATAAAAACACAGAGTGTACAAGTAGTTATTTTACTTTCTGAATTACAATTCCAATCAACGATTTACAACAAACTCCTGCTTTCATCACCGACGTAAAGTTGCACCAGACCAAGAGCCCTAATGTGAATTAGTCCCACTGGGAAATAGAAAAAAGCCCCTGGATCCTTCCTTCTTCATTATTACGTAGACTGGGGCTAACTACTTTCTTTTTCTATTAATTCGTACTTAAACATTTGCTAAACCGGCAAACCAACTATAACTACCCACTAGTTGTAAAATAGATGGTGATAGCATCGTGGAACATTCTGATTCTCTATTGTTGACGACAGGGTTCTTTCAAGAAGATTAAACAGGATTCCTGAGAACATGTATAATACCACTGATTATCTAATGTGACTAGCTTTAGACGGCGAGAGAAGCGGAGTAGGGTCACGCACCTCCACACTTTTCCTTTTCCAAGCCTTGACTAATTCACATGATCGAGATCATGCCTTAATGGACTTGCGGAATTTATTTAAGGAGAGTAAAAGGCACTCCAATTCTAATATGAGTTCAATCCCTTCAACATAAAATAATTCTTTACTCTCACTTTTATTAACCAACTCATGTATTTATTCAAACCGTAAGATATCAATTGTTTAATAAGTAGAAACTTTCAATAAAATATATCCAAGTCTTTCATAAAATGTCATCATTATACGAGTATTACAAAATATTAATCTAAAATATTTCCTATACTAATACCCCGGCATACTAAATCACCGAAATAACTCCAAAGAAGTCTGAAGATATTTTTCATAGATTTTCTTTTTATTCATAATTTACCTTTAATAAACTGTATTCCATAAACACTGGATTTATTCTTTTCCAGTCAGCCTTTATTCAAAATTTAGCATATCTTTGTTCTCAATGTCAAGAATATTGTTTTAACTCTATTACGGTATAAGTAATGATAAGTATACACGGAATCTAGTATACATGGAAAAATTTTGGTTCAAAAAGATTAAATAATTTTTTAAGCCCCCCACAGTACATTTTTCTTCTTTTTTTTTTTTGAGTGAAGTCTGTGGATGGGCGAGTGAGTTGTGAATGAGTTGTTGTGTATCCCAAAGCTTCAAGACATGCACGTATGACAGGTATAAGATGTAATCGATCGTTTGAAATATCCCAAAAATAACCTTATTGTGAATACATGTTTTCCAAAATGCTGTCGGAATTTTCTTGGGCTGCAACAATCGATCTCTGGCTAGTGAAATATTCTTGGACTACATATGCACTTTCTCTTGGAGTCCACGACATTATAAGGATCACCAAAATCAATACATGAAAGTAATAAAACGACGAATTATTCAAATCTTTGATAGCATGTTATTAAACTCCTTTGTATTAGCTTTCTAATAAATATATTTAGTACACTGTGTCATTTCTATAATCCGAGAAAATAGCATTTAAATATATCCCATCATTATGGTCCATCAGTATTGGAAAAGTATGTTCAAAAATAAAACTTAGTGCTATAATCTAGAAATTAAAATAACACAACTCTATGACATATTGAAAAAAAAAAAGTGGCAGAAAGAGACTGAGATGGCAATATTTTCCAAAGGTAGAGCTTGTCATGCAACCTGTAAGACTTCCGTAACTGGTGTTGCTGGTTATGTATCAGCTTTAAACTGGTTTTGTAATTATTTTACTTCGTAATGCGTAATTTTCTTAAGTCTTATCGTTTATAGTCGATCAATCTATTTGCACCATTGGTAATATTAAATATATGCATTGCTTCATTTTATTATTTTTATTTTCTGTCATGGGAGTATTGTTTCACAATAATAATTTAACAACTATTTTCACAATTTAATTTGATTCTTTAAATATACTTAAGTATAAATGTTTTAGGTTAACCAGTAAATAGAAAAACACAATCACAGTGCCTTTTCTTCTGTTTAACCATAATAAACAATATGTCGCTGTCAAAAATAAATAAAAATAGAGAAAAAGAGAAAAAATAATGCAAATATTATTTTTTAATTAAAATAAATTATGCATTAAAAAAACATTAAGTCAACTAAAATAAATAAGAAGTTAAAAAGATAAATTTCAATTTCTTTAAATTGTAGCCAGGACAAAATAAAAAATAAAAAAGATGAAAAAAATAGTTGAACAAATTAAATAATTTTCTAACCCTTTAGAACAAGTTTATCTCTTAAGCAAAACATTAATAACTTATTTTTTTATTAATTTTAATATATAATTTATTTTAATATTCTTCATAATATTTATTATAATTATTTTTTATATCCTACTTTTCGTTATTATTTAATTATTTTTCACAGTATTATTATTATTATCTTCCTTTCTCTGTTTTTAAGATTTCTCTGTTTACTGCACTAAAATTACATGCACTTCACAGTTAGGACAATAATAGAATCGTTGCAGTGTTTACAGAGGCTGCTTCAGTCAGGGATGAGTTACAATATCAAATTTATTTAAGATACATAAAATTTTAAACTAAGCTAAATTGCAGCTATATAAAATAAAAAAAAAATGCATAATTGGGTTTTATATCCGTAAATAATGTAACAAATAATGAAAAAAATAAGCATTTCAATATTTTTATTAGAGTAGAATTATGTGATTAATAATAAATCTTTGAATTGAAGTAAATTTAAAAGTTTATGTCACTCACAAAATTCTATAAACTGTTTAAGAGTGGCCAGGTTAGCTAAGTGGTTGACGTACTCGCCTCTGAACTGATATGACCGGGGTTCGATCTCCACCTGGCCCTCGATTTATTCATGCGAGAGCTGAATAAATCTGGGCACGTCGTCCTTCGGAGAAGGACGTTAAACTGTTGGTCTCGAGCCTGTACGATGTCAGGTACTCGTTAAACATTCCTATTCTAAATACACGTGAGTTTAGCAAAATGTAGGACTCCCACTGTAGAATCAATCTTCATTGTGTGGTATCACAAAGGGCCAATGCTCGGCCTACGTGTGTTCCCTTGTGGGACTACGACTGCAACCTAACCTAGCCTAAGAGGGCAATTATTATTGTGCAATTACTAATAATAATAATAATTGTGCAATTACCAATGGAATACACACTCACACATACATACACAGAAATATGAAAATTAGGTTTAAAGAACCTCACGACATAAAAATCAGTCAAAGATTGAAACAGATATTTCTTTTATAAATACAATTAATGCATTTTTTGTAATAAAGGAATACATAAAATGAATAATCAAAAAAATATGGGAACATAACTAACGAGTAAAATAAATTTTTTGTGATTTTATATGTGGCTTTCACATTCTTCTCAGGATGATGTTTGCAAATTATCTTATCAAAGGTTCACATTTTAAGAATTGAATAATTATTGATTGAGTGGAACAAAAAGAAGAAAAATCAAATTTAAGAACACTAGAAAGATTACCTTTTACTTACTTTAAGATAAAGGTGTTATTTTAAAATGTTATGAATAGTTTTTTTGATAAGAAAACAACATTTTTTTGTTATTGTACCAACCGTTTAATATTGAAACATGACAGATATTTGTATTAACTTAAGTATATCTGATATTGCAAAATTTGTTATCATTATTACCACCAAACTTGTTATGGAGTCTTTGTTGTGAGGGAAGTCCGTAAAATGCGTATGTTTCAGATCATTGCTAAGGCTTCGCAAAATAGTGCTGGTCTTGACAATTAGTACTTCATTTTAACCCAGAATGCAAATTAAAAATTTCTATTTTTTTACAAATTTTATATTTACTTATCCAATGACAAATAACCATCATTAATAATAACCATCAAAACAAATAATTTATGTTTTGAAAACATTACTGGGATACAAAAATACAACTTTGGAAGGATTCTATTTCTACAACATTCTGTTCATGTTTTCTTTTGGCATCCATGGCCAAAAGGCCATGTTTTATCCAAACATAAAAATGTCTATATCAAAGATTCGACATTTTTTTTAATTTTTATATCTGTTTCAAATTAATTAAATTATTAATAAATGCTCTTTGCAATTTTTTTTAGTGATAGTCAACAAATTAGTTCTTGGATATTCTTTAAATAAATGTATAAACAATAATTGAAAAACAATTAAAAACAAATCGAAATATATAGAAACAATTCCTTTGCAGAAGATGGCAAAACCACGGGTACGAGTTATTTCTGTATGTCAGTACAACTAAGTTAGGACCACCTCATACCTATGTTTATTTCATTAATATGGCATCATTGGAATTTCAAAATTTTAAAAATATGAATCATTTGTATTCAAATATGAAACAAAATACAGGTCCTATTAGAGTATGCTATCTATCACCTATTATTGTATCATCTACCGTAAATAATAGTTTGTAAGGATACATTTATTCAAAATTATTCAGAATTCATTACACAAAAATTTGTCTATGTAATCAAATTGTTAAAAATATAATCAAACTTTACAAGATTGAAAGAAATAAACTATACAATATAACACGTAAAAATTTATTCTATTACTGTTTGTAAACAAATCTCACATCATTCATGAAAGCTGAAAATATATAATCGTGTTTTATCAGAATTTTCCAACATTATTGATCAAAATGGCATTGTAAATGCTGTTAAGATACTCCTCTTATCCTTTTTTAGTATGCAAATCTTTACATCTAGCGTCTAGTAAACATAGTAAATGTTGAATTTCCTAAATCAAAACATTTAAAGGTTATTTTTTTCTTCTTAGCATACTTATTCAATAATGTGTTGTTTAATAATAAATTATATCGTAAGTGGTAGATAACAAAATCGAAGGTAGGTTGCATACTACAATGGCATCAAAACGTTGTTTGAAAATTCCAAGTTTTTCAGTTTCATTTGTTCTAGAACCGCCATAAAAATGTTCTTGTGTGGCGGACTGAGAGATTTTAATTCTAACCAATTAGAAAGAGTTCAATTTTAAAATAACCTTGGTAAACTGGAAAACAATTGTGTGAAAATCGAATGTCCCGATAAGTTATTACACTTAAAAAAAAAGTGACTTTCCCGTCATGCATAATTTTTCCCAAACAATTGGGATCATCTACACTATGGGGCTCATTTTTTGTGTAAAATATCAACTTGATCCATCAATGATTCTGGACCGTAGCGTGATAACAAGCAATGCTAACATTCCCACCCACACACACACAAACTTCATAAAACGACTTTGGGGATCCCAAAACGTGTAATTCCGTCAAAATCTCGAAATTGATTTTTCTCACGATCACTACACTTTAATTATAGTAAAGTAATAATATACATGATTCGCAAAAAAAGTTCATTATTATAATTTCATCTTTTGGTAATTTAGAAGCAGCAAAGTCCCAAATTTACGGAGTTCAATAGTTTTTCATCTCTCTATTGATTGGATTAACAATAATACTTTTTGAAATGAAAGAAAACTTTTTTTTACATCATAGTTGCAAATTTTGAAATTGCAATGAATCTGGATCAGTGTAATTTACATAATATCATTCCAACTCAAGCTATACTAAAACAACTTTACTAAACAGCTCTTTGTGAAACAATATCCAGTAGTATCCCCTATTAAATCAAAATTATTCCCGACATAATGTTACCTTATATGGGAAGAAAAAAAGCTTATCGTTTGATGATATTAAGTTACAAATAATAGTATCGAAAATATACCTTTGTTATTTGAAACGCTACCCTGAGACAGATAACTTCTTTTACAGATAAGAAAACAATTTTTTCAGAAAGTCGTTTTACTTGCATGAAGTATTCAATTTATTTCCCTGTATACTCCTTAGTAGTGGAAACAGATATTTCCGCTGTATATTCCAGTACAAACTAATTTAGATAACATTTTTAAAAATTTGAAAAATCTTATAGGTCTGGGCTGTACGATCACCTGTTCGGAACTTAAATAAGTTTTAAATGACACAAAACACGATACAGAAAAAAGATAAAATACACTCTTACTAAAATCAATAATTTTGAACTGTTGGTTGTCATCAGGAGAAGACTAGAAAAGAGGATGAAGTGACAGAGATCTCCTCACGTCGAAGGAAGAAACGCGAGTCATAAATAAGTTTTTATAGAAATCCTTAATAGTGAAAACTAAAATGTTTTATTGAGATTCGAGTTCAAAAAAAAAGTTCAAAACTATTTGCTTTCTTTTTTAATTCTAATGTTCTGACATTTCTGGGACAGTGGATTCAGTATCAGGACAGATTCAGTTAAGAACAGTAAGACTAAATCTGGTATATAGATGGTTGAAACACATTACTTACTCGATGAAAACAGAGTACTTATAAAAATATTTTCAATGTATAAACTATTAATGATGTGGTATAGAGTTCGTATAAAAACATTTAAGTTGTAACAAAGAATTGATTCGACTAAAGGTATGAACTTGAATAGTTGTAAGGGATTGCACTATCACCATGTTTATAAAGGATTGGTGACAAAATAATCGGATGCTCACCTCTCGCTGTAATTGAATAGGAAACACTCAACACACAGCGACTTGGTGAGCCTATAGAAATGATTGAATTAATGTCAACATTGACAGAGGAGGGAGGAAGAGAGATAGACAAACTGTGAGAGAGGTTGGTGAAACAGAAATTGATGCTTAAAAAATGTAGATCCTATTCACAGACCATTGGATGAAAATTCATTTTTACTCATTCAATCCTCAGAGAATAACATTGAGGTTATTATTATTTTATATCTTATGATGACAAGCATCCCTTTCCCTCTACACATTCCTGATTACTTCCTTCTTTCTGTTACGTAAAATAGCCTTTAGGTAGAACAATTATTCAGCCTCTGATTGGCCCAGAGGTGGAATTGGATGTGGACGTAATGACATCATTATTGTACAGTTGGGATAATTACTTTCTCCAATTGTACATTACACTTCATTTGAGCATTAGTAAGGGTAGTTATTATTTAACTCCACCTTAAAGGTTATTTCACTCTCTCTCTCTCTCTCTCTCTCTCTCTCTCTCTCTCTCTCTCTCTCTCTCTCTCTCTCTCTCTCTCTGTATTTGTGTGTGTGTGTGTGTGTGTGTGTGTGTTTTTCAAATGCATTTATCCAGCATGATCCATTCACAAATATTACATGCCATAATATCTGCATACATTGAAATTTATATAGAATTTAATTTTTCCTCAGTAGTCATCTTTATGACCACTAATTTCAGATATTTCATATTTTTACATACATTTAAAGACTGAATGCGCTGGAAAGCCGTATACAGTTAATCCCGAACCCGAACAGTCGTCATACCTTAATAACTTGGTGAAGGTGACTGAACTCGGGCAACAGTTCTAGTTATTGATCTGAGTGATTGTACCCAAACGTCCGATCAACAATAAGACCGTAAGGGCTGACGTTTTAACCCAGGCGTGGGTAACCTACGGCCCGCGGGCCACATGCACCCAACGACATAGTTTTGTGCGGCCCTCGGAGATTATCTGGAATTCCATCTTAATATTTGAAATTCCTTTGCTTTTTTGCTTATTAACAAAAGGTCATCGAAGCTTTTGGAAGGAAATGACTTTTTTGGGGAAAAGGAGAACGCAACTATCAAGAAATGCTTTAGTTTTTCACTTATTATGACGATACTAATCTTTTGGGGATTGCTTTGTCATAAATTTCTTCATTATCATTATAAAATAATGAGATAGTAATATGTTCACCATATGAATAGTAAATATTAAAATAATTATTGAAATATTAAATAGCACACAGTATTTATATCTTGGAATTTTGGCATTATTATTGAGGCTACAAAATCAATAAACGAAAAATATTCTCAGATGTACAGCAGGAAATATTTTTTGTCCAATCAAATGTAAAAATTTTGACTTATAATTCAATCTGAAAGCATGCACAGTGATACAAGCCGTACCGTTTAACGGATCAAAATCAAACTATACCTATAAATAGAACATTCTTACCTGAATGAGTTGAGATATTTTTTTCAAAATTACATTAATCAAAGACCCGTTAGAATACATTTTCTGTTTTTAGAAAATGATTTTTGATGCTAAACGGCTCGTTAAAAAAACCATGAATGTTTACCAAAAAATTGAACAGGAAATTAACAATTTATACAAAAATTCATGGAATTGCAATTAAGCAAAGAGCAATAAAGCTATAAAAATTAAATTTTTATCCTGGACTAATGGTTTATTGTTATACTTGTATTCGTTTACATTTATTTACATTGTTTACACTGACTTAGAAATTTTTTTAAGAATTCCAATGAAATAAAATTGATGTTTAGAGGTTTAATGAAAATTTTTTAAGCAATTTAAGAACTTAATTTGAGTTGTAAAAGAATGAAATTCTTATATATAAAAAACCAACGACAACGAAACATAAAATTTCTAATTCTTTCCATGGTGTGATGGATTTGTCTTACAAAATGCTCTAATCAATCCATATGTTCCACCCTTGAATAAAACTTTATATCACATGAAAATTTTGTGTGTCTATGAATCATATTACTTTTGATTAATATGTTTGGTTAATTGCTGACAAATGTCCAGTTTTTTTACTATTCTAGTCTAATAGTTCATATACATTATTTCCAAAATTTTCAATTTTCCAACTATAAAAGTTTTTAATTATACTGAAAAGTGGGCTTCAATTTGATTTCAGTATGGAAAACTGGCTAATTATTAATATATTTTTTCTGAATAAACATTTACAACAAGTACAGCACGCAGGAAAAAAATAACACTTGCTCAGAGTAAATAGGATGTTTATGATTTTTGGAATAAAAAATCGGAAGAAAAGTGATTTTTTAAAAAACACTAGCATGCCATAAATTCCCTATATAATGTAAAAGACGAAAAGTGTAAAACAATTCAAAATTGAAAACATTCTTTGAAAAATAAGATTTGAAATTATCCTACATCTTAAATTAAAAATTATCTTAAAACGACAGTTTTTCTTACATGTTTTTGACATTTTTCAGTCAAAAGAGAAATATTTTTAAGTTTTAAATGGAAACTTTGTCTTAAATCTTCAATGTAGAAGGAGGTCAGATAAACTATGTAAGAGATCCACTGGCTATTTGAACAAAAGTCATGTTCTTCTGTGATACATTATTTCGTAAAACAAAATCTACACTTTCGCTTTTCAAAAATGTTATTACTGCTGTAGTTATACTAATGATATTATATGTATCAGTGGTGTGTTATACAAAAATAAGCATATATATTGATAAGTAGATCAATGACTCTCTGTACTACCTCTAGGAATGAAAGACCAATTAGACTAATTAATGTCCCATTTAGACATTTTTGTTATGCCTAAATGGGACATTATATACTATATACTCTAGAAAATTGATATTAAGTTTGCTTATAGTAAAGTTGAGTGTAGGCCACTCCAGATTTTATTGATATGTGATATATGTTTTAATAAATAAAATCAGATATCAGATTAAAGCTAAAGAAAATTTTTTGATCCTAATCCAAAAGAAGAATTACGAAAAAGGAGTTTGAATTAGAAAAGCATGTTGATAAAATTCTCAAAACTATATGCTTGTAAAGAACTATATTCATACCTATGTTCCATTTCTTTCCCACAGCTTCTTTCCTTCAATAATTATCCTGTTATCTCAGAAAAGATAATTGCTACAACTAAATTACCATTGACTAATTGTAATTTAGTAGTGTTTATAATTGTAAATTAAAAAATAATTTCAAATGAGAAGAAATATGTTTTATGTATGACTTGCATGTAAAAATGTTACAAGGTCAATTTTACAGAATCGATTTCACCTGCTTGAAATCAAAACTGGTGTGAAAATCTTAATCTTATTATATTGGTACAATTTTATGAGAATATTCTATTCGAGCTTGAATCAAATAAATTTCATTCCTGATTTTGAATAATCTTTTTTAAAGGAGTATTTTAATTGATATATATTTCTAAAATTTTCAGAAGGACCGCAATTAATCTAGGTAAAATCATTAAAACCGTCTGATTTGAGTTGCTGGTCTCAAAACAATAGTCAGGTTTGAAACAATATTCAATAGCCAGAAATATTCAATATTCATTTTTGAATATTAATGTTGATATAAATCATAATGAGCTCAGGACTATACGTACCGATGTACATACCGTAATGTACAAATAACCAGTTATTATTACTGGGAGAGATGAGATAACGGGCTCTGAGTTAGACTCTCTCACTCTCTCTCTCTCTCGCTCTCTCTCCGTCTATTCATCAGTTGAACTTTACACAGAAGACATAAGATTGTTTTAAAGGACCCATGGTCATTGTAAAGTCCTAGGGAATGACATGGTGGGTGGTCTGGCGGACTTCAGTTTCTTTCAATCATACCATACACTACCCTCTCGTTTCAAGTCACCAAATGGTCGATTAAGAAGGTCAGAATAATAGCAAGATACAGGAACATCATTCTAGATTTCTCAGGTTCAGAATATTTAGTAAGTACGACAATTTGGAAGAGCACCTCTAAAAAATTAGATTAGTGGATAACCACATCTGTCTTCCTGGAGTGTAAAAAATATGACACCATATATCTGTTCATATATTCCACCTTAGCTGACTTTCGTCACTAATTCACTGATACCTTGAACCTGTAGCAGTCACTTGAGGGAGGGATACCTTCTCTCTCTGTTTAGTTATACACCAGCGAATGATATAAGTGGCAAACTAGACAGCATTAAAAAAAATTTATAATAATTTCTTGATTATTCAAGAATGGCCAAGGTCTGTCAAGGGTTTGTTCAACGATGACGTGAACAGTTATATTTAACAGAATAACATTGCTAATTACTGTGCTCTTTATTAAGTAATGATAACACATTAGTAGTTTGGACATGTTCCACTGAATGGGTGCTACTGTTCTTTATTCCGGTACAGTGCTACTGAACTAAGAGACGGCAAGACTGACTCATGCCATTTCATGTAAAGAACGTGAAGGTCAATTTATCCCTTACTACCAGAAATCAATTAAATATCCACTCATATTTTTGGTACCGTTCTTTGAAGCCTCCACAAATAATCAAATACATTTTTTTATTTCTTTAGTACACATTAATCGACGAGTAAGTTCGTAATTATATTCAATATTTACTATTCATTCTTTCAGGACCTTAAGATAAACAAATCTACTTCTATGTTTATATATATATATATATATATATATATATGCAGAAAAATAAAATAAATAAGCATGTGATGCAATCAACTAAGTTTAAACCACAAAAAAAGGAAAATAGTAGAAATAAATGCTCTGAGGCTTTTCAATTTAATTCTATTGTATTCCTTTTTCCTTACAGTTTAAACTTCATAATATATATATCTATTTATAAACTAGAATTTTCAAAAGAACACATAGAAAAGAAATCACTGAACTCACTACTATGTTTCGATGTCCTCGTCGTCAGGAATAGATGTGAATCGCTCCAAAGGCTGATAACGACTCTCTAAAAAAAAAAATATATATATCAAGATTTTCAATAAACACGTGAAATTACAATCAATGATCAAACCACGATAAGAAATAGGAAAACAAGACTAAGATCTTTCAACCATAACAAGCGGTCTTCTGAGTTTTTGACTCTGACGAAGACCGCTTGTTACAGTTGAAAGATCTTAGTCTCTTTTTTTTCATTTTTTATTACTGTTTTATCATATATATATATATATATATATATATATATATATACTTTTTTTAAATGAGTTACATACTCTCTTGGTCCCCGGGATGCACAGGAAGGGTGGTTCAGTCTGTAATTTTGGCGGACAGAAGAAATACACGAAACAACTTTGTTTTATCGAGAGTATTGTTACATGGTGGGATCAGTATGTAACGTGGTATCACATAGAAATAATGACTTCTTGAAGCTCATAGTCAGTACGTGAAGTAGAGTGAAGATTGGAGTAGATGACGAATAAATTCACTTTACGATAGGTCACGATAAATTTTAATTATTAGTCAAAAAAATAATTTTAATTGCATTAAAAATTTGATTAACCATAACTAATATTACCTTGTATATTATGTTTGGAGTTGTTCTGTACGTTATCCATCTTCAAAAGTGATATGGACAACTCTTAAAGATGGGTAACTCCTGAAACCTGTCGAGAGAAAACGATCTAATATACTTGGCTAAACTATTAATGTTTCACGCAACTTACATTAATCTCTGTGCTACTAACAATAGGTATAATTTAATGCTTAAGATGTTCTTAATGTTTTAGGCTATTTGTCGAAAAATGACTCTGATGATGAGCCAGAACCTGTTCATATGGCAAGAGTTATGTTCAGAGCCTGCCAGGACTTCGGTAAGCCTACTAGTACTGATTAGCTTTTAATTTTAAATTGAACTAATATTATTATTAATCAAACCCATGATAAATTACAAAAAATATATTTTTTCTGAACATACAATAGATTCCAATGTGTTACAGATTCAATGGAAGAGAATGGCTTAGAAACATTAGAACAAACTCTGGGTGAAATAGGTTTCAGTGTTTTTCCTCCAATAAATGTTTCAGTAACTGAAGGTAAAAGATTCCATTGTCTTCTTTTTACAAATTTATTTAAAAATTAAAATGAAAGTTTTTGATTTCTGCTTCTTGAGACTTCTTTATTGGTTACCTCTTAAAAAATCACTATTAGTCCTCTATTAAGAATAGTCATTACACTTTTTCCTGATTAACTAGAATAGTTTTTCATATACTTCTATACTTCATCATTTTAATATGCATAATACATAATTTTTTATTTTAGACGTGTTTGAGTATTTAATGCATTATTTATAACCTACTATGAAATCTTATTCAAGATCTGTTGAATCCACCTTAAAGTAATTAGAATTGAAAATAATTATTCATTTATGTATACTATTGCAAACTTATAAACGATAATTTATTTGATAACACTGTTAAAAATTTATGAGAAATTATATGTACTTACACATCTGATCGGAACCATCATCTTATCTTATCGTGGAATCCTATCGTACTAAAACAAAAAAAATCAATTAAACAGTATATATTTTTTCTAATATTTTCACAATACAATTAACCTGAGTCTCTTCCTGGTTTAAAATCATTGTGGAAAACATCCTGGTTGAACCAATTTTCTATTGATTTTGCAAATTCATATTAATTAACTATTATTAATAAACAAATTGAATTTTCAGAGAAGGACAATAGCACTTGGCAGTGGCATTTAGCGAGGATGGAACGCGTTTCAGCTTACAACTTTCTGTTTGGTTTTGGGGTCACAAATCTTCCTGAAAACAAAACAGTTAACAGAATAACTATCACGACACCCTCCTTGGGTCTTCTACCGACGTAAGTCATTACGCCAATAATATTCATTTTTTATTTCTTACATTTGTTAACTAATTTCCAGTGATAATAAACATTGTAAATATTAAAAAGGATTATACTACTAATTTATAAACAAATGAATAGTGCTAGCATAATACAAGTATAATGAATTTAGACATAATACTTTATACCGTATTACAAAATATATTCTCTAGACTTATTGTTAACTTTAAAAAATACAATTGTTTATGC
The DNA here is from genome assembly GCA_026182355.1 of Hermatobates lingyangjiaoensis. Taxonomy (NCBI): domain Eukaryota; kingdom Metazoa; phylum Arthropoda; class Insecta; order Hemiptera; family Hermatobatidae; genus Hermatobates; species Hermatobates lingyangjiaoensis. The sequence goes on along the minus strand of JAPFBL010001930.1, from coordinate 1,149,594 downwards.
AGAAACTGCTTTATTAAACACAACTGAAACAATTTAAAAAATATTCTGTTCTTAAATTTTTGGTAATTTCTGTCATTCCTTCTACACTCTTTTAACCAATTTATTCATTTAAAATGAAACAATATCACATTTTTTGTTAAATGTTTCTTGTGATATGGACTCTCTTTAGAACAATGAAAAAACAAATAAAAGCAATTAAAAAAAATTAGGAATGAAGTGTAGAAGGAAAGGAGAAGCGTAAGATCAGCGGTTTGAGGAAGAGACCTGGTGGGAGGCAGCGAGCTGCTGGTGACGAAAGCGCTCTTCCATCTTGTGGGTCCTGCGTTCGGACGGCGATAGACCAGACTTGGGCAGCAGCACTGCCTTCTGCTTCGCCTGTTCTTTCACCAAGTCCACGATTGACACGGTCGTGTCGCAGTTGACATCCCAGTTTTCATCCCAATCGGGAATCTCCATAGGCTTTGGAAACTTTTTATTTAAATCCTTCATAGTTGTTGTAGACACAATGAAGTTGTCCAGTACATATCTCTTGGGGCAAATGGTACAGTGGTGTTCAAGGTCCGATGATGGCATGATATGCGTTGCATCGTAGGGGCACTGTACTTTCGTAGACTGCGGGTGTTGCTTCCTACATTTAGCTAAGTGGACTTGCATCCTTCCACTGCGTACTTGATGCGCCATGTTATATGGGCATGTCAAAGGTTTCTCGGATTCGTCCATTTTCTAGATTGCAAATTTAGAGTCAACTGAAATAAATAACAACTTGCAAATTATGCAACTTTTCACTATCGGTAACCAAGTAACTGAAACCACAAGTAACAGGTAAGTGTAGCGTAGTTAACTTGTTAACTACTGGCAGGTTGACCATATTCCCAGGGTTACCGATTTTGTTTTACCAAAATAATGATGTTAGCTTCAAAAAGTATCTAAAATTATCTAGCTACACAATAATACTGCAAACAAATATCTAAACATAAAGTTATTTGTTTTAATATTAAGTTAGAAATATAATAGCTAAATATGGAATTTATATCGTCTTCTTCACTTCTATCCCTACTAACTCACTTCACTAAACCCCTACAGAACATTGGACATATTAATTTGAATTCAGTGACACATCTAATTTGTATAAAAAAAAGCTTTCTTCTTTCAATTTAGTATAGTCTCTTGATTAATGCCAACTACAACATTTGCGTTATCAGACTCAGTTCCAATAGAATTACCAATTCTCAGACTCTTACTTGTTAACAATTTATTTATTACTGTGACTATGTTATATGGATGACATTTTCCAATTGTGCGATCCCAAGTTACTTGATTACACTTTATTATATGCATGCCTCTAGTATACAAGTGATTCTCACTTATATAACTTAGTTGTTTCATTATTTGAAAATCATTATTTTCATACATAATTAACTGAACAAATAGTATCCTATTATTGATTAGTTTTTTCTTAAAATGAGGACATAACACATTTTTTAATAATTTTGTATCATGGATAGTTTTTTAATTGGTTATGTTCTGTTCTATCATATCAATCATGTGATAATTACCTGAAATTGCATTAAAAACATTGTATTGACCCCTTTAAAGTTTTAAGCGTCATTGTACTTCTGTTTAATAAATAAAGAGGTTATTAGAACTGCTTGGAAACGTAAAGATTTGTTATACTTGTTAGATGGTGAAAGAGTTTTTAAATCTTGAAGTTTACCATTGAACTCACACCTGCAGTACTTACAATAGGTCGTTTTCGTCAACTGAATGTTCAACTCACACCCTGAAGGTTTCTTTCTTAAGCCTTTACCTCTTCAGCCTCACTCCTTGTTTTCTTTCGAACTGTTTATCTTGAAAATATTTGAATTTTTTTGGATATTTTGTTAATACTTCAGTAATTGATTAATAAAAGTAGTCTCAACATTAGTAAATGGTAGGATTTTTGGACTACGGTCAAGGGAAAGTACTGAGAAATTTTCACATAACTTCCTTGATACTTATCAAAACAATAGTGCACACTAACGTCAGTGGCGATTAATAAATTGAACATTAAGTTATATACACATACGTGTTTAGACAGCTGATTAATGATATATTCATTATATACATATCTTTATTAAAATGTTTGCAAGATGATATTTATGATAAAAAGAGTTATCTAATTTTTTGAGCTATTATCTAGACACCAAATTTAATACCCAGGCTTAAGCAAAATCACCTAGATCGAACTATAAAATATCTACACTATGGGACCCACTTTTGTGTAAAATATCAATTTGATCCATGAAATATTCTGGACCATAGCGAGGCCACAAACTTTGGATACATACTCATCTACCCACCTACACATCTTCATATACACAGACATCATCGAAAAAACTTCATAAAACGACTTCTAGGACCTCATAACATGTAAGTCCACCAAAATCTCGAGATCGAATTTTTTTCACGATCACTATACTTTACATATAGTAAAATAAAAATAATTATTCAACTCAACCACTCAAAACGTGCTATATTTGTGCACAATTTCTTTATAATTCGTCAGTCAGTGCAATCTCTATTGGGTCTACTAGGCTTTGGAAACAATCAGAAGTCAAGAATTTTATATTAACGTATATAGCAAAAACTACCTTTTTCCTTGTTTCAAAAAACTGAGTTTTTTTCAGTTATAGATTAGTTGACTTAATATTTTTTTAAGTGTATCCAGTGAAACATACTTAATTTTAAAGGTTTAATAAAAACAATGAGAAATATTTTAATGGATTGATATGACATGTAAATTAACAAAATTCTTAAATGTAAAAAAATCAACGACTATGAAACATATGTTCAATGATGCTGTCCAGGGTATAATAAATGGTTGACTAACAATGTGTTGTTAGTAGTTATTTAATGTAGTTAGCAATTAAATTATATCTAGTTGCACCCTTGAATAAAATGTAGTTCTTAGTGTTTTTAAGGACCCTATTGTCTTTGGGTATTGTTGGGGATGGGCACACTTTCATTCTTTATTATAAAAGATATATCAATTTCGTGCTACTTTTTATGTGGTTCGATGAACTTGAAATGTTGATAATATACTCTTGAATTCATTAAATTAGCACTAATAAATAGATATATTATTCCTGGAACTATATAAAGGTTTACAATAATCCAATGTAAGAATAATTAATGTAATCGTTGAATCTACAAAAGCTGGAACTATGACTACGAAAGGTTTTCTCAAGGCAATTTATCGAGGCAATTGTGGCCTCGATAAATTAAATAACTAACTTTACTATACACAAACATAGGTAGATGAAATTGTTATTAACATAAGTGTTGTGTATATTATAGTTATTATTATAAGTAGGTGGTACTATCTGTGAGTTTATGCAGTATGTTTTCCAAATTGTTGAAAGATCCACAAAGGATAAAGATCTAGATACAAATCCTGTTAAAACGACCCTTATACCTTTCTCAAAAGAAACAAGGTAAATGTTTAAAACGCTTTCATTGAGAATACTACATAAGAAATATCAAAGATATGGAATTCTTCTTGTATCATTTTAATTGAAAGACCAAACTGAAATAACCTACAACAGTTCAATTGAGTAATCTCACAAAAGAAATGTGAAATTGTAATAAATTCTTATGTGGGTTGTTAACCACAAATCTACACTTTATCCATAAACTTATTACTACTACTAAAGTCATAAAATCAATGATGTAATATCCATTAGTTGTGCACTATGTTAAGATAAATGAAAAAGGTATCTCCACATTAGCCATAATATAAAGGGCTATTAATATTCGTTTTTTCATATCAACTGATTGGACCATAATAATATTGGAGTTACAGGCAGTTTAATAAATGATCCAATCATGAATAAGCTACTGAATAAAAAAATACTGCTTCAAAGGAATCAATTTATCAAAGAAAGAATTGCTTAAAATAAAATATGGTTGCTTTGTTAGGATTGTTGAAAAAGCCTCTAGCAGAACAAACGGGAAAACATGTTTTGAAAAGGCATTGAAGGGAAACAACATGAATCACTAATAAAAAGAGCAAAGGAAATAATGTGTTAGAAGGATTATTCCATAAAGAGGTTCTAGACCTCTCTTAGATTGAATGTGTATTATTAATAATGATTCATGATCTTTTATTAATATTCATTATATTTAATACCGATTATATACGGTACATTAAATATGTAATTTATTTTATTTATTTATACATAAAATTATTTTTCCAGTTTTTCATAATTTACTATTCATCTATTGTTACTCTGTTATATAAAACTTCTATATATCCAGTTTAATGATTATGAAAATAAATTCAAAAAGTATTATGAATTATTTTTTATTAAGATTTTATACGTATTTGCTTAAAGCTTTTCCACTTCTATATACTCCATGATAACATTTTATGTATACTAAATTTACAGAAACAAAACTACATACAAAAGATCACAAAAACTCGCTCCTTTATTTCAACTATGTTGATAGAATGACGCGTAGCAGCGAAGGGAAGACTGAAGTCTGTCTCGTTCAACAGATTCTCAATCAGTGAGGATTGAGGGAAGAAAGATAATAAAAAATACAATCAACAGTGACAGAAATAAAGAAAGAAAAATAACAAATATAGTAAATATTAAACATTAATAAGAATGAACGAAATGAATAATTAAGAAGTGAATAATAAATACGTAAACAAATTAGTTTTATATGCATAAATAAATAATAGAAACGAATAATTAACAACTGAATTGTTAATTATTCTTAAATTGAATACGTGAGCACATATACCTCATAGGATACAAATAAGTGATCCTTCTTAAGCTCTCTAAGTGATGCTAGCATCGGGATCAGAATCTGTACTCAGAAGCAGTAATTGAAACTGTCTGAGTGAACTCGCATGATGGCAGCGGGAAGACCACTATGCATACCCAACAACTTCGTGTGAAGACCTGTCATTATTCATACTCAAGCTTAGCTTAGTAGGAACAAAAGTCACATAGAAAACATATACATATGTTTATACATAAACATATACACATAACATATAAACATAAACACATATAAACGCAGTTATAAGAAGTACAGAAGGTCTTATGAACAATAGTGTAGGGGTGGCTCCTAAGGAAGGAAGTAGAATGGAAGTTTCAGAATCAATTTTTTGCCGACTCTATTCTGTTTTAAATATCCAGATCACATTTCCTTTTTTTTTTTTAACAATATAGTCCTGCTTAGAAGCCTTGTAACTGTTTCAGGTGTAGATATATTATTTCATGTAATATAATGTGGCAAAATGGCATAACTTTAATTTTATTATTCTACATATTTGAATTTATTTTTTCAGTTTTAAACCTCGTAATATGCAATTTATTTAATTAGTTTAGTTATAATATGAATGTAAGGAATTACTGAAATTGAAATTTTTTAAGCTCGTTAAGATATTCTTTAATCTTTGAAATATAACTTTTCTCTATTTTTGATAAGTATGATACCAAATATAAATGGTTCATTTAATTATGTGTGTAATTCCAACAACTTTTAATGGTATTAAGTATCATAACAAATAGTAATCGTACAAATTAAAGCAGCAATAGAGGTGTATCATCCGCTTTATAGCGCTGATTACAAACTCATAAATCTCTTCAACCACACGAAAAAAAGGAGAACAATAGAAATAAATGCTCTCAGGGCTTTCTTTTTTAAAAACTAAGAAGGTACATAAGTTATTCAGAAGCATGTTGCCTTCTTAGTTTTAACTTTGTTTGCTCTCTGATGGCATACTGTGAAAGACTTCAGACCATTTATTTCTATTGTTATTCTTATTTCTTGTGGTTTAAACTTCTCTGATTACATCACGTGTTTTTGTGATTCTTCTGCAAACTTAGTTGTAATGAAAAGCTTGATCTTTAATGTAACTGAGGACTATAACATAAGTTAAGGTTATGTCTGTTATTAGCCAGGTTATTTATCATTAGGTTCTAATAGCATTCAATTCATTTTTAAAATTATTTAATTGAAATAATTGGAAACTTAATCAAATCAATTACTAAAATTAAACTTGCTAAATTCATTCCTATATTCTTTAAGGAAATGTAAATTTTTCCTATTTTTTATCTGTTCGTTGTTAATCCATAAACGTTATTTTTTGGTATTAGTTTTATTATTACAACAACTACATAATAGGACTAAACTTCACTACAGTATCTCTATGAATACAGCAGTTGGAGGTAAAACATAATATTATTATAAAAGTCTGTCTTATCTTGTTTATTAGTGATTTAGCTGGTTTATCGGAAACATCGAATTTTGTTGTTTAGTTCAAAGAAAACAAAACATTTAATATGGGATGAAATATCAGAATCGAATCCAAAGTACCTAACTAAATTATTATTAGCTTAGTTCATGGTTGGCTGTTCTAACAAGGTGGGAAAATTTATAATTTAAGTCTTCAAGTACATTATCAATAAAGTACATTGTGATATTATTGTGGACTTGTCCAATATTTGGTATTATATTCATAGGGATATAAGCTTTTATAGTAAGAGAACCTAGAACCAATGAAATAGGAATCATTCATTAAAATTATTGAAAAAAAAAACTATATACAAAATCCCTAAACTAAGAAATTTATAGAAAACTGTAAGTAATCATGTAAATAAATATACAATTAAGTTCTTGAAAAATTTTATTTTAAACATTTAATCAATTTGAGCATTTAAAAGTAGGCTGATTGATTTATAAAATTTGTTCTCAGATGTATATGTTGTTCGATGTATATGAATGTTCATTTTTTTCTATTATCTCTATTTTTTCATTCATTGTTCATTAAATTTAATAAATCAAACAAAGTTAAATTGTTTTTGTATATGTGATTTTTTTTAAAATGTTTAATTGTTCGTGAAATGCCGTGTACATTAACAGTCCAATATAAAATATAAGAAGGTTATCAATTTTTAGTGTGAGGAGAATGGGAGATCGTGAAAAAGAACGAAGAATACTTGCATCATTCAAAGACGCCAGTGATCTTTCAATAAATCTAATGAAGAAATGTATGGTCGACATCTTTAATTATTTCATACTAGAGGCAGGAGAAGACGAAGACAAATGGCAAACCGACTTAAATGACAAAGCTCTCAAGCTTATCTACCTTTTTAGGAATCTGTCTCAAGTAAAACTGATCATGTTAATTTTTTTAATTAGATTCGTTTAATTTATCTTTAATATTTTAAAATAATTAATGAAATTATGCGTAATTAAGAACGATATATGTTGTTAATCTTTATCATTAACATATTCATGTATATTCTAACATATATAAAAATGTAAACATCCTTTAATTCTCAAGAAAATTCATTTTTATCATTTGTATAAGTTCTGATTTTCTTTTATTCTATTGGTTTCATTATCAGGAATCTATCTGAGAATATGACGAGTGAGAAAAAATTATCCATATATTTCAATCATTATAAATATTGCCAATCTCAGATAATGAAACAAAAACCCAAAAAACATACAATCAGTTGTGACATATACTTGAGGTGACCACCGGAGCTTCGTTGAATGTTTGGGTCCCCAAATATTAGCATCAATAATTTTTTTTTATCATTTGTCCATTCATTCGAAAATATTATGCATTCAGTTAAAATCTCCCATTTATAACATTCCTGTTATTTTCATAAATTATGTTTCCCGTAACTCAAGCTTGCCTCTTCTATAAAACTTATAAAGATGAATAAAAACTAACAATCCAATTCAATGAGACATATTTTTTCAAATGTTATTTTTAATAAAATTAATTCGATGGATGTCTATTAACATAAAAAGAAAATCATGTTTATTAAATAAAACTCATAATAATGTAGACCGCTTATAAAATTCAGATTAGTTATAAAACTTATATGTGTGTTAGTTCTCTATGTGAGTTGTAGATTATTTTGGTAAATGTATAATAGTTCTTACTCTAATTTTAGCCCTGAAGATGATGTACAAATACATCGAAACGTTGGCCTAGGAAGGAGTTTATTTTCTTTTATATGGCCTAGCCCTCAATAACAAAACATACAATATAAAACTTATATATATATATGTATATTTTAAATTTCATTGCTGAAATGAAATTTAATCGGTATTTGAATATTACTTGTAACCTCTAACGTTAGTTTTTCTCTCATATTAGGTGTTTATCTAAACATTATTATTATTATTAATAATAATATTATTTTTCTGATTATTATTAGGTACTTTATCAAAAAGCACAAATAACATAATTCAATTGACAATTAATTATGGTTCACTTTAATTAATAATGGATTAATTATTGTTAGTTAGACGAAGAATCTAACGTGACTTCAATTTCCCCTAATGAAGTTCCTGAAGAACTTACACTCCTTGAACTTCAGGAGGTGATGGATGAGGCAGCTGAAAGCGGCATCTCTAAGGTACATTGATTTTAACAACTTATATTCAAATTTGAAATACAGTATTTAACGAAAACATTATTTATATTTGTAACAGATAAATTTGAGAAAATACATAACAGATATGTATGAAGACCTGACAGAAGTTGAACTGGATTTAGATGGTCAAGACACTATCCTGGTCTACAAAAAACCTTACTTTAAACTTCTTTCTGAATTTATAGATTCAGTAGATGACGAAATTTTAGGTGAGTAGAGATTTTAGATGTCACAATCGTATCAAACGTCATAATTTAAATATTTTTAATTTTCCAAGGTCATTAGACCATTTTTGGTCATGCATTGTTCTTTTTGTCAATTATAAAAATTAATATAATATTTACTATATTATCTACAATATTATCATCTTAACATTCATCGTTATAAAAACCGACTAGTTTTATTTTTATTTTTTAATGATAAAATCCTGCAATATATTTGTTTTACCATTTCACATTAAGATGAGAAATACTTGTATATTATTTATTACATTCAGTAGGTTATTATATACATTTCTCTAGTCGTTAAAAATTGTATTTTTAACTACCTGTATGGTTGGTATAGTTTTAGAATTTACAATGAAAAGTAAATTCCGTATCGCACTTGATATGCCTACTATATTAATAACTAATTAGTTTTATTATTGTTCCAAAGTTACATTTCAAATATTTTTTTTTTCTTTTCTTGATTCTATATTGCTTATGTGGGAGATGGTAATCTTAAGAAATCAGTGGCTTATATTAATTACTACGTTTTAAAATTGAACAAACAAAATCTTAACAAAGGAAAAGAAAATTCAGAGTTCAGTATAGGTAAAACACCCAATCTACGAGTATAGCTTGATCAATCTAAACATTCAATCTGACATCCTTCTAGGCTTTGCCCTGGTTTATTAACCTATTTTACCACGACACGTGATGTAAGCAATGATGCTGCCGTGGATTTCAGGTATATTATGTAGCACATTTGAATGGCTTATGTCGTTTGGATGTAAACATATGAACAGTTAATAACTGGGGATACAACACACACCACTTTTATCTTTTTGTATATCTATATAAATAAAAGAATATTTTGTCAGTACATTGCTTAGAACTGACTCACTTCAAGTTTTTTTTTACGTTTCATACATTCGAGAAACCGAACCCAATCTTAGAAAAATTTCTGTCAGTTTATCTGCAAAATTTTGTCACAAGTAAACTCAGCCACCATGAGACATAACGAGTTGAAACTTTGACACTAGATTTGTGTATGCCTAACTTAAAATATTGGCTTTGAATAGATTGATAATTTAGTGCAGAAGCGAAGTTATGGACCTCTTAACTGTATTTTGCTAATTTGACAGACATGTTTATCTTGAAAATACACAGATGTAGCAAGTAGGTATTGTTATTTGATTTTAATTTCATTTGAGCATATGAATATATTGCGTATTTGACATCATTGAAAAGGTGTTTCCCAGAGTTGAGGCTGTACTATCTATTCAGAATAAATAGTTTTGTGAACGAGCTATTCTCAACTCTTAATATGAACAGGCAGGAAAAATCAACAAACAAGTTCTTATGCTATATCAAAGCGTTAACTAAGTCGCAAGGGGAAACTTTGTCTAACGCAGGAATTCAAGTTAGTGGGACCAAGTTTTTCTAACATGGTCAACTGTAGTTTACTTGCTCAAGAGTCAGAGGTTCCAACTGTTTGTTCTTCCATGAACCTGAAGTACAGACAGTAAATGTGGTATATATAGAGGAATTTGCTTAACACTGTACTAATAATGGTATTTTCTACTATTCTATAATTTCTAATGGTATTTTGGAATACCAAGTATATAAACTTTTTGATTCTATCAAAGGCGGTAGGTTTTCTAGTATTTCTATAATATTATTTAAAATTATGACAACTAATATTGACTTTAATTGTATACACATAATTCGAATTTACTTTATAATCAATTATTCGTATATATTAAAATCAGAAATGAGTAGAATTTGGTATGGGCTTTAAAATGAACAGTTTTTGGTTATTTACCTCTAAGTTACAGGAGTGGGCCTAACCATTTGAAAAAATTGGTTGAATCACTATAATCATATAATTTAGTCCCAGTAAAAAATACTTAATAATTTATTAATTACAAAGAAATTACACAATGCTTGCATAAACTTCTTAAAACATGGTATATCATTAAAAACTGAATTTTAGAAATTTTAATTTGTGCCTTTGTCATTGAAGTATAGGGTCAAGTATCTGCAAAAGATTTACTTCACCATTGGATTATCGTACATATATCGGTAGATATATTCCACTAACTAACAACCTTCTGGAAAGTTTGAGTTTTTCAGCCTTCTCAGTGTGTTTGATAGTGTTCTCCGTTGTAATATCGAGAGTTAGTCATCCTGACAGCTTGATTCACTCACCTCAATGATCAAGTACTGTTAAGTTCACTGTAGTTAAAGCTTATTCCAACACTAGCTGAATCCGTTCAAGCTCAGTATTGACAGCTCTCGGTTGGTTTGAAATTGGTTATTTATTTACCTGAATCTTCATCTAGAATATTTTGAGCACTTTTATGCCTTTTTCACTTACCGTTTATTATTATTATTATTATTATTATTTGAGGCTATGTTACAGCACTATGTTAAAAAAAACTATTGTACTTCCCCCCTTCTGTACTAAAGTACCCCTGAGCTTCAACGCCTCCAAGAAGGTCAGCGCTTTTGCTGGTTCCAGTATAAAATTTTTCTATGGTTTTGTTGAGCGCCCCGAAGCACCTACTTCTGTGCTGTGTATGTTTCAGGAGAAACTAACTTCCTTTCTCCTTCTTCGGGACGGTCTTCTTCGAGTCCTCAGGTGCACTTGTGGGAGGTTGGTTCCTACCAGTTAGCGCTTTTGGACCCTCTGTGCTTCCAGACTTCCTTTTCCTTACAGGGGAAAATCCCTGAAGCTCTATCGGTGGTATTTTGTCCGCCCCGGCAGAGCACCGCATACTAGAGTAAGGCTAGTTACTCAAGGGGGTCGCCTGGTATCCTGGATGATCCGTTCATAATACAATAACCCCTGTATCATCCATCCTTCGGCTCGGATCGCATAACACCTTACATTGGGGCTGGGGTAAAAGGATGGGATTTGGGGATTAGGAAGGATTGTGAAACGAAGGTGGTAAGGCCCACCTCCTGATCACCTTCTCCTCATCTTTCGTTTGTCCCTGAATATAGCAGGTTAACAAGGTAGCCTCGTGAAGGCCTAAAGTCGGAGTTGAGCGTTAGAATCTATTGGAGGCGCTTAAACACTCCACTACTACCCTCACTTACAGTTAGTTCATTATTATTTATTAATTTTCTGAGTGCTCACTCATGTTGTCGGGAGGGGAGATTCTAAATAACTGTAAATCTTATGAATGTTACATAACATAATCATGATAAAGTTCATGCAATATGTTATAAAGTATATATTATTATATTATATATGTATTATGAGAACAAAAATTTATGTATGAAACTTAAATTATGCCAAACTCAATACAGAACAAAGCACTTTCTATGAATGATATCTTGAACAGCAGTTCATCATCATGAAGAGAACAGAAGAAAAGATGAAGTGGGAGAGATGTATTCAGCCTTCCATGACCAGATCGATTGAAACTTTTATACACTTATTGAAACAGAGAGCTTATATTAAACATCACATATGTACAAAAATATCAAGATAAAATTTTTGATTCTATAATTAAAAAATTTTCTATTAAGGTAAGGAAAATTTGAATGATTTCATAAATTCTTTTCATAAAGCAAAAACTATTTCGCCTAATTAAATAATTTTGGCTTTGAAGGGTTGTTTTAATTTATATTATTCTGAATAAATAATTGGTTAATATGTTTGCCTTTTTAGAACTTGCCATATGGTGGAACACAGTTTACAACTTTGCTGATCACACAAATCAAGAATTAAGTGATTTAAAAAATGAATACCTTTCAAGAGTATTGAATGTACCTTCTGGTAAAACCAGGCAAGCTATTTGGATTTTTTCTTTCTTAAATTGATTAATAAGCAATTTCATTAAACGATTCTTAATATTCCCAAAGTTCATACTATTTTAACTTAAAATTATTGCCACACTAATGATTTTTAAGGCAGCTTGATTGCATTGATTATGAAGTGTGATGAAATTACATATGTGGCGTTTCTTGCAACATATTTTTATTTGTAAACAAAGACTTCATTTTCTTAAAAAAAGTTTAAATGATAAATCATTGATATAAATAATAAATTATACATAGTATAGGATTCTTAACTTACTAAAAGAAATTATTTATAACATGAATGATAATCTTTAATAACATAAATATTTCATTTATGGATCAGAATTTAACTTTCAACATCTTTCATCATGGATCAACATTTAACCTATCCCTAGGAAATTAAAATTATTGATCTCAAATGCCATCTGTTCCATATATAAAAAGTTATATAATTAATTTTTTGCATGGAATTTCAAATTTCTCATATATTTATATATAAAGTTCAATATAAAAAAAGATACATTAATAAATAAAAAACCCAACTTAGGGTCTCTAATGTTTTGAAACAAAAATAAAATGATAATAAAGAAATAAAATTATGAAATGTAAAAAATTATAATAAATAAAACAATATGCAAAAATAATGAACTTTATCTAAAAATGATAGAAATGTAATTATTTCATTGTTTTTGCATTAATTTTCTGTGTGATTTAATTATTTTATTTATTTATTATTAATTCTTTATTTTTATTAAAGCTAGATATTTTATATATTTATTTATCCATTGTTCAACCCTATATTTTTCTTCTACTTGATTTTATTATTCCCTATGCTATATTTAATTTCACATTGAATCTTGTCTACTTTAATCTTTGTCACGGGACGAGTACAACCGTTTCTGCACCAGTGGGCTTTGTTTTCCTATTATTTCCCTTCTGATGACTGTTCAACCCAATAATTGTGTTTTTATTGTGTAAGTGTGTGTTTTTCATTTATCTATGTATCTTTGTTTATATTGAACTTTATTTGTCCGTTTCAGATCGTTTTGCATTGTTATAAGCATACAGTTTTTACCTCTCTCTTGATTGCATTACATTTTTTAAAAAAAATAAAATAGTGCAGGAAGAAATATATATATTTTATATAAATTTGGTATTACTTATAATAATTAAGAATACTAAAATTTGCTTATTGGATATGAATTTATATACTAACTCAATTTGAATTTTCCTAAAATTTGAGTACTAAATTAACTTTCAATAAATTTATTAAGGTTTAATTTGACATTTCTTTCGATATATGATATTATTCAGTAATATTGTTGTTAATTTATATTAGATTTCAGGTCGACGTTTTGTACTGAAGTGGTATATTCTTTGATGGAAATGGCTGTGGGCTACCAGGTGCTCTCAGATAAAAATTTAAATAAAAAGAAGCAAGAAGTTAGTTATATTGAATAATTCAGTTTAAAAAAATATGATTAAATTCTAATTATAAATGATAAAAATCATTTGACATTTTATGGCAAAGACAAACATTTAATTTTTAACCATTGTTGTAGGTTGATAAAATGATATCTGATATACAAGATGCTTATATAGATTTAGTTGAAAATTTAAAATGGATGGATAAAGAAACGAAAATGGTAACTGTTGAAAAGGTGAGGGCAGTTAAACGTCTGATAGGTTATCCGAAGTGGTTTAGTGACGCCGAACAGATGAAGACCTACTATGAAAATGTAAGGCAGTACTTTATCTTTACTTCTAATAGATAAAAATATGCAAAAAGTTATTCTTATTTAAAACTGGATGTAAATTTAAAATGAATATTACTTGTTTAATTTACAAATCTTATTTATTACTTCACTATAATGAAAATATAGTGATCGTAAAAAAAATCAATCAAGAAAAGAGAGTAGTTTAGTATTAGTAAAGTATAGTGATATGAAGGGTATCGATCATGAATAGAGAATACTTTAATATAAGTAAAGTATAGTGATCGTGAAAAAAAAATTCTAATATTTTGATGGGTTTGCACGTTTTGAGGTGCCCTGATATCGGGGAATAGTTGATAGTGATCTTTACAAGCTGTTGTTTTTTTAAGTTAGTCGATGCCTCACCAACGTCCAGTGTCAACAAATAAGCAATGTAACATTTATGACATTAAAAGCCGTTATTTCATGATTGTATAAGCTAACTAGATACACATTTTAAGAAGGATTAATATAGTTAAATCAAATATGCTTAAATAATTAATTTTCAATATAGAAAATGAACCCACGCCAGGAAGTGTAGTCATTGGATTGCTTCTTCCCTCCTACATCTGTGTTATCAGTGTCACTGGTAATGTAAATTTACATTGTTGCGACTTTAAACAAATAAAATTTAGAAAAAAAAATGGAAAATGAATAATATTTTAACTATTTTATTTAATAATGCTTGAATTCTCCCTTAACAACTTAAACAATTAACTCTACCTGTAATCTCATTAAATCATGAATATCTATAAATTAGACAAAAGAGATTATAAACAAAAAACTACCTTTGTAATTATAGGATCTGGCGTTTGTAAACTTATTTGTCTATAGTTAGAGCCAATATATTTTTTTTTATTTCTAGATTACAATGAACGAAGAAAATCATTTAGAAAATATTGTTAATTATTTGAAAACGGTTGAAAAGGAACAGTTGATATCTTTAAGAGACAGTAATGACAATGATAAGTAAGTATTAGCATAAGCATATCTCAAAAAAAAATTATCATTTCAAATTCTGATTTTATTGTTTGATATAGTTTCAGTTTTGATCCACTGGACATTAACGCATATTATTCATTCCACGATAACTACATGTGTAAGTGTAGGGTTCTTAAAGAAAATTCCATCTTTCTATGATGTTAATTACTGTATAATATTGTTGGGTTATTTATGTTTAGGTGTTCCAGCTGGAATTTTACGGTATCCATTCTACAATCTAGGCCTAGAGTAAGTAAAACCCTATTAAATACAATTTAGTTAGCACTTAAGCACTACAACTATTTCAGATATTGCTAGTAACACTATTTAAAATGCATTGTCAGAGTGATATAAATACTCTTTCGTGAATAAGTAGTCTAACCTGCAAATTCAATTCAAGCTTACGATGACTAAAACCATATAAACCATTTTATTTTGGTTAAAACAAAATTTTGCATGTGATGTAAGAAATCTAACTTACACCATGTTATATAGTAAACATATATAACTAATATACTTACAATTAGTAATAATTATGTAGTAAATGTGTATATCTACTAAATAAATGTATAACTTATATGTTTAATATAATTTAATTTAGTGTTCTCCTAAACAAGAGTATTTTATAAAATGTATTTGTTCCCTACAAAGTTCAAAAACTAAATGGAATATGCACAATAGTCTCTAAAAATCAACTTCAGAGAAATAATGATAACTCATTAACTAATATATTATTATTAGAAATTATTATTGTTATTATTAATATTAATATATTAATAATATATTATTATAATTATTATTATCAATTAGACAATTATATTGTAATATTAGTCAAGTAACAATATTGTAATAATTGATTTTTATTATTACTCTATAAGAATAAATCATTTTACAATCTGCTTTCCGAAAAACTTTGAATTTTTTTTTTAATGATCTTCAAAAATGTTATAAAGGAAAACATGAATTACGTTTTACGAGTATAAGTCCCCGAAATAAAAAAAATTTTCGTCTCACTCTGAGATCCAGTCCAGAGCCGAGACTCTACTAGGCAAGTACCAATTGTCTAGTACAATCAGCTGAGTTCAAGACCCGTTCCCACTGGTAAGGGTTTGGGGTCTCTAGCTCCACTGGATGCTAAGCAGCCATCCTCCGAGAAGTTACTGCATCTCACATAGCGACCACAAGGGTCTACCCAACATGGGTGAGAACCAACAGCCTCTACGAGTCAAACCTCAGTTG
Organism: Hermatobates lingyangjiaoensis; assembly: GCA_026182355.1. Lineage (NCBI taxonomy): Eukaryota > Metazoa > Arthropoda > Insecta > Hemiptera > Hermatobatidae > Hermatobates > Hermatobates lingyangjiaoensis. Next base: position 1,133,154 of record JAPFBL010001930.1, on the reverse strand, counting down.
GCGAGATGGAGAGAGAACCCCTCCATGGGCCACCGCCGCCAGTAGTACCGACATATTTTAAGAATTTCGGATCAAACCCCGAACAGGATCAAGGTCCTACTGAACCTACTCAGCTACAGGTAAGGTCAGTGGCATTTTTTGCCATTGGTTCAAAGAACCTGTGGATATATATAAGCCAATGCAGCTTGTGGTAGAGCTGCATGGCCCCACTAGGGGCGCAATCTATACAAAAAGAGAAATACATAAATGAAAGCATACAACACTCACTACTATATTTCAACTAGCATGGTCATCAGGTACAGGTGCTCCTGCAAAACAAACATACGTGCCCTCTGCTGACTGCCTTGCACAAGAGTAACTAAATAAAGAGAGAGAACTAACTAAAAACACAAACTGAAGATAATAGAAGCAAAACAGAAGAAAACTAAAGCAATGAGTAATAAAATAAATACAAAATTAAAATTCACATTAAAATTATGAAATAAAAATAATAGAAAAAATGAATAATAACTACAAATAACAAAAATGGTAAAAGCGGGGGAAAAAAATAACGGTACAGATTGAGGCCAGGAGGAGAGCGAGAACCAAGAAGACAATGAATTAGCGTGGATTGCAATGGGTAGGTTTCTGCATATATATATTTATATATTTTTGCATGGAGATGTTCTTCTTGATTTCTTCGGATACATTGATAGAAGAAGCATTAAACACCGCATGCGATTGGTTGACTATACTAGACAGCCCAACCAGTCACCCGGTCTCTCATGGCTACTCAGCCGATTGGTCATCACTATTCACAGGGGCATCGAATTCGCTTACATCGATTACTAATTTGTAGGAGCTATCAAATTATATATTTGATATTTATATATATATATACTAGCAAATGTACCCGTCTTTGACGGAATCAAAAATTCTATTGTTCTTGGTATTCCAAAATATCAATATAGTAATATACTTAATACTATAATTAGAAATTATAGAATAGTAGAAAAACCATTATTAGTACAGTTAAACAAATGCCTTGTATACACTACATTAGCTGTCTGCCCTTCAGGTTCATGTAAGAACAATCAGTTGAAACCTCTGACTATTGAGCAAGTAAACTACAGTTGACCATGTGAGAAATACTTGGTTTCGCTACTTGAATTCCTGCGTTATGATAAAGTCTCTTAGCGACTTAGTTAACGTCATTGCGAAATAGACTCTGAGGGGACCTTGCAATCATTTGAATGGAAACAGACAGTGGCTCGGAATTCAATGGTATGTGTGGTATACACACAGACTCCCAATACCACATCCAGTCATTATGTCCGCCTCTATGGCATATCTGTGTTAGAGCACGAACTCAGAGTCGTGTCCCGTTGCACAGTTTTTGGGTCACTCATGTTTCGTAACATGAAATTTGTTACTGCTATAAATTGCAGCATCATTGGTGCTCCTACTTTAAGTTTTTACTCATGAGCAGGCAGTCCAGGAGAAATAAATTCAGAGTCAAGAAATTCAATTAGATAATGAACTGCTTCTTCATCACTAATCCAATCTCTTTATTGACTTGTAAGTCTTTCCTCGGTTCATAGCGTAAGAACTTTGTTGATTTTCATGCTGTTCATATTAAGAGTTGAGAATTGCTCGTTTACAAAACTATTTATTCGTATTAGATAGTGCATCCTCAACTCTGGGAAACTCTGGTACCTTTTCAAAAATGTCAAATACGCAATATATTCATTGCTCAATTGAAATTAAAATAACTAACAATATCTACTTGCCACACCTGTGTATTTTCAAAACAAACTTGTCTGTGAAGTTAGGAAAATACAGCTAAAAGCCATAACTTCGCTTCTGTACTGAATTAATAATCTATTTAGAGCCCATATTTTAAGTTAGGCACACACAAATCCAGTGTCAATGTTTCAGCTCGCTATGTCTTATGGTGGCTGAGTTTACTTGTGACAAACATTTTGCGTTAAACGTCCATAACTTCACTTCTACGTTGAATTTCAATCAATTCATAGCTATATTTTAAGTTAGACCTACACAAATCTACTGTAAAAGTTTCAGCTTTATATGTCTTATGGTAGTGAGTTTACCTGTGACAAGTTTGCGGACAAACCGACAAACCGACAAACCGACAGAAATTTTTCTAAGGGTGGATTCGGTTTCTCCAATGTATGAAACGTAAAGAAAAGTTGAAATGAGTCAGTTCTAAGCAATGTAGACAAAAGCATTATTTTATTTATAAAGATGTAGTTTAAGCATTAATTAATATATATTATAATAATATTTCAATACATATTATCATAAACTTTATTAATTATAAAGCTGGGACTATATGATAGTAGTAGTAGAAACGCTGGAACTCAAACATAATTATGAATATATATATATATATATATATATATATATATGAGTACAGATGCAATATATGAGAACATAATATTGAGTAGGAAAAAATATCAGTAGCCAAATTGATTAAAAACTATTAGAGATATTACATTAATTATAGCGAGGTAGGTAACTATTATTACTTTTTACTAATTGTATAAATAGTTTATATGTACGTGTATATATGTATGTATTATAAAGATTTCACAGAAGTGTCAGTTGGTTGTTTTTTGACTGGTTGGTTTTTGACTTTGACGAATACCGCTTGTTACGGTTGAAAGATCTTAGTCTTCTTTTCCCATTTCATATTGTGGTTTGATCATTATATATATATATATATATATTAGTTTATATGGCTAGAGCACAAAACTAAGTGCAAGCCTCATCTAGTTTTAAAGGAATATGGGGAAATTAGAATAAGGGATATCTTTTTTTCAATGTCATTGTATAAGAAATATTCCTTTCGTTATTAAAGGAAATATTTTGTAAAATGATTATATTTAATGAGAGAGTAAGAGACAGTGAGGGAGTAAGGAGAGTGCTATTGGTGCTTAGCAATGCTTATGACTGATTTTTGATATGTTTCAGAGCATTGAACTACGGAGCACTGGGTGTAATTCTTGGCCACGAGTTAACACATGGCTTTGACAACATAGGTATTAAATAAGAAAAATACTTTGTTATTAGAGACCAAGCTACTCTATTTTTTCCAAACTATTTTTAACTGATTCACTTAGCACGATAAAATATTAATTCTAAATTATTAAAATTTGTTTGCAACTCATTCTGAATTAAATAATTTTATTACACTACTATATATGCACTAAAAAATTCAAAATATTTTATTACAATTCAATTTTGTTCATAATTACAAAAACACACAAAAAAATTAAAACCTAAATAAATTATTAATTAATTTTCCAGTTATTTTTTTCTTTTCAATTTTGAAAATATAATCAATCATTCTTTACAAATCTGATTGAAAATATAAGTTAGCTCTTATATTACCTCTTCAGATGTTATTGAACATACTGAAGATTTTATTAACATACAAGTTCACTTTAAGTCTTATCAACAAAAGTGAATAACAGTGGATTTTACTTGCAAGTTAATATAGCTGTGTATTGTTATTTGAAAGACGAATTGAATCCATGTTTACTCTAAATAAGACATTATTTATTAATTAATTAATTCTAACCTTTTATAATACTATTAAATATTTCTACTTTTGAAGATATGTATTTGTATCTTGAAATTTATTAAATTCTCAGAACACTTTGTTATTTTAGTTAGACATTTCATCATGTATAAATGAATTAAAAACTGAAATAAGGTTTTTTAATAAGTATATATATGAAACACTTCTGTTATTTCTTTCATAATTATTTTTAAAATACGTCTAAAAAATTCTGCTATATTATTAATCCTGTATACAATGTAAGAAATGCAGTATAATATATGACTTTCAGGTACTCAATCACTTTAATAAATGTATTTAATTTTATTAATTATTATTTATTTAAATATTTTTAAATAAATTATATATTGTAGGGTTTTTATAGTTTAAGTAGATAGTTTATTTTTATATTTATGAAAGTTAGCATTTTTTTATTAAATGTTTAATTATATAGTAATTGGATTGTGAAAGAGTATCTTAAATATAATTTTTCAATTACAATTTACTAAATCTACTTTCTTTTTTGGGAATCGATCAATTATTATTGTTACTATGGAAAGTCTTAGAATAATAATATATACTATGTTTTACTAAAAATTTGTTCAACAGGAAGGCGATTTGATAAGGATGGTAATTTAAGGCAATGGTGGTCTAACAACTCCGTAAATGCTTATAACTCCAAAGCCAAGTGTTATATTGAACAGTATAACAATGTTACTATAACAGCTATTGACGAAAGTGTAAGTTACAAAAAAAAAAAACTAATACATTTATGAAATGGAAGTATATGAAAATTTAAATTTTAAACTTCTAATAATGAATAAAAACCCATATTTATGTATAAGTGACTGAAATTTAGAAAATACAATAAACTCATAAAATATTTAATATACAAAAATTTTACAAAGTAAATATTATATATTTTCCAAATAAAATTGTGATTTTTTGAATTTTAGTAATAATCAAATCAAAATCAAAATATGTAAATTAATATATTAGGAAGAAATGAGAGAGGAAATTAGTTAAGAATTATATTAATGTATCTTTCATAATCATTTAACCAATTGAAACAAATTGATTGTAGAAATGATTATTTCCTGCCTCCTTAACATGTAGTAAATAAGTGGTTTTTAGTAAAATATATCACAAAAACTGAGCTTGTAGTATATCACTATATATCCACCTTCAACATATTCTTTTCTGATTTCTTACCTGATTGTATTATTATCAATATAATCTTTTCTGATTTACCTATATTCTTAGTAGTAAGATTTAATAATTTATTTCTTTATTTAATAGGTTGACGGTAACTTAACTTTATCAGAGAACTTGGCTGATAATGGAGGACTTCGTGAGGCCTACTTAGCTTACAAAAGAAGACTAAAATTTGTTAGAAACGAACCAAAGTTACCTGGCCTAACCCACCTTTCACATGACCAGTTGTTCTTCCTAGCATTTGCTAATGTTTGTAAAATATTTATTCTTACCAAATCAACCTGATTAGTGCTTTGAATTTATGTGTTATTTCAATCGTTGTATACAATATTTTTTTAATTATTATTGTATAGGTTTTTTAAAACTGAATTATAATTCAATTGGGGTTAACCAATTAATTATTGGACCTAATTTCAAATAATTAGGTCCTAGATACTGAATAAATACCACACAATTAATATCCCATAAAATATTTTGATTTTATGGGATTGGAAATTATCCCATTATTATTAAGAATTATTATCCCATTACATATATAGTCTTATCATTTGAAAGTGTTAGTAAAAAATAATAAATTGAAAAAACATAAATAACTATTACATTTATTATACACTTTTTGTAGGGTAAAAGGCTAATGAAATAGTCTCCACATATATAGAAATTTGATAGTATAAACAACGCGTTTCGAACATGTATGTTCTTCTTCAGGCATTAACCAAACAAAAAATACAATTTCATCAGAGAGTTATCTATAGTATAAAGTAAATGGTACAACATAAAATAAGAAAGAGAGTACATATCCAAGGGTGAGTGTCTGTGGTACAACTGACTGGGAATCTGGGAATAGGATGGAAATGGGTGAGGGTATAGAGTGTTTCATATTGGAAAACAGGTACATTTCTTTGTTATTTTATCCCTAAAGGTTAGGCAGGGCCTTTACATTATCGCTCTAAGACCAAGTGTAGAAAACATATTGAAAACACAACAGAGAGCTATAACGGAATACGAACAACGAATATAAGAATACAGAGTAAATAGAACTTTTTTTTTCCTTTAGGAAAAAAAGAAATTACCTGCAAATAAAGAAACAAAGAAATGTATATGCTTTCCAATAAGAAACAAATGTACACTCCATACCCTCACCCACTTCCATCCTATTCCAGCCAGTTGTACCACAGACACTCACCCTTGGGTGTGTACTCTCTTCCTTGTTTTATTATGTACCATTTACTTTATCCTATAGATAACTCTCTGATAATATTGTATTTTTTTTAGTTAATGCCTGAAGAAGAACACTACGTGTCCGAAACGCGTTGTTTATACCATTAAATTTCTATATATGGAGACTATTTCATTAGCATTTTACCCTACAATGAGTAAATACCACACAATAACTGATTACACTACATTAGAATTATGCACTTTTTATATAGCATTTTATTTTATATCATGTGGATAGTTATATAGCACATTGTAATTAATGTTTTAATATATGATTATGTTAAGGAGATATGACTCTGACGAAGACCGCTTGCTACGATTGAAAGATCTACTTCTTATTGCGGTTTGAACATTGAACATATATGTTTCAATTGTCATTTGACATCCTTTAATTGGGAGAAAAGAAATACATCCGTGTATTTAAAAGTTAAAAAAAGAAATTGCCTCTATTGAACTCTGATATTTAAATTTAGATCACGGTGTACTATTTCGATAAGTAAGTACACAATATTAGTAACAAGTAAATTTTGATTGGTTTATTACCTCTTGCACCAATTCAAAATTCATGAAATGTTTATCATTCCATATTCACATAGGAGCAATATTTAATATTTAATTATAAGTTTCTGAAAATACAGAAAAGGGAATGAATGATTACTTGTTTGTCATAAAGTACGATGAAGTATCTCTTTCAATGATCCAGAATTTTTCAAAAGCAACAGAACAATATTGTCGTTATAATTTGCAGTGTGTGTATTATAACTTCACCAAAGTATACAACATTTTGTATATAACCCATCTTGACATAAAGACAAAATATAGATTTAGGGGATCTAAAAAAAAAATGCAAATACATCAAAATCAAATCTTTACCATGATACTATACTCTACTTAGAGTAATTACAACAAAACAAATATTGTAATTATAATATTGAAAACGGAACTAAATTGCTCCAACACTAAACCATCAATTTTTATTTCATTGTTTCATATGAGAAATATTAAGGTTTATTTCTCAAGATGTCTAAAAAGCGTATGAACAGTACTTTTCTTGTTAACTGCAGTGTTTTGTTCATTTTTACAGTGCTTTAATGTTTCATATTAGTATATGTTTTACCAATTTTACCATCACTCTTAAGCCTGGGTTATTACGAGAAAAATAAATTTTGGATAATGATTAAAAATGCTCTCAAACACTTTTAGTTTTGAGAGAGTGAAGGCAGAAAATTTTGGCCACAAATATGTATTTCAATATATGTTATGTATTTCAATTCATAATATTTTCATTCTAATTATTAAAATGATGCTAGAAAAATTAGAAATAAAGAATTAACAGTAATAAAAATTTAGTAAGTATTTTTGTAAGTTTTATACAAAGGTTACTTCGAGTAAAGAGGAGGGTAAATAACTGCAGATTTTTTTTTTTTTATAAAGGGAACGACTTCTTCACTATATTTTGTTTACTTAAATACTATATTTTTTTAGGAAAAAAATTCTACGTTGAATTAGTGGCAGTATTAGATGCATTAATATTATTTTATAGGTAAAAAAAAATTAGATTACCTGGTTGTGTTTAACAGAGTATGGATAGGTTAGGTTGCAGTGATAGTTCCACAAGGGAACACACGTAGGCCGAGCATTGGCCCTTTGTGATACCACACAATGGAGATTGATTCAACAGTGAGAGTACTAAATTTTGCCTAACTCAAGTATATTTAGAGTAGGTATTTTTAACTTGGTACCTGACATCGTACAGGCTCGGGACCGACGGTTTAACGTCCTTCTCCGAGGGAGGACATGCTCAGATTTATTCACCTCTCACATGAATAAATCGAGAGCCAGGTGGGGATCGAACCCCGAACCTATCAGTGTTCAGAGACGAGCACATTAACCACTGAGCTAATCTAGCCACTTATACTTATACTCGTAATTCACAATGAAAGTTAATTTTTTTCATTCAGCACATTATATTCGTAGCTACCATGCAATAATTTGTACTTTATAGTTAATATGACTTGGTATAAATATATTAGTTCTCCATCAATTTACATTTTTTTTTTTATTTTATATGGGTATTATACCTATCTCTTTAGAAAATTTTGCAGAATACTGTCATTTCCATTGCAATTGATGAGATAGTTGTATACACTATAAGTCACATAACTTACTCTAAATAATTTTAATCTTTCTTAACCTTACCATATTAACATCCAAGTAAATTATGTTTCCTGATTTTAGATTTGGTGTTCGGAGTACACTTTTACTGGACTCAGTTTACAATTGATGGATGAACACAGTCCACACTTTGTCAGAGTCTTGGTAACTCTTCGTAATTTTCCTGAGTTCGCTGAAGCTTGGTCTTGTCCTGTAGGCTCTCCGATGAACCCGGCCAAAAAATGCAAACTCTGGGTTGACTGAAGAAATTCCTTTAGAAAACAAAAAGCTTTAAATCCAAGTTACCATAATATTTTTGCTACTATTTATTATATTAATAAAATAGTATTTTTTAAAGTTTTGTTTTTATAACTAAACAACTCTACAAATTTAGTATATTTACGAAAAGAAAATTCATAGTTGCAGAATAAGTTAATGCGTTTGATTATTTAACAAACAGACCATTTCCTTACACATGAATATTACTCTGTTAAGGTATTAAATTTCTCTCCATCTTTTTTTATAAATTTGTTATAATGCAACAAAGTTACGTTAATGTGCTTATCATTAATACAAAAAAAAATGCTGCACGACGAATTACTGCTATTAGATATTAGAAACACTTGTAAATCTGTTACTTTAAAACCAAAATATATTAATTAATCAACGAAAGAAAAATAAAAATATTTTGTTTTAAACTCAAACCATATTTTTAAAATAAGGTAAAACATAATTTCAACTTTAAACTGGTTCACTTAAGATTTCGTTAAAATGAAATCCCATTCAAATCAAAATTGGCACTAAAACCTCTAAATTACACAATTTTATAAATTTAAGTAATTCACTGTTCACATATATAATATATGAGTGAACGTTGGACAGAATGTCGGTCTTCCACTCCTTCCACTGGATGTTTACCTGACTTTAAACACAAAGTGTTTCAAAAGCGTAGTTTGAGTTTTTAAAAAAAAACTCCTTTTGTGTGGTGACTTTGTATTATCCACACACTTACGGATTATACAACTAATTAGATAATATATAACATTTTCATTTTTCTGAATTGACTGTTCATTAATCGTTAAAACAAAAAAATCAAGTTTTAACATAATACAAGTATAAGCCAATGAATTAGTATTCTTCTTCAATATGTTATTTCTTGAAGTCATTTTTTTGCTGTTCACTTTTAAAAAAAATGAATTAGCCCTGAAAAATACATCAGATATACGATTGTCACAAATGAGAAAATTTTTGTTAACAAACATCCAGCACTATTTTAAAAAATACTTATAAACAGTAAGAAGACATTTCAATTATACTAAATAAGTAGGAAAAAAAAATTCCATTAAATACGCTAACTTACGCATTTCTCAGGCAATATTTTGATTTCATAAAAACAACTATACAAAATACTCTAATATGTACACATAATAATATACTATATCAGTGGTTCCCAACCTGTGGATCGCGACCCCAAACGGGGTTGTGACACCAATGCCATGGAGTCGCCAATTGATTTTGACCCGAATGTGAATATTATATAAAACACGGTAAAAACAGAAGACAGTTAAATAAATAACATTATAAAATAAAATTAAGACAATTATATAAATTCAGTAATATCAGAAATCGCAATAAGGAATTTATTGCCCTTCCCAACAACTTACTTATGTGGAACAGCCTTCTCCCAACTACTCATCCTTAAAAACAAGTACCGAAATAAATTAGATGTGGAACACGACTTGAGGTGTGCCATATCGACAACGGAGCCCAGGATAGAATTGCTAGCTAAAAAGCTACAATACCAGCCGTCTCATTAAGGTCAGTTCATAAACATACTTTAGTAAAGTTACATAACGGTATGAAATTTGTTTGTTTGAATACTTCGAAATTGATTTGCAATTAATTAATGTTTTGTAGGAGCTTTGAAATTAATGAATAAATTCTATATTAATCATATATTTAAGGAATATACAGTTACTTCACTAAAAAAATTGCAATATATGCCAGTTTCTTATAGAAAAAATAAATGTATAAAAGATATTTTAACGATTGGGGTCGCTTCCTGATTGCTTGTTCTAAAATGGGTCACTATATTTGAAAGGTTGGGAACCGCTGTACTATATACACATAATATGTGTACATAACTGGATAACTTAAATTAAATGAAACAATTAATGAGGTTGAATATGCATTAATATTAATGATGTAATTAAAAATGTATACTTCGCAGTTAATTTTGTTTTAAAATTTCTTTGTTACATCCGACCAAAATACCCATCCCATTTCTTTATGTGCTTGCAGGTAGATACAATTAAATTAAGGGAACCATACCTCAAATCTGTACATTCTATATAAGCACAAGCACTCATATAAAATATCCCTCCTGAATCTGAAGATTTTCTCATCATCAATACTCATTCATTAATATTACCAAGTAATTAATAATTCAAACATAAGTTTTCAACAACTCTTTCCTTTGCTATAGAAAACACAATAGAGTTCGATATACTACATTTCAGCCAAATTAACGTAGAGAAATACCCTTCTTATGAAATATATTTATCAACAAGAAGTACTCCTTTAACAAATTAATGAATTATTATTTTTTAATAATACATAAGAGGATTAAGTTCTCATTTAATTCTCTATTTACCATATTTAGAAAAGTTCAGAATAACTTAAAATTTTTTCTCATAAGAGAACTATTACATAATCCCATTGAGCATTCGTGGTTGGTTATAACAGTGCTATAATTTTTAAATTTATTCCATTTTTATTTGAAGTTTACTAATCGGCTGCAAACTCAAATATAGCACCCATATAAATAATGCGTAGAAAGTGTTAGTACCAAATAATAAAATAACAAACAGTTAATAACTGATATACAGGTTCTCGAACTTTGAAAACTAAATAAAAAAAAAAAATAATAGTTTGTACTTATTCGATTTTAGTGAAATAATTAGGTGAAAACCTAAAACTAATAATAATTTTACTGTAGTCTTCATTATAATGATCGAAAATAGGCTATCCTTTAATTATTATACTCACAAAGATGGCAGAAGAATGCTTCTTTTCCTGAAGATTCTTATTAAACTCTTCATATCGACATCCAATCTAACTCTTGTGTCCACATTTCTAGCAACGTTTATAAAAATAAGCAAATTTTAGACTTAGAGAGAATTTATTTGTGGCAACATTCATTTAATAGCACAAGTTACACATTCACATTGATATATTTATATGTATATACATAAACTCTGATTAATATAATTTAATATATTGCATTATAACTAAGTAGTGTATTGTACATCTTAATAATATATATATTTTTTTGATTAACAATATAACAATAACAGAAATATTTAATCTCAATATAATTATTGTTTCCATTAGACAGTCATTTCCCTTAATATTAGGAAAAACTTTCAAAGAAATATATATTTAAAACTATACAAAGTTTAGATTTTTTGAATATAACTTTTATCAAAATACATTATACAGTCTAAACCATTCAATTTAACTTCTAGTAAAGCAAACAATAAATACATATTTCAAATAATACCTTTCGTAAAATTAAATACATTGGCACAGACTATTAACAATGAAGTGCCTAAGCTCCACTCTAAAATATACAAAAATTATGTTTTCATGCATTAACTCACTTTTAGATAACAAAAATATATAAATCTTGGACTAGGCTAATTTATTACCGCTGAAATAATATGTCAAAGAATCATTTTAATAATTAATTGTAACAAATTAACCTTGTAATATCCACATAATATATTACATAATATCCACAAAAATCTTTAGATCCTAATTCTAGATTTAAAGACAACTTTTAGACCCATACATGATGCTGAAAGAATCACCTACACAATGTTAAACATTGAATACAAAGGAGGAATGTAAAGAACTAAGGTTGGTGAATGAAAGAAAAATTGAAAATTTATGAAACACCTTCTCTTAAGTTTATACTAAAGGATTCTAAAATATGAGATTGCGATAGAAAGAGAAGGTATGATAGTCCTATCTAAATGAGATTATTTCCTTACTAAACATTAATATAATGCTAAAGAGATTTTAAAAGCGAATAGTAAGTAAGAGTATTTTGGTGACATGACACTAGTTATACTACCTTTGGGCATTAAAGTTACCTCACAAGAATTACATGGATGAAAAAAATAATAAAATGGTTTAAAATGAATAAAATAAGTCAGATTTGAGTACGAGTTTTACAACTACTGAAAGCAGTGTAATTAAAAAAAGAAAAATGAAAGTAGAAGGTTCTTATAACTTTAAGTGCTTGAAACATACATTCAACCGTTATAATCCAAGCTAATTATGAAGAATTCATGCAATTACATTGAGGCATATTAATAAAGAGAAGGATCAAATATTGTTTAAAATTGGTCTACCAGTAGATCACAGAGTTCGATGGAAACTGATTCCTTGCTTGAACGTATTGTCAGTCTGTACATTTGGGCTTGCTTGTTAGGCTCAAGACGAAGAAGACAGCCAATTTGCTGGGTACGAGTATGAACTATTCCAGCACCAACAAAGTTGTCAGGATTAGGGTCAATTCCATCTAACATCTGCATTCCAAAGCCGCTTAATTTTGTGCGAGTTGCATTATTATCCATTGGTTGAGATGCACGGAAAACTCGTTGAGTCCTTTGAGAATGTCCACCCAAATTTTTCCATCTGGCAAAAAAGGACTCTCCATTCATCTCTGTTGGTTCGAAAAACTTATTTATGAAAACAGGAAGTTTAATATTCAACTTCTGGGGGACATTATTGTAAAGGAAACTGAGGTTCATACTGGGTGCATCCAAGTAGTCTTCAATGCATTCAACATTCACCAACTGTTGAACTTGTGCTCCAGCTTCTAGATGAGGCTCCACTGGTTTCACCTGAATATTTAATTTATTCGTCCACTTGTTGTCAGATTCCGACTGGACGAGGGAGCAATTGAAGTTTTGAAGAGGAAGAGAAGTTTTATTTCCATAAAACAAAGCTAAGCGACCCAAATTTTGTCTAAATTCACATTTCACTCCTATTTGAATCAGATCATTTTCAAAGAGAACACCATTATTTTTGCATACAAATTTCTTAGGATTGTAGGTGTTTTGTTGGGCTGGAGCTGCAGGTTGGGTACTATTAGTAGTGGTTGTGTTTGTGGTTCCACTATAAAGGTCCCCAAGAACGTCTAGTAGGACTTCTGTGCTGTTAGTTTGGGCTGGAGGTGTTGACAAACCAAGCAAATCGGCAGATGTATTAGAATTGGCTGCATTAGTGGCATTTCGATTATGGGAATTAGTGACATTGTTATGATTTACATTGGCATCAGCATTCACAGCACCATGAGTTCCTGCAGGTCGTATTTCATTTTCTGGTACTCTTCCTGGTTTCTTCTTCTTTAACAAAGAAAGTATTGACGATTCCCTTTCAGGGAAAGACGGCATTTCTTCCATTACTGTTGCTAAAACATCTGTAGATGCTATTATGCTCAACTGTAAATACTCAGAGGCTCTTTGCTGGAGCTCAGCATCAGCACTCCTCAAGTTGCTGTGTTGCCTAAAAACATCTTGCACAACAGACTTAACTTCAGGAAATAAATTCACAAACTTCACATATGTTGAAAGTAACAGTGCACGTGTCATTGGTGAACACAGGTGATATTTCGAATGAAGTAGTTTAAATTGTACCAAGGGAGCAGAACGCTGATCTCCTGCTATTAGATTTCCAAATTCTCCTAGAATATATCCACCAACTTTAACCATATTTTCATGACAAGCAGGAGCTTGAAGAGCTTCAAAGACAGTTTTTGCAGCATAACCTTGAACTTCTTCTCTGTTAATTACAATCTGAATTACACGATACCAAACCTCTTCAGAAACATAATCACCTGCAATACGAATTAAATTTAATATAACATCAACATACCAGGTGAAATCAGTTGCATACTTCTCTGACAATATAGCTACTTTAAGGACCATCTCTTCTCTGATAGAGTAATCAGCTGTTTCTAAATAATTCAACATTTCCTGAACTATTTCTTCTGCATTACTTCTGTCACACATAGCATATAACAAATCAACAGCTTGTTGTCTTACAGATACATCTTTTTCCATTTTCATAGATAGTATAACAACTTCCTGATGTTTCTTGACGGCATCATGACTGAATTCAGATGTTGCTAAGAGACACATGGATTCTAGGGCTAAATATCTTAAATTCGTTTCTCTATTTGACAAGAACTGTCCTAACTGATTGCAAGCACGGACTAGAAGGTTAGGCTCACTATCGTTGTGTATAATTAAGCTGATAGCCTCAAACAAGACAGCATTTTTAGCATTTGAATGTTGTACTTTTTTAGATTTTGGAGGTTCTTGTGCTTTATTTAATATGGTTTCTAAGCATTCATTTAACCTACCTCTAACTCCTGGATCTTCCGGTGGAGAATAATTCTGAAGCAAACGTAGAAGTTTAACAGAAAGCCAAGGTGCAGGCACAAAATAGTATGTATAATCTTGAAGGTCTGTGTAACTAGCTGTAACTATTCTGCTTAACCTTGAGACTGCCAAACTAACACACCCTTTATATTCTTCTGGATTGTGTTTAACTAGAGCATCTATTAAAGAAACTGCAGCTGTTACTACACCAAGATGCTGATCATTTAGTAAGTGGACAATTCTGGAAGTCCATTCTCCACCTGGAATTATTTCTCGAGAAGTTCTAAACAAACGCAATAAACACAACGCAGCAGACTGTTTGACAACATCCATAGTCTCTCCTGAAACAAGCAATTTTGGTATATCGAATCCAAATGCTTCTGCCATTTCTTTACTTCCGATATTAGCAATGCACTGCATAGCCAAATTAACATGAATAGGATTTCTTGATGCTAAATCATTTTTAATGCTTTGAATTATTAATTTTATCAGATCACTATTTGTGTTGACTAAAACACTGATAAATAAATAACCAATCTGCTTTTCTGAATACTTATTTGAAGAAAGCAGGTTAACAGCTTCCATATGACCAAAATCTATGTCATGACCAAGAAGAAATATAAATAATAATTTGCATACATACTTTTTCTTTTGGTAGCCATCAAGTGTTTTATCACCTTTAAATTTACTTCTAATATTAGCTAATTCCTTATTTATTCTTTTAATTTCTGCTTCTTTACTTTTACAGTTTCTTATATCTGATATGAAGACGGCTAGTCCCCGCATACCATCACCTCTTACCGCTGGCATTCTGTTGTAGTCTAATTAAACTTCACAAAATATATAATATGATTACAGAATTCTAACTAAATACATACAGAATTCACTATTACCAACAGGGATCGCCTGTTGGCAAGATACCTCTATTCACAGATATCGGTCCGAATTAATGGAAACTAACCTCAGAGTTCCGGTTATAATCTGTAGATCAAACCACTAAATCAGTTTATAATAAAACATACAATGAATAATTTTCATTAACAAAAACTCGAGAATGACTAATTTCAGGCTACACAATTAATAAAATAACCCTCTATAAGGTTACACTCTGGTTACCAGGAATAATCTTAGAATTGCGCAGGGTTCAAGCCGTCCAACCTACAAATTAGTTATTTCATTTTTCGTTTAAATTGATTGTAATTTCAAGAAAAAGTTTTTAAATATTAAAAAAAAATGTTTTAATTTTAAAGTGGATTCATAAAATATTAATAAAATTGGTTTTGGGACTACTGTTTGATTATTGACTAGTTTAGCAATGTTTACACTTCTCACTTAGGGAAAAAGGAATATGAAATATTTCATTACTGACATGTATAAACTGTAATTTAATAAATTACATATTATTATAGTTACATTTACAAATTAATACTTTTTGTATTATTCGAAAAAAATAGTTAAATAATGTGATACAATGTTTAACAAGAAATACCTATACTTTATAGAATATCATCTCTAAATATGAAGAACTTCATCTTCTGATTCGTAATAACATTTACAATTGCACTAATAATAAGAATTAAAAATTCTACAGAGAAATTCAGTTGATGTGATGATAATACTATTGTTTTGTGAATCTTGAGTAAATTTGTTTAACTATAAATACGTTTAAAATTCTTTTAAAACATCTTTTTATTATTTATTGAATCAAAAAGTGTATTAAAATGAAATTAAAAGCTATTGGAATGCAAACAAATGTAATTCTTTACTTTTAGCAATCTTATATGTGAATAGCAGAAAATTCAAATTTATATATATCTTACCAAATGGAAAGTGAAAAAGAATATAGAAGATAGTAGTTCCACAATCTTTCTTAACTTAGTATTATATTGTCTAACTAAAAGAAAACCAATATTCCTGTTGAGTATTAGAATCTGACTTAATTTGTCATGGAAATTATCATGTTGCGTCCTCTAAGGAATCCTGTATCTTTAACAACTATTTTTACCATATTCTTTTTAATCTTTTTTTAATACAATTAATATTTGTTTCCTGAAGAAATAAAACCTATTAACTTTTAACAGTTTTGTTTTTGTGCTCAAAATAATAAAGTGATAATTCAGTTCATACATATTTCTTCAATACAATTTTTTGGAAAGATAAAAAAATTAAAATATCATAATGTTGAAATAAACTCACATAACGAAATAAGTTGAAATAATTGACTCAAATAATGTGCCTGTGTCTTGGCACATTATCACTAAACGATTATCACTAAATCGTTAAATTTCTTAGTTATAAATAGGATCTAAAAGTTATTAATAATTTATGATTTAATAATGATTAATTCAAGATGATATTATAATGAAGTTCTCTTTATTAATTGAGGTTACGTTTGGCAAACGTGAAACATTATTTCTATTCAGCAGTTGATGAATTTGAACTAACTGGTTGCGTCGAAGAAGAGGAGTTGTTAAGCAGAGTTGGATATCAAGCTAGTGGTCCTGGATTGTATTGGTCACAATCAACAGCCGGATACATCTCCGTTATCCCGCGATAGAAACTTAGATAGGGTCACAGACACGCTTACTCTCTCAACGAGCTATCAATAATATTTGTACAGAAAATAATAACGGTATCTCTTTCCTAAGGAAATTTACATTTACATTATTTCCTCAGAAACTCGTAATTAGTTTTATTTAAATGTAATTAAAATTATATGTTTGAGAATTACAATATGATTTGTGATATTTCTGCCATTAAGAAAATCAGGTTTGAATAAATAGTAAAAACTATAACATAATTTTATAACATTAATTCAAAACTTTCCAAAATAAGTTCATTCTGTTTGTTTAGGGGAACTTAGAAAACAGTTGTCTTCTTCTAAGAAAACAACTCTTCTTCTAATAGTCTAAGAAGGTGTGTGTGTGTGTATGTATGTGTGTGTCTGTTGATGTGTAGTATCAAAATTGAACCCCACTACACTCTATCACATCCCGTTGCCATAATGATATAATACATGTAAATATTGTTTAGTTATTCAAAAAAACAAAACAAAACAAAAATATTGCTTTCAGACAATATCGAAGGAGAAGAACTTAAAAAAAAACTGAATTACATTTAAATACTTACAAATTATTTTTAGGTTTTAAATATACATATTAGAAATGAAATACACACTTCTTTAATCAAAGCTATGAATTTAAAAACCACCTGAGTACTGATTATGGAAATGGTATCCCAAGTGATAGCTACCTCTTAGATCTTTGTTTTATGTAGTTAGACAACGAAGTTCAATGGTTATGATTTATAACTTATAACTTATGGTTATAACTTGCTTACTTTCCCCTCTTCATCGGTAAAGAAAAAAAGTAGACATGACTCTTTCATGCCAATATAAAAAATTTTTTCCTTCATTGCCAATCTTATGGATTGAATTTTATATTTAACATCCTTCTAATATGTTAGTATAAAAAGTTTATGATCTTTTGCTGATAGGAAGATGTAGTAAGACAAAGTGCTTTCATAAGGTCCGGTGTATAATATAATATTTAAAAAAAATATTATAATGAATATTTCACTATTAGTTGCGTTAGTTTACTCTTAGTCGATAGCAATGCACTGAGATCACATTGCAGTTCAGATATTGGTCAGGAAGTTTAGTTTTTGTAATATATTGTTACTACGATTAGAATTACAAACATGCTTGAGAAATACTTGATCAAGGTAAAACTTTCAAATTTGTTCCATCTTAAGTAAATAATCAACTTTTAAACAAACAGTTGGTTTGATCTTTTATCAAAAAACACGAACATTTATTCTTTTCTCCTTAAATATTGTAATCAAATGGTCCTCAGTGATGATTGCTGAATCTCTTGTATACCAATTAGCACTGGTGTAATCTCAGAGATATAAAATGCTTTGTTAATATCAATTTTTCAAAAAGAATTAAATAGATCGATTATTGTTTGTTACTTTTGTTCAGTATTACTATGATCATCTGAAGGTTATTATTTTTAATACATCACGAACGGGAATCAAACTTATGGTTCTACCATAGGTCATTTATTATGCAGCTTCTATCACCAAACTGTCAAATCATAGTAATTTCATTCAGGAAAAAAATATGTCCACTAGACAAAACTGACTGCTTTAGAAGAAAGTTCAAGTACTGGCACAGAAAATCAACATCTAAAATAAACTAGATGGCTTCTATAAGAAGTTTAAACGTACGACCATATCAACTCAGATGTATGAAATCTTATGTAAGACATATAATTTCAGTTAAAAAAAAATTGATTATTGAGTGGCCCAAAGGTAATCTCAAAAAGAGATGCACATACTATAGTACCTTGAAATATATTATAAAGAAAAGATTACACTTGTAGAAACACTCCCACGAGTTAAATATTGCATTTATTTAATTACATTTCTAGAATAATAGAATTTTAAGTAAGAATCAAACCTTATCCTCATAGGCAGGATCAAACAAAAGTTTTCATTTGATTCAATCGATTGAATGCAATATGTGAATTAGTTTGAGAATCATCTTTTGGAATGGAAGAGAATATCCTGACCTCTGATCGTTCCAATTTTAACACTAATATCTCAAAATAAGCATGCGTATAAGAAGAATTCATTTTAACCAATATTGGTATGATGATACTGGCCACAATACGGTACTAAAAGTTTGGTGCATTTCTGATTTGGATTTTGTCCAATCCAATGAAAAAATATTCATTACATATTATATATATATATCAAAAAATATTATATTATTAAAAAAAACAATATAAGAAATAAACGACTTAGAATTATTTTCTTTAAAAAAAATATTTGCAGTAAATACAATTGGATTTTAATAATAAGCAAATTTTACATTCCTTAAAGTTCCAAAAACTAAAGACATAGAAAAAAAAAAGATAATTTCATGATAATCTGAATACACATATGAATTTTTTACGTAAATAAATAACCTGACAGAATTTGTTACAAAATTCGTAAATATTCTGCATTCTCATTTGTTTTGCACTTCTTGTTATTTTATTGTATTTGATAATTGTATATCTTATAAAATAATAGTTGTATATTTAAATTATTGACTTAACTCTAAATATAAGCAAAAATAAAATATTCATGATCGTAAACTATTCTACAAGAAATTTGAAATGAGCTACACTAATTTTACTGTAGGTAAACATTTTATCAGACTTGTTGACAATCTGTTGACAGCAATTTTAATGAAGTTATTGTGTAGGCATGCTTCCAGACTTTGTGGTAAGAATATTAGCGAATTCATAGATAATCAATTTCATCAATTCATTTGATTTAATTAGGCTGCATTCATTTTGCCAGTTGTAACTACATTGGAATCAGTTCTAGAACAATGACAAATTGCTGCATCTATATAAATAAAAGAAAGATGTTGTCTGTACATTGCTTAGAACTGACTTATTTCAACTTATCTTTACGTTTCATACATTAGAGAAACCAAATCTAACCTTAGAAAAGATGTTGTCACAAGTAAACTCAGTGACCCTTTCAAGTGAGTAAATATAGTGATTAGTGATGAGGAGGTAGTTCATTATCCAAATGACTTTCTTGACTGCGTGACTGCTCCTGGACTGCCTGCTCATCAATTAAAACTTAAAGTAGGGGTTTGCACAGATACGTCATAAAGGTTGATATCATGACTTGGTGTGGTACTGGGGAGTCAGTGTCTATTCTACGCATACTATTGACACCTAGCAACAGTCTCTTTCAATTCAAACGGTTGCAATTTCCCATCAGCGTCTGTTTCGCAATGATGGTAACTAAGTCGCAAGGCCAAACTCTGTCTACGGCAGGAATTGAAGTGAGACCAAGTGTTTCTCACATGGTCAACTGTAGGTTGCAACTCTCTGTTCTTCCATTCACCTGAAGGACATATGTAATGTGGTGCATGAGACCCTTATTTAACAATGTGCTCATAAATATATTTTTTCTTATTCTATAATTTTTCTAATAATATTTTGAAATACCAAGTATCGTCTCTGAATTTTTGTAAAATACCCGTAAAAGACAGGCACGTCTACTAGTATGAAATATAATAACTGTCATTATTAGTGCTATATTTTCTCTCTAAGTTTTTAAGTCTATTAAATTGTTAATAACAATATTTAAATCTGGTCAATAATATATTTGAAATTTGAGATCTGTAGAATCACTAGAAAATTGGGTTCCAATTGGTACCCGTTTTAGAATATAAAACGATGAAGTATTTTTACCATGTTTCAACATTATTTTAATACAATAAAATATTTTCTTTCACCAGGATATATGACTGTCAAATTTTTTACAATTGGTCAAATCATGCGACCGGTGACATAATTGAATTTGCTTTTCAATAGTAACATATATTCATATATATTATATATATATATATATAATATATATATATATAGGTGTGTTCTCTAATCGGGGTTCGGTCAATTTTCCAGGATAAAAAATCAAACTCTCGTTGCCAACGTTTCGGTTTTATTTAAAACCTTTTTCATAGGCAGAAGTAAGAATTTTTTAACTAAGAAAATGAAATTTACAATATATTTAAAGGAACAACAATGTTAGTCCGGTACAAATACCTTCGTAAAGACTAGACAGTCTAGTCTGAAATTATACTGTCCTATTAGTGCTATATCCTCTAGTTGTTATCTTTAAATAATGTAATATTTCAATTTCTTTAGTTAAAAATTCTTACTTCTGCTATGAAAAAGGTTTTAAATAAAACGAAACGTTGTCAACGAGAGTTTGAAATTATTTTATCTGAAAATATTCCGAACCCGGATTAGAGAACACTATTTCTATAAAACGGTCGATAATTATTGAATCTGTAATAATTAATTGTTTAATATATATATATATATATATATCACCATGCAGCTAGGTATCACAAAAACTGTATTCAGAAAACCTCAAAAACCGTAAAATTTAACGAAATCTAAATAATTTGGTTCACTATATTAATAACATGCAAATTTCTCTGTATTAATAATTTCACGAGAACATTTTATATTTAATTCAAGTATAAAGTAAATTACTAAGCTTGATTTCTAAACAGGATAGATCTCACTAAAGAAAGGGAAAACTATTACAGGTTGCAGAACTTTAAAGTGAAGGAGCAAGTTCCGCAATTCTCTACCGGTCGAGAAAACCGGGAACCTTGTTTGCAGTCAGTTCTTCTCCGCTCTCACACTTTTCCCTGACTAGAATTTCAATGAGCAATCGTGGATCTTCTATCACAATATTTCAATCTAGGCAAAGATTTAGGTGACATTTTACCTAACAAAATTTAAATGAAATTATTAATACCTTCAGAAAGCATAGAAAAGAGTAATAAGTGAATTTAGAGGTTAATAACAACCAAATTTTAAACCTACCTTTAAGTAATGGGTGATATTCTTTAATTGCATTGTTATATTTTTTTGGGATTTATAACATTGATACTGTTTTTTATATGCACTATAAACCAAAAACCATATTCAAAAATGTTAAGATTTCAACCAGTAACGGAAGATAAAAAGAATGAAAAAGGAAAAATTTTTTTTTTTGTAATCTTCAAAAAACTGGTACTTACCTTCGTTTTTTTTTAAAGTTTCTCACATCTATTAAGATGTTAAATTGTATATATTTATTTAAATCTTAATTGTATACATATATTTACATGATCAAACCACAATAAGAAATGGGTTTTTGACTCAGACGAAGACCACTTGTTACGGTTGAAAGATCTTAGTCTTGTTTTCCCATTTCTTATTATGGTTTGATCATTGATTGTTATTTCACGTGTTTATGTGAAATCTTTTTATATATTTACATATATATAGAACTCTATCTGTCAGGTTGACGCTGGTTTCGACAAAGAGACCAAATGGAACTAGTAATGCAACATTTCCTCATAGAAGACAGATGCATTGATGGTTGGCTCTCATGCGTGGATTTCCTATGCCAAATGCACAGAAAAATCCTCAGCATTCTCACAGTTAGCAGTTGTATTTCAAGTGGCCCAGAACCTTCGCTCTTCGCCCATTCCCTCCCAGTTATACCTTCATTTCTCTTCAAACACTTCTTTTCGCTTTATTAATTTAATAAAGTAGTTACTCTGGAACTACGAGGACACTCCGACTACTCAGAGTCCAAACACCAACCTTAGACTAGAACCAGTGCCAATAAAACTGAAATATATATATATATATAATACAAGAGCGATGAGAAACTACAAGAGCGAGAGAGAGAGAGAGAGAGCCAAAGAGAGAGAGAGTTTAACAAAAGAATCGTGAGAAATACAATAAAATTTTATCCTGCTTACCAATTCCCGTTTTGATTCTGAATGTGTATATGCTGAAATATCACAGGGAAATTGAAGTATTGCATTTTTAGTTATATTTAAATTAAATATAATGCCAAAATTGTTCCTACATTATTTAGAATATTTTAAAATCTTAGAAAATGATTTGTTTTAATCTTTCTATTGGTTTAGAGTACTTCAAAGACTATTTTGTTAATGAACATATTCCAATTTTCAAGTTAATCAACTCAGCTGACAATGATTGATTTCACTGTGAAAATAATAAACTTATAGAACTTTGGAAAAACTATAAGTTTAGTGGTGTTAGTTATAGTATACGAGCCAGCGTGCATGTTCCCAGAGCTGAACATTTGAGGTTTGAATGACGAACTTTACATGATACTCGTAAGCTAAGCCATGATCACCATCCCTTGAAGAAGAGCGTACATCTGATAGTCCTGAGCCTGCGATTTCAAGTTCTTGATTAAGATCTCTACACTTTACACTTGAGTAAAGGAGTTTTAAACTCCAGGACTTCCGATATAAAATCAACCTTGAGAGCTGGGATTTGTCAGGTCACTCCTCTGCTTTTAACCAGAAAGGATTAACCTCTGTCGAGATCCGCTGTTTTGTACAGCGGTATGGATCCAGTAGACAAGTACAGAGGACAGAGGGCCGTCTATCCCACAAAAGGAGCTCCTAAATCCTTATTTACTATACATTCATAAATTATTCAAAAACTTTATATTTTGTGAAATAATAAGAGGTTAAAGTTTTTTCGTTGTTCCACGGTTATTACTGCTACCACAAACGGTTATACAAAATCTGGTAAATATCAATAACTAAACAAGGTTTAAGGGATCCGAATCCACAAATTTCAGACTGAAGTACGTTAAAGCTTGGAGCATTAGAGGTGTATGATAACAACAAACTTTGCTTTAAATCCAAATAAGATTATTTTTTTATTCAAAATATTTCATTAGAATATAATTATATATTTCCAATTTGAGTCATACTTAAATTTGAACTTTCTAACGTTTCAAAAGGGATTTTTTAATCATTCATTTCATTGCTAAGAAGTCTTATTATATCATAGTAGAAGTATAATATAAAAGATATCATATGAGCAAATGACATCTTTTTGGTTATCTTACATTTGATAGCTTAGCTTCACATACGCTAACACAACGATAGTTGTGAAAAAATCGCTTTAAAAAACAAATAAAAAAATATTTTCTTATATGAAATAATAATTGTAAAATAATCTCAAAACTTTAGAACCTAATTACTGTCCTAAATATTTAATTTAAAGGCAATTCGGGAACTTTGTTGCTAATTTTTAATTTTGAAATAGAAGAAATAATATTTAAATAGAAGGAAGACTTAAAATAATTAAACATTAATGTTTCAAATGACTGAAAATGAGAAGAAACTTATAAACTTTATTCTAGGTGAATATTGTTTATGCATAATTTATTTCGAGAAGAATGTTTCATTTATTTATTCAGACCTTTTATAAAATAAGCGGAGTTATTTGGAAGAACGCTTTAGTTTTATTTTAATGGGAGGATCGCTAGAGGCAATTATGTTGACCCATAGTTGATATTTATTCCTTAAGTATGGAGTAGTAGGACCTTTAACACTGAGAGAGTTGATTTGTGACGTCAAGCTCGCGTGATAGCATTCACAAGACTCTCTGTTTATATCTTTCACGTAGAAAATGTGAGATCATAGGCTCAATTTCATTTAGTACTGACGCTATCACTAGACCGCTCCTAAATCACTAACATTATCAAGCAGTTTTATCATAATGACGTCATATTTTAATTTTATACTCTACTTAAGAATACAATTTATAGTTAGCGTTCAAAAATTTCAATATTTTTAGTCTTTTAAAATAGACTGTATGTTTTCTATGTATTCGTAAAATAGTTAGGAATATTATGATTAAAAAACATGTTTTTTTTGCAAAATTTTCTATACAAAAAATTATTTTACAAGGGCCATATATAAAAAGTTAGGAAGTTGTAGTTGGGGAAGGTGGTCAGTAGTGGTGGAGCAGGTGTGGGTGTGGAGCAGGAGCAGGGTGGGCAGCGTGGCCTGTCTTGTGGACGACGGCGTTGAAGCCGTTGTGGTCATCGGCGGTGTAGGTGACTGTGCGGATCGTGCCATCGGGCTCCACCACGCTGTACTCTCCTTTCACAACATCGCCGTCACGCTCCTCCCACTGGTTCTTGACGTCTCCAGTGTGCCAGTCCTTGACTCCATACTTGTAAGAGTATTTAGGATGATCCTGCATCATATTTGTTATCGTCGATTAATATTTTGTTATAAACGACATCATTTTTTTCAAAAGCAGCTCATTTCTGTAAGTTTTAATTCTTCTAAGCCTTTTAAAGAAAAGAATGATCCTATAAAGACAGAACTCTAACATGCTTTTAAATTGTTAGCATTTTGTAGCATATATGCACAAGTTCAATTCTAATATTTTTTTTAGCGTATAAAATAAACCAACTTCTTCAAAAGTAGCACTTTATCATAACAGTGTTATATTATTATGACTAGTCTGAAAGCTTGCTAATAATAATAAGAATATTATAACTTAAATATTTACTTTGGGAAAAATAATTCTTCTCCACATAAATGAGTACTACATGGTAATGAATTACACGTTTTGACTAAAATGGAATATTTCTTATTTGATCTTTTTGGATGCTGAGGGAAGAAATGAACATTTTTAGCTTAATTTCATATAAGCCTAATTCTTTAAGTAACTTTAGTATAAGTATAAGATCTTTAGTATAAGATCTTTAAGTTACTAAGTGCAGAAAATTTTAGAAAAAAAACCGTTATTAGCATGATTAGTACAAAAAATCTTGATGAAATGTAGTTTGAAGAGTCAATACCAGTGACTATTAGCTGGGTAGAGCTATTAATGTGTCATGTCACCACTTAGGCAAGTACATGAGAGACTAAAGGTCGGAGAGCTCTTAGTTTCGACATGTCATCCTACTTCGTGAACAATCTGCAAACTTTCCGTGTCTGCAAACTAAGTAAGGTTTACATTGCATGTTAGTTCCTTCCTATTCTTTTTGTTGTGTAATTTATGCATACTTCTCTAATACACTTCAGTTTAGTATCAGATACACAAATATGCTATTTTTCCTTCTTTATCGAGGTTTGATCCAGCATCATTGGTCGTGACTTTGGACCAAACCTCTATTAAGAAAAAAAAACAGTGTTGAATATATATATGGTCGAGATAAGAAAACATTGAATTACATAAATATATATGCAAATTTACCCGAGTCTTTGCTCATACATAATAGTTAGAACTATAACATATCATGTTGCATGAAATGAAAGCTTCATCTTTCTAAATTAAAGTTACAACTATAGGAAAATAACAAAAAATTAGAAGAGTTTAAAGTGAAAATTAAATTGAAAATTTCAGTTTGTTATAATGAGAAATGAGTTTTTTGGGTAAAAACATATAGTCGGATACTGATATGAATAATACAGCTATTATTCACATAAGGTTCGATTAAAGTGAAAAGCTCTGATTGTTTCTTGAAGTAGATTGTAATGTGGCTAGGAGATATGCATTACGTAATAGTCGATGTCGTGCTTGGGAATGTGTGCGACGGGGGCGTAGTGGGCTACAGGAGCTGCGTAGCCGTGGTAGCCGGCGAGGTGGCCTCCGTGGTAACCTCCGATGTAGCCGGCTCGTGCCAGCAAAGCGACTGAAGCAAGCACAGTGATCTGAAACACAATGGAAAACTTCTTCAAACACAGTTATTCTCATTATTAAATCAACGTTATGGCAAATCTATCATATGTATTGAGTGTTAACAAGATTTAGATTAAACATGTTAAATAAAAATCAACATGTAAAGCACGAAAAGAAATCTATAAATTCGACTAAGATTTTTTTGCTATATAACTGGTCCTCAGACGAGTCATCTTATGATACTAGCCAGGAGCAGATTTTGATCGAACTTTCTTGGTCCTATTTCTTTATTTCTAACTGTGGTATAGATGCCTGTGATTTAGTGATTTTAATATTTCGCTGTATTTGAAGAAGAAGATAGTTATCATTAGAAATATTAAACTTTGAAATTCATCTAACGTCAAATTTTGATAAATTGAAAATTTTGTTTTTTATAGAAGATTAATATCAGTTCTGTAATCCATGTACTAACGCTAAGGATGTAAGAGGTCAAGCAACGGATTTGACCTCTTTAGTGACACGATTGAACAACTTGAAGACTAACTTACCATAAATTGTTTCGTCTGCACAAAATAGCAAAACCCTATAATATAAATTCCTCTGGAATACAATTGGATTTTACTATCCGATACACTGTAAAGTGTCCATGTTTATGCTGACTGTTGTATTAAAGTTTCCACTCATTCATTCATTTTAATTTTCCAATAAAACTGTTCATTTTTTTTCAAAGTCAAAACATCATATTTCTATCCTTGACAAAAATTTTTTATAAAACCTAAACCTCAACTTCGAAAGATTGATTTGAACTTGAAAAACTGACTGATTACTAACAAATGTTTGTATTCTAATGTGTATACATTTTATATATACAAATTAGTATATATATATAAAAACAAGATTTGACATTTTGACATAAACACCTGAAATAACAATCTATGATGAAACCACAATATGAAATAAAAAAAAAGACTAAGTAAGATGTAAGTAAGAAGCGGTCTTCATCAGAGTCAAAAACCCAACTGACGAAGGTTGGGTTTTGACGAAATACTTATTATAGTTGAGAGACTTAGTTTTTTTGCATTTTACATATGTTTATCAATTAAATATATATATATATTTTATATTATAATATAGATAATTCACAGTAAAACTTCATAAATGAGACTACGATTTGTCAACTAAAACAACTGCTTTTCTATAGAGTCACACTCGAACTGAGTTCGAAAACTTAATCCAAGTGTGACTCTGACAAAGACTAGTGATTTTGGCTGACAGATGATCTTATTCCCATTTTTTAATTTTTTACTGTAGTTAAGTCGTTTTCACATTCATGGTTAAGTTGTTCTTTATTTCACGTGGTTACCGTGAAATATTGTTATATTGTAAATATATTTGTTGGTTAAATAAACACTTATTGCACTACCAGGCTGCTCCATGGCAATGATGAGATTTATGTGGTACACAATCAGGATACTTTATTTTCTTATTTCCTTAGCTCCATTACTCATTATAAACAAATTAATGTGTTTTTTTTTAATTTTGATTTCCTTATCAGCGTTAGCTCAAGCATCAGGAAAGCCTAATTATAAATTACAACTACTTAAAATTATAGAATTATAATTAATCCAAAGATAGGAAAAAATTATCTTTTACTTTAATTCTTACACTATAATAAAATATTTGATGTGTTGTATATTTATGTTGTTATTCTGCAACTTTGGCTAAATTTATCCTAGAAAGATTCCTTCGAATTCATCTATTTCATTCCATTTATAAGTTTACTTCTCTTCGACCTATTGTTGACATCCTAGTAAAATTATTCTTAAGTATAGGACAAGAGTAGAGGACAAAAAAAAGTGTTAATAGACAGAATCTCAAAAAGTCAATGACCCACTTTGAAAAGTAACTAGTGAATATTCGAGTATGTACTTGCATTTACATTATACTTACTTGTGCTCAACCTAATTCTATGAAGTTGCTTAATATTATTCTCATCATGGAAATGAGTTGGCTGTGGTTTTTATATTATGTAATTTCTCCTTTTTTGATATTTTGTTTGTTTGTGAAAATTACAATAGAAAGTTGATTAAGTTTCAACAAAAAAAAAAAGAAATGAAATGGAAATAAAAAGTGGGAAATATTATGAAGTTTCGAAAGGAAATATTTATTAAGAGGAGCGAAGATGTTTGCTTTATTAGTGCAATTGTGTAAAGAAGTGGGCGTGAGTATGTGTATTGTGATTGAATGATGAAAGGCTGCTAGAGCCGGCAGTAGGTCACTTTTGTGAGAACAGTGTTAACAAATGGCGGGCTGAGAAAGAGTATTCGGTGGCTGGCAGTGTTCCCAGGAGACAGATAGGTCGTAGTTACCTCATAGCTCTATGGGATCTTTATTGAACACGCCTTGGATTATGCAGGCAGCCTTGCGCTTTTTCCCAAATTACATAAATTCTAATGTGGTACCACAACGCCTCCGTTCAAATCAGACCCTACCGACCGCACATTACCTCCTTACTTCCTTCATTTCCCTAATATACTAATTAACCTTACAAGGAAAACCATCACTAGTTGATAGACTCTCAGATTTTGCAATTTATTTCATCAGATACTATTTTTCTCTCTACTAAGCCTTCATTAATACCATCATAAATTTTTATTATCCTATTTTAAAGCATATTTCATTTATACTGAAATGGAATTCTCGATTGGAGTTAATTATATAAAATCATCCTGCACACTACATTGTATTACATGTATTTATGAATTTAGAAATAATACAAGGTAAAATTAATCTGTAATTTAGCTGTTTTCGTAAGTTTTATACGTATCTTACTTTCACAAATAGTTGATAGTTTACTTTAAATGATTAATATAAACAAAAAAAAATTATGTATTATATAAAAAATCTATAACCGTTTTCTGTGTCTACAATTTAAGTAACAATGAGAAAATGATGCTTATAAGATAACCAAATTTTATAAGTAAACTGAATATTCACAAACAATTGAAAAATAAACAATCTCTAATTTTGGGATCAACCGTCATCAAAATAAAGAAGAACTTTATCCCAAGGGTGACGACCATATCATATATGATAATTTATATGAATATATATGAGTTTTGAATTTAGTTGATGCTCAACAATGAATAAACAACTTAAAATGTTGAAAATCTTAAGAGGGATATATATATATATATATATACTAAATAATCACAATAAACACGTGATGAAAACTAATGAACGTATAAGCCACAAGGAAAAGTAAAAAACACAGAAAATATGCTCTAGTTGCTCTCTGATGACATATAATTGAAATGCTTTAGAGCATATTTTCTGTGATTTTTACTTTTCCTTGTGGCTTATACGTTCATATATATATATATTATATTGATGAAGTTTACATAAACTATTAAAAGAGTAAATGCATGTATTTGTCTTTGTGAGTGTGTGTATGTGTGTGTGTGTGTGTGCGTGTGTGTGTGTGGTGTGTTGTGTGTGTGTGTGTGTGTGTGTGTGTGTGTGTGAGAGAGAGAGAGAGAGAGAGAGAGAGAGAGAGAGAGAGAGATTGAGAGAGAGAGTGTGATGGAGAAACAAACCCAAGTAAAATGAAAAGCCTAGGAGATCATTTATCAGTTGTATCAAAATGTTATATGACCAGGTAAATATCGTTCCAAAAACGGTTGACTGTGAGTTGTTTGATGAAATCTATACTTAAATAACTTTAAGGACAAAAATATTGATGCTTTTAATGTAAAAGCTGCCGGTAATATTCTGTGTATAACAACATTCAAATAGGGAATCCTGCACTAGTACAATTAAATAACAATGTTGTACCAAAGAACACAATTTTTATTAATACGGGATGAATATGAAGGATTTTTAATAAATATATAACACTTACTATAATAATAATATGTACAAGGCAATATGAATACGAATAATTTGTCTAATGGTATTGTCGTCTCTAGACCCAAAACCCACATTCTTTATAGCAATGAAAAATATATTGATATGATATTATTCACTAATATTTCGTTAATATAATGCATTGTTATTATACATGCCTCATCCATATCTATTCAAATTCGGATCCAATAAATTAGTAATATTCAATTATAATATATTTAATATTTCATAACATACCAGTGAACAATAATTTATTGATTTTGATTTTACAATATTTATGACCACTACATAACTGCTATTATATTTTTATTAAAAATTGAAGGTTTGTAGGAAGTTTTAGGTTTTATTAGGAGTAGGTTTGTTGCGATTGAAGATGGACAACGTCCGAAAGCGCTCCAACTCCAGGATCATCTTACGAGATATGACGGTTTTACCTATTTCTAATAAAAATCATAATAACCTCAGTGGTATTAACAATATGCATGCTATTATATTATTTTGATCAATAGTTTTGCGCGGACTCTCTTTCTATAAGATATGAAAGTTATAATTATTTTAACATTTCTGTTTTATTAATAAGAAAACATAACATAATAATACATTTCTATTATTAACATAATAATGGGGAAATATCTCAATGAAATTGATTTAAAACAGTTTCTTTATAAACTTGATGATTTCTTATACTGTATTATTTTTTAAAATATTTTATTAGTTTTTTTGACATGTTTCATTCTAGAAACCTTCCATTCTTTTATTTAGTTTTATCCAATGAATGATGAAGTAACAATAAACAAGAATAAATCTTTTTTTACTTTTTGTACAGTGTCATCATTGTGAGGTGTGTTTTAATTTTTGTGTTCAGATATATTTATAGGATATCAGACTACATATCCTATACATCATTCTACCAAACAGAAAAAAAATTGACTAATTTTTGGGAATTTTCAATTACTTTTTCAACTCCAATAGAATTGTAAGTTATATATAATTAATATTATATTTTAGAGATCTCTAACAGTTAAATTCAAATTTTTTCTTTAAGTTTTGTTTAGATACATATAAATAGTAACGAATTAACTATGTACTGTTAGATATGTAAATTCATTGCCAATTGTTATTATGTTTCAATTGCTCGTCAGAATAGAAAAGTTAACCTCAATAATATCTTAATGATTTCAATTACATAATAATTTAAAAAAATCATTTATCTAATGAATTTATATAGCTTTAGCTAAAATTATATATATATATATATATGTTATATATATATATATATATGATCAAACTACAATAAGAAATGGCAAAACAGGACTAAGATCTTTCAACCGTAACAAGCGGTCTTCGTCAGAGTCAAAAACCCAACTAGTTCGTTCTGACAAAGACTGCTTATTACAGTTGAAATATCTTAGTCTTGTTTTCCCATTTCTTATTGTGGTTTGATCATTGATTGTTATTTCACGTGTTTATGTGAAATCTTTATATATATATATATATATATAAATGTTTGGAATAGGACTAAAATATTTACCAAGGAATTGTTTTGCCAGAGTTTTGATTACATGTATAATAAACGTCTAAACCACAAAATTTTATATGTTTACTAAGGTATCTAACTATAGGCAAACAAGAAACAGTTACGCGGACCTACAGTTTAATTTTAGTTTCGACCTTCATCAGGGGAAAGAAGTGGGGATGATCAAACAAAAAGAACAAACATTAATTTATAAAAGTCTCCAACTATTGCTTATCGGTACCCTTAATCTAAAATTATATATAATAGGAAAACAGGACTAAGATCTTTCAACTGTAACAAGCGTCTTCGTTCTTTTCTCTTTTGATGAAGGTTTAACAGCAAAATACTTAGAAGTTTGTGTATGTAATTTTTGTTACCAACAGTTCAATTATGACGTTTATTGTCCACCTTGGATTGTTTTACATGTCATATAAATAGGATATAATGTATATATAACGAGATTTCTAACTAGCACGAGAAATAAGTAGTAAAAATCAACGATTTTTTATTTTTTTTTTAACAAAGCCAGTCAATCACGCAATGACTCTTACAAGTCCTGTTCCTTTAGTCAAACGATTATAGAATATCTAACTATAATCTCTAGATTTAGAATATCTAAATGTTTGAATATCTAACTATAGTTTCCACATTGATAAAAATAAAATTTAGAGAGAAAATCAGCAACAAAAGCCACTTTAATATTTCGACGTCCATCGTCATCCATAGAAAGAGTGCTCCCGCTCGAGTGACACAAGGGAAGTCTAGTAACCTAATGACCATTGATGTCGAAATATTGAAGCGAGTTTTCTGTCAATATCTAAATTTCTTTGATATATTGTATTTTTTGTTCTATCTCCCATTTCAATATTATTTTAATCATGTCTATAATGAGGACTTAATAATTTTTAAAATAAATAAAAAGTATTTTTATATAAGTCTTAAACAAATTACATAAATTCATTAGTCATAAATTATTTTTTACAATTATTACTAAATTATTGTTTTTGTCCAATCTAACCTGGCGAGTAATCATAACATCATAAAAAGCGGCAATGAATTTACACATACATTAATACATTTATGCATATATATATTTATAAATAAAAAAAGAGTTAAAAGGAAGGTAACATAGAAATAGAAACCGGTATAACTCACTTCTATACAATATTTCGACGATCGTCGTTATCAGTATGCGAAGAGTCCCGCTGGGAGGCAGTGAACTCACTGCCCAGCCTTTTTCTTACGGTTCTTCACCTTCTGATGACGACAATCGTCGAAATATAGAAGTCAGATATACCTCTGTGTTACCTTCCTTTTAACTCTTTTTTTTATTTATAAGTCCATTGGACCGTTTCATTTAATTGTATATATTTATAAACATACAAAAATGTGTAGATATTGTAAAAAATTACTATTAATTTCAGTATGTAATAATGTTAAAAAAGATAGAGTTAAGCATCATCAGCTTTAAAACTGAAAAAGATTAATGTATACTTTATCAGAAACTTGCAACACTGTTGGGTAAATACAAACGAGTATAAATATATACAATATAAATATACATTGTTTTTTACTTTTATTTATTATGAGGAGTTAAATGACATAACAGAATTAAATATTTGAAATTGAACTTGTATAGAATTAAATTTGTGATCGAGTACGTGTTTTATTTTTCCTCTAAAGCCATTTCTTTTAATAATATTTAAATCAATATTTGGCTCTAAATTTGATATATTTTCTGTCACTTGTAAGACAAGACATAATAAGTCATCCGTGTAGAACTTTCAAGACGCAATAAACACTACTACTTTGGTTTATTAGTTCTGCATACTAGGAGTACGGCCAGTAAAAATGTTTGGAAAAATGTGCCAAACTAGACTTTTAAAGGGTTTGTTCTACATTTGAATTACGCTTAAACAAAAATGTGGTCAGTATGTAACTGAAAGTATTGTCTGTACTCTATGTTACAGTAAGTCTCTATTGTGTAAGTCCCTATAGTTTACATCTGATCTTTTGTTGTCCATTTTGGATCAATTTGTACACGAATGGAAACAATCCATTACGACTAGGTTTCAATACTTTAACCCACATAATATTCGTTGTCAGAAGAGGAAGTGGTATGACGAAAAAAGATATGTCCAGATAAGTATATATTTTGTAGATATATGCATTATATATATATATATATATAATGTAAAAAGTGATATATACATGTATTATATAAAATATATGTATTACATAAACATTATATATATATCAGTTGGGCTTTTGACTCTGACGAAGACCGCTTTTTACGGTTGAAAGATTTTAGTCTTTTTCCCCCATTTGATATTGTGGTTTGATCATTGATTGTTTTCATTTGATTATACTACGAGTATATATGAAATATTGTTATTATATATATATATATATATATATATATATATATATATCTGCAACTAAAATACTGACTCAATATACATTGACCTAAATTTGATGAAATATAATTGAACTTCCATTGATATGTAGTTTTATGAGACGGACGTAATAAGTTATTCCTAAGAATATAATATTAGTGTTATTATTATATTCTTAATATTAAAATATAATATTAAGAATATAATTTTGTGATCAAAAAATTATCATAATCAGTAAACGAAAGCAATGATTTCCTTCTTAGTAGTGATTTTGGTTTGTGTGTAAAAGAGTACGAACTATATATGAGTATATGAATTTAAAGCATGGAATGGAACTTGCTTTAGTAATTAACTAATTAGTAAATAACTAATCAACTTTAAACAATGTCATTTTGAAAACCATATGGATAGATAGTTAAAGTAGATTAGTTATTTACTAATTACCAAGCAACAAAAGAGAAAATAAACTTTGAAGTTCCATTCAAGGAGAACAAGAATTCGAAATATTCAAAAAAGACAAGTTTTTTTAAAAATATTTGTTAAAGAAACATGATCTGTGTAATTCTGATTTATATCTATTTTTAATAATGGTACAATTGGAATTTATGATTGAGATAATTATTTGAAATATTAATGTTCTATTTTGGGTAGCTGGTATTGCCTGAGACATACTTCAGAAACTAGAAGTCTGCTTGTTTGGGGTTCATTAAATAATATTTTTTATCACCATTATTCAGGTAGAAGTATAAATAACCAATACTCAGAGAAATATAATTGGCGATAAAAGAATATTATTCGTAAACAACTTTTATAAATACTGTTGATGTTATTTTTTTTAAATTATATCGTCAAATGTCCTTAGCTTAACCTTGTAACTATATATAAATATATATCAACCAGAAAACGATCCACAAAGGACAACAAACGTTTCACAGTAAACTACAGATACAGAATAAAGACACTAACACACTTACAGTCTCTAATTTTTGGTTGAACCGTCATCAGGGGAATAGATATAGGGACACCAAGAGTACTTGCGAAGACCCAACCGTCGTTTACCATTGTTTTCAATTGTAAACATGAAAAGATATTTATACGTTTGTGTTAAAATTTGGGAAAATAATGTATATTAATTTTAGTGCTTCTTTTGTAAATTGATGCAAAACTCAATGCAAAATAATAATAAATCAAATATATGCTTTTTTTTAAGTCACAACAAAATATATTAATTGTATAGAATATAATCTTATTTTCGTGAATTTATTCATAAGTTTTTAGTGGAGATATGTAGTTTTTCGTAAACATGGTTAATTTTCAAAATTGGACTATAAAGTATACGAAGTAAGACGGTTTATTAATTTCTTAATGTAAATATTTAAACGTTCAGTGCCCTGCAGTAGACCGTAGACCCATTACCTAGACTTCTGGTATGAACAATCAATTGCAAGGATTCTGAGAGATTTTGTTTATCGGGAGTTCCGATGTAGTCAACATGGAGCCCCAGCGTCTTCAGAAGCTTAAAGAATGTTCTTAAGTAAAAGTAGTATTTTGAAGTCCATGGAATAGTGTAAGGGGTTTATGCAAAATTCATATATATTGTAACAAAAAATATATCAGTAAGGTAGTATTGATAGTAATTGATAAGCGCTGACGGTTACAACGTTCAACATTAACACTGAAACGTCCGAAAAAATGTTCTCATTAGTTTTTTACGACTATACGAGTATGCTCCAATTATTCAAAAATGTGGAGTGATCTACACTCAACTTTGATATAAATAAACATAACATTAAACTCGTCTACAATGATTTGATGATTTGATACCCTCAAAGACTGTATCAGCTGGATTTATCTTTCTCCTATACATATTTCTCTCAAATTTGGGACTGTGGTTCATAAACTCAAAGGTAGTACCATCAAGCATTGTTCTTCAAGGACGTCTGCATATCCTTCTATTAGAAAACCTTAATTATTTAAAGTATCCAGAAGGTTATCCACTACTAATTATCACAATAGGGACGATGGCATCTCCCTGTGGGAAGCCTCTAGTTATCACAATTTCAGTTGTGATATATCCTATACTTGCACTAATTATTCTTGCATTAGATTTTGGTAATCCGTTCCGTTGTTCTTGGATTAAAACATTTA
Organism: Hermatobates lingyangjiaoensis; assembly: GCA_026182355.1. NCBI lineage: Eukaryota > Metazoa > Arthropoda > Insecta > Hemiptera > Hermatobatidae > Hermatobates > Hermatobates lingyangjiaoensis. Next base: position 1,096,531 of record JAPFBL010001930.1, on the reverse strand, counting down.
ACAATCTAAATCATTTCAAACTAATTAAAACATTTAACATCTAAAATATTGGATAAACGTCAAAATATGTGAATTACGATTTATTAGATTTTAAACATTGTTGTGTTCCTTTAATGACTAAGAAGCATCCAAGAACCAGGATTCTCACTACAAGCACTCACGCACACACACACACACACACACACACACACACACACACACACACACACACACACACACACACACACATGCACCATCGAAAAATGTTAAAGAAGGACTTTGAGGACCTCAAAACTTAAAAATCCATCAAAATCTTGGAGTCCATTTATTTCTACAAACGCTATACTTTCCTTATAATAATTAAAAAAGTTAATTTCCTTTTGTTGTATAAATTAAATGTTGACTTTTGTAAATAGGTGTACAAAGATGATGAAATACTTTTAGGGAGGAGCCCATGATATATATATATATATATATATATATATATATATATATATATAACTCGTACAGCTTCCTGCTTCCAATTTTGATCATGCTCAGTTACTAATTTTTGATAATTTAAAAATGTACTTAAGAATGATTATTTGAAGGTGATGTTACTGTCACTAATCTAAATTAAACAAATAGACTAAATCTAAATTCTAAACAAATAGAAAAAACTATATATATAATTAACAGTATAATTTACAATGAAATCATTAAAATATCATTAAAAGGAGATATATATATTAAAAACTGTTCGATTTGTTAATCACAACTTTTGACAGAAGAAAAACTTTTAAATTAAACACATAATTTTTATTCAAGTATAGTAATGTAATTTTTTTTATGAAAAAAAGATTCCTTAATAAAAGATTAACCATTAAAAATTTACGTAGTTGAAAATCATATAACAATTGCAAAGAATAATTTTTTTTTTTTAAAACAAATAAAAGTTTTGTTTTTGTGTGAATAGAAGTTTGTTAAATGGAATGTAGTTGGGAAGGACGATTTGGGGAGGCAGTAGCTAGACTTACCTGAAGGAGAGAGTTCATGTTGGTGTGGGCAGGTAGACTACGGTGGGCACCACCCTCAACAGCTTTATACCGGGCCACCACCCGTCACTCTCTCTCGCCCCTCCACCCTACCACCACCCTAATTAATTACCTATTCCTCAAGTCCTTCTGACAACAGCTCCCATCTTATCACCTCATTGACAAGTCCTCCTGGCTACCACATTATCAGATACCACTGATTACCACAGTAGGGATGATTAGTTGGAAATATATATATTTATCACCTAAATCAGTGTTTCCCAAACTTTTTCCAGCAACCGCTCCCTTGGGTCCGCAAACCTATACTAAACACTCCTCAATAATCAGAATCTTGGACTAAATAACGAAATGAGTAACATTTTAATAATTAAATTAATATAATGAATAGTCGAATATTTATTTATAATCCAGTATATGTATTGTTTCATAGCATATTTATGCAAAAGAATTAATACACAATAAAAGAAACTTAGATGAGAATATATTTTAACATAAAAATAAATTATCAAAACAAATAATTTTAAGAAACTTTTTCCTAGAAGTTTACATGTGGTGTTTTCACTTAAATTTAGAAGTTATATTGCATGAAAATTTTCAATTGATGGAAATAGAATCCCCAACTCCTTTTTGCATTAGCACCCCCCGATATAAAAGCACCGCCCCCAGGGGGGCAGTACCGCCCACTTTGGGAAACACTGATCTAAATGATAAAATTAAACAAATGACTTTCATTTCATTTTATAAACAAATATTTTTTTTATAATAAATTTGAATAGGACATTTTTCAGTTTCCTATTCCCATCACTCACTAAATCATTATATTTTTCTTAAAACTTCTTAAAAAATTTAACATGACAATAGAAAATGTTTATTTTTCAGTTGTATATATAGCTGAAGAATACATAATATTGATATTTTGGATTACTTATGATAGATTAACCACATGTTGGCAAAACATTTTTCTATTAGTAAATCCTTTCCTACAAAAAAAATAGCATCTTCAGTAATAAGTTCCAAAAATGAAGTCAGGCAATACTTAAAAATTTGTATACTTCATATGTCTGTCAGATATATAAAGACTACACTCACATATTTTTAATTATTTATATATATATATATATATATATATATATATATATATATATTGGTAATATGATGTGCAGATTAAAAATTGTTTATTCTTACATAAATTCCAGTTTGTCCTTTTAAAATGTATTTTCTTTGAAAAAAAATAATTTAATTATATTTTTAATAATAAAAAAATTAATAGGCAGCTACAGTTGATTTAGCGAGGTACAAAATCCAAGGAAATCATACTTTTCTAATAATTTTGGACATTAAAATGATGTGACATTTTTTTAATTATTTCTTTTTTTTCTTGATGTCTATAACGAGATAGATTCAATCTTACCGCAAAACGATTTTCCAAATTTTCCTTTCCTATGACATATATTTCTAATTAATTAACTATAGTTTGCTTAGGTCATCTTTGACATCATCCAACTAATATCTTTAAGGCCTTTTTTTCTTCTTATATCGTAGACGTTACCCAGTTTTCGACATTTTGCCATCTTCGTCATTTTGCTCTCTGGTAAGGAAAACCTTATACGATAAACAATAATATTATAGTATAATATTAATACTATACTATAATATTAATATTAATATTATACTATAATATTAATGCTAACTATAATATTAATATTAATATTATACTATACACTATAAACCTTATAAGGTCACACTATACGATAGAACTACAATAGTCTCTCTACACGGTAGAACTATGGTAGTTACTTTATATGATAAGTGACTTAAAAAATTCAGTTTTTATTTTGATACTAGCATAAATATCTTAAAGTTCACTACTACTTCGAATTTTTCAGTTTCCTATTCCCATTACTCACTAAATCATATATTTTTCTTAAAATTTGTCTTTTGAAACCTCTTGAAAAATTTAACATGACAATAGAAAATGTTTTATTTTTTAGTTGTATATATAAACTTTTAAAATACAGATGTGATCAATTACTGACTTTCTTAAATATAACTTCAATTTAAACTCATAGAATATTGACGCAAAAGTTTGAATCAAAGAAGAAAAACTCACCCATTCAACTAATATATTTGTCTTTTCATAACTCATTTATATTCATCATGCTGAATATCTTCAGTACAATACCTACCAATATATTTAGGAATTTCAGTTCTGGAAAACTACTATTAATCTAACATGAAAAAATTGGTCTTAATTTAGTAATTTGCTTAAAAACTGAGAAAGCTTTCGTTTTACCAAGAGTAAAAAACATGCTTTGAATATATTATTTTTTTTTTAAAAAAAAAAACACATTAACTAGGCCTTTTGTTGATATTAATATAGCGGGGGATTGCTTGAAATCAGTGTCAAAGAATACTTAAGAATGTTTTGTTGATAGACTTTTGTCATTAGCATCTCTACCTTTACATTTTTTCTATGAGTTTTAATTTTCGCAATGGTTTTTATCAGCATAAAATATATCATTACTATTAATGGTATGTTGTTCTTCAATCAACTGAAAATACATTTTCTACTACAAAATAGACACTTTCAAAACTTGTCGAATGAGGGGGGGGGGGTTAATTTAAACAATATGTAGATGGTATAATAATATAATAATAATAATAATAATATGGTATAATAATAATAATAATTTAAGTGGATTTTTTTTATAATTAAGAAAATATTTAAAAAAGTTCTATAATATTTTATATAAGAGTCTTTAATGAACAAACAGTTAGCCATAATGAATCACTACATACCTAATGATGGAAATACAATAAGAGCTCAAAAGCTAAGTTCATTTAATTTATTGATATTTGTCTCTGTAAAAATGCACCTGGTTTAAATGGAAAAGGAAATATTGAAGTCATAAGGGAATGATTTGTAGTTTCATAGAGCTTGGCATAAGATCTCAATTTATGTGTATGTTTAATGAATATATTGCATGCAAGAACTAAATTGTAATATATTACTGTCAGCTATATTTTTTTCTAACAATATTCTAGTTAGAGTAGTTACAACTTATTACTTACTAATAACTAATTACTTACAACTAATTACTTACAATCCAGAATTATATTCTATTCTACTTACAGGTAATCAAATCAAATAAGTTTGTTACTTCGTCTAAAGCAACAAATCTAGGCAGTTTAAATACCTTTGCTATGGGGATAAATACAATTTTTCTTATCAGTTTCAAAGACATCTTGTTTACTCACTATTATCACATTACATTGAAAATCAGAAATTTAGATATAACAAAGTTAGATGTCAAATCTCTAAATTAATGGCAATGTACAGAGTAAAATGTTTTAACTGAATCACCACTGCACTCAAAATAAGTAATAAAAATCTAATATATTATTATATATATTAGGATTTCACATAAATTTTGTGGTTTGATCATTGACTATATTATATGCATATATATATATATTGCTAAGGCATTTATACATAATCAGAGAAGCGCAAGATCTCTTGAAATATTTCTGTACACGCAATATTACCTATTGTTCATAACTGTACAGTAAAAATATAACAAAATATATTTATGAACTTATTATGAACCATAATAAGAAATTATATAATGGAATTGAAATATGGTTTGGACGTTGATTTTAGTTTTTTACGTGCTTACTGTGAAATCTTGTAACCTATATTTAAATGTATGGTTAGACTCATTTTAGGTATTTCATTTTATTTATATTTATAAACTATAAAAACAAGAAAAGATACGTAATAAATATACAAAGACTGACTCCAAACAGGAAGTTTATGACTTGAAAGGTAAAGTAACTACATGCAGCACTCACCTAAAGACCCTGTACAGTTACCAAATCCGTGATAGCAGAGTAAGAGTTAACCTTATTAACGTGTTTGGAATATATGTATGTATGTCTTTGCCTTAATTCCGAGTCAAACACTTCTACTTGTGTGGACTGATATATAGAAGTGAAGAAGGAAATAACTAATATTATAGTTTGGGTCTATAAGTTACTCTGGCTCTAAGGAGACAAATTTGAGCCTTCACTGAAAATATTAATGTAATATTGGTGGTACTAATAATACATTCAGTGAAGTACAGAGAGAGCCTTACAGGGGTACCACCAATATGATGGTAGATCACTCTTACATAAGTCTTTGCTACTGTCATCACGAAGTGAAAGACAGGGTCAGATTCATCCTTTGTGTCTTGCTAAAGCTGGTAGTAGAGGTTATGCCCCAAAACAGATAAAGTCAATATGATCTTCTAGATCCAAGTACACTCAAAAGCTTATGAATATTGCTAATAGTATTAGAATAAATAAACTATATTCTTAATATAAATTAAGTAAATATTTTCATAAAATTTTTTAATTCTTATTAGTTTTTAGTAGTTACGGTGCTTCAGGATGGGTAGACTATATATTTTTTTAAAGAATACGGCTCTCATGTTAGAATTTTTTTTTTTTTTTGGGTAAGGGGTGCATTTATGCACTAGTGCTGGGCTCCCAGATAAACCAGACTACTAACTAAAACATTCAATAAACTTTTCTTCTAGGACACTAGCCTGGAACTCATTCCTACATTACCTCAGTCTAGGCCATTCATTCCCTTACATAAGGCAGCCTTACTTTAGAATTAGTTACTCTAGCTCTTCTATGTGTCTCTTTTTGGTGGGGAGGATATTTTTGACTAGCCAGTCTACCATTTTCCACACATAAGCACCCTGTATCATTTTGGCCATAATAGTTTCTGGTGAGAATATACCAATTCTCTTCACCAAATCACTCCTCTGCCTATTCCATTTTTTGCGTGCAAAGAATGAGTGCTCCCCATCGTCTACTGATGGGTAATACAGGCACTCGGATATCTGCTGCTTTCCTATCATGTACAGGTAGGCGTGGAAGTATGCTCTCATGTTGGAATAGCTCATCATTTTCTGATGATAATTGAAAATTAATTTCCTCTATAAACATAAATTAATTATTTGTTCACCTTCATTCATTTATGGCTACAGTAGGAACTTAAAAGCCAATGCTTAATAGTATAGTAATTACAAATTGATACAAATTTTTGTACAAATGATACAAAATATATATTGAAAGATAGAAAACGAAAGGAAAAAGTATATCGGCTAATTCAGTAAAGCAAAAAATTTTTATATCACACATGGCTTTTTTAAAAAAAATAATTCTAGTTCTGTAATAAAATAATACCGATGAGGAGATTGATTTGACTGCAGTTAATAATCAATTTGTTAAAATTAGGGGTAATATTGCAATCGTCCGTTTTTTTTAGCATACATTAAACATGCTCACAAATAGGAATTAATACAAATAACTATAATATGTTTTTCTTCATATTTTTGAACTTCTTTAAGTGTAGGGTTGTATAAACATCTTGAATGATTTACCTTAAAACACCCTGATTCAGGACATTTTTTCTCTTTATCATAGGCATTTGGAATGTATTTTTTAAAATATCTTTTTTCCTTTGTCATCTGAAGATAATGAAAAGAATTACAGTCAAATCATATTCGTTGCGGGATGTAACATTATTATATTGTGATGAACAGAATTTTTTTCTAAACTTTTTGTAATTTTGTCTCTAAATAGCATGATATCATAACATAACTTTCGTAGACAGCAGTTTCGTTACTCTGACTTAAAGAGAGCTGGCGGAATTTTTTTTTTTTATGATTTTGGTTATAATATGCAGTATTATATAGTAAAAGTATTCTTATCTGTATATATATTCGTATCTGTGTAAAAATAAATTTTCGTGCGACTCCCATTTAAAAATAACTGCTCCAGTAATTACCTACAATACCTGCAAGTATTTGTTGGTGACCTCGACCTTTAGTCACAGACCATTGATGTTGTTAACAATCTTATAAAACATTTCTTCATTTTCGAATAACTTCTAGTCCGGAGATAGACAATTGAATGATTTTTATGCTGTCTCTCAATTTAGAACCAATGGTTAGTATAATTCAATTCATTAACAATTTCAACAAGATTTAATGTTTATCTTGTACATTTGTATATTTTATTTAAATTATTATTCCATCAGTTTTATATAATCACTAATTCTTAAACAATGTGATTAGATAATTGTTTATATAATAATTTATATCAATATATATAAAATATATATAAATATATATAAAAAATGTATAATTTATATATAAAATATTATTTAAATGGTTTATTTATATATTAATATATAATTTATTAATATATAATATATTAATCTATATTAATTGATACAATATATATTAATTTATATATATATAGTGTTAAACTGAATTGTCTTAACCAAACATACCTTTCTTTTGAGCAGTTTTTCGTATTTTCTAAATAATTTCAAATCATCTCGATTCAGCTGGTGAATTATTTCAGCAAAACTCTGGTAGGTCATCATTATTTATTGACTAACATTTGACATGTTTCGTCTGTCTCCAACCGTCTCCAATAGAAACAAAACTATTTTCATCGAACAAGTATGTAAACATAACAGTAAGCTAAATAAAATTTTCAATAAAAAATAAATTTCACTAAGTCTAACACTAGAAACATTAGGGTTTCAAAACATTATAAGAATGGATAAAAGACAAATTAAAGTTAGGATGGGGGGACCGTTCACCCTAGCAGTTTGAGCTGACGTGTGCTGCCTGTGTGCTGTTGGCTTAATTTAGGCTTATTATCCAGAATCAGAAGTGCTTCCAATAATAACACAATTTGTATAAAAGAAGGTTTACTCCCTATTTATACTATATATATATATATATATATATATATATATATCAATGATCAAACCACAATAAAAAAATGAGAAAACAAGACTAAGATCTTTCAACCGTAACAAGTGGTCTTCGTCAGAGTCAAAAACCCAACTCTCATTTTCTTATTGTGGTTTGATCATTGATGGTTATTTCACGTGTTTATGTGAAATCTTTATATATATATATATATATATATATATTATGTATGTATGTGTTTATATCTAAATAAATAGATATATTTATTTATAAACTTCATATAAATAAATCACATTTAAATATTTTTTTTTATTTTAGAATTATTTTATATTTTTTAACAAAGATGTTTGTATTAAAAGAAATCCTTCTTTCTGTAAAAAATATTTATAATAAAAGTATATCTTAATATTCAACAAACAATATTAATAATACTAACCTCTGTGATAATGACGAAATGCATGCAAAAAGTATATCTGTTAACGGATTAGAAAATTGATGAAATTATATAAATATATATTATTAAGATAAGTAAATTTTGACCCTATATCAGGCAAACCTGTCTGATTGAATTGGTCCTTATATTTTATTTGAAAGAGGAGTGGCCAAGAGTCAAGGTAATAGAGGTCAAAAAATTCGTGTATAGCTCACAATAGATCTATATGAAATAGTTTAGCGGTCACATTTAAACTAGTTTACTTTCTACGAAAAATTTATAGAACACTACTATTTAATCAAATTATTGTATCTGAAAGAAAGATCTGATGTCATAAAACAAATTAACCTTCTGTTTGAATTCAGTCCAATTAGAGTCGAAAGGAGCATTTTTAACTTAAATCTACTCTCTTCATTCTATTCATTACCCCCTCCCCTCAAGTACAATCTCTCACTCCTTCTCTCACTCTCTCTAAAGTTCTTTCCCATTTTCATTTGTTTTTCATTTTCACTTCTTTAATTTTTACAAGTCAATCCTTGTCTTTATTTTCATTCATTTTCAAACATATATTTGCTATTGGTTTTCAAAATTTAAAGATTCTTCTTCATATAAACTTAATAAAGAGTAGTTGAAAACTTTATTAACAAAATCAATCACATTTAAATATTTTGTTTGTGTTTTATAATTCTTTTTTATTTTTTAACAAAGAAGTTTATATTAAAAGAAATCCTTCTTTCTGTAAAAAATATTTATAATAAAAGTATATCAACTGCTATGGAATACCTAAAATGCATTTATTTCTTTAAAATTTTTAATTATATTTGTATTTGTTTTCACTAGAAATATTTGCTTTCATATATAAAGAAGTTAAAATTAAGTTTTAGACAATTACATATTAAACTGTATTTAAGAATTCATCAAAAGACACGAATTAAAGAAACTTCACTGTAAATGTGGACAATATTGACCAAATTCTAAAATCTATTTAATCAATATATTAAAATAATATATATATAAACAAAATAATTGAACCATATGAAAAGACGTCAATATCTGTATATTAAATTTTATAAATAAAAGTTTAGTAAGAAGTATTTATGATATATATGATACCATATGATATATATACCATATGATATATCGGTCACTTTGTATCGGTCGATGGACGCTTTCACGTCTCCACTCCAGTGTTTCTTTTTCCTTTTCTTTTCCTCCTCTCCTGAACATGACAAAAAGCCGAAATGATCGAGAATTGTGGGTTTTAGTCTCTTTTTTGTGTTTTATAGTTATAAGTTTTAATAAATATATTAAATAAATTTAATAAATATTAACTTTAATAACTTATAATTAGTTATAAATTTGACTGAACACTATGTCAAGTGTTCATTCAAACTAGACAGTTGTTGTTGAAATCCCCAGACTACTTTTCTTGGTAAAATAATGTGTAATGTAATACTTAGTTTTTCTGTTTCAAAATTTATACTTCTGTCTATGAAAAAGGTTTTAAATAAAAACCGAAATGTTGTCAATGACAGTTCAATTGGAACATGAAGAACTGACCGAGTCCCGATAAACTTTAGTTTTGTTATATATATATATATATATATATATATATATATATATATATGAGTACCGCCCTGTCTTCCTGCGGGACTCTTCGCTCTTCGCTCTTCACACCTCCTGATGACGACGATGGTCGAAATACCGATGTGAGTTATGTCTGTGTCTTTCTGTGTGTTTTCTTCGTTTTGATTTTATTTTATCACCTAATCTATATATATATATATATATATATATATATATATATATATATATATATATATATATATATTATATATATATATATATATATATATATATATATATATATATATATATATATATTAGGTGATTATATGATATTGTAATCGCAATAACATGAATAATCATGGTTTTATTATTTGTCCCTCTTTATAATTTAAAGAAAATCCTTAAATAATTATGTTGGTAACACTATTGGAAGACTGTTTAACAAGTCCGTCTTAATAAAAACATAAAACATAAGCTACTCGAAGGTCGAGTTTCCGAAATCAGTTTGATAGGATCAAAAAAACTGTCAATACAATAGTCACAAGAGAACAATGAATAATTTCTCTTATTTTTCAAAATCGGATTACAGGAATTTTTATATATTGTGATGTAACTATCGAAGTGGTCTTTTTTTTTTATTTAAATGATATGAGATTTAATTAAGATATTATTTTAACTAATGTTCACCACGTAAATAATAACAATATAAGATTTTAATCATATGAATGCAAATGGAAAGTGTAGACAATTTAATTAGCTTATTAATGAATATTGCAGTGTTTGTTAACAGTATCAGTTGATTTAGTAACTATTTTTATAATTTCAACTGGTATTTATGATGTGTAGAAAGTTAATAGTTGATTAATGTATTCTACAAGTTATGTGATCTTCATTATACCCTGTTCAACTTCTTTATTCTTACAGAGTAAGATTACATATTACTGGAAATAAGGAGACATTATATATCGGTTATATTTAGGTTATAATTTGATTTATTCACCTTCCTCCATTTAATATTGTAATTTCATTTGTTTACAATATTTAATCACCTTCTATGCACTAATGGCTTACTCTTTTTAGACATTTCCTTAACTCTAAGATTTCTCTGTCTCTTCGTAAGTCTGAACCAGTAACTTAAATCCCGAGGCTATGTGGAAGACTGAACCAATTTTGCGTCTGCGGTTTGCATGCTCTTGTTATGCAGACAACTAAAACAATCTTTTCGTGGGTTTACGAGATGAAATGAAGCCTGCGACCAAATTCCTTACACATTTCTGGAGCATACTTGTGACAACAGTCTGTGATCATCCCAAAGCTAATGAGGAAATGACAATACATCAAAGCAGAAAACTTCACAATGTCAAAAACGGAATACACCTTAATGTTAGTTTCAATGCATTACAAATTACGTTCGCGTATATAATTTCTCATATTTATACATTCATTTATATACTAAAACAAGTTTTGCACTTATATATCTAGGGAAGAATGTTGTATATTTTTAATATTCTGTCTTTCTCAGAACATACTGTTTCTGTGGATATATTTATGCATAATAACGTTGTAGCAATAAATTTGAACAAATAATATATCGATATTTTTATAATCTGGAAAATTATGTTGATAACATCAAAATAACTTTTCGAAAATACAAAGTAATAATTCATTCAAATATTATTTTACCAATTATAATGAAGTATATTTTCTCATATTAAATATAAGTATTGATAGATTATTATTGTCAAATATAATAAGTTAATACTTAGAAATATATATAATGAGATATAAGTAATAGCCAAAACTTTATGTCAACTCCATATTTTCTGTAATTCACAAGATTAAGAATGGCTCAAGTTATATTAATTTGTAATGTATATCCAAAAAAACCGTACTAATTAGTAATTGAGATAATTTTAGTATTTTTTTTTTGTTGAAACCAGACTAAACTAAAAAGTATCCTTTTTTTTATTTTATAAGTATTTAATTATATTACTGAAATTTAAACAGAATCAAACAGGATTGTTGTAAAATTTAAAAGTATATACTACCGTTTTGTTTTATATAATAAAGCAAAACTGTATTTTTATAGTAAGAAATGTAAACAAAAAACGCTTGTTAGGGCATTTATTTAACGAAATCACTTAAATGAATGAAACAATGTAAAAAAAAAGCTCAAATATTGCACCAATGTTTTTTGAAGAGATAGGAAATATACATACTTACTGCAAATTATATTAAGTCTAATAGAATGTGATCTAGAGATAGTCTTCTTTACATGAAATTGATGGCAAATCTGTTAGTAAAGGTGTTGTTTGGTATTAAAGGGTTTGTATGAACTGATAAGTAACCATTAGTAAAAGGGACATGATAATCAAGGTAAAGAAATGATCTGATCGGCGACATCATGGGAAACGATAATAAATGAACGGAACATTTGGAAGCAAGTAAAAGAATAAACCTAGTTCATGTTTATTATGGAAACAAATCAAAAATACGTCATCGATATATTTGAGTATTTTAATTCCATCCTAGAAGTTTATATTGTATTAATGGTTTTATGAGGGAGTTATACACATTTTTAAATAAATTGCAGTAGATTTAGTTATTTTTGAAAAGAAGTTAAATGTGATTGTTAAAACATCTTAACTGAATTTATTTATTACAAAGATCAAGAGTAATTGTTATATACCCAAGCTCTTCTAAAGTATAATTTATTGTACTATGCTGTTTATTATGTTTAATAAACTTAACAATTAGTTTTATTTAAAATATTTTTACTAAGGCCTGTCTGTGTCACTTGGGCCATTCGACACCAAGCCTCTACCGTTAACCGTCAGCAACTACCGTTAAAATAAATCTTGCTCCTCGAATAAGATTAATTATTTTTGCCAGATCATTTGATTCACACTTTCCACCAGTGACGAAACAGCAGTGCTAATGGAGTATTTTATTGGATTGTATGTGTATTTGAGCACTTTTATACTTTCACCTATTTAAATCTATCAATAAATGTAGATAAAATAATATCTATTTTCGAAATTTAAAGAAAAATTGATACTAAACTATTTATTAGAGAAATGACATGCAGTTTTAATAAAACAGTGGCCGTTAAACCTAATCTATGATTAGATTTACTTCTCTAGAAAATAAATTCTACATGAAGACTATTAAGAGTAGCTTTCATGAATTTGAAGTAATTCATTTATACTTGATGGCACTAAGAACATAAATCAAATAGAAGAATTCATTAAATATTTTGTAATTAACTACAAAGAGAATGGATTTGTTCTCATGGTGTTATTTTAAATTAAGATTATTTTAGACTTTTGGTTGAAATCTAAATAAACAATTTTTACAAGAAAATATAAAAAAAAATATTTTTTTTAAATTGTTTATTAGAGGCTAGATTATTTTAAAGACACAAAAAAAGGAAAAATATGAAGGTAGTGTTTTTATGGAAGTGTGTTTATTCTAGATGGTGTTACTCTGGTCGGCTGCGTTCTCCTGTCCTGTACCCTTCAGTGATTGATCTTTCTTGCGTCACTACTCATTTCACCTAGACATAAATCTAGCAACTCCTCTTTTTTTAATTACTTCTATTTCCCGCCACATGACTTGTCAACTAGTCAAAGGACGATCTGATTGGCGGCTCTCCGTCACACAAATGGTATCCGACGGACAAAGGGTTTGATTGACAACTTCCATTGCTTCATAGGCCAATGCCAAGGTGAGTGTATACACCTTATATCATTATTGCTTTTATGATCTTATTGTAGCTAGAATATGTTTCATGTTTACAACACAAATTAATTTAGTATAAATTTTTTTAATCAAATGAAAGTGAAATTCTACAAAGAACTTATATAAAATGATTTAACATCAAAATATATTTATGAAACAGAATGCAACATTATCAACACAATAAAATATGTTTCGTATTATTTAAAACAATAAAATACAATTTAAATGAGAATTTTCTCTACTCTCACTCACTCGCTCTCTCTTACTCTCTCTCTGTAAATATATATATATACTTAAAATAAACAGGGACACATAGACTGAAACATAACAAAAGACTCACTTTTCAATATTTCGACCGCCATTACGGTCGAAATATTGAAAAGTTAGTCTTTTGTTATGTTTCAGTCTATGTGTCACTGTTTATTTTAAGTGTTATCTGTCCTGCCGGACCGTTTTTCGTTTATCATGGTATATATATATATATATATATATATATATATATATATATATGTATATATATAAACACGATTTCACATAAACACGTGTAATAATAATCAATGATCAACTCACAATATGAAATAAAAACAAAAGATTAACCTATTTTAACCAGAAGTGGTCTTCGTCAGATTCAAAAACCGTCAGAGTCAGTTGGGTTTTTGACTCTGACAAAGACCGCTAGTTGTGGTTAAAAGATCTTAGTCTTTTTTTTTTATTTCATATTGTGGTTTGATCATATATACATAGATATGTTGGACTCTGACGAAGACCGCTTGTTTTGGTTAAAAGTTTTTTCTGAATTCTTTCTGTGGTTTAGACGTTCATTTTAATTTCGCGTGTTTATAGTTATGACTTGTTTTACATATATATTTTAATATATTTATATAATAAAATATATATATAATACTTTCTTGTCTGCATTTATTTAAACTATTGAACTAAAAAATAACTAATTTTTAGTAATAGTTTTTTTTAATTTATAAAATCTTTTGTTTTAGTATTATTATTTTTAATTTTTCGTCTGAAAGAACACTTAAGCTATAAACCTAACTTTTCATACTTCATGACTCATATTTTTTAGTTTGGTTAGCTTTCAAAGCTAATTAAGACCGAGGATCAGGTAAGACATAAAGAGATGAGATAGTTGATAGTTTTTTTTTTAGCATTTCCACCGGCCTCTGAAGTACTGTTTTATTCAGACGGATTATATATTAATACAAAAAACCAAAAATTTATTATATACTTCAATTGGCTTATAATTTTAACTTAAAATACTTATTTAACATGCTTATATTAAAATGTAAGAGTATAACCTATTTAATTAGTTTAGAAATAAAATAGCTCATAAAATACAACTGTATTATGAAATCATTATAATTTGTTTTATTTATCAGCGTTAATGTTATTGCAAATATGAAAGCTAACGTTTACTAATATGGAGAATAACTTGGGAAAGTGTTGCAGTAAAAAAGATTTTTGCACTCATTATATCTATCGTAAGTTACTTAATAAAATAAGTAACAACATAATGTGTATAACACTATATTTTTCAGTTAAAAACCTGACTACTCTAGAAACAGTAATATGAAGTCAGTTTATTGCATACAATAGAATTTCATTTTAAAATTGAATGATATAATTTTAATAATAAAAGTCATTGCATTTAAGGACACCCTGAGTGATAGGAGAGGTTAAATCAAGGCTTTATCTCGATAATGATTGGTTTTTTCGCCTAACTCAGTTTTATAAGAGCTAAATTGTAGGCCATTGAATTCAAATGGTAGTCAGATGGCATCGCTCTTTTCTCTGTTATCAGCACTAGAGCGGAGGAAAGTTGCCAAACCCTGGCTAGTCAACATAGTGAACTATCAGAGCTGTTTACATAATAACATAATGGGGTCACTTGAATAGATTTCATCTTCTATTTGAATCTACTAGAACAATACTCTTTCATGTAATCCGTTTCCTTTTTAACTAGACCAAAGTAGTAAATCCTTTTCTGGACGTTTGGTTTCATTGTTAGAAGAGCAATATAGCTACAATTAAAGCTCAAATGTTATATGCAGCATCTACTACATAACAATGGAATTTTATTATTGAATTTATTTTAAAAGACAAGTTGTCTTCTATATGCCAAAGTCTCAGAGGTTTGACGGACTGCTGTATCGTAAGTTCTAATATTGGCATATATAGGTAGCATATATTCTTTTAGACAGTTTTTCCCCTCCAAATAGTACTCCTACTTGGAGGGTGTTTATTGAAATATTTTCACATGATCAATTAGTTATATTATACTTGTATAATATCGTTACACTATGTTATAAGAAATCTATCTTATTTATGAATTTGTAAAAACTATGAAATAAATTTGTTATCAGTTCAATTTTGCTGTTGTAATTAAGAAGAGCACAATGGAAGAGAAGGTGATCTGGGGTTTGGTGATTGAAATTATCACAGGTTCATAAAGCTGAGTCATCAATTTTAAAACGATTGAAGTAACATGTTTCTTTTAAACATGCTTCATTAATGAGAGAATCAAACAGCCAACTAACATAGTTCAGCTGGAAAGGAGTTGGCCCAGTGACATGTTACATACTTACTTCTTACTACCAGCTTATAAAGCCTACCGCTTCAATGACTCGATGACCCTGGTACAGATTTGCAGCTAAGGGCCAAAACTGCTTATATATCAATATTCTTGTGAGTGTTACTTCTGCACCCAGTTTTTCTTTAAGCATTTCTTTTTCAGAGAGTAAGTGGAAACATTCAAGAAGAATATGGACATGTTACATAAAATCAAGAAAATAGATTAGAAAAAGAGAAGAGTAGTATTAACAGGAGTTAATTTTTTTTTTGAAACAAAAGAAGTAAAGTCATTTAGAGTGAAAATAAAAGCTATAGTAAACCAATTAACGTGAAATGGAAGTGTTAAAAGAGAATTTGAAGTAATAGGAAAGGTACAGTAGGAAATGAAGAAGGTAAGTTTTAAAAATAAGGAAACCTCGATTCCGTATTTTTTTATCTTCAAAATCTACCCTTCTTCATTTCTCACTAATCCTTCCCTATTACTTCTAATTCTCTTTTAACACTTTCATTTGACATTCATTGGTTTACTATATTCTTTATTTTTCTTCCAAATTATATTACCTCTTTTATTTTAAAAACAAATTATGCTCCTCTTTATACTGCTCTTCCTTTTTTCTTATATACTTTATTGGTTTTATCTAACTTGGTCAGATCCTTTTCCAGTTGAATATTGTTAACAGAAAGTTAGTTTGTAGTATTGAATCTATCATCCTAAAGATCGTGAATGCCGAGACTGCGGCTTACTTTAATGATATATACATTATAACCGTTATACATGTAGCACTTAAAATTCAGAAAAACAATCCAAACTGGACGCAAATCAGCTCAAAAACGAAGAAAAGTAACACACAGAGAAAGATACACACAATTTTCTCCTGAAGACTGATCATCCGAAAATTTGAGTTTGTAAGTGTGTCTTTTTCTCTGTGTGTTGCATTTTTTCGTTTTTGACCTGATATATATATATATATATATATATATATATATATATATATATATCATTAAATAACTTGCCAACTTTAAGTCTAGTATGTTTCTTACATACCTTTTCGAGTTTTCTTATATTATTCCTCCATCTTTCCGGTACCATATAAATTAAACTCGCCGAATGATTTGTTTATATTTCTATTTTCAATATTTACACAGGGCCGACGTTTCGGTCTACACTGACCATTATCAAGGAAATCTTTTTACAATTAATAATAAAATTCTTATTTACATTAACAGTCACTTCACTTCATTCAAATATAACTAATAAAATACACTTTTCTAATTTACAATCTACTTTATAAACCTAAATATAAACTTGTGTTAACAGGTTTGTTTCAAAGAAGGTGCTTCCAAAGTATACCAGTATGTATATATATTATACATAATCAAACCACAATATGAAATGGGAAAAACGACTAAGGTCTTTCAACTGTAACAAGCGGTCTTCGTCAGAGTCAAAAACCCAACTGGTTTTTTATTGTTATTTCACGTGTTTATGTGAAATATTGTTATATATATATATATATATATATATATATATATATAAAGTTACAAACGGAAAACACAAGAAAGAGACTAACACTCTCGGTTCTCGATCATTATGACTGTCTTGCCGTCTTCAGGAGAGGAGAAAAAGGAAAAGAAGAAGGAACACAGGAGTGGAGATATGAATGAAATTAGATTATAATGAGTACAATTTAAAGCCCATAAATAAAACATATTAAGGCAGTAAATCTTTTAAATCAAATATTTAATGGAACTCAATATATATTTTTTTTTTCATTTCACCAGCAGTATCAGGGCCAACACAATTCATGTGGTGCAGCAATCCTCTGCAGTCGGCAAGAGCTATGCATAAACCTAAGTGGTGTTTAACTATGTCCTCTCTTTCAACACACAGTGGACAGTAGGAATCTGAACCACTCCTAAGCGGTCGAGATGTTCGAGCAGGTAGTCCTGACATCTTGTCAACGGGAATTCTGCCACTGAAGAATTCTGTCCTCTCTGGACACGCTTTTAGGAGCCTTTCTATTTTTCCATAAGTTTTCCTCACGATTTGCTAGTAACGTTAGTCCTATGAGTGGCCGTACCCCTCACTTGTAAAAACTCCTTAGCATACCTCTTACATTCACAAAGAGACATTGTTTTGTCGGTCTGTACTCCATATAAACTGCCACTGATTAGAAACTATTAATGGGTTATAGAAGATGATTATTAACTTAATCATAAAAATTTCCTTGGTTTCTTCTTCTATGTTGAATAGATTGCTGATAATGTTGACATTAACATCTTCTTAATTTTAAAATTTCAATTATTACATGAAATTTAATCTTCAAAGTATTTAATTATAAACTTCAGTAGAGATGTGATATCTAATTTAGTATAATGGTTGTTTGATTGGTAGTTGATTCGACTAGTCGAGTTGCAAAGTTCGTTGTTTATAAAATAAAGCAGAGCGAAGGAGAGAGTTTGATTGTTAAACGGCACTTGACTTGGGCTTGCAACAGAGCCGAGCTGTTGAGAAACTCCACCCTCGCCTCTCTCTGCTTCCCCTGCTTCAAGGATAGACCATCGGCTTCGTCCTTTGCTGATCACCGACTTTACTTAATCAGTAACTATAATTATTTAAATACATATTAAATTTAATATAACTAATAAGAAAAAAATTTTGTTATGATTTTTACAATTTTGAATAAGTCCATATTCAAAATTTGGACTATATATTTGGCTTTGTAAAACCAAGTTAAAACAAATTAGTTGTATTTATTTATTAAAAAAAATTAAATTCTATTTAATTTATTTCTTATTTATGGGGCAGGAGTTAAACCGTTATGAGTATTATTAATTGGTTTTATGTTTACCCTAGCTATCGTAATATGATTATTATACATTTTTATTTACCTAATACTATTAGTAGTTAATGATAGTTCAATTACTTGCTTGCATGCTTTTTATAGAAGGAAACAAATAAACTTATTGAAAATCATATGTAAAAAAAGTCACTGCAATCAATGCATGTAGGCCTCGAAGGTTCTTTAGGTTTCTTACAAAATAAAGACTCGAATTGTGCAAATACTGAGCATTTGTCTTTCTCAGCCAAAGGTCATTTCAAGGGATCAAAAAGTTAGACTATCTGCAGAAATTCCAGCCGGAATAGGTGTGTTGTTTACCCCGTGAACCACAAACCATACTCCTAGTTAATACTCTGCCGGTCAACTTAGACTTAGAGACTAACAGGGGATTAATCTCTGTGTCAATATCAACAAATATTCATGTTTTTCAAATTAATATTTCACATTGTATTTATAGAATTTGATACATTTTCATCAAAGAGTACAATAATTTAAAGAGTAAATAATTTTCATAAAGAAGGTGATGGAAATAAAAAGAAAACAATGAAGAATATAGGTACAAAAAAATTGTAAAGAAGGATATGCAATATTTCATACCTACATGAATTACATTCATTTTGTAAAGTTTTCCAGTTGTGCTGTATGGGCCTACAGTTGAGGAACGATTCCTACGCCTACTATACATTTAAAATATAATTTTTAATGTCTTAATTTTCTTCAATATGTTTTAGACCAGAAGTTTTCATAGTACTTCAAAGTATTTGTTCAAACGACTTTCTTTATAAACAGTTTTAATATATTATTTTATATTATATTATTTTACTCAAATAAATATTCTATGTTCATTTGTAATTTTATAAACACATCTTATTATATTAATCATAATTCCAGTTCATATATTTTTCTTATTTCATTTCTCTACTGTAATCTACTGAAAATTTTTGAATAGCAAATTAGCTCTAAGGTAGCAAAGTGATAGGTATGAAAGAAAAAGAAACTACTCAGGACTTAAATGTGCTACTATTACTACTCAGGACTAAAATGTGCTAGTATTACTACTCAGGACTTAAATGTGCTACTCTTACTACTCAGGACTTAAATGTGCTACTACTACTCAGGACTTAAATGAGCTACTATTACGACTCAGGACTAAAATTAGCTACTATTACTACTCAGGACTTAAATGTGCTACTATTACTACTCAGGACTTAAATGTGCTACTATTACTACTCAGAACTTAAATGTGCTACTATTACTACTCAGGACTTAAATGTGCTACTATTACTACTGAGGACTTAAATGTGCTACTATTACTACTGAGGACTTAAATGTGTTACTATTACTACTCAGGACTTAAATGAGCCACTATTACTACTCAGGACTTAAATGTGCTACTATTACTACTCAGGACTTAAATGTGCTACTATTACTACTCAGGACTTAAATGTGCTACTATTACTACTCAGGACTTAAATGAGCTACTATTACTACTCAGGACTAAAATTAGCTACTATTACTACTCAGGACATCAATGGAATAAAATATATAAATAAATTTTATATATTTAAATGAATATATAAGTATTTTTTAACAAGATATTATATTATTATTAACCGTCATATCTCGTCTATCGCTGGTAGAGTCGTCCGACCGTCTGACTCCACCAGTGATAGAAGAGGTATGACAGTTAATAATATTTTATTTACTAACCTCTGTGGTACCTACAATATGTATGTAATTTTTAATAAGTTAAATAAAATGAATATATCATTGGTTAATAGTGCATGCTGACAGATTATCCAATAATAATTAATTGCTTTATAATATATTTAAAATTAACTATAATTTATTTATTTTGTTCTTAAGATAGTTTTAATAGTTCTCTTGTGCCGAATTATTTAACCTCCCTAGGTTTCTGTCCACATAAATTATACAATGTTGGACCAGAAATAGGTGGGTTGAAGATAAGTGAATACATTACAATTACATTTTAGTATATATTGTGACTTATTATCATGTAGATAAAAGGATGCAGGAGGAAGTGAAAACAGAGACAAAAATCTTTCAAACCAAACGATTTGAACTGAAGTCGAACGTAAAAGTAGAAGAGAGAAAGAAATTCATACAATATAGTACAACCAAACCATGGTTTAAGTAAGAATTAAAAACATGATTTTGAATCAATGAAGGAAAACTGTTACTAAAGTGATTCAATGAACCGATAAAATAAAATTAAATTAAACATCACATTTTTATACTAGTGAAGTATAGGAGAATCTGAAGTACCAATGACTGTTTTGGTTTTCATATCATTGTAAATATTTGATGTGGTGATTGTTATTACTTCAATCTCTTAGTTTGAACAAAATTATATGATTAAAACATATTACAAATATAAGTCTAATTGAATTATATGTTCTTTTGTTCAAACTGTGATTTCGTTAATTTTTTTAAGCTATCTATCCTAACTAACTTTGTTTTGTGTATCCATACATAATCTTTTTTTGGGAAAGTTTAAGTATAGTTGGTTCGACTAGTAGAGTTTATGAGATTGTTGATCGTGTTGCAGCGTTGTGTTGGTGTGATGTACACTACATGGTTGAGAGATAATAGTCTTCTCGAATCAGAGTTGCATGCATGGAGTTGCTTAAGACTCTGAAGAAGCATTTTATTAATATTAAAAAGTAATGAATTTTATATAAATTTTGTATTTCATTAAGCGTGCAGTAAATATAAAAACTACTAATACACATTCTCAGCTTTCACTTCTTTCAGCAAGTTTATCCCGTGGCATGTTTCAATCGCTTGTAGTGCATTCTTTCTTCTTGGCTTGGTAATTGCATGGTTTTAAACTGCAATGATAACAGCTTGAGGTAGTGTTTCATTTAAGTGGTGACTTACATTAGGAAGGGATTGCACAGGTCTAATCTTTTTTGAAATAACGAGGACTCGTGAATAGGGTCAGAGCTGGCCCAATATTGGCCACAGCTAGTGGTTCTTCAGAAAACCATTACTGGCGCAGCTCCTGGATGTTCATTGCCGGCTTTAGCGTCTTGAGGCTAGTGTCCGTGAGACAATCACTGATCGAAATTACATACGCTCCAGTCCAGTGTCTGTCGCAACCTCACTGTTTCACATACGCAACAAGTTATCATCAATCTCAAGCACCAAATGGCTTCTACTTTTAAGGAGACTTTTTTTTTAAATTTCGGTAATAAATTAAGAAATCCTTTTCTTCAAATAGCAAATTAAAAAAAATTGTAAAAAATGTAAGCAGTTGACAATTAATATAAGAAATAAATTTTTTATTTTCTATTCAGAGAAAATATCAAAAAACGCATTAATGACAACTATAATGTATGCTTTAAAAATATTTGACTTCAAAAGAAATAAATGTCATACACTATATGGTAGCTTAGTATATCTTTCACCACAAATACTAGCAATGGTAAGACTGTCTACTGACATAATTAGTGTATGATGTCAGAAATGTTTATAAAACAGTTTTATCGAATTATTTATTTGGGTGCTAAACTAAATAGTGAAAATATAGCTGAAATAATAATCAACAGGATCATTCTAGGTGGCAATAGGGTTAATTGTTATTATACCTTAAGCTTTTCTGCTCCTTGTTCCTGTCATGTGCAAAAAGTAGATTTACAAACAAATAACCTTAATAAAGCTGATAGTGGCATATCTGCAGAAATATAGGGACCCTCTGCTGTACCACAGCAAGAACTTACGTATGAATGAACAGCCAAAAATATTGCTGATGATATGTTGTACTATTTAATTGAAGTAGAATTGACTAGAACAAACCAGAACAGAACATCCTAAGAAATAACCTCTCGTCACTGAAAAACAGAATATTGATTTTCAATTTCTTAATAGGACATATGCTTTCACTGATATTCTGAACATATTTTTATCGACAATTTACAAAAAATTACAGCTATACTTTTCAGAATAAACACGAGATCAAATCAATTAGAAACAATTTAACAAAATCAATACAATTACTATAACACTGCCTAAAATCTAAATAAATAAATATAATATATTTATATTGTACAAAAATAATGACAATAATTTTAATTATTTAGATTTTATTTCTAGAAAAAAATACATCTGTTCTATTGTTAATTCAGTGTATACTTTAGAAATACTAATTGTCCAATTTATTGTTGTCTGCATTGTAAAACAAGATTAAGACACATGATAAAACGGAGGTTTGGCGTTATATTTAGTTACTTAGTGTCCTAGAACCCTCAGTTTTATGCTTATGAGAATTTTTTTCATTTTTTATTTTTTTAGGCAGAGTTAAAGAAATATAAGAACTATGATTCATAATGGAGTATGTAAAATATACTCCATTACTTTCTAATTGCTTTTCAATAATATCTGCAATTTAATTGTATAACAGCAGCTTTTAAACCTTGACTTGATAAAAGTGTTAAAAATAGATTACATGTTATGTAAAGAGACTGTCTATAGGGCTTATCTGGCAGATCCAAGAAACGAACGGAGAATGGGCTTTGATAATCCCCTAGCTATTGGTTGATTATAACCTACAAGTTTGAATTACGATAGGCTAAAGATATTTTTATAGAGTTTGTGTAATAAATTATCTTGTAGCACAATAACTCTTCTTAACGAGCTAAAGATAGCTATTTTTGAAATATTTAACTATAACAACTTACTAATTGGATTAATGGATTCGTATTTCTCGTGTAGAGTTATTGACTATTGTTTTCGACTAAGGGTCAGTAACCTATAAAAGTTGCAAAATAAATAGCTTAAATTTTGTTCCTTGTATTTTTTTTCCCCCCATTTGTGTCATTATGTGTGCAATGAAAGATATAGCCATGACAATACCTTCCAAAATTTTGTTTAAAACAAAAAGCGTTTTATTATTTCTGTAATTTAAAAAAAATATGAAATTCCGTTTGTTTATTTATTTGTAACAAATAATTATTATGAGAGAATCACAGAGCAGTAGTTAGGTATGGTCCCTTCGTATAGCAGCAGCGGCTGTTTCATCACGAGATGGACCTCAGAAAGAATTTTAACTAATGGTGTTTTGTCTCTATGATATTTTTGCTTCAATCCCCAGGAGAATGAAGGCTTGCAATAATTATTTTCTACAACAATCATTTCTTTATCACCTGTGTTTCATTTATTCTCAGCTCTTAGTCTCTTCTAGTATTCCGACTTCAACTGATTTCTTCTTTCCTGCTGCTGGTTTAGCCTTTCTACTGCTTATTTCTGGGTTCTGTTACAGTGTTTTTGTTTGTAAGTTATGTCCTATTTACCTACATTTCTTTTTATAAATAACTCCACTTAAGGATCTTGTTTTTTTTTTCATAACCGACGAATTCAAGATACAATTAATCAGTGTATCATTGTACGAGTATGTTGAATGTTGTATCAGTTAATTGATTGCAACAGAAGTGCAATCTTTACCTTTATCAGTTCCTAAAGTTCATCTACTTTCATTATCACACTATGAACCACTAGTTGCATTTGAAATGTCTTTCTTCTTTTAAATAGACTCAGAGAACAGAAAATTCATAACATAATTTTGCGAAAAATCAGAAGATAAATAGAGTCATTATACATGAGAGTTGTAAAAATTAAACTGTTTCGCAATTATTTTCTTCTAAAAAAATGTCATTGACAACATACCAGCGCCAAAACATAAACAGTAAATGCACAAATTACACCTTCAGTGTTATGTTAACCTATTGACCTAGCAAAGGATATCTTGAACAAACAGCATGTAATAAAACCATTTGGAAATGTTTATCAAACACACAGGGAGGGAATTTTTTATATATAAATATAATTTTTAAATTTTGTTAATATGAATACACAAGATGATTAAGCTACTCAATTCCCGATTAAAAGCATGTCATTTAAGGCAATGATATTCGTCGAGTTATTTGATATTAAGTTTGATGAAAACGTCTTAAGTAATCAAGCTGACTACTAGGCGACAGTGTTGCCTATAGCTGGTCATTCCCATACTGGTAGGCCTGCTTTAGTTACGGAAAGAGCCTTCGCCAGCAGTGACTTCGCCAGCCTTAATCCCGAATATCCCGTCACGTTTGCCCTCACTTCTCACACTTTGTGAAATAACATCCATTGTTATCAAACGTGCCACATTTATCAGCATCTCCTTCTCAAAGAAACGAGCACAATCAAGTCTCGCATCTCTAGCCTCCTGTAATTCATTTTCAAAGTCCTTCCTTTTACAACTTAACCTGCAACTTACGAAACAACCCATATCTGATTTGGTCCTTTCAAAACATACAACTATTTCACTTCCCACGTCAAGGTATTTTCCCCAAAAATAAAGTAGTTTTTATTTTCAACTTTTGAATTATTCATTATGCGCTGTCTAAAACTGGTTAATTAGTTGTATAATAATTGTAATGAATTCTTGTTTACCCATCGTTCTTACTGAAAGGCTTAAACCAGTCATTAAGGACTAGCTCTTTTCAAGCTGAGTAGTCTGTCTGTCAGTATCAGTTTATATAAACACAATTTTCATTGTGTATATTATTCAAATACCATTATTAATGTTGTATTTTTTACTGGGACTACAGATATAGTGCACTAATCCCTTGAAAATGTTTTGAAAAAGTCAAAAACCAATTTATATCATTTCATTATGGTATTTCTTGTTATTCGAAAAACACCAACTATTTTGTTATTGTCGTGAATAGATTTGAGATCTCACCATCTTAAGGTCCATGGTAGCATTTGGGGACATACGGGGGCAGAAGACCTAGAGCCCGTTGCATGCAGTCTGGTTGGATTTCAATTATATAAAAAAAAAAACTGAATGAAGATACAGAAAACTATTTTTGTATAATATTGCTTTATTTTATAATAAATTAAATTTGATTTCGTGTAAAATTAAAAAAACTTTCTGAAGAACACTTCTAACAGCTGACTACTTGCTTTGAGAAATGGTTTTGGATGAATTGAAAACCACTTTGACGCTAGAGATCTATCTGAATTTATTTTTTTGCAAAGAAGGGTCCACGAGATGGCACGCGATACGTATCTGGCTCTTATATGACTACATCTGATTCACACCTAAGTGCCAGCTGACATTTCTAATCACAGCTTGTCAGGAAAAGAGATAGTGTAACGGTACATTTCGGGTCAATGGATGCAAGCATTTATTTTTGTCTGTGTCTATAAAACAGTTACTGCAGCAGTCTAATGAACAGACTTTCATTGATAAAGCGTCGAATAAACTCTACGTTCTCACCAATCGTGTCGTTAGCATTACTGTATTGACATCCAATAGTGATATTTGGCTCTACAATGTACATGTAATCAGGATTTGTACAAATGAAATACACCAACATCAAGCTACCATGACGTTTGATGGACACAAGCATCATGAAGCCTCCCCTGCTTAAGTACCAGCTACACTACATGAATATGCAGCCTACAGGTCCAATAATCACCTTAGTGAAAATAATTGAGATCATTATTATTATGCTTAACTTCAGTATAATGTTATTAAAAAGAATACATTATGATAAATGTATACTTTTTGATCTCCCACAATAACAAATTTTGTTGTATTCAGTGTGATTAAAATGCTGTTCAGCTCATAGGGACAATATCCAAATAAGTAAAGTTATTTATCATTAATGTAACAATGTACCATATAATTGAAAGCATTAACCACAGTATTAAATCCTATTAAAATTAATAATTTGTGTATAAGTTGAGTCTTTTCAGACTTTTACTGTGAAATCTTCTTATCATGTAATTTGTGTACCATATAAATAATTTATAGACTATAATCTAAAACTGAATAAAACTTTTATTAAAAAATGCATCTATTTTTGACAGTATTCTCGTAGTAACGTCCACGTAGGTTCTTTATTATAGACATCGAGTCAGTTTACCCCAATCAGATAACAGTATTTTTTTTATTGTTCAAACCGATCCCCTAGTGGGTGATAACGTCAGCCGTTTATCGGCTTTTAGTTTGATTGGTGATTCTACAGATTCTACATAGTGAGTCTTACATTTTGGCTAACTCAAGTGCATTTCGAGTAGAGATGTTTAAAGAGTACCTCACATCGTTCAGGCTTTGGACCGACGACTTAATGTCCTCTCCGAGGGACGACGCACTCAGATTTCTTCACCTACCGTGTGAATCAAACGAGGGCCAGCTGGGAATCGAACCACAGACTACAAGCCCAGAGGCAAGTATGTTAACAACTGAGCTAATCTGGCCCTCAAAATAAAAGTAATGTAGAAAGTATTGTGATAAACCTCAAGCATGGCTTATAAAACTTACTCATAGTTTTGTGACTCTCCGAGAGGATTTGGACCCATCGTCTTAACATCCAACAAGTGACCTTTACTATGGCCAATCACGTGACAACCCATCTCCTTTGCACCACTAAGCTCCGTAAGTAAATCACGCTTAGTTTAACATCTTATGACTATAACGCAGGAATATTAATACCTGCATGGAATGAATAAACAAATGATATTTGCAGAAGACCACTGTTCGACTAAACATGCTATCCAAAAGTTCAATACAAGTTTGATAACCAGCTAACATAAGGTAACCTAATAAGATAATAGCAACATAGAAAGTATTTAGTTCACATTGTAATACGTCTCAAATATGATGTATGCAACTTAACTTAAAACTATGAAATTCACTTCCAATAATTGGTTTGCTTATGAAGAATTTCTGCAAAACTAGGAAATCAATTCTTTTAAGATTAAGAATTTTCAGATATGATAGAAAAACGGAACAAATGTTTGCCTAGTTTAGTTTTTATTAGACTAACATATATATATATATATATATATATATATACCTTAAAGGCAAAGGATATACAAATTATATATAAATACCATGAGTATAATATTAATAAAATAAGAAAAAAAATAGAACAAGGTCAAGATCATCTGACATCCTTGACTTATTGTCAAGTAAGTAAATTATATATATATATAAAACGATTTCACATAAACACGTGAAATAACAATCAATGATCAAACCACAATAAGAAATGTGTTAGTGTAATTCGTTGATTTTAATACTGATTAAAAAAGTAACTTTAATAAGAAAGCTGGCGCATCCGACCTTATCGACAGCTAGGCAGAAGCCGAGCAAGGGGGTTGAACAATAGTGTTTCCAATGATGCAAGGGTATTGTTGAGCGGGAAATATAAGATGCAACTTACTACAGCAAGAAGAGGAAAAACAAAGTAGTATCAATAAAAGTCAAATTAATTAATTGGATGCAGATCAAAGATATTAATGAACTAACTGTAATAAAGGTAATAGTCATAAGAGATTAGGTTTTCGCTAAGACATTTATAGGAAAATATGTATGTACTTGTTGGAAGGTTTCGCACTTAGTGCAACTTTGAGTGAAGTCGTACAGGAACAAGTCACTCAAAATTAGCAACTACAGCTTTTTGAGAATATAACATTATGCAAATTTATATTTTGATTTTAGACAATTTTCTTCTACTAAACTACTAAGATTAAAGCTTTTGTAATTTTTGAATTTTTATGTACTAATAATAGAATTAACTAAAAGAAATTTCAGATTTTATCAAGAAACAAAAAGGTTGGTGTTGCGTTAAAATCTAAAAATTTTTACTTTCAACTAATTCGAAAAGATTTTGGCCTCGTCATACTGTTTAACAAATTATAATAATAACCCAAAAATGTAATAAGAGGATGTGCCAAATATTTTGTTTCCGAAATTCCATGTTTATTTTATAATAAATATTTTTTTAGGATAATGGGTAACTGTAATACAATATTTTGTGAACAAATCTAACTAAAATTATTATGCTATAAAAAATCCACAATTCTGATGATGCAGAAGGCAGTATAGATCTAAAAACTCGAAACTCAACTTGTAGTGATGAGAACCTACTGTATTTGTTGGATTGGTTTACATCGACTTGATTTTTTTTTATCGAGTCAAAGATAATTGTTATTTAAAGATATAATAAAATAAATTGAATATCTTTTAATAGTTTTAATATGTCATCTAAGAAAAATAAAATTTTTAGAAATATAAAAGTAGACCCACTTTAACCGTTTATGTTCTATGTTTTTCAGCTTGCGATGAATAGATATCTAAATGTAATCAATCTACATGTCATATCCTTTAACAAATCTTAATGTCAATCTTATAGTTCTTGATGTGTTTAAGCACTTCATTATTTTTTAGGTAATACTAAAGCATGGTAATAGTACTATTGGGTAATTAATGATAAAACGGTTAATAATTTTAAGTCATTTTTTGCATTCAGGACCTCCCCAAATGGTTGGGCCGGAAGCATGGGGAGATTGGATTCCACTTAACTCAGATGCTGACTGGCCATGGGAATTTCGAGAAATATTTACACAGGATGTGTAAAGTTGATAGCCCTTAATGCAAGCACTGTAGCTCGGGGGAAAACGACGATGCAGAGCATACCTTCTTCTTCTGTGCTAAATGGGGAGTGCTGCGCCAGGAATTCATAGCATCACTGGGTGAGGTCACTCCAGAGACCATAGTACAAAAGATGCTCCATAATGAAGATAATTGGTCAAAAGCTGCAAACTTTGTAGAGGCGGTTCTCTGTCATAAGAAGAATGAAAGTGGTGTGAGGCAAGGGCAATGATAATTCATAGGTGCACGAATGGGGACAAGAAGGTGAATCCTATTCAGGAGGACTGAGGCACCGGCATGAAGTAATGTGCAAACGGTTTCCGTGTCGGGTATTGCCAGGAAATAGGATGTGGTTTTTTAGTGCGTCGGGACCCTCAACCCCACATACCTTAAGCAAGACGTCTTGCTAAGGGATCTGATGAACAGATTTTTCCACATCCTACGACGGAAAAAAAAAGTCATTTTTTGAGTGATTGAAGAAGCAAAATTTTGAGATTAGTTATGTTTTACCATTAATGTTGCATGAAATTCCAATATTGAACTAGTAATATTACACTAAAAATGACAATTATTAACTTGTATATACAGTAATATGTCAGGTTATTTTAGAAAAATGATTTTATTTTTTTTACTACTGATAAAATTGATACAGCAGTATTAAAATCAAAGAAGGCATTAAAAAGATTATCTAAAAGTTTGATAATATTTTACCACAGATTTTATAGTACGTATACATAATAGCAACAATAAAATATAACCAAAACTCAATATTGTTAACACCTTTGGTACTATCTTATAATAGTAAATTTGAGTGTAGATCCCTTCAGATTTTTTTATACTAGAGTGGTGTTAAGAATAATTATCTCACATTATTTATTATGACTTTTCATGATGGATTAATAGATTAACATTCAAATAAATAATCAAATGAAGTGAGTAACAATTGTTTCAACATCTCTACTCAAGGTTTTTAGTGAATATAATTAGTCAAGAACCTTAACATAAAAAATTACTGATAAATATTTCACGATGTCCTTCTAAATTAGTATTCATTTGAAAAGTGTGTTTTTGTATTAGGGTCATATTCAAATGAATTTTGCATTCAATATTTATTTAACACATTTCACAATTATTTGGTCGTGAAAATAAAAGTTATGTTTGAGGACAGAAGTGACTACTAAATCTGGATTAAGGCAGTAATGTGCTATAGATGGTACATGCGATGACCTAACCATTGGCACATCCCGAGCTCGACCTCATAAACAAGATTACTAATCCAGACTTCCTCACGATTGTGACAGTGCCCTCGAATCTAGGCTTTTTGCCTTGGGTCACACATTTGGGTTTTGTTAAGCGCAGCCAAATCATATCTCAGATACTATCTCCTCATCCTCTTCCTTACAGTGGATTTGTAAAGCCTGCCCTATAATTAACTAGCCCCTTACATACGAATCTTCGTAGAGATATATATTTTTAAATGGCAGTACCTTTAACTACAAGATAATTAAGATACCATACTAACGTGAACTAACAATAGAAATCTACATTTTTAACAGTATAATGTTCTTTGTTTCTATGTAAAAGACATATAACAAAAAATCAAATTGACTATGGAAAACATCGGAAAATAACATATATGATTAAGAGATGCTCATTTTTTAATTAATTTTTTAATTTTATTTTTCCAGGATATTATTGAAATATTTCAAATTTTTTTGTTACACTTCCAAAGAAAAGTTTTATTTTGCTGAATTCAATATGACCCAAAGATTCCTGATACATGGGATTCAAGAATATCTATAATAATAGATATTATAACTATATATATATCAAGAATATTACTCATTATTATTGTACAGAGACTATTGTGTTACCAAAATCTGATATTACTGATCTTCCTAAGACAAATCAAGAACTCAAGTGAAATATTGTTTATTGAAGGAACTTTTAGACATGATAGCTGCCAGTTAGTTATTTTATGTGTTTAAACTGCACTGAAGCTTCAATTACAGTTATTAAAATTTTTTTCAAAAGCAGAAGTCATTATTTGATCATTAATATAAATAATAACATACCTATATTCATTTGGACAAATAAATTTCATAATTTAAATTTACTCATATATGAAAATTGTATCAGAATCTGTTAAATACGGTTAAATTGTAGCACTTTTTTTTATGAAGGTGATAAATTTAAAATCTTATTTTTGTTCTAAAATTATCATGCATTAGGTTTAAAGACTTAAATTAGAAGAACATTATGAAGAATGAAGTGATCTGAATCTCGTAATATGACCTCTGTTTGCAGGAAGCTGCATCGTGATGAAAAACTCATTCTGGACAACAAGATTATCAGTCTTCGTTGAGATTGAGAAATGATTCATTTACGGTCGGGGCGTTTCTTTCCCACCATAAACACGGCTATCAGAGAATTGTAGCTGGTGGAGGCCAGCCTTTCTTTCCACTGACGTTCCTAGCACGAGGTCAGAGGCTACTGATTCATAAGCGCTTTGTCCCGAACACTCATTATTCGCCCACCAAAACCTATTTGCAACAATAGCAATTCCAATTGTATTTTTTTTTCATTTTGGCAACACTAGAAACATTTGGATATTTCAAATCGATCAAGGAAATAGACTTTTAAAATAACGGCTTGAGCAATCAAAAGCACTGGTAACTAACTATCTCTGTTAAGGGAATCGCATGCAACGTGTTATCAAATCAACTCCACAGTCACATTAAAATACACAATACTACACACACTTGTTCCCCATAAAACTTACCCAACTTAAGATCTACTTGTTCTGTATGATTAAGTTGATTGCATCATATTAATTGACAAAGTTTTAGTATCTAACTATGTGACAAATATATACCAAAGCTTCATACAAGAATTTCATAGTTTAATTTATTTTATTAATAAATAACAACAATTTTAATGACAGTAGTATTTATTTTCTTAATTTAATCTTTAGAAGAAAGATAAACTATTTAGCAAATTAAATACGTGCTTCGGGGATATTAATGGAGATAGGGTGGTGCAGCACAAATATTTTCTCTGACCGCTATTCTATATTTCATAAAAAAAGATCTTTATGCATTCAATAGATTATCCTACTTTAAAAGAAAAATTATAAAGAAAATCATTTCCAAAACTATTAATAATAATATTCAGAAACAATAATGATAGTTGCGCGTTGGTTCTACCTTATAAAGGTGATATAAAAACATGAAGTTATTTTAAACTGAACCAATAATTCTATTAGATTACATTATTATTAAATAATGATATACCGTAAAGTCCGGCGTATAAGACCCCTCTTAAATTATAAAGCAAAAACTAGGATTTAGCATATCCTCGCCGTATAAGACCCCTCATATAAAATATCGGTATGCGTACTTATTCGAAAGAAAAATATTTTGTGTATTAATATAATAAAATACATTAAAAGAAATAAAAAGACTATCTAGGTAATAAAATATATTCATCAAAACAACAAAAAGTTTAAAATTAAAAACCTTATTCATCAAGTCCAGCAAAATCTTCTTCCTGTGAGTCTAATTCATTTACGAGTTCTTCATCCGTGACTTTAGAACTGACGTGTAGCGCTGTTGTATGATAGTATTATGAATAAATTGAAATTATCTTCAAATTACTAATAAAAATATATACTTTAAATAATACCCTTTTTATGAAAAAATTAAATAATTTTATGCCAAATTTTAATTTAATTTAGATTATTTTATTGAGTTATGATTTTCTTTCTCGGCGTATAAGACCCCCCTCAAGTTTGGAGCTAAATTTTGGTTATGAAAAGGGGTCTTATACGCCGGACTTTACGGTAATTAATTTATGTATATTAAATATAAATCGTGTTGTATTTAATATTATAAATGTAATAGTTGTTACACTTAACTATTGCACTTCTTGTTAAGTTTGTTTATACAGTAATTATTTACATATTGCATCATAAAAAAAACAATAGACAAGAAGCCTGATGGGTAATGGATTTATTTTTGGATAAGGTAATATACAACTAAGTATATACTTGCCACGCCTATGAGTAAAAATGACATAAACCTCTTTTTTCGATTAAAATCCGACCTATTTAACCTACTTTAAAAACGTAATGTTTAGAATCCCAAATAAAATTAAAGTTTTCCTCTAATAATCTAGTAGTAATCACTGGTGAAACAGGCAGCTGGAAGGTTACATAATCTTATCTACAGCATTACTCCGTTTTCTTGATGAAATAGTTCTACTGGTGGGTCAAGGTAGAGAAAGGTGTTTGCAATGTTCGCCTTTAGCTTCTGACCAGGTATAAACTATTTCAGCCTAATTAGTCTCTCGAGCGGGCTTTGATATCAGTTTGCAACATCGCTTCTTTAGTATTTCCAACATAAACTATTGTTAACAGTAAACCATAAATAGCATTCAATCTATTGGTATCGCAAATAAAAACACCTTCATTTCAGACACTTAGTGGCCTTCGCTTTTTTTTTTTCTAATAACTCGTAAACTGTCATTACTTTTTTATATCAATTCATATAAAATAAATTGCAAAAAAACACTACTACTTACATTTATCAATATATGATTACATAATAAATTTTTAAAAATGAAATTTATTCTTTGACTTGCACTATATTAGACTATATAATTATATTATATAAATATAATATAATTATATAGTATAATAACTATATTCATGTATTATATATATAGTACTTGGATATAATATATGTACATCTGTTTAGCTCGGCTCAGTCCTGAATGACAAATACTGAGACCAAACGTAGATAATAGTAGGAATAGTATATGCTTCATGATTTTAAGAAAACTGATCGTTTGAGATCTATGTTCCTAGTTGCGGTGATCTGTGAAATCAAAAGTACCGTTTAGAACTATTTCTGCTGTAGCGTAACCAGCTGTAAATAAGATACAATCGTACCATATCAAAATTAGATTAAACAAAGAGGTTTAAGTTACTTATTTTCACGTCATAGTAATTCTTTTATTAATTAAGTGTATTACTAAACAGAGTTACGTATATATTTCTTCCTTTAAATTATTCAACATAAACTATCATAATCAGTATTAGTATTACTATTAGTCTTTAAGAAAAAAAAAATGAAAATTAGAGTGGCAGCTAATATAATAGATACATTTCGCTTAATGTTATATAATTGAATTGACACTGGAGAACAGGCCTCTGGACGAACACGGGTTCAGTATTAGAGGAGAGTTGGTAGGGATTTTGCGGGGTAAAAGATGTTGATTAAATGGTTTTGAGTGGTTGTTAGCCAATGATGAAACTTTTGGTATCGAGATAGAAATTGGTACCAATTCAGGGTGAATGAAAAGAATATTAAGTTTATGTGTAATTTCACTGGAAATTTATAAGGGATCCTTCGAATTTACGAAGGATTCATTATGGATCTGGTGGTTTCAACCTTTAGGATTTTGGAACTCTTGGTGGATTTTCAGACTTGCCTCTAAGTTCAAATAGGTTTTACTATGGTGCTGTACACCAATCTTTTGTTTTATAGAGTTTGACTGTCGAGAAGTCAAAATTATTCTTGTATCATTTTATATGTTGTTGTTTTGGTCATGTATTTAAATTGAAAAGTTTAAAAGACTAAACAGGTTCGTAAAGAAATACGATGGTGCTAAGAGTTCTGATTTTGTTAGGTAAAGACATCAAACATTCAAAACCAAAAAATTGTACAAAATATCATTTCCTTAAAAGGAGGTGTTTATATTTTGCGCTCTACAATAAGAAACATGGATTATATTGCTTTCTGTTATAGAACAGTAACATGAAACGCAACCTTGCTCATGACTGAACAAGTTATTCATTTTATTTACTTCAATGTTCAGGACCGAAAGGAATGAATATTTTACAACCATTCCATGTTCAGTTGTATTGGACACAAATCTTAGTTTCGTTAAGTATTCAGCAGATCATTATGAATATTAATATGTTTAAATTGCAAATCTATTTCTAACTGAATTAGACTCAAATTTAACTAATGTCTTAAAATTTAGTTTTAACCTGTTATTCTGTCATTTACTTCTACTTAAAAAAAATTAATACATACATATTTTGTTAATAATTTCTTGTTTTAATAAAGTCTTTTTTTAATTTAATCTCTAGCTATTTAAAAAATTTTAATACTAGAAGTAACATATATTTTTCAAAAAAATAATGATGGATACAAATTGTAACTTAAAAAAAATAATAGTATATTTGTATATTATCAGTCAGATTCCAACTGTAGATTTTAAATCTAAGAGCAGTTTAATACATTTTTACAATAAACTGTATTTGCAATATACGATAAGTTTTTGAAATTATATATTCAAATTTAGTAGACAAAGTGAACTAATTTACAAATCCCGAGTCTCTGCAGGCAATTTTACTTCTGTCCTTGCGGTTTGAGTAAATGCACATTTTACATATATAGTATCATATTTATTATAGTATTATACATGTAGTATATTATACTTATAGTAAGAGTATACCCGACCAAGGGCTGGATTAACCAAGAATCAATATTGTTTTAGTAGTTAAAAACAAAATCCATTTTTGTCGTTATTGGAAGAACAATGAGTGTTTTTTAACACATCAGTTCTTTTTGAAATAAAGGCCTACAATCAACGAATTTAATAATTTGGAAAAATAATCTATGTTAGCATTGTATATACCCTTGCTTGAAGAAGCAAATCTGAAGAAGATATAAGAAATTGTACCTGTTAACCTTCGAAAGAGAAACTGCTAATTAAAGATCATACTGATAAAATACTTCCTTGATAGAAGCCAAACTTGATTTTACTATATTTACATTATTATTCATTCTTTTTTTTTTTTTTTATTTTTGGTTGGTTGAATTCAATTAAATTTCTAATAGTAGTAGAGGAAATCATTTCGTCCAAGCTGAATGTAAAGAATAGAGTGATTTTTCCTTTTCAATGGCAATATCTTCGTTAGGTGTTGTCAGCTGTTGCAAAACACAGTCATTGTTAGAAATGTGTTTGTATGGTTGTTTATTGGATTCTAGATGTGATGTGAGAAGTGGAGAGATATAAAGG
Organism: Hermatobates lingyangjiaoensis; assembly: GCA_026182355.1. Classification (NCBI taxonomy): domain Eukaryota; kingdom Metazoa; phylum Arthropoda; class Insecta; order Hemiptera; family Hermatobatidae; genus Hermatobates; species Hermatobates lingyangjiaoensis. The sequence goes on along the minus strand of JAPFBL010001930.1, from coordinate 1,060,028 downwards.
TAGTGTCGTAGTTTTGAGTGGCAAAGAATGGAAGATGTTTCGTAGGAATCCAAACTGGAAGTCGAACCACTGGAGCAGGCGTGGCGCAACAAAGCCTCTTGAGTCTGTAACCCGACCTAATCTTCCCATTTCTTAAGTCCCTTAACACAAATATTTTTTGCCTTCTAAACAATACCACTTTAGTTTCTTGTTTTATTTTGTATATTAAATTAAAGACATTTAATTATAAACAGTAAGTTAGATCAATCAATACGTGAATTAATTGAGTCAGAAAACATTTTCTTATCTCATTTATCATCTGCAACGCAGTCGGTTACCTGGGCCTGAGCTACTCCAACTATTTTTGGGTTTCGTGATAAAGTTAATTTTAAGAGAATGAGTTACCGGTTGATTTTTCCCGAGTCTTGTGGAAGTGCTGCCCTGTCAAGACCTCAGATCCCTAGAAAAGGATTTCATTCATTACTTCTATCTTTGCGTTTTGAGCAAATGTACATTGTACTCTTATAGTAAAAGTATACCCGACCCAGAGCTGGATTAACCAAGGAGCAAAATAAACATGTTCTTAGGACCTCAAAGGAGAGGGATCCCGTACATCATCATCTTGGCAATGTGAAAGTAACCGTTAAAATTGTAAACAGAACAAAGTACAATATATTTTTGGTATTAAACAGATTTACTCAATACGGCATTAAAAATTATTAGAAATCCATCATTGGGACTGAGGGAATTGGCTGCTTTGCGACAGTTTTTGTTTATTCACCAATCGGTTTCATGATTTTCTTAATTAAAGAACAATAAAAATCCTATCAAACCAACTGATAGAATACAGGTATTAGCATGCACCAAGACATGGTAAATACCTTTATCACTATTAAACATAGAAGCAGATGAGTAAGGTTAAATCGTTTCTAAGAATGCGAAAAAATTGCGCTTATAATCAGGAAGAACTTTTTAATTGTAAATGAAAGTATACAAAAATAAACATGTTTTACTTTAAAACTGCTGGTTTTGTTTATCTTTGATAAATCATTTCTTTTTGTTCCTTATTATGTTTGTATTTTTAATTACAAAAATCAAACAGAAAAATCTTAGGCGCTTAGTGTTTCTGAAAGACATAATAAAGACTTATTGAGCTGTGTGGGACAACCGTGGGGCTGTTAGAACTTCCGAGGCAGAGGAATACATCAGTTACCTCTTGCAGTATTTTGTCATTTCAGTAGTTAACTATAATTTGTTTAGCAGCCTTTAAGAAAATAATTACTGCATTATCATAGAGATGATGAGTGAAGAGTTGAAACCTCCGAACCTATTAGAATGGTGAAAAGTTACAGCAAAAGTATGGTTCGAGATGTGGTGACTGTGTGAGAATTAAAAAAAAATTATTAATTCAGTTCTTTAAAAAGAATCATTTCAATGATTAAACTGGATGGCAAATTTGCTTATAAACCTTAAATATTAAATATTTTTTAGTAGATTTCAGCATTATTTGGTTTTTAATGATATATCTATATATAGGTATATATTATATCTATATCCAGTTCTTCACAACTAAACGTTCATCAACAAAAAATCCCTTCATCCTTATAAAATAAAGATTAGCTATGTATTTAATATAAGTAGGAAATCAGATACGAAACGAGATTGATATCAGTGGAACAATTCATGAACGTGACTTACATAAAGCACTTTGGAGAAGGAAGAAAACTGAAAGTAAAGATTCTGAAATTAGACGGAATTATTGGTGGCCAATTTTATGTGAAAGAAAACATAATTTGAAATAATTTTTAACTGTCTAAAGTAAGTTCTGTGTTTAACAATATGTGGAGAATCAATGATTTCATTTGCAATGGAAACAAGTCTAACTGATTTAGAATAAACACTGTTTGTTTTCATATAGAATAATCTAACTATTCGTGGGTATCATACAAATGATATATTAGTATATCCGATATTCTTTATGGTTACGAAATCAAAAGCTGAAACACGATTCTTTAAGATTATTGTCATATGAGTATAGTCTTTGCAAGTCTTCGAACATTCCTGAATAGATCGCGCTTAGTTCAAGATGAGGCATTATAAACATTACTGAGGACTGTAATTTATTAAGGACAGTCAGGTCCATAACAATATTTCCACTGTTAGAAGAAGAAGTTTATTTTTTATAGCTAGTATTTTAGATAATGATTTGTTTAGGATTGGACCAGCTAGTTGAGCAAGCGTCCTGTGCAGGACAGAGGCCAGAGGCCACCAGTGACAAGTGGGCGTCGTTAGAGCTGAGCGCAGTTTAATTACGAGAGAGTGGGTCGTTTTTGTGGAGACGGCGGCGACCTCTAATCCTGCAGCCACGACGTCGAGCTAGGTTAGCAACGCCTGGCCGTCATAAGCAGCCGATTATGGGTGGGGACGAAGGCAACTCAGCCTTGGGCCCAGGGTCGAGAGAAAAACTATAATATTGGGTAAGAGGAAAGGAACACCTGCCCGCCCGCTGGGCCAACGGATAATTGTGAAAAAGAGTTGACACCCTCCAAAGAGAATTGACAGAGTACTCACACTGAACCTGACAACTGTCACACCTTTAATGTCCCTTATCTTGATCTATTGTCAATCCATATTAATACCTGTTAATTTAAAATTCATAAAAAGATAGAGTAACCATGAAAGGATATTTGCCCAAAGAAACTATTCATTCTAAGATATTATAAACATTTTTAGGCAACTATTGTTACATAAAGTAAATAAACTTCACCACAACTGTAAACAACCAAATGTATCTTTATGTAAAGATACTTAAGTTCACAAGGGCAATGTTAACGGACAACACCACGGTATTAGAACAGGAACATGACCATACTAGATTTAAAATTTTGGAAGCCATTTTTATCCTAGAAAAACAACCCAGTATTAACAAGCAGGGCGGAGGATTTACAAGAATTTTAAAACTGTATGAAGGCAGTCAAAAGGTGAATCAGTCAGGGAGAGGTAAAGAAGCCAATTTAATACCTTCCCAGATGCAAACGACGGATGGAAGGTAACCAGGACCCTGGGGAAACCTCACCATTCCCACTACCTTTCGATAACCTCCCTTATTGTGATTATCTGTTATGTTAACTTTGTGTACATTAATTCAATTATTGTTTACTTTTAAAATTCGTTTATAATTTTATGTACGTTATGAAACTCTTTTTATAAAATATCCTTGAAAATGGTCGATGATGGCCGAAACATGTTGGATTACGAAAATAAAAATTGGTAGACTTATGTATTTGGTCCCGGACTTATGGAAGTCATGTGTGAAAAGATAGGAAAAATTAACCAGAAAAGATATAAAACTAGAAAATTTTAACTTATTATTCAATCTCAAAGCTGTGAGAGCGGTACAAGTCATTCCGTTTAAAGGATCAAAATAAAACTATACCTCTAAAATTAAAACTATAACTTATGTGAAAGATAATTTGAAGCAATTTTTTTCAAAATTATATTTACCACAGGGGTGTTAGAATACATTTCTTTTTTCAGAAAATGTTTTTTAATGTTAAACGGCTCATTAAAAAGTAATGAAACTTTGCCAAAACATTAATAAAAAATGTGCAATATGTACAAAAAATTTATAAAATTCCATGCATGGCAAAGAGTAGTAAAGCTATAAAAAGTCTAATAAACCTCTCCTTTTTAGATATTTATATTATGCCTAAATTAGACATATTATAGTGCGTTTATAATATATACCCACGAAATTTGATATTAAGTTTACTTATGATAAAGTTGAGTGTAGGATACTCTAGGTTTTTTATGTATGTTTTAAAACATTTTTTTTAATAATTTATAAAAGTATTAAGTACAAAAATGATTTTATTAAATTTTATTTAAATTATTGTTATTACAGCCTAATTATTATTTTTAGCTTGCAGAACATAAACATATATAGTTATTTCATTTTTCTAATTTATTTGTTTGTATAATTAATGAAAGTTTTAAATGAAAATGAATGAATAATTCTTGATTGAGGGACTGCTCCTAATGTATATATTTCTGAGGTAGCCGAACGAGGGTCACTTCGTGTTCTCCACCGAGCTTTCTCCCCTGTAGAGCAGTAGGAAACTATAAATTACTTATATACTACAAAGTAATATCTCTAGGTAATATTTACACTAATATATATAGAGTACTATTAATAGTTGTCATAACTGTAATATCATAATAATAAAAATAATTAATAATAATATTAATAATACTAATAATGATAATGATAAAATTATATAGTAATAGTAACTAATATTAATTTAAGCGTCTTATGTTGAACATGATGTTTTCCCTTCCCTCTAGGCTGTTAGCCAACATCAACATTCACCCACTACCCTGGGGTCCCCTGGTGGATCGTTGACTGCATCCCTGGCCTCCCGACCTCCTTCTCCTGTATGACATCTTGCGGTAAAAGCCACTGAATGTCTGCAATCAGAGGGATGGTCGAATGTGCGTTTCCTCTGTCTCCTTTCCTGCCCAACCTGCAGTCAAACCTGGTGAGACGTTCTAACTTGACCTCACTATGCAGGAACTCGTTCGTTACGTAGCGAGATGCGCCCAGTATAAGTCGGAGGGTTTTATTCTGAAACGTGTAAATGCGTCTCAGAAAATAGTATGACTGCAGAGCAGTGCATGAATTTCAGACCCTCAGTTTAATAATTTATATCAGATGTCATATTTCGATTGTTATAGCTAATAAAGCGATTATAGTCAAATTTAAACAAATAACACATATTGATTTAAACATAAACAACAGAAAAATCAGTTAGTGTTTGATGAATTTGCTATTATGTTTACTTATAGTAAAGTTGAGTGTATGTCACTCCAACAAAACAGTGTTTAAATCAATAAAAACAAAACCTAAAATTAAAAAAGTAAAAAACTGTTTTAAAAATAATAATTCATTAAAGTACGAGTGCAGCATTTAAAATTTTTGAAATCTGAAGTATCACACGAATTTGACATTAGCAATGAAACATTAAAAGATGTTTAATAGAACACAGCTACAACTTGGACTCGTGACTATGATGATTATCTTACATTGCAAAGCACTATCAAACAGATATCACTAATGAATGTCTGCAATTGCATTCTTTAGATTTCTTATCAAGTGCTTGTCAACTCAAATATCTGTTCATTCAAACTGGAAAGATTAATTTACAAGGACTGAATAATAAATATGGGTTATATTGAAAGAAATACAATAAAAAAATCTCATACACACATTATTAACATGCAAAAACAATTCGCATGTGTGATATGGCAATCTAAACTTCGATCTTTACAATATACTAACATGAATATTTCAATAGATGAAAGATAAAAAATATTAAAATTTATCTTGCATTCAAAATATTTATATTTCAATAGAATGTGGAATGAGCTTTTAATCACAGGTAATAATATATATCTTGTAGACATTTCAACATTTGAAAATGAAATACTTTTGGTCATGATTAATGGATGCCTTAATCTATTACAGTAAAGTATGCTTCAATCTTGCTAATGCTTTTATAAAAATTCTTAAATAAGTGAATATTTCAAAAAATTAATCATTAATTAAATTGTTTTATCATAAGTAATATTGGTTAATTTTTTACTTTTCTGTGAATAAATCATACAATTCAGAAATGTCATTTCTCAATTTTGATGGATTTACATATTTTTTAATGTAAAAAAATCGAAACTCTCTTTTTGACGTTTTTGGATGTCTCTCTCTCCTTCTCTCTCTCTCCTCTCTCTCTCTCGCCCTCTCTCTCTCTCTCTCTCTCTTGCTTTCTCTCTCTTTCTCTGGGTTGAACAATTTTTTGTTAAAATTACATGGATAAAGTTGTTCGCTATAGTACATTTTATGATTTCTGAAAAACATTTTTTACAGTAATTGCTAAGTATAGAAATGTGAAATTTTCTCAAAAAATGAACTTATAGTTAGTAAGAAAAAAAGAAAATTTCAATAAATCTTGGTTATCAAAAATGACAAAATAACTATAAAAACTGAAAACTCAACTTGGAATACTGCATAACCGATGTACTTGCTGACCTTGTTTATATTGACTTGGAACTTTATCAGAAACAAGTCAAGCGGATTGTTAATGAAATGTTAATAAATAATATTTTAAGATATTTTAGTAATTAAATTGATTTCTTTAAAAATTTAATTCACAAAACTATCAAGTCAAATGGACATCAGCCTTACATTACATTACTGTAAGTAACGGGTAGGGATGATTCAAATATTTGCTTAAGATGGCTCAAGATTATGACGAACTTATAACTTTGAGGTCCCCAAAGTTTTTTTTATGCTGTGTGTGTGTGTAGCAGTGAATGTGTATCTAATAGGTTGTGAGAATTAATTGTAAAATTCATATTTGATTATATTAATGAGGCCTTAATATGAATACCACACTAAAGATCACAGATATTAGACTTTATATTAGTAATATTAACCAATTTTTTTGGTAAGAAAATCATCTTCATAAGTGATAACATGCATATCAAAAGAACACATAACATAGTTAAAAAAAATTGATTTGAAAAATAAAAAACTTCCTAAATTCCTAATATAAAAACCCGGGTTGATTCTACAATGGGAGTCCTAAATTTTGCCTAACTTAAGTATATAAAAAGTAAGTGGCTTTAACGAGTAGCTGACATCGTACTGGACCGACAGCTTCACGACCTCTCTGAGGTATGATTTTCGATTTATATACCAACTTTATTAAAACTATTTTGAAGTTTTTAACCACTAGTGTATATTCATTTTATTTATTCCTTTCATTTTATTTATTCATTTTATTTTAACCACCATCCGTGATCCCCCAGAACCTATCCGTTACGTCCACGCTGTGACACTGAAGAACGAAGTAGAATATTTCATATCAGTCAATTCAAGGCAGAGATCAATAAAATAGCCAACTGTATCATTACCCCTCTAATAATTACAAAATAATGATTAGAAACAACGTGGATGAGTATGACGCAATGAATTCGTGCGTGAGGCTGTTATATGGCTTTGATATCGTGATAGCCGTGATTTCACACGAATTATTATGTAGACTTTGTTGAGTCTTGGGTTTCCTGAACCGAACTCTCTTTAGAGGTCTTGCTGTCTTTCAGCTGTTGCAGTGTAAGAAGGAGGTACACTCTTCTTTCCGAGAGGATCACTTTTCGTCTTCTTGATGACAGTGAGTTTTTAAAGTTTTATCCTATGTACATTTATTTCATTTAGTTTAATAAACGATTTTTGATTAATGATCATTAATAAAAAAAAAACAAAAACTGATGACAACCAGTATGGATAATAAATTAAAAACAAGAAAACACATAGACAAATCTAACAAGGACTGACTTCAATATGCCGACATTTATCATGATGAGGAAGATATCTTCGTGATTTGAGGAACAAAGCAAGACTGACCGTCGTGCTTGTCAGCTCTAAGCTGAAGTCTATAATCAAGGACTTGAGTGAAAAAAGGAGGGGGAAAGATGTATTAAATAAATAAAATAAAAAGATAAAACGAGGAATAAATAAAATGAAAAAGAAAAAACCAAAAATCCTCAACAAACAACTTACAAACAAACAAAAAATGACTATAAAAACAGAGAAAAACAACAATTATGTAACGATATAGTTTGAGTTGAGGAGTAGTTTTCAGACTCCAAGGAGACAAATGTAGACCTCCTCAGACATGCAGTAGTAGATGCTCATAACATGCAGTAATTGTACTCGTATTGTCTGAGGTATATTTGAAAATTCTGACACCTAAACAGACCTTAAAACCTAGACCTTGAGATTCAACGTTGATGACTATGATTATGTTGCTACACCAATTGGTGAAGCTCAGTAAACCACACAAAATATATGAAATATATACATATATATATATTCGTATATTTGGGGAACAGTCCTTCATTTATACATGTGAGATTAAATTTTCTGCCCACTTTTGTCTTAATTAGTTTTTTGGATTTCTTTTCCAAATCTCGAAGTCTTACTTTAATTTCTTTGGGAACTAGGTGTAATTTGGAAAAGAAATCCAAAAAACTAATTAAGACAAAAGTGGGCAGAAAATTTAATCTCACATGTATAAATGAAGGACTGTTCCCCACTTCGAGATTTGGAAAAGAAATCCAAAAAACTAATTAAGACAAAAGTGGGCAGAAAATTTAATCTCACATGTATAAATGAAGGACTGTTCCCCAAATATACGAATTTCACAACAAAACATATGGTGAGTTATTACACCTAGTTCCCAAAGAAATTAAAGTAAGACTTCGAGATTTGGAAAAGAAATCCAAAAAAACTAATTAAGACAAAAGTGGGCAGAAAATTTAATCTCACACACACATATATATATATATATATATATATTATATATATATATATATATATATATATATAATTCTGTAAATTTTTTAATAAGCTAGCAATTCAAGGTTAATTCATTTACTATTTCGCCGATGTTTATATTTCTCGTCTCATTCCTACTTTTGGTTGAGCAGTTCTAAAATACATAAATATCACCGAAAATTCTGCCATATTTTTTTTCGACTAAAAAATGGTTCTACTTTAGTCAAAATAGGAATATTAATAGTACTAATTATACACTATGCTACATTATGCAACAATAAATGTATTTACTACAATAACTTCGAAGTGGTATCTTGTTCTTGTAATCCTAATTGAAATACAATGCTGAACTAATCTTATATTATTCAAAAATATACTTTTAAATAATGAAAAGTGAGCTGGTGTACAATTTATTTATTTACTTCTGATATTTATTTTACTGAGTCAATGTTCATAGACTATTGTCTAATCTGGGACAAAAGTCTATGTTATAAATTTTAACTTGAAATAAAGGTAGAGAAAAAAACCTAAATTTAATCTAATTGTAAAAATTAAAATGAAGTCTTAATATAAATTGAGTAAAAATAAATTGAATAAATTCTAAAAACAAAACTAAAAAACTATTGCAAAATATTAATATCAGTAAAAGAAATTGTATACATGATCATACTTTTTATTTCAAACCATTGAAAAGAAGTTGAAATAAACTGTAAAATTAGTGAATAAATCAAATATTGCGAACTATACAGAATGAATATTTTACCTGGTTGGTATTCAAATTACTTTGAAGCCATGGGAGTAATTGCAATATAATCATATTACAATTTATTTCAAATCAAGACAAGCTGACCACAATACTCAACGTCAAATTGTCCCTAAACCACAAAATGATTTCATTTCAATGTAGGAACCAGATAAAATTACAGCTGAAAATTTGACATAACATTTCAAAAGCATCAAAATGGTATTTTAATGATTTTTGCATGAAATAAATCAAAATCTGACAGGAAGCCGTAAATTTCAGTATGTGCAGGAAAACATTAAGTAGAAATGGGAAAAAAAATGGGAAGAGATAATATAATTGTTTTGAAATGTGTAAGAATCTAACCGATTCTAACTAACGATCTAACCGAACATCGATTAGAATCTCAAACTTTCAAAATTCTTTCCTTCCAATGAAAAAGAAATATTCATAAAAACTTCTATTAAAATATTATCTTATACAAAAAATGTGGAGTAGTCCACACTCAAAAAAACACTGTTTTTTATTATTTTAATTATTATAAGTATTATGAAATTCATTGATAATCAGTTTACTGAATGGTTTACTTGGTGTAACTGCCTTCATTTTTGACAATTATAATTGGCTAATTTGTGACCCTCACAATGAAACACATAGGCGAGCCACATTACTGGGTCCACAACAGCACATGATATCTACTCTTTGAAGTTAAATAATAACATTAAACAAGCTATATGTTTGAAAGCAAACCTCAGGTCCAGTAGTTGTACCGCTCTTTACTTTCAGAAAAGTTTAAACAAAACTTTATAAAAAAATTTACAAAAAAAGAAGTTTGTGTTGTTTTTACAACTTCTACTTCTGAAAAAAAACTTCGCTGTAATGATAGTTAACAAATAAAAACACAAATTACAAATTATCTTTACTCAAAATAAGAAACATCTTTTATCTACTAAAAGGCCTTACAATATTAACTAATGATTTATTACATTTTCTAAATCAACATTTCTGGAATTTAGATCTTGTTTCCTTTAGTAAAGTACTCTAGAACTATTTTAAATAATGATTATCTTTTGTGAATGATGAGCCACTTATAATTAAAATCAATGAGGGAGGGAGGAGCGAAAGGGAAGACTCGTAAACAATCATTTTGTTTACAAAATACAGAAGCAATGTGTCTAGTGTAAAATTGCTTATTGATTAAGGTATCTTTCAGATCTATGAGGTGGTGAATTAACTCATCCTTAATTTCAGAAATAGGCAAAAGAGAATTGTAGAAACAAGAATGGCTGTTTAAATTTTAGTCATTTTTTAAGGTTAAATTTGAAATAACTTTATTTATAATATTGTGCAATGATAAGGAATGGTGAAGACATATACTTCACGTTTAAGTTGTAAAGAGTATCTAGAATTAGACCTTCGCTATTTGTAAGAGACAATTTTTCAAATCTATCGACATTTTTTTTTAACCTTTTGCTGCCTTAATATGTTTTTGTTAGATAGGTCACGTTCTGAATGGACATAAGTAGAATTAGGCTTGATAATATATTTAGAAAGGTGTGTCCTCTCCATATATCTCCAGTCTGCTTCTCCAATGTCTTCATTCTAAGGCTTTCAACACCTGACGGTTTAATATAATTGATTCAGAACTGCCTTCTGTCAACTACAAAAGGCATTCATTTGTATTGTTCTATCATTACGCCATAATGTTTGTAATTTTAACTATATATATCAAAACAAGTTTAACAGTAAAGCATCTTTCTCCTCTTATAATCAATAAATTGGGTTTTACTTTTTGCTTTTGTTATATGGTATTGGCTGTTTCACATAGACTGTAGAGAGATCCGAGACCCTCTTGTAAAATATTCATAAAGATTTAAACAAATCTGGTAATTCTTGGAAGTAGTACGACAGTCATGCAAGATTTTCTGTGAGCTATAAATAGAGAAGATTTCTGTTTACATTTCAAGTATTTTGCCCAATAGATAATATTTTTTTTTGCATAACAGCTAGGGTTTATTTTTTTTCTTGGGACTGGCAGTAATGCATCATCTACAAAATCAGTTGCTACTGGCTTTCTTCATTCTGTTATTTAATAAAAATATCAGAGTACTTGGAGCTGTTATACTAATTAAAGTTAGTGATATCACCTTGACAGTGTATCAGACAATGTAAATACTGACTAATCTCTAATCTCTTTTCATAAAGAAAGCACTGACTCAGCTTTGTAAGGTGTGGTTACATCCACACGTAATACACGTTTTCTCAAGATCATTGATTACCACAGATTATGATCAGTCCTTCTTCCACTCTTCCCTTGAACTTCACTCCTAAAAGGTATAGTGATGTAAAGCACTCCACTTCCTGGGGGTTATATCCAGTGGTGGGGAATCAAATATTTTTGGAACAGGTTCTATCACAAATATTAGATCTGCAATGGTTTTTTTGGCTGCTGTGATATAGTGGTATGCGCTAATAAAAAGAGAATTACCTTTGGTAATTTTAACCTACGTCACGAGGCTTTATGCCTCCCTAAGGTAAAAATAGTCTGGTACATACCATTGCTATTCGGTGCATCATGTACCACGAATTTGCAATTTTAGGAATCCACATGAAAATTAAAAATAAAATACGACTACTGACAAATTTATTTCAAATATTTCCATATAGTCACTTGATTTTCATTGAACTCTTTCACTCTCTTTTTTTAACTCGCCTGCCATCAGCAGAATGATTTTGCCATAGCCATAATTTCATACATGATGTGGAATCCCACTCTTCTTGTGGTAGACCAAGCATATCTGTAGTCAAGTTACTGACCATTTTCTACAAGTAATTTACTTCTTTTATCTGAATAGATGACATTTATTTTACAAAACCCTTTCATCCTCTGCTGAAATGACAGCTGTAGCACTTAAGATGCTTTTGGTCTTTCTAATACTTGATCAAAGCACTCCAGTGTGATTTTTACAATTCTGTATTATATATTCCACATAGTCTCTAAAGTCATTGATATTAATCTTGTGGGAGAAAATTCCTGGAATCTACTAAGCTTTTCTTCTGCTTCTAACCACGGTACAGTGGTCTCTTCAATATTCCATGAGAGAGGTTCTATCAAGTTTATAAGCTCATGCATCAAATCTGAATCTATTAGCCTCCTCTGCATGTTACAAATTATAAAGTCAAGCAGAAAATTCTCTTTCCGTAAATTAACAAACTTGGACTTTCAGAAAAAAACTATATTCTTGAAATTGTCAGAGCCTAGTTTTACATCAACTTCTTTTACAAGCTGTCTTGCATCTGTCTTAAACATAATTGTCCTTCTTATTAGTTTTTCAGCCACTGGCAGGGATACACTTTTGGGTTGCAATGCATTAGAAAGCAGAAAAATTTCTGGTAGTATGTCCAGCATGAGTGCCAAGTAATATAGGAAATATTTGTTGGACATCCGAGCAGCCATCCCTGGAAATTTAATATCACTGCAGAAAAATTCATAAAGTACAAGATATTCCCTCCAAACTGCTTGTGTTGCTCTTAAACTACATTCAGCCCACCTTGGCACTAACATTTTGCTTTCAGGGTTTTTTGAAAACTCTATTTTCAGGATTTTTTGTCTCAGATTTGCAGAAATATTGTAGAGCTACATTTGATTTTTATTAGACTGGTGAAAAATTGTATATATTTTATCTATGAAGACTTTGAAGTGATTCACTTTTTTTATTTCCTTTACAGAATCATCCAAAACAAGTTGCAGTCGATGGTTTAAACAATGCCAAATAATAATGTTTGGAAAATCACTTCTCAATCTAGCACCATCTGAGCAAAAAGCTATGAGATCCTTTCTCAAATAATGCATGCCAAAACCAACACTGTTCAAACTTTCCAATAAACACCTGGGTATTGCTTCTGCTCCTTGTCCTTCTAGTTTAACAGGTCTCAGGAAAATTGATGGAGAGTGTTTATAATCTTCAACTTTCACATATATAGTCAAGGATAGACTTACATGATGTCATATAAGCTTAATCTATAATGAAAAATATTTTTACGCTTTCTTTTAGTATCATTGAAAATATCTGACATCTAATATTCTTTGCAATGTAAGCTATTATTTTTACAGCAGTTCCACGGGAATGAAGGCCAATACCCATGTCAACTCCATTTTTTATTTACAATAAAAATAGACTGAATATATGAATATTGCTATTTCCTATCTTAATAAATTAATTTAATATAGTAATTTATTCTTTACAATTCCCCTTCATAAACTAGGTAGTTAAATAACCTAAAGGTTTTTTAACAGTTAAAAAATACTCGTATTTTTATAGAGGATTCTACAATACATTTAAATGGTAAGACAATTTGTAAAAAACTGGACTTCAATAAAGTGAACTGTTTCAAAATCATTTCTCCAATAATAATTAAACAGAAGACTGATAAAAGAAATTAAAAATATTACAAGGATTCTAAGGTAGCGCAATCAGCTATTATGTGGTATTTACTCATTGTAGGGTAAAAAGTTAATGAACTAGTCTCCACATATAAGTTTAATAATATAAACAACGCGTTTCGAACACGTAGTTTTTCCGGTATAAAACTAAAAAGTACAATGACATCAGAGAGTATAGCATAAACGTAATGGTACAAAATTAAATAAGGAAACAGAGATGTGTATACTAAAGGATCGGTGTCTGTAATACAACGTACAACTAACTAGGGTAGAAGTGGGTGCAGTTATGGAGTATACATCTGTTTCATACTGGGAAGTAGGTACATTTCTCAAGGTTAGGCAAAATCCTTTAGATTTACTCCAAGGCTAAGTACAGAAAATAAAACAGAAAACTATAACTAAATAAAAATGATAATTATTCAAATAAAAATAACGAGGGAATAGAACTTTATATATATAAATATATATATTTATATATAACAAGATTTCTCATAAACACGCAAAACAACAATCAATGATCAAACCACAAAATAAAATGGGGAAAAAAGGCTAAGATCTTTCAACCGTAACAAGCGGTATTCGTCAGAGTCAAAAATTCGTCAGTTGACTGGGTTTTTGACTCATATTTCACCTTTTAAGTTGTTGTAGAATGAAGGAATCTTTCCCAAGGTAATGTTTAGTTGAGTCGTGTCAGAAGCAATGAAACTCTACAGGATGCGGGATATCAGCAGTAAACTCAGGATGTTCTCTCTCCAGCATCTTCCTAACTTAAAACTGGTTGGGTGTACTAAACGAAATATCAACCAAACATATACAGAAATATATTCAAAAGTTTGTTAAATTTATAAAACAAATTAATTTTTGTAGTTAATTTTCTTTTACTAATTGAATTAAGTTTTTTTTTAATACAAATATTTATTCTACAATTAACTTAATAAATTTTAAATAGTTTTTTAAAAATTCAAAAAAAAAACTTAATTGCCAATATAATCAAATTAACAAGAAAATAAAAAATGAAATTAATTAGCATATCTGACTATAAGTAATTAGTCTTTAGTCAGCTAAAATCTTTTCAAAGTTCAGTTGTCAATGCCGTGTGTCTCTCTTGTGTTTATTGTAAAAAATATGTGCAGACGCTCCAAGTCATAATGATATAGGAAAATTATTAAAATGGCAACAGCCAAATGAAACGATAGTAACTATAATTAAATAGTTTATTTTGCATGAATTTAAATTGATTGCCCATTATTCTTAATAAAGGGTTAGCTTCAAACAAAACTTAGTTTAGAACCACTAAAAACTTTTATCAAGTTAAGACTTTTGGGTCATTTCATTTACTTGTTTGCTCTTTTGTTCAGAACTTTGTGATATAAGGCTTATATTCATCTATAAGGGAAAGTTTTCACTCCTGGTTCCCACCCACATACGGTTTGGATAGTCTATTGTCCGAGTTTATCCTGGAGTACTTCTGTAGTAATAACAGAGGGTTGATAGACATCATGCTAACAAGCCTTTAATCCTGGAGGTTCCAGGCAATCAATCACCTGAATACCCTTCATATAGTACTGGTACAATCTTCGTAAATGACTATTCCACTAGGCCACATCGTAAATGGCTCTTCATTTGGTGACCATAATGATTTAAAATCAAACTGTCTAAAACATTTTCTATTAACAATCTTATAATTTAACTTAAAAAATGTATAATGCATAAATAAATTAAAAATATTGTAAACTTATTTTTATTGCTGAAAAAATAATAATAAATAGTATTTATGCGGGAAAACCTAATATTTATTTCTTAAATGTACCATTATAGAAATAATAGCTTAATTTGTATCGGCAATAGGTGTCATTAAAAACTTCATTAGTAAGTTACCTGAATTTAATATTTTTAAATTGGCTTAGCACAATTCAAACTTTTCAAATGAGTGGTTCAACATTTATTTTTACTTGAATAATGTGAATAGTACTGAGTACACTGGAAAAACAGGTATAATAAAAATTATTAGCTCTTATTCAAAGTGTGCTTTCTTTCAACTCATTCTATGTATTTAATATGCTCATTTGAAAAATAAACTATATTTTATATTAAAGTGGAGATAAATACTTTATACATTAATAGTAAAAAAACAAAACGGATGGTAACTGCTTCTCATACTCGTAGCATTCTATAAGTAAAATTAATTTATTTTACCATAGTCGATACCTTCAAGTTTTTACAAAGATATATTACAAATCTATAATATGATGTACAATATAATTACTTAGTCTTAAAGATAAATTCCTTTAAAGTATATATTTTATTACGAGTATATTACGGTATATCCAATGCTAATTCGCTAAATACCTATTGAAAATTCTAGCTATTCAATTAGCATAAATAGTTGGTTCATATAAAAATTTCAATCTTTTAAAGTAATAGAAGTTTTAACAAATCAGGAGAAAATATTTGATTCACTTATAATAAAAGAGTATGTTATGTTTGAGTGATCAGTTAAAGTGTAAAATGATAACAGCCTGCTGAGACGGCTTACGCTATGCTGTATTTTGTTGACTGTCTAATAAAGCCCGGGAATAAGTGTGTCGTGATCTCTCCGCTCCCTTCTAAACAACTAACACCAAATTATTTTATAACATAGATGGAGAGGATTCGTTCCAATTGAATAACCTTTTCTTTCGAAATAACCTATTTGAGGTCTACAATTAACGATTTTATTCTGCCAGTAGAAATATCTTTATAATCTTCCTAAATGTATCCGATATAAATATATATCATATAGATTATCATCATAGATACGTAACAAATTGAAACACACCACACACACACACACACACACACACACATATATATATATATATATATTATTATTTATAATATATATATATATATATATATATATATATATATTGTTAAATAACGCCCCATATTTGGCTTGTATCTGTTCTTACACAATTTCTACAGTTTCAGGAATTCCTTCCTCGTCTCTTCATTAAAACTATAAAGCATATCACCAATATTGCTAGTCGACATGTTTCGAATGTACCACATTCATCATCAGAAAAATAATGAGAAGAATAGTAGGAATGTCAGTTTATTAGTTTATAACATAGATGGAGAGGATTATTAGTTTAGAGATGGATTACTATTGGAATGTTAGGACTCCCTAACTATTGGACATCTCCCTGGATCACGGGGCATTATGGGGGATTAAGGTAGGGTGGTTGGACTGACCTACTACCAGGCAAATCTGGTTTGTAAACCATTGATTGTAAAGGAATCGTCAGTCGTTGTGAGAGTGTGGTCGATGTCATACCAATATATTTAAAATAAAAGTAATATATAAATATATATATATATATATATAACAATTAAAATAAGCAGTGACACATAACATTGACTGTCGTCCCTTCGTCAATTCACTTCTTCTCCTGAGGACGACCGCCATTACGGTCGAAATATTGAAAAGTGAGTCTTTGTTGTGTTTCTGTTTATGTGTCACTGCTTATTTTAATTGTTATTTGTCCTGCCGGACCGTTTTTCGTTTATCATGGTATATATATATATATATATTACTGCTCTTCGGTAGCAGTTCTTCTGATATACAAGATCGATTAAACACGACATAGTATTTTCTGTCAATGAGTATCTTTTCTAGGTTTTCCAGCTTACAAAATATTAATTTATATATACAAAATCAATTATTTTTGTTAACCTAAGAAAATCAGGAATAACAGTAAGAAACAAAAGTTTTGAGGTTTAGTCAAAACACAAATACATTACACCTAAGCCAACGTTTCACTGTATTTGTGTAGCATCATCATGGCTGTTTAGAAAAATCAAAACATAAGCCAACAGATAGCTACAAAATAAGAATTATATTCTTGTTTTCTATTCTGTAGAATAATATTTTATCTTCCATAGAACAGATAGAACAGGTATATGTACTTGACACTTAACTTATTTATTTGTTATAACCTTGTAGAAACCTTTTTATAACTTTAAAAGTCTATTAGATCTAGTCGTCAGAGTTAATGGTTGTATAAATGTATATTACTTCTTGTTGGTTTTGTAACTATCTGTTAACATATGTTTGGATTTTTTGATATTTTGTACAGACCTGATAATATTATACAAATATTGCAAAATATTGGCCTAGGTGAAGTGTGCTTTATATTGACCAATCCTTGGGAACTTCCACTTCTACCTTTATACCTATATATATATATATATATAAATAGCAAGATTTCATAATAAACACGTGAAGTAAAAATCGCAGCAAGAAAACCAGAAAAATTACTAAATTTTTCAACCAAAACAAGTTCTTTGTCGTCTGACAAAGAACACATGTTTTCATTACAAGGTCTAAGTCATTATTCTGATTCTATGTGGTTTTTACGTTGATATATATATATATATATATATAGTTAGAGGTGGTCTCCAACCGTCTCTGTCCCAGCGCGCTTTGTTTCCCTCTCTTATCTCTCCTGAAGACGGTTCAACCGAAAATTAGAGACTGTAAGTCTGTGTTTTTAATTTCTCTATGTTTCTTTATGTACATTGAACTGTATTTGTCCATTTCGGATCCTATTTTCATCAAAAAAGTATATATATATCAACGTAAAAACCACATATATATTTATATATACATATAATTTATATATAATATAATTTATATATACAACCAGTATATATATGCATATTATACTGAAATAACTAATAAATAAACTAAAAATAAATGTAGAAAACATATTTTTTCAATTGTATAATACATATTGTGGTAGTTTCTTTGATTATATTCTTCATTACATATGCTTATCGACTTGTAAGCCACAATAAGAAATCAGAAAAAAGACTAAGATCTTTCAACCGTAAGAAGCGGTTTTTGTCAAAGTCAGTTGGGATTTAACTCTGACCGCTGTTACGGTTGAAAGATGTTAGGCTTTTTTCTTATTTCTTATTGTGGCTTTAACATTGATTATTATTTCACGTGTTTGTTGTAACATCTTGTTTTATTATATATAGATAATAAATTCATAGGGTGAAAATACACCTGGTTGAACATTTTTAATTCCACTTGCAAATTCTTTACTATGGTTTTTACTCTGATTTTTAGTTACTTTGACATTTTATTATAGTGAAAACAAAACACTACAATCTAAAATATTTTGACACTCTTAATGCACTGCTGAGAGAAGAGAAAGAACTACGGTGAGAAAACGTTAGTCGACTAAAAATGTTTACAAAATATAGCAAATACAGATTTGCAACAATCAAAATGAAAAAAAACTGGAGGTACATCTAAAGATGAAAGAAGAAATACGATTAATTTCACACTATTTGCAGATTATAGTATTAATGAAGCCCATAATGTTGATTTTACTGAAATAAAAACAAGATGAGCATGGAAGATAAACGTTGGAAATACTGCATATTAAAAAGGATCAGTTAATTTCAAAAGTACAAGAAACAATTATAGATTTTGATAAGACATAAAACCTTTTGTTTTCCTTTTCAGCAGCACATCCAAATTGCTTCCCATAAGGTAATTTACAGTTTTTTAGATAGTTATTCATATACTCAATGCACTACGTTTGTTTTGATGGACGCTAAATATTTTATACTTGTTTATACCATTGGTTTACTTAAATCTCTTACAATCAATCCTACATTCTTACTCGTTAATTATTTTGCAGATGTTTATGAAAATAATCAGCGGTTGCTTTTACATATTTACTATGTTGTTGTATGCAACATAGGATAATTCAGTATTTATGTGAGTCCTACGACTAGTTTACTAAATGGACTGAGTATATACGAGTAGAATCCTTTAAATACGTTTTGATGCACTTTGACAAGAGACGTTTACCTAGTCATCAAAGTCAGGGACTTTTACAACTTTGCCCTTACATACAGGGAACATATCAGCACTTAGTATAGTATTATCATTGAACCTTATTCCTACATCTCTAGAATACATATAAGTTGTTAAGGAGATTATATATGGAATCTTGACTAAGATTTGTCATAAAATTTTGTCAGCGAATTTTTTTTTTTCAGTTCAGCAGAAAACCTGGTTTACTAACAGAAGAAGTTTGTATTCATGTAGAATATCACATTATGTTCAGTGTTTCAACGAAGCGTGGAATCTCCTAACGCACCTTACCACCATGAGTAGTCCGTTCTATACTCTGTTTCAAAAGATTTGCCTTCATAAAGAGCAACCTCATGTGGAACAAAATAGAACAGTCTACTTTCTTTTAACTTAAGTATGACTCTCAACTTTATAGACCTGCTGTATAGTAAAAAAATAGAAGGCAGAATAAAAGCATTTGATTTCATTTCTGCTAACTGGAACATTCTGATATGAGTGAGGCAGAATACATCAATATTGGTATTTAATGCAAATAATACATGCCAATTATAGTTTCGTATTTTGTTAATTGTGATATTAAACTGCCGCTAGAAAGATTTTTTATGTATTGTTTGTTATTATATATGATGTATGTCATATTTTATTGTTTGCTATAATAAAATTCGTGTACGTACATTAATGATAATATAAATATTTTATTTGTTCATGAAATACAGATATTGCCCTAATGGAAACTATGTTCAGGTGAGCATTATAAAAACCATTATATATTTAATGGGGATAATATTATTGTTTTAATAAGAACTGAAGAACTACCTAAATGACTAGAATAGTAATTAAGTAATAGTATTCAGTAATATTGCTTATTAAGTAATAGGCAAGTTTTTGGTGTAGAAGGTATGATTATCATAGGTCGTAATGCAATAGATTGGGCAGGGAAGTGGGGAGTTTGATCGACCCAAGTGGGTGGAGTTCCTTTCACTGGGCCAATTAGTCCGTATTCAGAGGAGGGCCAAGTGAAGCGTAAAGAACACGTTCTCACCGAGCCTTTGATTCTTACAATAGGTCCAGTATGAACAAAGGGTATCTGATAACCCTTGCTATTCAAAAAATACATATATTTTGTTATATTTTATTATGTAAGCTTACATATAATTCGAGTGAGGTAAGTAGATAATATCTTGAAACTGTTGCTTGGCAAATTAAGAGATTTTAATAGACTCTTAATATTATTGATATAATGTTTCTAAATTTGTTCTTGTAAGAAATCTTGGAACATACAAAACCAAACGCTAATTCTTTTGTCGAAAACATGATTATTATTACAGTAATAGAAGTAACAGGATGCTCTTCTCCTTGAAATGATTTGATATCCCTAATGAGAAATCATTAGATATTCAGATTGAATATAAGTCAGTTGAATAGCTAATTTAACTATATGGTTATAAAAATAATGTTTTGTACATTTCTTGTTTTTCTGTATGACTTAAGTATGTAATATAATTAATATAAAGACTTTATGATTTTATTTATAAATAATTAAATATTATTTTAATTTTTTGAACTCCGATAAATCTACTGAAATAAAAATACTGTTGTTAAATTAATATTTATTAATTATCACTCAATTATTTTTTGCGAATATTTGTATTTCATTATACAAAATTTAAAAACAAACTGAAATTTATCAAGCAATCTGAAAGTTTTTGCTAGAGTCTCTAGAGAGAGAGAGACAGAAATATTGTATATAAAACTCTGATAAATACCTTAATAACTAGACAATCTTAGTTTTTTCATTAAATTTTTCATTCAAGGATGTTAAATGCATTGTACTCTTCTTAATCATTTATGTTAAGTATCATTGTGTACAGTTTTGGGATGGACGCCACTACAGATATTTATAATGCCGCATTCATCCCGCTATTATTATATGCGGTGCTCATTTGGAATAGAGGACTTCAGGTTAAAAAGAATAGGAGGAAACTCGGATGATAGCTATTCTGCTAGTAATTAAAGTGTACAAAACTATCTCTTACAATGCAGCTTGTGTAATAGCAGGTGTCAAGCCAATCAGAATCATGGTCCAAGAACTGGCGGACATTGGTATAGTTAAAGACGGAGGAAAGGCAGACGGGATGGAGAGCACAGTCGAAAAGCAAGAAATTGATGTGAAAAAGAGAAAGATTTCACAGGGATGCGTGTTAACACATGTAAGCAAAATAGATCAGCTGATGGTAGTGCAGCGTCATCAAAACACCAATAGCATCTCGAAAGAAACAGCGGCGTACCAATGTGGGAAATTTGAAAATGGGCTGCAAAAAGTTCAGAAATTCATGTCAAAATACTGAAGCTTTTAATTTCAGTCGTCGGATTTTTTATTACCAATACCCAAGTACAGTCCTAATGAACTGATCCATGCTTACTTGTAAAGGCTACTGTATTCTCAAGCTGATACCTTTTCTTCTCCAGGAAACACGTGGAATGTTTATGCTTTTCACGCAGTAGTTCGTTCGTAAATCTCTGCCTCCACGAGGCTAGCACCGCTTGACGAGGCTACCAACACACTAAAGTGCCTGAGGCCATTCCCGCCTCATGTCTTCATTAGAAATTCAAGTGAATCACAGAACTTTGGAATAAGGCCTTTACTAATATGTGCTTCAACTTATTAACTAGAAAGGAAACAAAAAAAGAGCCTTCCTCATACAGATTTCAAAGTGTTTTTGCATAAATGTAAAAATAATCTCTTCCTTTCAATTCTGTATTCAATTAGCAATTAATTCTGGTCATCCACACATTTTTATAATCGTACTTAACTGTTTCATAGTGCTTATGACCACGTCATCAGTTAGTTTTCTTGTTACCGTTAATATCATTCGTCGTTGCTTGCATGCTCAGTTTAATCCCTTCAAGCGCATGAAAAACAACAGGTGAGCCATTAAACCTATCACAACTGGGTGTTTTAGCTAAGTTATTTCCATTTAATATAATTTTATCTGTTATTATTTGGTAGTAAACAAACTTCATTCAAATATTTAAAAAAAAAAATTTAAGTAAGAATGTTATTTACATTTAATTTCACAATAGAGTATGAAACCAGTTTAACATGAAACCTATTATTGAATATCTAAATTAATTCCTTGTAACGAGGAAAGTTTATGCTAGAGTGCGTCTGGTAGGAAGAAATAAGAAAGGAGCCTCTTATTAGAAGAGGGTATATCAACAATATTCAAGGTGTAGTTAAAAGTGCCTGTAGAAATGATTGAAAGATAAACAAAATTGAAATGAAAGAAAACGGATCTTTAGAAAGGTTTTTAACCGGACATTGCATTGAAGATGATAACAAGAATACTTAAAGGATGTTGCAACATATTTTTTGGAAGTTTCTAAATATTCAGGGTTTTATTAGGAAATTAAAATTGAAACAGAAAACAAATTAATTTTTTAAAACAAAAGTAAAGAATTTTAATAAATTATAAAACATGGAGTAAGCATGGTTTGTTTAAGTTGATAAAATTTGTTATCTGGTTTCAAGTCGACTTTGAATCACTGACCTTAACACTATTACGAAATAATTCTCCTCATATCACTCTTTACACAACACTCGCACAGATAATATGCGGAACTAATAATCTGCCATATATTAATAAAATTATTAGAAAAAAAGTATTCCACTTTTATAATACTGTTTTATACAATTTAGATATTAAATTGTTTTTTAAAACAAAATCCTTAGCATTATTCTAAGTAATTAATAATATTAACAACAATATCCATGAGTTTTTACTACATATGTTTAAGAAATGCTGATTCTCATAATGTAGTTAGTCAATAATATATTCGTACAAATATAAAGATAAGATAGATGTAAAAGTTTCAAAATTCCCCAAGACCAACAATCGGTATTTTGATGGCTGTTTTTAATCAATCTATGTCTCTTCTGCTTGTCAAATAAATATATTTCAAATTCTTTGAAACAATGGAATTTTGTCCATAAATACATACATACACAACTGTCAGCACTATTCTAGATATTTCATTCTATATATGATATTCCATATATTTTAGATCAAATTATATTAAAAGATGAAATAACCGCCATATCTTGTATGATAGATTGGGAGCTCCCGGACCGGTTTCAGATTGTATCCATCTTCAAGCAGAACTCGTATGGAATTAAGGTTTATTAACCTCTTATTAAATAAGTTACCCTCACTTAACAGTAATCGATCCCACGAACTAACGGAAGAATGTCAGTGTGAATTGAACCAACTGAGATCTAGTAAATAGCATATTGCAACAAGTACTAGAAGGAGTAAATCCAGAACGAACTTTAGTAAATACTAAATCTTTTAATGTCTATCTTGAATATGCTTTCTCATTTATTATTGAGATCAGATTTTAAGCAACGCTGAATGCTTAAATTAAGAGCCTAGCCTAGCAAAGTCAAGTGGAATAATTCTGTTTTCATTATACAGGGATTCCAAAACTCTCACCCAGATAGAATGACAAATTTCGTAATTTATTGGCCATGTATTGTAAGTGCTACAGAATTAGATGAAACATTATGTGTCACCAGAAGTTCAGATTTGTTTCCTCATTCACCTTCAGTTACTTATCTGACAACCTTTTTCAAAGCCAGAAATACGTCTTTTCATTTAAATCTATGTTTAAATAAAAATTTACACATTTTAAATGTGTTACAATAGAAATGTATTAAAAAACATATGCTTTTTAGAAATACAAACATTAAGCATTTACTGACTCGCTAAAATGTCAAAATATTGTAATTTCTATTAAATTCTTTCCATGGTTTACTTATTGGTTACTTTTTATTCAATATCTGATAATAATATTGTTTAATTAAATTTTATTTAATAGGGTAAACAAAATTAAATGTGTGGATGTGTATAACCTAGAAAGTTTTTTATATTCTTGATGTTGGATATATAATGAAACTAAAATTCTTCACAAGTATGATTCTTTTGCAGAATAGGTTGTTTACCACTGCATTTGACTGCCAGCATCTCATATATTACTAATAACCGACTACGGTATTCTTCATCAAGCAGAGGTGCTCGTTATATCCAAAGTCCATCTCAAAGAAACTGAAATGCCGTCTGTACCGGTGCACGTAATCCCATAGCAATTTATGACTTCCCAACGATATAAATGCACTGAATTCTAGTGACCCCCTCTCTGCTTTTTTTAAATACTATTTTATGTGTTTAGTAATTTCTGTATTGTATCAGTGTCTGTACTAAATATCTAGTAAATTCTAGTATGTTACAATTAACTTATCAAGTAAAAATTTTAATTTCACCAAATAAAGAAGTACAAAGGAATGAAATATTGTTACCATCTCTTGATGTGACCAAATTATGTAGAACTTTCAAGACAAAATAGAAGTATTTACTTCAAGAAAATGAAGACAAATAGAAGTACCGATTTTACACTTTTCTTGTTTAAGCTTCTGGAGATCTAGTAGACATCATAGATAAAAAAATGTTATAAGAAACAACATTTTTAATCAATCATGTCTATTCATATTTTTTTAAAAGTCATTTGTTTTTCGCATATGAATATTTCATTTGCAATTTTTATACTTTTATTTCTTATGACTATCAAAGATTAAGATGTTGACATGACATGAAAAGTTCTCTATGCAGATTTTGTCAGTATGTAGCTCATGATTTTTCTTTCTTATATTAATAACTTACTTTAGCTGTACTGTACTTTAAAGGTACTTCCCGTTAAAGTTACCAAAAATTGTGCAAAAAATGCAGATAATGTTATGAAAAAAATTATCTGCATGGGATCATTTATTAGAATTACAGTTATCATTATTATTGTTAGTACTCTATACATTGTGTGTTATTGCAACTATTTAGTGTTATTAGTTTATAGTTGTATAAGTAATATATAGTTTACTATTAATTACAGTATAGTAAACTACTAGGAATAGACTTTTTAGTATAGTTTATTAATACACGAAGGGGAAAATGTTTGTTGGAGGGTACCTTGTCCTCTCTGTGTGGCTACCTCAGTATTGTATAACTTGGGTACGCCCTCAATTAAGATTTATTCATTCATTCATGGCGTTATACAGCCATTCATACGCATAATACATAGACAGAGCATTCAGTTCTCACTAGCTTGTTATGCCGTTTCAAAATATCTATAATTATGGGGGTCTGTCTCTAATATCTTGGGAGGAGTTTGATTAAAAGAAACAACAAACAGATGTAACTTGAAAATGATTTATAAAAAAAGTTGTATTACTCTGATCGCTGCTTTCCCCTACTTCGTCTTGACAGTATTGATTTTCGAGGCAGAATATTATCTTTCTACTCTAAATGCTTCAGCCAAATAATGATTTCTTCTTTTTACGTTCCTAACCACACCATTCAGCCGCGCCTAGGAATTCTAATAAACCATCTGAAATGAATTCCATTTCAAATCATCTAATCCTCATCCTATTTCATGCTTCATTTGCAACAAGACAATTACTTTCCTATGCTGAATGAAATATATCAAAGAATTACTCAAATGAAGAAATTAATTATAAAATGTAAAAGGTTATTTATTTTAAATTATTTCACATGCTTAAAACAATAAATGTAACTCCAATTGACAGTATAGTAAAAAAAGTTCCTATTCCCATTGCATAGGCCTCCCCAGACTTGCCTGGAGAGAGTGACAAACCTCACAAATTCACTGGGCTACAGAATTAGGTGACATTTAGACGTCTCTATATCTTCGGAATTGTCTAGGCATAGCTGCACAGCTCCCAAAAGAGTAAGGTAAATGATATATCAGAACTCATTTGTCCATTATCTTAATCAATTTCTGAAAGTGTAACTATTGAAAACATATAGTTATACCATGTTATAGGATTAGTGCAGTTCTCTTTACCTGATTAATATAAGCCATTTTCATAAAACAAAAAAAAAGGAGCAGATTATCACTACTACATTAATGACTGATTAAAATACATGTATTTTTAGAAATACGAAACATTGAAATATCCTTCAAGCCTCCTTGCATAAAACCTGCCATGAAAGCTGGTGCATTGGCTGTGACAGCTATTTTAAACTTAGAAAACTGGCCAATAGCTGTAAAATGTTCTACATTAAATTGCCCATTACATTATATTGGTAAATGACTGTCAAATGTATTAAAATGCACAATATGAAAAGAGTAAATAATATCTTTCCGATGGTATATTTTGCAGCTTTTTAGATATAGTCATAAATGTATGAAAAAAATTTAGTGTTAGTTAGCGTGAAAAATTTACCCAGTAGTTAGCGTGAACCTAAAAGTCAGATGTAAGGTTTCTCAGAAACTCACAACGTGATATTGTTACTGTGATGGAAAACCTGGCTAGACTTCGGACTTTGGATAACTCGTTAAAACTGTGGTTGTAGGAATTAGCGTGAAGGGAGAGAAAAAGATTATTCTGTTGCTTGACTGACTATTTGTGGTTGTTCGTACTTATACTTAACATAGTAGTTGTTAAACCTGCACAGAAGGTATTATACTGAGTACTATTAAGATTGTAGGTGCTCGAGGAGCATGCAGAAGTAGTGGTAATGAATGTGATAATGCTTAAGATTGGAAGAGGAAGTAAAAATGGTGTAATAAGATGATAATGGTGATAAAAAAAGTGGTAAATTAATCACTGCGTCTACATTACATATGTACATATTAAATATTAAATTATTAAATGGCTGTCATTTTAAACGGTAGGTATGATAATGAGATAGATAAATAAGATTTTTTTTCATTCAATTCAGTTGAACTATTATTGTTATCAGAACATTTCATCGGTGTTCGAAAAAAACTGTTTATTCAATACGTATTGCTGAAGACACTATATCTAAAAGTGACTTGCACGAACATAATTTTAATCTTTGATTTCTTTGTATGTACCAATTAGGGAAATATACGGAAAGTAGAATGGACTTGTAATGATAAGGTAATGATTACCGATTTCATAACGTGTCTAGGCTGATGATAAGAACTGGACGGAAATCTACGGGCTAAATCCATTGAGGGGATTGGTTAAGAAAGAGAACTGTTTAAGGGAATCATGTTACGCAATGCAAAGGGCCTGAAGGGACTGTGTTGTGAAAGAGAAGCCACGATCAGCCCTCGTGACTGTGGGGTTTGGGAAACGTCGCGCGCTGGACAGAGGCCGAGATTAACGGCCCGATAGTGAGTGACCACGCGGCCCCTGACCCACATCTCCACTTCCTACCTACTCAGCTTCTCTCATTCCTCAAAATTATCCATTAAGTTTCTATTTTCAGTCCATTTGATTTTTAGTTTTATCAACAAAAAACTATTTACTATATGGAACATCTCAATTGTTAGTAATATTACTATAGAAATGGTCATACTGTTTTACTCACAACTGGAAACTGCGTCTTCTAGTCAATGGGTAATACAGGAGGTTTTCGTAAAAATTTAACTAACAATACTGACAATGATTGCACAAAGAATGATACTTTTTTGAAATGTAGGTATTCATTAATCCTCAATACCTTTTATGGTAATAACTGAGAAATTCAATTCAAAATTTACCAGTTAGATTAAGCTAAGTAAAATTGAAATATATTCAAAATGAAAGTTGAATGGTGGCAGGTTTTTGTTTCAATGAGGCAAATCTACAAACTAATGATTATTATATATATATATATTATATTATATTATATATATTATAAACTAATGATATTATGAGTCAAATGCCATAGTAGTTTGATTAATATACGTGGCATTTTATCTCTAGTTATTTCCAACGCATTTACCATATATTGTTAGATGTGCTTCAATCAATTGTACTAAGCTTAAACCTTACTCGCCAGGTTTATATATCTGTATCTTATAATTAATCATATTTTGAATAATTGAATTCAAAATGTTATTGAACTTAATATTTTTAATTGTCAGTGTTAGTGTTGCCTCTTCAGAAGCCAATATTTTTGAAATTGTTCTAATGAATTAATCACTCAAAACCAATATAAATAAAACAATAAGTCTGTACAATAGCAAATAGAGTAAGAAAAAATTAGGACATGTTTCAATGTACTTTTTCGGAGTTGTTGCCGAAAACTAATGGAGAGATCATGTCTATGCAAATGACTCTACATCTCCCACACTTTATCATTACCTGTCAAACAGTGCTAGTTGTTAAATGTTTGCAAACTTTTTGATACACAAGCATGTAGATATTGACTTAGATTGAGTTACTTATTGACTTAAATTGTCTGAAATAGATTTAGAGATCTTGAAAATGTTTATATCAGTTAGAATTATAAAATAGATTTTTGTCATGGTCACAATCCATTACTGAATACAAAGTCCATTCGGTCCTAAACAGCTTCATAAAAATAATGATAACTGCAGCTTTATGGGTAGCGTCTCACCACAGCACAATAAGTTCTTTCCGAATTGTCTTTCTTTGTCAAATGCTGTGAAACTCCATGCTATAACAAATTGAAGCTACCTTCACAGACAGCCCGACTCTTAAGCTAGTTTCATGCTAAAACAAAAAAATCTTGTGGGCAAGCTCTCAGTCAAACATTTGATGAGTCAAATTGATATTATACCCAAAAATACCCTTATAGGGAAGATGTGATATACACTATTTTAGTCAATATTGTGATTGTAAAATTAGGTTTCTCTCTTAACTACCATACTAACTCTCACATTAAAATGTTACAATTAGATAAACTGATATATTAATGGAAAATATTTTATATTTTCCCTAACCAATACATTTAAAGTAATATTTTCCACTCCTTAACCTCAACTTGTTCATATTAATTAGTTGGTTACTAAAAAATATAACTATCTTGAAAAAAATGCAAATTTTGTCATTTTTATGGATTTCAACGATTTGAGATCTCTGAAGCTATTTGGTTGATGTTTATCATGTTATGTAGAGTGCCATCTATCAGAAATGTAAACATTCTACGAGTTCCACTATTAAACAAATCTTAATTACAGTTTACTGACACATATTACATAAAGAGTAAAGGACTCTTTTGTTTTGGATAACCTTGATTCATGCAAAGATACTATCGCCCTTTATATAAACAGGGGTAATGAGTTTCACCTACCATTCTAGTCAACCCAGAATGATTTAATTTCGTTTTAAACACTTAAAAATACGTTTTAATTTTATTTTGAGTATTTAAAAAAATTATATGGATTAGAACAAAAAATGTTACATTAAATAGGACAATATTAAAGTCCAGCTGTAACACTTCTCCTACTGTGCCATAACAAGGATAATCTTCTGTTATGGATGGCAATATGGATATAAGCTCATAAAAATAAATCAAGTAATTAAAGTGATGACAATAACTTTGATAAGAGATTTATTTACAGTGAAGTTCAGTGCGACTACTTTGATTTTTAATATAAATTAAAACCTGAGTTACAAGATTATTTCTTTGTAACTATCATATTAATTGGTTCAGTTTTTCATCTAGATTTATATAATATTAAGCATGATTTATATAACAAAAAACTGAATTTTTGATGGTATTGATCAAAATAGTTTTCATTCTTAAACAGAAAATTTTGACAGTTAAGCAGTATTTGTCTGCTGGTTTCACTAGATTCTATATGAAAAATGCTATTGAGAAATGTTAGTTACTTCAACCTGAAATTTAAGCATACATTTAATTCAATGTATATCTGACTAAGGGTGTGTTGTAACTAATAGTACAATGTAGTGATAAAAACACATGGTGTCAGTTGATGTTTTGATATCATACGTCTCTAAATTTAAAGAGTGCATGATAACAAATATGAAACATATCAGTTTCTCAATGGGTTCCATTGCATGACTGTGTAAGTGTGGACAGATATCTAGAAGCAATAGTGCCATTGCCTGAGAGAAACCATCCACCGACAAAATCTCTATAATAAGGGCCTTTCACTAGTCGGGCCCCAGGGCAACAGTCCTGTGAGCGATACGGTCTGCTACGTGACGAAATAGCTGAATAACTGCAGATGAAAAAGAGGAACACACATAGTTATGTCAAATTCTGATGACTTCAGAGTTGACATTTTCGATCATCAATTCAGTAGCTGAGGTTCAAATAATTGAAGTAGTTAAAGAAAATGTAAATATTACATTAGTTGTGCAGTTACTCACTATGTAGTATTTCCTCATTATTGGAAATTATAGAACATTTGTTCGAATAAACTTCTTTTTTTTAAAAAAAATACTAACCACTTTATTTCATTATTTGTGCAATCGATTATAGTGTGGTATTTACTCATATGGGGGAATTTAAAAAATTACATCTCCATACAAAAAAATTATATGAAAATTTATATTAAATTATTTAAAAATGATAATCAAATAAAAATAATAATCATTCGTTTCCCACTTTGCCAAACATCTCAAATCTAACAACCATAGTTTTGACCCAAATACCGATTTAAAAATTCTACATCTTGACTATAAGTATGCATGAAATTAGAGCAAGACTTCCTATATTTCCGCTTCTTTAATAGGTTTTTAGTTCCTTGCAATGTATTAGGAAGAGGTACTTCTACAAGAAACTTACTATAGGATAAATTTAGAGATATTCGAAGAGTCAAAATCCAATATTGAATTTTTACCATACTTCTCGTAATAATTCCAGCAATATTAAAATAACCAGTTAATTAAATTATCTCTGATGATATAAATTAAAGCATATTTAGACTATTCCAGACTGTTACTTATTACAACTTACTACCAAGTTATATTTTACTTCATTTGTATGTTACAGTTTATATTTGTAATTGATTGTCTATTGTTGTATTGTAGTTGCTGAAAAGACTTTTTATTATGTTAATTTAATATTTTTTCATCAGGAACTGTTGAGAATTCATGTACATGAACTGCATGTAGTGGTAATAAAAAAAAACTCTGTATTAAAGACTTGTGGCACCAGAACTGTTCAAGTTTCGTATTTATTTTCAAATTTGCACAACTGTCATAAGGAAATGTGAAATTTAAGGAAAATAATTAATGATTAAAGGGAAATGAAGCATTTTATATTGTCAAAAGTAAAACTACAAGATGGAGAAAATCAAAAACCAATCGAGTGAAGAAAGAAATTTACGTGATAAGGTGTTCCATCCTTTTTTAATGATTACTAACAACTTATGTGGTACTAACATAAATAATATTGTGTTTAAATAGATAACATTATGTTATGTATTACTCTTTTCGACTTCAAAGTTAACTTTTGGCTTTTTAGGATTTACTTTAAATAGTGTATATTAGAAATATTATTTTTGAGTATTATAGTTAATTATGCTGAGTGTAAACCTCATAGAATAGTCGTAAAAACCTTATCAATGAAATTCGTATTATTTTAATCAAAGATGGTTTACCTAAATCTGATTTTTTCGACCTTACGTTTTGCAGTTTTAGAAATTCAGTTAACTTTTTTCTCACAGTGACATTGCGAGAGAACAAAACTATTTAAAACCTCCTACAACTCTCATTCTGAATGCCAGCCTATGGAAATATTATGAGAAAATAGTTATAAACATGGGTGGTTCCTAAAAGTATATGGTGTAACAGTTTCTCTATGGGAACTTAGTGATAATTTAGTTGGAAAGAAAAAACTGATTCATCCAAAGGGAAAATTCTCACGTAGCTGTGGAATGTCGCAAAAGCTTATAACAATCAATTACGCTGAGTCCAAAATTTTCACTTTCTTATATTGTTTCACAATTAAGTTAGTCGAAAAATAATTAGGGATAAAAACAAAAATTTATATTTAAAATATAGTTCAAACAAACGTGTAAAATACATTTTCATTTATTTAGAAATCAATCTTCTTGAAATTTATAAAAACATATAAGAATTTAAGCTATGTCAAAACATGTGGTTGGTAGCACCAATGTTGCGAAAACTATACGTATGCATTCTTACTTAAATATTGTCCCTATAACTTCACTGTTTCGTAACTTGCCCATTATTAAGTGCAAAACTGAATGTTATTATGTTTCATTGTGTATTTAAGTTTTATATTTATTATTATTACCGCACCGCAATAAATAAATCAAGAGAAGGCAATAATTATGCACCAACTCAAAATAGCGTTCAGTTTATTCTTCATAAAGGAAGAGTTCCGAAATTAGTTAGAAAACTCGGAGTTTCAAGTTACAAAAACAACGTACTTCATAAGAATTTGCTTTTTTAAAATATACAATATAATTATTTATCAAAAAAATTACTGATTAACTTTCACGGTATTGTTGCGTAAAAAATATAATATATTATATTATATAAGTGGTGTAGAATGTTCACACCAATGAATAAGTTTAGGCTGTGTTAAGGTTGTCATGTTTGATGTATAAACGTGTTTTTTAAACAGAATTTTTTGTATAAAGTTATTTTTTACAGTCGTTATCACAAGCATAAAACAGTTATAAATAGCAGTTGTAATGATAAGTAACTTTATATCATTGTTTTATCTGTTTACTAAAAATTAACCATTTAAATCAGGCATATTCCGGGCTGGTGGAAAACTCTGGAATCCGAACGAACTACAGGTGGTCCATAGGTGAGCACCCAGAACCTTCCTGCACGTCCTTAGCCAGCCTGTATTTTATATTGTTTTAATATTATATATGTTATATGAGTAGTGAATATATATAAAGAATAATACAGAAATAAGGACAAGTAAAAAGTACAATAATAACTCAAATATATGTACTCTAAATTTTAAAGGGGTTAGATTAAAACCAACCATGAAAGAGGGTATAAGAGTGTACATAAACCAATGAAGTAAATCTACTGGAAAATGAAAAAATTTATAGCAAAATTCAAGAAACAATAAAATTCAATTAATAGGAATGATGATTAAAAACGTATGTATATATATGCTCAGTACACTTACTTAAAGTACGTTTTCTTTATTTCGATAAATTAAAAATTGGCTTTTTGGCATCTCACATTATTTCAGGAAATCTAACTTATCGCAGCAAAGTAATATTATGCCGAATAAAGAATTTGATGAAATACATAATAATAATATTAATATTAATCAACAAACAAATAAATGTTATTTCCGATTTTTGAAATGCTATGATTTAAAACCTTTTACCGGTTATATTGAAATCGTGTAAATAAATTGTTAGATGTAAACATTAGATATTTATTCTAATTTAATAAAAATAAATATATTTTTTTAAAGTGTAATGTGTATGCTTATAAAATTGAATCTATAACCATAAGTTATTTATATATTACAATTGTTTACATATATATTCTATAATAAACGAAATACCTTACTCGAAATTTCAGTATTCTATTTTATGTTGGGGTGTTTTCAGTTTCTTTACCCTCTGGCTTTTTTGTGCTGTCGAGATTTATTACTGCGAGGAATTTTAAAAAACTATAAAAGTAAAACAACTGTTTTATAAAATGATCACGTTAAAAAAACTTTAAACAGATGTTAGTAAGTCCATAATTATTCTTTCAAACAATTGTCTACCTAAAATCGATTTTTTACAATTTTAAAAAATATTTATTTCAAAATCTTTTTAAAGAATCTTTAATTCTAAAGTTTAATTAAATCAAAACATGTTTATGGAGTTGATAACATTAATTTTGAACGATGTTATAATTTGTGGTTTGAAGAAATAATTTTCCTTCTGTTTCTATAGGTTTTTTTAAGTCACATCTCTTCAAGCTATCCCTTTCTAACTTTGGACAGCACTCTTCTACAACAAATATACGTTTCTCTAACTATAACTTGATACCGAAAACTTGATATCTTTAGAAGTCCTACAGACAGAAGACACAGAGTCAAAATCTGGGGAAAGTGGTAGTTCTTTTAATAGACAACTTTAATTTCCTTCTTTTATCAGGAATATTTGATAAAAACAAAAAATAATAATAAATGTTGAGCATAAAAAGAAGAACCACAATATTGCTAGAAAGAAAAAATTATACATTTGCTAATGTTCAATTTACAGATAAAAATGTTTTTACTCAAAGTTCAGTAATTAATATCTATCACAGTAACTCCATATTCAATCGTTTTTGAAGGTAAATGTCCAGCAATTTTCACTAGATTAAGGATTCAACTTCCACAGAAACAAATTGTAATATACTATACTAGATTATTCTTCTAAACTGTAAAAGCACAGTGGATAGAGTGGTGTGAACGAAAGTATGTGACCAGCCACCTACTAGCTGACAGTTTAAGGACTACCATACGCCTCTTTGGAGTTGGGTCTTCCCCCTCCGAGGAGGGAATTTCCCGTTACCCCGGGATCAGGGGTTGCAATGATAGTTATTTTGGCCCATCAGTGCCCCATTATGGGGCGTCCTGGTACCATTGTAAAACTGAGAAATCGAGAGATTAAAATCTCTCGTTGGCTAAAAGCAATCTGGACGGTGTAAGTTCCATACATAGTAGATCCATAGGTCTTTCTTTCGAATATATAAGGGCCTTTGATAGGTTTCCCACTCTGAGTATCCCATCAAAAGCCAAAGCGTCTATTAAAACAACTACAAGTATTCCAGCCCACTTAGCTGAGATTGTGGGTCGTTCCTACTGATAAAGGTTTGGGGCTCTAGCTCCCCGGTATGCTAAGCAGACATCCGCCCGAGAAGTTTCTGCTTCTCACACAGCGGCTACAAGGGTCTACCCAACCTGGGTGAGAACTAACAGCCACTACGAGTCCATCCTCAGTTGGTTGGATGGAGAGAGACTCTCCATGGGCCCTCACCGCCCGTAATACCAACTTATTTTAAGAGTTTCGGATCAAACTCCGGACCAATGGTCCTACTGAACCTGCTCAGCTGCAGGTAGGGTCAGTGGCCCTTGTAGCCCCCGGTTCGAAGAACCACGTGAAAAATTAAGCCAATGCAACCTGTGGTATAGCTGCATGGCCCCACTAGGGGCGGAAAAATTTTATAAATAAGAGGGAAGTGAGGAAGCCAAACCTTTGATAATCTGCTGTGTTTAAAAAAGATGCATTCTCAACGATAGCCATCATCAAATATATGAATCTCACACAAAAGAAAAACTGGCAAAGATGTTTTAAAATTGAAGCACAAAGATCACTAATAAACTGTATGTCCTCATTTAAATCTAAAAAAAAAGCCTAATGTAATAGGTTTTTAATACAAAATTATGTATCTATACAAAATTAGAGGCACTTTTCAATGAACATTTATTTGCCTAATATCTATATGTATTATTACCTTAATTGTTTTTTTATAGGCTTAATGATTTAACATGTAACATTCATGTTACAAAAGAAGAAGAACAGTCGGTTATTAAAAAACAACTTGACTGTTCTTGCAAAGTAAAAGTAAGTGTAATATTGTTAGTTAGTGTAATTGTAAGTGTAATAGTAATAGTGTAATTGTAAGTTAGTGTAATATTGTTTTGTAAGAATACAAAACAATCTATAATATAAAATAACCGTTTGGAAAATGATAACTACATTTCAAAATATACGTATGTTACGAAAAAATGTTCTCTTGTGGGTCTTTTGTAAGTATAAAAGTTTGATTAGTCTGAATTGTTAATAAGTATTTCTTGATGTTCAAAACAAAGAGTTCCGTTAGAAGGAATGGTGTTATTCCCTTGTGGGTGATGCTGGTAGATTTAGGAGATTACAACTGAAACGTCACCAGTTTTGCAATTGCGGATGTGCTTCGTCCTTACCACCACACTGTATGATAATACTGATAAATCTTTTGCTTCCTGAAATGAATTAAAAAGTTTTAATAAAAGATTATCAAGGTAT
This sequence comes from Hermatobates lingyangjiaoensis, assembly GCA_026182355.1. NCBI lineage: Eukaryota > Metazoa > Arthropoda > Insecta > Hemiptera > Hermatobatidae > Hermatobates > Hermatobates lingyangjiaoensis. The sequence continues at coordinate 1,023,808 of JAPFBL010001930.1, read as the reverse complement.
GATTCAAAGTCTTGGTAGAGTCTGAATATTATTCTTATCTATTCAATTGATTAAATAATTAAGCATTGTATTTGATAAAATTAAACAATAACAATGAACGAATAACTATTAAAAACTCTGAATAACCATGCAGATAAATACTGCCGGATATGATTTTGAAAAATATCTTAAAATTACAACAAAAAACTATTTTAGTATATTTAAAGATGTAAATATAAATTAATAAAGTCCAACAAATAAAACTTATAATTCTCAGGAGCACATTGGATTTGTTAGCAATAAAAAATGATTACTGCTAAAAACATTTTTCTCTCAACAATGTTTTCTAAGTTAATAATATTAAACAAAAAAAAGATTAAAGAAGGTGGAGAAATTACTAATATTTTAGTTCATATTGTAAATTCGATAAAAAATTAAGAAATGCCCAACAAAATATTCGCCTAACATGAATTGAGAAAGTGCTAACATTATTTTATCATAAGTTATGACAAAAATAAAGTTTTTAGAATAATATATCATTTAAAATCAATTTAGTGACAGAACGTTTAAGAAATACATCTAGGTTATGCAAACATTAAATTTTCATATATATATATATATATACCATAAAAAATACAAGTCAAAATTTAAGGCTTGACAAAGCAAATGTTTTCTGATGTCTATTTTCTAAGCATATAGTATTATTTTTTAAATGCATATAGTTTTTTATATTAATTTTATTTATTTAATTATTATGATTTAATTTTTATTTAATGTTTGTTCTCCTTTTTTATTATTTTTCTTGTCTCCCCTCGCTCATTTGACTCTGCTTATGACAAAGGTCGTCGAAATATCCTAGTGAGTTCTTCTTTTATTCTGTCTTTTCTTTCTGTGATTTCATTATATATATATATATATATATATATATATATATATATTAAAATAAGCAGCAGTTTCTGCATTGACCAGTTTCTTGTTTACACTCTCTAGTTTTCGTATCACTTTGTGGTGAGACTCTGGTAGCTTCCAAAGAAGGTTAGCAAAAGACATTAACACACACAATAAACTTTAGGTCAAACACGAAAACACTTGAATAAACCACTTTTTTTAAAATGCCGTTTTAATCATTAAAATAACAAACTAAATAAACAAGACATACGAGCTTTCGGCTGTCATTCGCCATCTTCAGGTTAAGATAAATAAATATATATATATATATATATATCAATGATCAAACCACAATAAGAAATGGGAAAACAAGACTAAGATCTTTCAACCGTAACAAGCGGTCTTCGTCAGAGTCCGCTGACCCAACTGACGGGTTGACTCTGACGAAGACCGCTTGTTACAGTTGAAAGGTCTTGTTTTCCCATTTCTTATTGTGGTTTGATCATTGATTGTTATTTCACGTGTTTATGTGAAATCGTTTTATATATATTTATGAAAGTATCGATCCTAAAGTAGAAACAAAATAAAAGTTTATCACGACTAAGTCAATTTTTCAGGTTCAAATTAAACCCTCATAGCCAACGTTCAGGTTTTTATTTAAAGTCTTTTTTCATAGACCTACAAAAGAGAGGAAATATAAGAAATAAATATAACGCTTTTTATGTATCTTTAATTTCTGATTTATTGTATTATTTTTTATATTTCTTTTGTTTTCTAAGCCTATCAAAAAGTTTTTAAATTTACATGTCACATTAATCGAATTCGTCCCTTTGTAAGTAGTAAAAATTAATGGTATTCACCAATAATTTATTTCAAAATTTTTAAATTATTATTATATCTTTGTTTCGAAATATTCTTCATTAATAAACAGTTATTAACGTATATTCTGCTAAAAATAATAGTCTTAAATAAAGGTAAAATTAATTTACCAAAAAAAAAAAAATACGACAAACAATTTCGACATAATTCAAATGTATGGCACCTTACAGATTGATTGATGACCGACAAAGAGTTAGTTATGCTAGAACGTGACCAGGGTGGAATGACCCAAGGGGCCAGTAATAGTTCAGTCAGTGATTTTTCTGTTACACTAATAAACAACTGGGTCCAATTCTCCATTGGTTCAATGCAAGTCACGTTCTGTCATAAAATGGTCCATGCATCTTGTTCTTTCCCTTCATAGATTCAATGGTTTCTTAAGAATTTTTTCGCAGTTTGTTTTCATTTTTATAAGATTAAGAAAGTATAACGTAATTCACCTAAACTTAAACTTTATGGAACGATTGTAAAATTAAACTTTAAAAGTATGAATATAACCTGCCTTAACTAATTACAAATTTCATTATTCATAACATAGAATACAATAGAACTATTTTGACATCTATACAAATAATATAGCATAAGAAAAGCGTACTATCCCATTTTGTTTATGAGCCTCAGGCGTTTTTAGACCGCTATAACGTAACTTCCTCATGTTATATTACATAGAATTGTTTTATTTCGATTCACTTTTGTTTGAAACATTTGCCTTAGGGGATACTTATAAGTTATCCATTTCTTATTGTAAGTAATATTTTTCATTAATCACACAGTTTGTACTATTAAGGTAATATTTACAATACATATTTGCTTGAACCCAGCAAATAAAGAAAAAAATAAAAGTATAATTTGAAGTACTACAAGCTGTGTTTTAGAATGTGAGTTTCAAAACAGATATATTTTTGCAGGTAAAGTTTTCTTCAATTTCTGAAGAAAATGGTTACTCATTGTCTACTTATGTTACCTAAAATTTTATTTTTCATTATTGGAGTTTGTAAATATTTCTATTAAATATTTACAAACTCGAATAGCAGAGAAAACGGTGGAAAAAGGAACGTTTCGCCCAATGTTTAGAAATTTAAAGACATGAAATATCATTTTCATTAATGTAATTATTATTACGATAATTGAAGAGTTTTTACGATTCAAAATCTAATGAATCCATTTAATGTAAAATCCTTGGCACAGGTAATACCAGATATAGTGATGATATTATACCAGGTATAATTACCAGGTATGATTTTTTTATACATAGCTTACAATATAGTGTATTATAAAAAAGAAAATATGGTTTTAATTATTAGCAAGAACTATAAAAATAGATAAAATGTCACATGATGGATATAATTATAGTTGTGTTTGAAAAATGAGTTCGTTTTTAAATTAGTAATCCACAGCATTGAACGTAGTGTAAAAATGAAAGAAGAATAGTAAATGATTACGTGGTTTAATCCGTTAAGAGATAAATGGCAGATAGCGAGCCACTGAAAGCATTGTTTCCTGCAGAAGCCTTCAGACAGAGTAGCTAACAACCTGTTACGTCCTCGACTCCTCTTATTCAGTTTCGTCTGTTCAGCTCCTGACGAATCGATTACCAGCCCCCTTTGTCGGGCTCCGCTCTTGACCTAGTGCACTCCACGCTTGTTGCTATTCCTCCCAACTCCTTCCTCACGACCACACCCCAAGCTCATAGTCTTGTCACCTTCTTCAAAATAAATCATACACATGGGGCATGCTGCAATTATCACCTTTGCAATACTTCAGTGTTGTAACTTGTTCGTGACACAATATAACATCTTCTTATCAGCTTAACCTAAATCAGAAAGGACAGAGAAAATACATATACACAATTAAACAGGCCCTTGTAACCATCAGAATAAAAGAAAAAAAGTTTTAAATCAAAAATACACAGAATCAAAGATAGTAGAGTAAACTCTTAAAATAACTCAAATACCTTAGACTTCACTTTACTTAATATCAGTTTTGACTCTAATGAAGATCTCTTATTACAGCTGAAGGATCTTAGTCTTTTTTTCTGATTTCTTACTCTAGTTTAGACGTTGATTTTTGCACGTGTTCATTGTGAAAATTGTAATATACACTATATATTATACGAAATATTGTTTTAATTATATACTACACTAATAATATGTAGATTCTAAATGGATAATTTAAAAATTTAATTGCCAGTCGATTAGCGAAAAAATTATTTTCTGAATTTACAAAACGTAACACACTATTGTTTTACTTATACAATTTTACCAAAAAATCATAAAGCCCAACACTTTATAATTACTTATAATTATTTATAGTTCAAATTATTTCATCGAATAATTTATTTAAATTATTCCAGCGCTACAACACTGTTAAATGTGTACTACATTTAACTACCCATCCGATATGTAATACCAGATGTAATACCAGACAACTAACATTATTAATTATTTATCTACAAATAATTAATCTCCAAATAATCCATCCAACGGTGTGATTAGTTTTTTGAAAAGATTCTAGATTAAAAGAAAATATCTGCATTTTTTTCAGAACTGTCTTTTTATTCAAAATATGTAAATTTACACATCTTAGGTTATGTGTACTGCTGTCTTCCATCACATTAGTTGGGTATAATATATTCAATTTATTACAACCTGGTTAGGGCAAATAATTTAGCAAAAACCTTTATCACTAGTAACTGTAAATTTTTTAGCATGTTTATAAAATATATAAAAATCTTTAACAACGTTATTTATTACAATTTCAAATTACAAATACTTTTAAAAAAAAGTAGGAATAGTATATAAAGTATATGCATAAAAAAATAATTTTAATTATGAGTAAAGGTAAAAATTTTGCATAGTAGTATATTCTAGCTTCCCAGCTATGAAGAAAAGTTATTTGGACTTCCTGTTAATCTGTAAATAACGGTACGTGCTTGAAACTGTAATTTTCGTGTATTATCAATCTGTTGAAACTTTATGAGTGTTATTGTTCATAACAGTGTTGTGCTTAATTTGATTAAAGTTTATTAGCTTTGTGAAATGTAAAGATTCCAAGTTTCTGAAAAAATAGGTTTATTGTAACCAACTAAGGACTGTATGTCACCACTGGTTGATCCCTCTGGAACCCTGAGTCAGCTTGAAGCTCCGAAGTCAGTGTCTGTACCAATTCCAGATTTCTTATAATGTTTTACAGTACAACTGTTTTAAGTACACTGCTGAAAATAACTAGTCAAGTTCTCTAGTCCTTGAGAGCTACTGGAATTGTCCGCTGTGTACTACATTTAACCACCCATAGATATGTGAGATGATGTAACACCAGACAACTAACAGTTTTAATTATTTATCTCCAACTAATCAGTTGTAAACTTTCCAGACAACAACTAATCCCTATTTTTTTTAATTTAACTTTTTTTCTTCTTCAATAACATGCTACAAAAGAAAAAAAAGTTCTTTAAAAATCAGTCACTATATTTCACATAACTACACGTATAATCATAAATTTATTCTCATAAACTATAAATGAGAAACAAAACAAGAAACAGGCAATAATTTTAAGTATTCGATATGTTTACATAGGAGGCAGTTGATTGGAAACTGTAGCCTACGGTCAAAGGACTCGTGATAGACACTATTATGCTTTCAAAGGTCCTTTCGAAATTTTACCTTGCAAAATCTAGCCCAACTTTCATTCTATATACGTGATCATTTCTAATAAACATTCTAAAAACTACTAACTACTAATATACAAATAATACACAATTAACATTTAAAAGATGTATGTGAAATAAGTTGTTCATAGTTATACTAAATAAATATAATAAAATTGTTTTGTAAGTGATTTTTAAAAATTTATTACAACATTGAAATGAATGATAAATGATTGACGTCAGGTGATGGTTTATTTTTAGATAATATATTAGTCTGACCTATAATGATAAGCTGTCTAGTACAACAATGCATTATGTGATAAAGGCAACAGCCTAGAGTCTAGTATGACCCAGACAAGAGGTTATCAAAAGGTGAAAGGAAATTATATAAAATATATAACTACTAATTTATTATTCACTGCCTTTAGAGATTAGTTTTATATTTAAGATGAATAGTTTGGAAACAGTATAAATAAAGAGTTATTTCCTCATTTTTGTGACAGTCATTTCAATCATTCTTTTACGACTTAAGTGTTGTGTAACTAAATTCAGGTCGATATAGTCACACAAACGATCCTAAAGGAAGTAGTGGATTTACTTAGGCTACTAAATTGAAGGGATTAAAATTTCGTAACTACTAAGCTCTAATGATGTAGGAAGTTAGTTTGAGTTGTAGAAAATAAATAAAAACCTCTTCTTGAAATCTGATGATTTTGAATAGCATCAATCTATTTAAAATATACACAGGGCTTACTTCCTCGCCTTTAAATGATAGATACAGGTTTCTATAACCAACTTGGTCCTCGATTTATCTAGATGGGAGGGAAAAACTGTGAGCTCGACGTCTTTTAGAGAGGACGTTAGGCCATCGGTCCTGAGCCTGTACAATGTTAGGTACTCGTTAAAGGTCCCTAGTATTAAACAATTTGTGTTAGACAAAATTTATGAGTGCATAAAATATTCGAGAGTATCCCAAAAAAGCAAAGTAAAAAATAAAAAAAAAATACAATTTTTGTTCATTATTACTGTATTCTGCTTATAGTATAGTAAAAATACTGAAGATTTGCGACTGGCTAAAAACCCCATATATGAAACTAACATTGAGTTATTGTACCTCAATAGATACCCAACAGTACCTCTGAGGAGGGTTCCTTTACTACCTTATCCATAAGTCATCATTTGAGAGTAAGCAGAAACATTAAATTCTACAAACCATACTAAAGTTGCTTCCTGCACTGTAGTAGACCACGCATACTTTGAGATATGTAGCAGTCGCTGTCTTTTATGGCACATATCACAGCCCATAGGCTATCACTATGTGGTAACAATGAGAATGTCTGTAATTGTAGCCCTTCAATACTCAAAAAAACAAATTTGGTTTTGAATGTGCTATTTTGTTTTCATTAATTAAATGAAACAGTCCAGCGGACTTTTTAATTGATTTTTATTTATTTTCATTAATATATAATTGTACTATATTAATGACAATTTCATTAATTTTTAGATAAATTGTTGTTAAAACAACTTTATTATTATATTTAGCATGCAGAATATATATTGAAATATATTCAGTATTTTGTTTTTTTCAATTGATTTCTTTGTTTAATTAATGAAATACTTCCTCATAGAAATTTTTCAATGAATTCAAATAAGTTATAATGAATAAAATGAAATGATTTTGGCCACCAATTATTAGATAAACAGGTAGAACTTTAAAAAAGTCATATAAAATTCACATTCATTATTTAATCAGAGAATGAATAAATGAATTTTCAAATGTTCATAACAATAATAAAGGTATTTTTTCAAGAAATTGCAACAGTTCTAAATTATATTTGAATGTGAACGTTTTTTAGGAGATAAAAATAATTATATTGTAAACCATAGTAAAGTTGATCGTAGGCCACTCCAAACATGTCTATTTTTTTAGCTTAAGATTTATTAGTTAGTTTGTTAGTTTAATTTGTTCGAAATTTATTCTATTAGTGACAATAACAAGTGTAATGAATTACTCGTAATATTTTCACTTATGGGTTATACATTTAAAATCCACATCGATTTCAACTGTAAACCGGTCACAGTACCAGATTAACAATGATTGTTAAAATTATTATTTTAATTTTTTAGAGTATATAAACTAGATTGGTATTTATTTTAGAGTTCGATTTTATTTAATTATGTTCCATCTAAAATTTTAGGTTATTTACTTCACAATACAGGAATAATAAAACAAATATACCACTATTTTAAAAAAATGACGATGGGATTATAATTGTTATTTGGGGAAGCCGTGAAATGTGAATTTTTTTAATCTTCGTAATTAATATACTAATTTCCTCATTTGTTTGATTTGATTTCTTACTTCCATCTCTGTTATTTTTTATAATTAAGGCGTATTAGGTAGGTTACAGTATCAGTTGCCGACCGACCTTCACAAGCGTCGATTCGACTGAAAATTACAAATAGTAAGTGTTTTTTCTCCGTTTAATATATGGTGTATGTGTTTTGATAACAGTCTTCTTTCTTTGAAGTAAATTTGGTAAAATTTATGCTTGCAATGGCTAAGAACGTTTTTTATTTTAATGCATATATTCTGTGACATGTATATACATTCAAAATCATTAATAAGCTAGCTGAATAAGTTGTACTTTTAAACGGAAGTTGTGATAACTGATAGTAGGCAAATAAAATAAACTAATACTAATAAGCATAATAATTATTACAAATGTAGCAAAATTATATTATGAATTGGTTATATTCAATTGATAAAGGTTTATAAAGAATAAACGGAAACAGAATAAAGAAGCTCATACGAATGTTGGAACAACATTTTATGAAAATTTAGCATGCAATTATTATAAGAATATAATAGGTTAGGTTACTGAGAACGAAACGACTTCTTATTATCATTATTTGGAAAGACCATATTTTCCTTTGGAATGAGTAATTTGATTCTTTATCATTTCTTTCCAGTAAAATCTTTGCATTTTTACATATTTGAAACATCAAATATGTATTGATATTGACTGAAATAAATGAAGACGTATTAAAAGGTTATTTTTTAAAGACAATGATATAATAGTCAATTGCTTTAGATGAAATGATTCAAAAAACAGAATAAATTACTACCTTCTTTAGTACTTATTTTGAACTATTTTAATTCATCATGCATCTTATTAAATAATAAATATTTTCACAATACTTTGTTGAAATTAGAATTATCATGAATTTATTAAGAGCATAACATAAATGTGAGTATTTTATTTTCTTTTTAAACTTGGATGTTCATCCTTTCATTATTGCATAGAACAGTAATGCACAATATTTCTTTTTCCTGTTAATAACCTATATTATTGTGTCATTATTTCCAATTAGCTAAAGTAATGATAATCTAATTGTTTCAATTGATTTTAATGAGGTATTAATTACTTGTTTGGTATTATAGTTAAATGCAAATCATGGTATAAGAACATCATGTATATTATTTCTAATATTACAAAACAGTAAACACATTCTCAATAATTAATTACTAGAATATAGATTTTCAAACTACAAACATTCAAACCTTTTTCAAACTACAGGTTTATAGAATTGTGTTAAATACTTTTGTTAAAACGTTTAAATGAGGTATTAAAGAAAAAGTAAAACGGTAGCCTTGAAAAAGGAAATATTGTCAGGTTATATCAATGATTTACTAGTTTTAACAGAAAGATAAACTAGAAAACTTTATTATTGTTCTTTTAATTCTGCAAACATAATGTCTAAACCAAGTACTAATTATTAGAGTAGTATATAGTATAATTCTTAGTAGTATTTTTCATATAAGAAGTTTCATAAGGTGTAAATCAAGAGATAGTGAGATGGATAGTGAAATTATTATTTGTTTTACTTTTACTTTATCGTACAAGTAATATACCTGTAAACATCTTTAATTACATTTATATCCAAAAAGTTACATTAAAGAATGTTCATAAGAAATATTCATTGGTTACTTTATACTTTATTTATAATTTACCTTTCTTAGTTCTGTTATTTATCATTTATTTACTGTCTAAACAAATAAAATAGTCTGTTCGTACAAATATTTCTAAACTAAACTTGATTAATATTTTAAAAAATTTTTAAAGAAATGATGTAACTACATTGAACATAACAATATATAGCACAAATTGTACAGACTTAGTTATTATTTATTTATCGTAAGGAATATAATCTCATTGTATTTAAAATTATTGATTATAGTTTACTATTGATGTGAATTGTTAGTGTGGCTTTTCCTAAACAAATAATTTCAGAATGTTGTAATTTATTAGGATACATTTGGGTAATTTTCAAATAAGGAAAGCTTACAAATACTTTTAAATAGTTCCAATGATTCATTTACAGTTAAAATTGCAGCAAACAATGAAGTCATATTTAAAATAGTATTTTCAAATTGTATCAAAAGCAGTGTATATTGAATTCATCAGTTTTTAAATGAAGTGACTTATTTCTTTATTGCATTTCAGTCAAATCTTGATAATTTTTTGTCAGTCATTATGAACATTTCAGTACCTGCTAACATAACTTTAAAAAATAGTATTTTCTATAAATTTGTCAAAATTAAGTAATTAAAAATGTAATTTTTTTGATAGATCATATTCAATTTTACTAATTCATCAGTTTTGTATGTATATATCAAGTTAGGCTGGTTTATTTCAATGATAATCTTATGAATAACCTCTATGGTGTTAATAATCAAATGGTTTTAATTCAGCTTTATCAGTTATAAAATAGTTTTTTATTTAAATAGTATTTAGGTAATTCATAGTTTAGAGGAGTGCATTATAATTGAATGTGCATGAGGTTGTAAAACAATACTGAATTTGAATCAATCATATTAGAATAATTAAATTTGTTTTCAGTGTATCGGGATTGTCTGAAATAGTGGCTGCACTACATGCATCTTTCAAGAAGGATTTATTACAGGTATTTATTTATTCAAATACATAACTTCAACAATTAGATTGTAATATTAATGATCAGTTATTGTTTCTGTCTTCGCACATATAGATTATTCTATAACTTGCAATGTTATATCAATCCTACTGAATGCTTTGAGTATGATTTATGGCTGTAAGTAAACTAGAAAGTTGTTTCTGTTTACCATATGTATTTGAAGTCTGTTAGTTGTGCCGCATATATATTCTATACTGTTTTTCTTTATCGAGGTCTGGTCCAGCGTTAAACAATTTTCAATAAAACAATTAAACCAAAGTTTTGTCAATATGTCCAGATATTTTCTTATTGATACAGAATTAATCAATACAGAACTGTATTGATAACAAAATTATTGTAATTTTGAAGAGTTGAATCGTTTAGAAATATACACGAAACGTTTTTTTGAGAATTGTTTGATGCTGAACTAAAGTTAAAGAACTATATACTAAAGTTAAAGAAATATATACAAGGAATAAAATACAAAAAAAGAGAGAGTGAGAGTGATATTTCAAGTTTTTAAATTAAAGTTATTTGAATATGGATTAAACAAATTTTTTTTTAAGGTTTGTAGTTGAAATGAATGACAGCTTAGTTGAGACAATCGTTATAGTTTATACATTTCTAAAAGGTTTTAATGGCAGATCTATTAATCACTAAATCACTAAAGGCAATTATAAGTACTTAATAAAACATCATCAAGTTAGTCCAATGACGAAGTTAGTAACTTCTACTTTGCTTAGATTCTTATTATGATATCATCAGTATTAAAGATCTTTAACGACTATCTGGCACTGTACAAGTTTGCTATCTTCGACTTTATCTCCTTTCTGAGGGTGATCTACAAAAGATTTTATATTTCTCACATGTTTTATATTTTTAACCATTTGCAAAAACAGATGTAGAAAAACTATCAACAACAATGTACATCAGAAAATGTAATATGACAGAAGAAACAGGAAATCATATTTAGTAAGCTAAAAATAAAGAAAAACACACTGGATTAGCTCATTAGTGGCACACCATTATACGAAACAGTTGTATAAACATGGATGTGTTATACATAAATTGTCATTTTTTTAATATCTTTAGAAAATACATTATTTTTAGCTAATTATTTTTAATTTTCCTTTTGGAAATAAAAATTATAAGAATCCTTTGTGGTAAGGTAATCATGCAACATTTTTACAACCAATGAAACCTTTTAAAAGCTCAGATAGAAGGTAAGCCTCTTGAAAGCAGCTGACACCTCAATCTACAGTGTAAACATCTTCTCACAGCAAACTAAGTGTGTCCGCACGTAGCTTAAAAACCATCCCTCATTAACATATTCTCTACAACAATATCTGATATAATCATAACAAATCTCAAGAGATCTACTGTAAACTGGCATCTATATGTTAAATACCATAAATATTTATGATTATCCTACAACTATTTATTAAAAATGGTATGATACAGAAAAGTACATGTTCTTGATTCATGTAATCACGTGGAAGTAAGCTAAATTTTATAAGTTCGGATAGTATTCACTTTAATATGTTTTGTAAATTTTGCATTTTTGTGGGTGGTTGTATGCGTGTGTGTGTGTGTTTGTGTCTGTGTCTGTGTGCGCGTGTGTGTGAGTGTGTATCCAAAAGTTTGTGGGAACGCTACAGTCCACAATCGTTGATGGATTTAATATTTTACATATAATTACATATAATATTTTTAAATCAATTAAAGATGGTCCTCACAGTATAGGTTAACCATATTGTTTGAGAGTAATTATGCATGATGTTAAAGTCGATATAAAATCTTCAACATGAATAGATTCAATCTGACAAGCTGAAAACTGGAAACTCAAATTAGAATGAACTCAACGTGTGTAATTGTGGGATTTTTTAAATTAACTTTGTCTTTTTTTTTCCATAATCAACCAAACAGATTCATTTAACATTCAAAGTTTTGTAAAATAATAATTTTGTAAAGCTTTCAATTAGTAATTTGGTATTTTAAAAAATCTGGAGTGGCCTACACTCAATTTTACTATAAGTAAACATAATATCAATTTCCTGATACCTTGAAGAATTAGCTTCATATTAGCATCGATTTTGTAACATTGAACGAGCGACTTTATTCATGCCTCGTACTTGAATATTACCCAAGATAATGTGATTCATACAAACAAGAAAATCGACATCTGATTTTAAGTTTTGTTCAAGGGTTCAACATATAAATCGATTACAGTATTTTGTAAGACAAATCCATGATGTCATCGAAAGCATCAGAAATTATGTTTGATTAGCATTGATTTTTTTTTTGCATGTACGAGTACGAATTGTATTCATCCTACATCTCATATTAAATCATTAAATCATTGTAATTTTTTTATTTAAACCCCTAAACATCAATTTTATTTCAGTCAATTTTTCATCGAAAACACAAAGATTATCAAAAAAAAAACGTCATAAAATAACTTTGGGGACCTCAAAACATATAAATCCGTCAAGACTTCGAGATCGGATTTTTTGACGATCCCTATACTCTACTTATAGTAAAAAAAAATTATGTACAATTTCTCAATTCAATAACTCTACTGTAGTAAATTATTCATGAGGTATAATTTTCCACTAAAAAACAATATAGAAGGTGTTTTATTCGAAGCACTTTTTTAGTTCGGACTTGTCAGAAGGTGTGCCCAATATGTTAGATTCAATCTATTCATATTGAATATTCTATGTGTTTCTAAAAAAAACTGTATGAATTTTTCTCAAGTTAGTTCTAATATTAGTTTTATAGTAAATAAAAAAATAGCTCAGGAGGAAAGGAAGATATCTTAGTTGTGTGTGTATATATATTCTTCTAATAATACGTTCAAATTTGAAAACTATTGTGTGTGATAAATATGAGAATTGATTTTTTCTAAAAATAAGTTAATTCTTTATTCTTTACTTTCAAAATTGAAAAATCATTATTGCAATATTATCATATCTTGTTTATGTTTGTTTTAGGGTTTGTTTATTTCGTTTGTTTAATTCATGTTTAACATTATTTTTTTTTAAATTTACTTGAAATAAATTATATAATCATCAGAATAACCAGAATAAGTACTTCAAAGTCATATTCTAATTTCTAAATAAGTATGTAAAAAGGAGAAATTCAAATTGAGTTAATTTTTAAATAATAATTTCTTAAATAAAAATCTTAAACATTTATTTCCTAAAAACTTTTTTTTAGTTTCAATAATTTTTATTTATTCATTAGAGTCATATTAAACATCTATTGACATAGTTAAATGATAAATTAAATTATAAATAATTAACTGGGTATATTTCTTTTAAAGTGAATAATTTATACTATTAAAATCTTAATTAACTTATAAATCTTATATTCCTTCCCAATGGAAAAGTTTACTGCAATTGTAGACGTTATGTGGAAGAATAGTATAAAATGTTGCAACCTTATCTTATAGTTAACTCCATAAATAATAGAAGGCTAAGTAATATTTATTTTTTTGGTAATGATCAAAGAGTTGCCAAATTTTAGAGGGCAACATTTTGACTACAATCAATCTATTGTTTTAACGGAATTGAATTAATGTGAGACTAGTGTCTATTAAAAGGAAGGACAGAGTATTGTTTGATATTTGAGCCAGACCGACCATTGTTCATAGCAACAACTGTTTGCTGTTAGCAGGACGTCTGTCCCTTCAGGTTAGTTGTTCAGAGAAAAACGTGCCTAATCAGCATGATTTGTCCATTAGCACGCGAGATCAATCATAGACAAACGGCCCACTCACTGCTTGGCACAAGTGGCAAAGCGGTTTTCCTTTCATAAACTAGAAGGTTGTAAGATGTCGTAAGAACACTGAAGGCTGGCTAACCGGAGGGAAGTGGCACTTTTACTCTTGAAATAGGGGCACACTTTACCTGGCCGTAACAGTTTATTATCCAACCAACACCTTAGTTCCATTTGAAATAAGCAACGCCTTCCTAAATATCTTTAAATCCGACAAAATATTTATGTGTCATCAAAACTGTAATTTAAACATTTTAGCTGAACTATGGATGTAAGCAAGAATAAGAATACTCGATTAAAAAAATCACATATCCTTAGTTCATACATAATATCTTTGATCTAACCGTGTTTGTTAGCTAGTATAAGGCTGTAAACTTGAATGCCAAAAACTCATATTTAGTAACAAAGCAAAGAATAGTTTTAATAGAGTGTTCTTCTCTCTTTACCAAAGTTTTATGCCATTCACTTTTCCCTAATAAAAATATTAGTTATTAACATTAACTTCAATTAAGTATTATTGAATTAACTAGCACTTTTAACGAAGTGCAATCAGTTATTATGTGGTATTTACTCATTGTAGGGTAAAAAGCTAATGAAATGGTCTCCACATATAAAAAAAAAAAGTTAAATTTATACTATTAAATATTTATATGTGGAGACCATTACATTAGCTTTTTACGCTACAATAACTAGCATTTATCATTAGCTTGAAAAAGACAAATGTCCCGTGTGAATCATCACTTGAAAAGTACCTTTATTTTTAGTCATATTTTTCTAGCCTTAGATAGGAAGTAATGTAGTTGCAACCTTCAATGAAGCCATATTTGAACAACTCATTTGAAATACAAAACATGCAAGTCAGTTGCAAAAAAAAATACTATTCTTACTTGGACTAAGCTTCTGAATAATAACAAAACCTTCAACAGTTGTTTTAAATCTTCTCTTCTTTAAAAACTATATTGTGAACAATAACAATGAGTAACAAATGTTTACTTGACATTTTTTCTTACATCACACTTAATTAAAATTTGATGGAATAAATTGCATATATACTCAATTGCTAATATCATATAAATACTAATATCAGGAACACTTTAAACAACATGAGCATTAAGTAATCATTATTATCACATGAACGTTAAAAACGGACAAATAAACTTCAAAAACAAACAATTGGAAGAGACGCAATAACGGTCTTCAATTAGTTTGTTTGTTTGTTTGTTCACCCATTTTCCGTGATGATAGAGACCTGAAATTAAATATATATTATTTATTACCTGAATAATGTTAAATAAAAGAAAATTATCACTATATTCCCAAAATTGGAGCCAGAGTAGCAAGTGTCTTCCGTGCTCGCCGATGACAGTAGTGCAAAAATATATTGACAATTAAAATTATCCCTGTCGGTGATATCATATTCAGTGAATTAATTTCAATAACTGTTGTTATAATTTCTGAGTAACACAATTGTTATAATTTCTGAGTGACACAATTGTTATAATTTCTGAGTGACACAATTGTTATAATTTCTGAGTGACTCAATTGTAATAATTTCTGAATGACACAAAGGGTACAGGTAGTCTAGTAATACAATATAATAATACAATAGAAGTATATTTTTCTATTTCCTCAGAGAAATAGAGATAAGCATACATTTTTATTTTACCAATTAAAATTACTTACTTATTATTACTTAATAAGCTATTAATAATCTAGAGTCTACATTCAGATTTTCAGAAAAGGTTTGATTAAATAGCTTCTAATAACTTCAGTTAATAAGTTGAATTTATATCGAGCTGGCTATAATTACGACTATAAAATTGTATTTTGAACTATTGTATTGCAGTTCTATCATTAAGACTTAACAATGTATGCACAAGAACCTATCTTCAAATCACAGTTACTACAATATAGGGGTTATATCGACCAATAATATGATATTAGGATACCAGCGTAGGATATATCAGAAGAGGCAATGATGTTAGTTACGAGGGTTTTACGTTAGTTTTACTTCGACTGAGTGGAAAATAAATTAATATTACGAAAGACATTCAATAACTATAGAGAAAAATTTATATTTAAAAAAAAATTGCATGTTTGCGAAAAGATATCTTTACTACTTCTAACATAATTCCTATCAGTGAATAAACTTATCCCAAGGGTGACCTAATTTTACCACAACTGATGAAAATAATTTTTTGTCTTGTTTTTTTCAAAAACTTTTTTGCAAATTCCTTAAACTTCCTCGTTATTGCTGATTTTTTTTGTGCATAATGTACGGTTGAGTGGGCCAAAGATGAAATTTGGGAAGCTAAATTTGTACTGCAGAGAGGATGAGGTAGTAACTACGAACACCATTTTCCACTAGTTTTTAGATAACCAGACTGTGTGAGAACGGACATTGTCCTAGAGCAGTGTTTCCCAAACTTTTTCGAGTGACCGCCCCCTTGGGTCCATAAACCTATAACTCAACACCCTTAAATGATAATCAGATTCATAGACTAAATAACCAAATGAGTAACATTTTAATAATTAAATTAAAAAAATTACTAATCCAATATTTATTTAGAATCCAATAGATGTATTGTTTCATAGCATATTTATGCAAAAGAATTAATACACAATAAAAGAAACTTAGGTGAGAATATACTTTTAACATAAAAATGAATTATCAAAACAAATAATTTTAAGAAATTGTTTCCTAGAAGTTTACATGTCGTTTTTTCACTTAAATTTAGAAATTATATTGCATGAACATTTTCAATTTATGGAAATAGAATCCTCAGTCCTTTTTGCATTGCCCCCCCCCCCCCCCACGATATCAAAGCACCGCCCCCAGGGGGTCGGTACCGCCCACTTTGGGAAACACTGTTCTAGAGCAACATGATATGATGATTCTTGTTTTCAGGCCCAAGACATAGCTAACTTTACTTTATTCATTAACATGTTTGAATGATAGCCGCTTTTTAATGGACGCTCATCATACCAATAATCATAAAATGGCACCTTGGGTACCACAAAAGAAGGAAAAATATGACTTTTCCTGTTGATGCTTGCATTCTAAAATTTTTTCGAACAGGTGAACTGGTATGATTACAAAATATTGCTAAAAGGGAAAAAAATGCAAACGATTGAAACATTGCAAAAAAAAATAACTAACGCGAATCATACACTTTTTGTGACATCACAGATATCAATGATTCGAGTAAAATTTCGAAGGACTGAAATTTCAAATCGACCTTCTAATTTTCGATATTCTATTTTTTTTTTTAAAAAAATTTTTACAATATTTAATAAAGTTTGAATATTTTGATATCACTTTTTTTATATCATATACAGATTTTACAGATTTAGACTTAGAGACGAATAAAAAGTCATTCACATAGAACTGTTAAAGACTTAAGTGTTTTAGTCACGTACACACAAGAAATACGGCCCTTAAATTGACTGAAAAAAGTACCAACTTTTTATATATTTATTTTTTTTTCAATATAGACAAATTTTTAGTGCTGCAGAGTAACAGAAGTTAGTACAATGTACATTAGGAGATAAATTAGCTATCCTGTTTTGTATATTGTACGTTATACATCTTCAAACAGAATTGAAATTATATGTGTACTAATTTCAAGAAATTTTTACCTCAAAACTATTCAAATATAATGCTATTTGGCCATTTTTACAGTGAAAGAACACAGAGACTGACAGATTTTTATTTTTTAGATAATGCAGAATTATAAAAAATAGTAACACAATTACCTTTTAAAAACATTAATAAAAAAGACTTAAATTATAAGTAAATATAAATTATAACATCTGTAGTGGCACTGAGTTGATTACTTTTCAAATGATGTCAATACCTAAGAAATGAATTTCCTAATGAAACTTGGTGGTCAGACCCAACACAACGTAAATATACGTTTAGGAGCAGAATTGTTTCAGAGCTGTTCCTGAATTGTTCAGTGTGAATTATTTTTACAATAAACTTCCATTGATCAATAAGAAAGAAAGCAATAATGTTCGAATAATCTGAAATGACTTTGTTTTTGTCAGAAAAACCGGTTCGAGGTAGACGTAACAAACATATTGTAAGAGGTTCATTTGCTTTATCGAGCCCAATCCTGCAACCAGCGGCTAGCCAAATGGTCAGGCTCTGACATGAACACCGTATGTTAATTCAATACATTTTTTTTTTATTGTTATAGAACAATATGCTCCCCCAGACGTCATTATATGCATTAACATCTTTAGTGGTACACAATAATTCTTATTAAATTATGAAAATGCAGCAAAACAATTATAATAATTAACAATGATGGTAATAACGAAAATATAATATCATGTTAAATCTAAATTAATTTATTACTAAGCAATAATAATGATCACGATTATATATAGTAATACTACTAACAAAATAATAACAACACAATGACTATAATTGGACATAATGGTAACAGACTCCATAATAATCGCGACTACTCACAAACTTCATCCAGGTTATTATAACTGTTCAATTAAGTAAACTGAAATATTTTTCCACCACTTCTTTGAAGGCACCTACTAGGCCCTCGTCCAACAAAGCAGCAAACTGTGGGGGCCACGCACCTCCGGCAGTCACCACTCATCTCTCCAGCCTGCTCCTCTCCGAGTTCAACTCAACTCAGTCGAACAGTATGTGTTCAACTGTTTGAGGTGACCTGCTGTCACAGTTACAAGTTACACCCTGGAGAGTTAACAAGCTTCAGGTAGTGGAAATAGTGGTCAAATCTTCCATGCCCTGATAGAAACTGGGTCAGTTTCCAATCCACTTTGAGGTTTCTTCTGAGGAAGCATGCAAAATATGCTTTCTTTGTTTAACAGATGGTAGGAATCTTTTTGTAAGTTGACCATTAGTCAATTTATATAGTATTAATATATAGTATTATATATATTATATAATACTATATATGATCAAACCACAATAAGAAATGGGAAAACAAGACTAAGATCTTTCAACCGTAACAATTGGTCTTCGTCAGAGTCAAAAACCCAACTGAAGGGTTTTTCCTCAAACTTGACTCTGACGAAGACCGCTTGTTACGGTTGAAAGATCTTAGTCTTGTTTTCCCATTTCTTATTGTGGTTTGATCATTGATTATTATTTCACGTGTTTATGTGAAATCTTTTTATATAATACTATATGTATTATATAGTATTATAATTCAGTACTGAAACGGAGGGACCAGTCATTGATGATACTGAAATAAGAAACAAAAGAACAAAACGAAGCTGAAATTGGGAGAATGGGATGAGTAATATGACTACTCAGAGCAACAAGTGAGTAAGAATAATTAAAAAAGAAATAGTCTGTAAAAAGAATATTTTACTTGTGTGAAATGGTCATTCACTGATAAGCCACTTAGTCTTAGTAAAACGATTCCTACGAAACGTATATTATAGTCGATGATAATATGAAAAGGTCAAATAACTAAACTTAAATACTTAATGAGAATAAGATTTGGAGTATACATAAATGAATATTTTACAATTAATTGTCTAATTCAACGCTCGTATATAAAACGGTTATTTATTAGAGCTGGAGTCATTTATCGACCGCGTTTTAATTATCGTTCTTCAAACAGTTTTACTTGATTAGTTTCAGACTTATAAGGTAGATACGTGATTATGAAAAGCTAGTAGATAAATGATTGCCAACTATTATTTCAACTAATTGACTTTAATTGATAATTTGGTTCAACATTAATATTTTATAGTTTAATAAGATTTATCTTTTAAGCCCTTTAAAAAAAATGCCCTAAAAGTTGATTATTACTTTTGTTATAATCTTTGTAGAAGACTTTACTAGTCGTAAAAAAAATGTAATTCCGAGATTTGGACAAATTTACATAGCCTGAGGTCCCATGCATTCATCTATACATATTATTTGATATAACTTGTTATGTAATAAATACATGCAAAATATTTAAAAATATAGGCACGTCAATAATGTTAATATGTGATGCAACATTTTATTTTTTATGAAGTATGCATGGAAATAAATTTTGACATTTTGACTGATTTACATTTGTTGATGTCATCTAAATGTATTTTTGATATTTTTATCAAGATGTATGTATGGTGTATGTCCAAAAGTTTTGTAATCAATCCACAGATGACGGTTTTTGATAGCACATAATGCAATTCGAAGGAAATATAATTATAGTAGTTTATATAAACAAAAAAATATTTTTTTCTTAATCTTCTAGCGATCAAAGAGAGTTAACATTTCACGTGTGACCAACCACCTAGAGGCTGACAGTTTAAGGACTACCATACGACTCTTAGGAGTTGGGTCGTCCCCTCCGAGGAGGGAATTTCCCGTTACCCCGGGATCAGGGGTTGCAATGATAGTTATTTTGGCCCATCAGGGCCTCATTATGGGGCGTCCTGGTACCATAGTAAGACTGAGAAATGGAGAGATTAAAATCTCTTGTTGGCTAAAAGCCACTTGGACGATGTAATTTCCAGACATAGTAGATCCATAGGTCTTTCTTTCGAATATATAAGAGCACGAAATAGTTATCCATTCTTACCTACTCTGAGTATCCCATCAAAAGCCAAAGCGTCTATTAAAACAACTACCAGTGTTCCAGCCCACTAAACTGAGATAGTGGTCTGTTTCTACTGGTAAAGGTTTGGGGCTCTAGCTTCCCAGTATGCTAAGCAGACATCCGCCCGAGAAGTTACTGCTTCTCACACAGTGACCACAAGGGTCTACCCAACATTGGTGAGAACCAACACTCACTACAAGTCCACCCTCAGGTTGGCGGGATGGAGAGAGACTCTCCATGGGCCCCCACCGCCCGTAATACCAACTTATTTTAAGAGTTTCAGATCAAACTGCGGACCAATGGTCCTACTGAACCTGCTCAGCTGCAGGTAGGGTCAGTGGCCCTTGTAGCCCCCGGTTCGAAGAACCATGTGGAATTTAAGCCAATGCAACCTATGGAAGACTGCATGGCCCCACTAGGGGCGAGCGGTTGAGTGTCAGTTTGGAAAACCACCACAAGTGGTGCTGCACAAGGCTACCATTTAGACACTATGTTGGCAGACCTTTTCTACTTGCAAGCGAGAGGCTACCATCCCGTATCTGCGCAGCAGACACAATTACCACCTCTGCAACGGGGACGCCAGTACTAGGTACATCCGCCCTTAAATATGGTTAGAGGCAGAGTTAACATTTCATATTTAATATCTTCACAACATAAGTAATAATACTACAGAAAAGTAAATTGTTTACAAAGTGCCAGAATAATACTAATAACAAGAGCCAACTGCGCTTCTGTATCCAATTTATTTAACTTTTTTTTATTAAATATAATTAGTAGGTATCCAAAAGATGTTAGAAAATTCTAATTTTCTAACAATTGTAATTACAATTGTTAGAATTACAATCTGTAATTACAATCAAGTTAGTTCACTAACTATCTATTGTTACTTCATTTTATATAATGTAAATTTCATCATTTTTCTAATTCAAAAATCCTGACTTCTGCCTATGAAAAAGGTTTTAAATAAAACCGAAACGTCGGCATTGAGAGTTTGATTTTGATCCTGGAAAATTGACCGAATCCCGATTACATTATACACCTATATATATATATATATATATATATTATATATATTATATAGTGTGTGTGTGTGTGTGTTTATAATTGTTCTGCAATTATAATACTAAATTCGCACTATGGAGAAAAAACGTGAAGTTGTTGCACATGCTACTTTATAGGGAACATAAACATTTTTAGTTCCGCCTATTCACATTAATAGCTTTGAATATACTTTGAATGAAATTATGGTTTTAGAAACTCTTTAAAGTTAAATAATATGTTTACCTCAATGCTGTAAAAAAAATATCTAAATTAAGATGAACTAATTGATTGAAAGTTTAATTTCACTTTATATTGATAACTTCAATGAAAAATACATAAAACTTATACTTTTATTCAGGTTTGAGGTTTTTGATTCCTTAAGGGTTATTTGTTGATGGAGTTTCTCTATTAGTTCCGTTGTAGAGACGTCATGAAATAAAAACGCCTGAAATAGTCGACGTATGCTTTCTCGCAGAACACTAATGTTATGAAAAACATAGATTTGACTCAGTTCATAGTCTTTAATAAAATAAATAAAAAAGTAAGAAACTCAAATTAATACTAACACAAAATAAAAAAATATATGAAAATATTTTTTCAACATAATATTAAACTGAATTTCTAATTATATCGCAACAAGTGTATAAATTAATTTAGGATTCCATCTTTTAAAATTTGTTTACAGTTGACTCAATTAACTAACATTATTCCACATTGCATAATTTAAATTAAACTACTCTGATAAATGTGAGCTATATTAATACAATTAATAATAATATTGAGGAAATATTATTTATCAAAAAGATCATTTTACACAACGTATATTTAACATCATTTCAAAATCAAATGTTATTTTGTCCTTATAACATCAAAATATGTACAGTGGGGAAAGTACAGCTGCGGGAGTTAAAATAGAAACAAAACTATTGTTTACCGTTCTTATCACACTGCTGTTTGTCTGGTAGCAGACCCTGTCGTCTGGCACAGCAATCCCGATTTCGTTAGAGCATTCAGTCCCTGGTGGTGGAGATTTGCCGGCTGCCTCGCGTTGAATTGAAAACGCAGTGCTAATGGTCTGTCTTCTCTCCCTTGACTCTGCTTATCCTGTTGTCTTCTCTCCCTTGACTCTGCTTATCCTGTTGTCTTCTCTCCCTTGACTCTGCTTATCCTGTTGTCTTCTCTCCCTTGACTCTGCTTATCCTGTTGTCTTCTCTCCCTTGACTCTGCTTATCCTCTTGTTTTCTCTCCCTTGACTCTGCTTATCCTGTTGTCTTCTCTCCCTTGACTCTGCTTATCCTGTTGCCTTCTCTCCCTTGACTCTGCTTATCCTGTTGTCTTCTCTCCCTTGACTCTGCTTATCCTGTTGTCTTCTCTCCCTTGACTCTGCTTATCCTGTTGTCTTCTCTCCCTTGACTCTGCTTATCCTGTTGTCTTCTCTCCCTTGACTCTGCTTATCCTGTTGCCTTCTCTCCCTTGACTCTGCTTATCCTGTTGCCTTCTCTCCCTTGACTCTGCTTATCCTGTTGTCTTCTCTCCCTTGACTCTGCTTATCCTGTTGTCTTCTCTCCCTTGACTCTGTTTCCTTATCCTGTTGTCTTCTCTCCCTTGACTCTGCTTATCCTGTTGTCTTCTCTCCCTTGACTCTGCTTATCTTGTTGTCTTCTCTCCCTTGACTCTGCTTATCCTGTTGTCTTCTCTCCCTTGACTCTGCTTATCCTGTTGTCTTCTCTCCCTTGACTCTGCTTATCCTGTTGTCTTCTCTCCCTTGACTCTGTTTATCCTGTGGTCTTCTCTCCCTTGACTCTGCTTATCATGTGGTCTTCTCTCCCTTGATTCTGCTTATCCTCTTGTCTTCTCTCCCTTGACTCTGCTTATCCTGTTGTCTTCTCTCCCTTGACTCTAATTATCCTGTTGTTTTCTCTCCCTTGACTCTGCTTATTCTCTTGTTTTCTCTCCTTTGACTTTGTTTATCTTGTTGTCTTCAATTTATTTTTTCTAAGTCACTTAAATCTGTTGTCCCTATGACGTTCCCTATGAAGATTAATCCTTCCGTACTTTAGTTATAACAGTAGTCAAGATATCGATAATTTATTTATTAATCTAATAGATTATACAGCAATTTGTCTATGTTAATGAGAATTTTAAATAAAATGACATTCCTACAGGTCTTTGTATGCAAATTTGTGACATGTGAATGGCATTCTTAAATACCTATTAAGGCTCGATCAGTTAATACAATAAGCATATAAATATATGTTAAGATACGATGACAGAAAACACCATACTGTTAATTGTTAGTGTATATATTTCTTTATCTAAACTTAGGGTTCAATAGTTAGCAGGACTCACATATGGGGGAAAATATTACTGACACACAACAAAACAAAGAAAAATAAAAACACACAGTAAAATTATTTGCTGCGTGTAATTATTTTTTAATTGTAAAATTATACAATCGAAATGTTATTTCGATTATATAATACAAAGTATCGTTATTTATTATTGCAACTAAACAAATAAATATTCTATAAATGGGATCACGGTAGCTGGGATTATATTGTATGTTAGTTACGCAGCTAATGTCTTTTAGCAGTTAGGCAAAGTAGTAGTCACTTTGAATTCAATGAACGAAGTTTTATTGTGGTTTAAGATAATAAATCAATTAATTAATGATCTGGACTTTTCCCTGTTTATGGGCTTTCATTCGTTACCCCGATTAGGGGCTGAGAACAAACTTTCAACTTTCAGCTTTCAATTTTAACTTTTATCTTTTAATTTTCTTTTTAACTTTTAACTTGTAACGCTACAGGCTACATCGTTTGAATGATTAAATTTATATTTACACAAAAATGGATTCTATAGTATAGATGTGCCTTGTCTTTTTGGGCAATAATGCATGGTGGGAGGTTATATTTTTTGGGGGAAACTCAATGTTAAATAAGATGTTATTCTCATAAACTACTAACTCGAGAGCTTGAAATTTTTGGCGTTATCATGAAAGTGACAGATGCAATAACCGACTTTCGTGAACAATATGATAAACCAGATAGATAAGCATATGAAACGATAACAAGAAAAATGATCACCTGCACTCTGACATTTAAAAGTAAGCTCAATATGAAACCTACAGCAGTGGTACTCACAAGTCCAATTAGGGTAATGACTTATGTCATTAGCATGTATAATAATATATAATGTATGTTAATATAATGTATAACATATGTATAATGTAATATATGCATAATATAATATTATGTATCAGGTTTTCGTACTTATAGGTTACCATTACTCCTTTATTACATTCTCATTAATTAAGAATATATTTCAATAATCTTTTTTTAATACGTTATGTTACTTATCTTACTTTTAACCCAATGATCAAACTCAGTTGGGTTTTTGACTCTGACGAAGACCGCTTGTTACGGTTGAAAGATCTTAGCCTTGTTTTCCCATATTCTTATTGTGGTTTGATCATTGATTATTTCACGTGTTTATGTGAAATCTTTTTATGTATAATATAATGTATAATAATATAGACAATAACATATCAGAACCTACTAAATTAATGATTTTGGGTTGGAAAAATTTATGAAATTTCAAAGACAGCAAAGAGCAATAAAGCTATAAAACTGAGTCTTGATCCTGGGCTAATGGTTGACTTGCTATACTTGTAATTGTTTCATTTATTTACATTGTTTACATTGATTAGACATTTTTTGAGTGAATCCACTGAAATAAAATTGATGTTTAAAGGTTTAATGAAAAGTTTTTAAATAATATAATGACTTAATATGAGTTGTAAAAGAATAAAATTATTACATATAAAAAAATCAACGTTAATCAAACATATAATTTCTGATGCAAACATATTATTTCGTATCAAGAAATTTTCACTTTGGCTTTTTAAAAATGAATTGCTGTAGTTATACTAATGAGATTATTTGCATCAGTAGTGTGATATACAAAACTAAGCTAATATATTGATAAGTCGATCAATCACTAACTGTACTACTTCAGGAATAAAAGACTAATAAACATCTCCCATTTAAACGTTTTCATTATGCTTAAACGAGACATTACATATTATATACCCAAGTTTACTTATAGTAAAGTTAAGTGTAGGCCAATTCAACATTTTTTACTAGATTTACATATAGTAAATTACATATATATTATAATATAATTACTATATTATAATTATATAGTAAAGTTCAATCTAGGCCACTCAAGATTGCTTATAACTTACTTAGTCATTCTTTTTTAAATAAACAATTGTAAAAAAAAAACTTTAAAATATCATATAATACAGCTCCACAATGATATTAAGCAATCCCTATTACAAAAAATCTGGAGTGACCTACACTCTACTTTACTATAAGTAACTTAATGTCAAATTTCTTGAGTATATAAAACATAACGTCTCATTTAAGCATAACGTAAACATCTAAATGGGATATAATTATTAGCCTTTCATTCCTGAGGTAGTACTGATAGTGATTGAAGGACATATCATTTTATAAGCTTATTTTTGTACATCACAGATAATTTATTATTTGCAAATAATTGCATTAGTATAACTACAGCAGTAATAACATTTTTGAAAAACCAAAGTGAACATTTCTTGAAACGATTTATTCTCCTACAAGAGAATGGCTTTCGTTCAAACAGCCAGTAGATTCCTTACATCGTTTACTTGACATCCTTCTACATTGAATATTAAAGTAACATTTTCAAATTTAAAACAGGAAAATACCCTTTTTTTCTCTGAAAAACATCTTAAACTGCGAAGAAAATGTTGTTTTAAGGTGATTTGTTAATTAAAGATGTACGATAATTACAGTAATTAATCTCTAAACGAAAGATTCAGATTATGAATTATCATTTACATTTTTGGTCTTTTATAGAATTATCATACTGGGAATTTTAATCTTTAAAATAATAATAATAATAAGCTTCTTAGTACTTAATAAGATCATTTTCCTTCCCCTTTGTCAAATAACATATATACGAATTTTTTCTGAGTGAGTGTTATCATTTTCCTGCACAATATTATTCCTCTTACATCTCATATAATTCAATAAACAATTTAAACTGTTCCTTTATAAAATTAATTTTATCTCAGTGGATTCGCTCAAAAAATTTCTAAGTCAATGTAAACAATGTAAAAAAATATAAAAAAATCGACAAGTATAGCAGGTGATCTCTTAGTCTAGGGTAAACAAAGAGTTTTTATATCGTTATTGCTCTTTCCCGTAATTGAAACTTCATGATTTTTTTTTATAAATTGCTATTTTTTTGTTCCATTATTGGTGAAATTTTCATTATTTTTTAACGAGCCGTTTAGCGTCAAAAAAACATTTTCTGAGAACAGAAATCGTACTGGCACGCCCCTTTAGCGAATGTAATTTTAGAAAAAAATATCTCAACTCATTCTACACATAATGTTCTATTTATAGGCATAGTTTCATTCTTGTCCTTCAAACAGTATGGCTTGTATCGCTCTCATAAGGTTTGAGATTGAATTATAAGTCAAAATTTGTACTTTTTATTGAAAAAAAAATATTTCCTGTTGTTTTAAAATTCTGAATGTATTTTTCGTTTGTTCCATTTGTAACCTCAAAGATAATGTCAAAATTTCAAAACTCTAGGGTTATCAGTTTAGGAGAAATAAATGTTTAAAAAAAAACGGTTTTTGGCAAAAAAAGTGACTTTCCCATCATGCATAATTCTTCCCAAACAATAGGGATCTTCGTCTTTATGAGGCCCATTTTTGTGTAAAATATCAACTTAATCCATCAAAGATTCTGGACCGTAGCGTGGTAACAAGCAATGCTAGCACACTCACCCACCCACCCACCCACACACACACACAGACATCATCGTAATAACGTCATAAAACGACTTCTGGGACCTCAAAACATGTAATTCCGTCAAAATCTCGAGATCGAATTTTTTCACGATCACTATACTTTACTTATAGTAAAGTAAAAATACGTTTTAATTGAAATTTATTTATAAACATTAAAAAAAACATACTTTACCTCTTTCAATGACCTTTTGGTGCAGAGAATTTTCTAATCTTCAGATTCTTAATACATTTAATAATCCTCCACTGCCTGGTCTGATATGTGTTAGGTTAGGTTAGGTTACAGTGGCCGTCCCGAGAGAGAACACACATAGGCCGCAAGCCGGCCCCTTGTGATACCACAAAGAGGAATTGGGGCTATTCTCCCCCGTCACTGGTCCACTCGAACCATCTTGAGAGAACAATAAATCTAGACAGATCCCTGATACCCAGTCTGATATGTGTTATAATCGTCATTATTCTACTTTATCTTGTTTCATATCTGTGTTATATTTACAGTTATATCAGTGATCAATTTCTAAGTACTTATAGGTTACCATTACTCCTTTATTACATACTCATTAATTAAGAATATATTTCAAATCATTAGTTGTGTAATCCGTAATTGTGTGGTATTTACTCATTCTGAGGTAAAATGGATAAACCAACAAAAGTCTCCACACAAATGAAGTTTTATTCAACGCGTTTCGAACACTTTGTGTTCATCATCAGGAAGACACTATAATACAAATTAAATCTAATTAGTTACAAAAATTAGAGTGAAATAATAAAAAATAAAAGTTCAATTAAGAGAATTCAAGACATACCCAAGGAAGTGGTACTGACGGGTTGGTCAAGTGGAAACAACTAGTAGGAAACTGATCCCTTGCGAAAGAGGATAGGCAGACATATAGGAGATAAGGTGACAAAGGTTTCGGGTATGCATATTGTCAGTTTCCTACTAGTTGTTTCCACTTGACCAACCCGTCAGTACCACTTCCTTGGGTATGTCTTGAATTCTCTTAATTGAACTTTTATTTTTTATTATTTCACTCTAATTTTTGTAACTAATTAGATTTAATTTGTATTATAGTGTCTTCCTGATGATGAACACAAAGTGTTCGAAACGCGTTGAATAAAACTTCATTTGTGTGGAGACTTTTGTTGGTTTATCCATTTTACCTCAGAATGAATATATTTCAATAATCTTTTTTTAATACGTTATGTTACTTATCTTACTTTTAATATTTCACTTCTCTTATTGATGATATAAAATATCTTTGATAAAAAGTCTTTGATACTTTATTATTTAGTTTAGGTTTTTTTATTTTGATATGAAAACCACAATTATGTATTCTGCCATTCCGAGTCCAAAATTTTTAACAGCACTGTTAATCATTGAAATAAATAGATCCATTATTTAAATGTCCTGCAATAAAAATTCAACAAATGATGTTAATTAGTAATCGATGGAATGTATTAGCATTGAACATAAAAAAAGCATACTGAAATAATTTTTAAACATAAGGTTTTGAAAAGAATCCTTTCAATGTAATGATAGTTATTAATAGTTTACTAAATTAAACTATTTATATTAACTATTAAAATATAACAAAAAAAAACCCCTACTGCTATGATTGTTACAAAAAAATTTCTAATAAATACTACCGTTATTTTTGTCATGAATGAATTTCAGCAGAACTGGCTAAATTCACAAAAAATATGTTTCACATTAGCAATAATTAAGTGAATCTTTTAGAAAAGTTAAAAGTTAATTGAAATATTCCTTTAAAAAAAGTTTAATTACATGTCTGCATATATAGGATCATTACCATTAAATTATTGATATATTTATCTATAAATTTAATCTGAAATCTGCATAACCTGAAAATACAGTTAGTTATTGAGTAACCAGTTATATAGTTGGCCTACCCAAACTTAAATGTGCTTTTCTTAGTGACTAAAACTGGGTCTGTGTGACAAAATCTCATTTAAAAACAAAACAAACAAAATAATCGGAAGGACTCACTTGAAAGTTTGATTGTATTATATTCAATAACCTTATTTCAATTGATACTTACTGAATTCGTTTTACTACTTTTCTTAAATCTACTCCAAACAAATTTTAATTGTACTGTATATGACATATAAAACTATTTAGCATGTAGTATCGAAAAAGAACATCCAAAATAATCATTTTAACCATAGTTTAACATTTAAATATCATCACATGACTCCTCTAAAGGAAACATTCTATCAATTTTACCCCCATAAAAGTAGTTTATTTATTATATTTTATGCAATTTTATATCATTCATTGCTAAATTTATTTAACAAAAAATATAATTGATAACTCTCAAGAAGTGCTGTAAATAATAAAGATTTTTTTCCTAATATCACAATTATAATGGCTAAAGTACTTAAAAACAGAAATTATATTATTATATTAATTTTTAAAATTTTTAAAACAATTTAAGGCCTTTCGTTAACACATTTGGAAAGGTAAAAAACTAATTTGTTAACTTGGTTAATCCAATTTAGGAACCTATTTTAATAATGATTTTTTTAGTTATCCCGTTTAAAAAATTCATCTAATTTGAACATTTTTAAATCTAAAATTCTTTTATGATTTTTTTTTTTTTTTTAAACAATATTTAATTCATTTCCAAAAAATTAACACTGTTATTCTAAATAAAAGACTCCTTTTTTTCTAATGATATTTGGCTGTTTAATCCTTAAAAGATTTGCTTCCCAATAAGAATTTAATAAAAAATTTGAAAAATTTTTTTTGTTATTATTAAATTAAAATTACCATATTACTGAAAATTACAAAATTAACGAATTGTTACTAAAATCTTATTAAAGATACCGTTATTTAGTAAAATAACTTAATTGCTTTTTAGTAAATAATTTGTTTAAAGATTAATTAAGTAAAAAGAAAAGAAAAATTTAATCGAATATCCTTAAGTTTGAATTGTCTTATATTGGATCAACCTTATTTCAAATTGATACTTACTGAATTCGTTTTAACTACTTTATCTTAAAATCTACTCCATAACAAATTTTAGATTGTACTGTATATTACAGTATACAAACTATGTTAGCATGTAGTATCGAATAAAGAACATCCAAATAACATGTGATTATGCCATAAGTTTAAATGAATTAAAAATCATCACATGACTCCTCTAGAAAAAGAAAACATATCGTAACAATTTGACCCCATAAAATTAGTTTATTTATTATATTTTGATGCAACTTTTATATCATTATTGCTAAATTATTTAATAAAATATAATTGATTAACTCCGAAGAAGTGCTGTAAATAATCAAAGATTTCATTTCCTAATATCACAATTCATAATGGCATAAGTACTTAAATTAACAGCCATATATAAAATATATATATATATATATATATATTAAAGCTTTCACATAAACCGTGAAATAACAATCATGATCAAACCACAATAAGAAAATGGAAAACAAGACTATAGATCTTCCAACCGTAACAAGCGGTTCTTCGTCAGAGTCAAATAATCCAACTGAAGTTATGTGTATAACAACCCCGCTTGTTTATGGTTGAAGTATCTTAGTCATTGTTTATCCCATATATATCTATATATGTGGTATTGATCATTGATATATATATATATAATATCAAAGAAACGATGCAAAAAACTAAAAGTTTTAAAATGACATTCTTTTTACTCATTTTTCGATTATAATAAAAAATGAAGTAATATTTTTTTCACACCTAGCCGTTATGTTTTGGAACTCGTTTTTTTTTTTCTAATTAGATTGAACAGTAAAACTATTAATTCCTATTCTAAGTTGTTTGAAGGTTTATAGTAGAAAGATGGAATTAAAAATAGTTTTCGAAAAATTGAAAAAAAAATTAAATTTTATATGTTTAGTAATTATTATTATCATTGATTGTTATGAGATATTTCTCATCATGGGCTTGTCATGAATGAATTTCAGCATCTGATGAATCTGGATGAATTTACATCCAGTGAGAGAGCCATTTACAAATAAATCGAAAACAAATTATTCTCTGTTTAAGATTAAAGAAATAATTGAAGAGATAATATAGAAAGTAAAAAAAAAATACAAATTTAAATTCTTTATCAGTGAGAAAAGACAGTAACTTCTATAATAATTTATTTTAAGGTTTATTATTTTGATTATGTAATGTTTGAAGCAGTATGTGGTTAGAAAACTGCACAAAGAAAGAGTTTAATACAAATTAATTTATTGTTAGAAACTTTTGCATAATGTCACTTGAAATATTATTTGAATATCAGAGTGAGACTCCACTTTATTTCCCTGGTGCAAAATGACCAAGAGATCACTTGTAACATAAAAATAAAGCACACTTTTATAGGAAACTTAATGTACACTACATGTTAATCATAACTCATTCAACAGTAAAAGTGATAAACAAGTAAAAACAAGTAATAGGTAATTGAAAAGTACATAAGCAGGTTTACATATATTAATTAAATTTATTGTTATATTTTGAACTTTTAAATTAGAAACTTAAAGAGAATAATAATTTAAATGATTATAAATTTAAACGTACATTATTTTTCTTTTCTCTTACTTTAATTATTTGCTAGTTGGACATTATTGTAAAATTAACTATTGAAAATAGTGAGATCACAGGTTCAATTTTAAAAAAAAGTACTCAAATATTAGAATAAATGAATATAAAATCATAATTAAGTAGAATATAATAAATATAGAAAA
This sequence comes from Hermatobates lingyangjiaoensis, assembly GCA_026182355.1. Lineage (NCBI taxonomy): Eukaryota > Metazoa > Arthropoda > Insecta > Hemiptera > Hermatobatidae > Hermatobates > Hermatobates lingyangjiaoensis. Next base: position 991,434 of record JAPFBL010001930.1, on the reverse strand, counting down.
TAAAGTTTAATCACAGAGTAAATAATTTGATATAATAAATAAAAAATTTAAATTTCAAAGTAATTTTGATATTTCTTTTCATCAAAACAATTTGAAAGTCCTAAATGAAGGCAGTCTTAAGATGCGGTTGTTGCTAAAATCTGGAAGCTTTGTCGTTGGGAATGTGTCACCAATAGAGGAAGAAAGTCAGAGAAAAAGCTTGGTCCAGGCAGACTTAGCGGAGACTGTGGGTCTCTGCTCATGAGGCGCTTGGGGCCCCAGACTGCCGGAGTAGCTGAACGTGCGCAGCTTGCCGTCTCGGGTCACAACGCTGTATTCCCCATGCACTTTGCCTCCGGCCCGAGACTCCCATTGTGACTTGACGTCTCCTGCCTTTAGCTCATTCTGAGAAATGTCTTGAGAGTACCGTGGCGCATTCTGCAACACAACACATACAAAGGTTATCACATCTTTTATTCTTTACTAATACTATGCTGTACTCACATACCTTATTCTTCTAATCAAATATCTGGTATTAAAAAATACACCATTCAAAAACAAAAGCTAGTTTTACTTTAATTACAATGCTATTTGCAAAACTTTAAGTTTGTATATAAAATCGTTTCTCAATCATAAAGTTTTGTCCTTCTGAAGCTCATAATAAGATGTTTCTTAACTCTGCGGGGTAAATGACCGCGGTTTGAGTGACTACCCGTGAAGGCCTTGATACTACTACAAACAGGGACGGTCAAAAATCAACAGTGCAGTACGCGCACGCCTTGTTCTCTTCTCTTTGGAGAGAAAAAAGAAGTACATTTGAAAATGGAGAAAGATATAGTTAAAAAAAGAAAAATAGAAGGAATGAATGAATTTATAAATAGAATTGAGAAAAAAAAGGAGAAGGTAACAACATTATAAAGACAGCATAAATAAATATAAAATAAAGATAAAAAATGGATTTAAATCTATAAAACTAATAAAGCGTATATAAAAAAAATTAAAAGTGTCAAAAATAAAAATAAAATAAAATTAAAGCAAATAAATATATATAAATGTCAAATGCAGAGTTTCTATATCAGAACACTTAGTCTCCCTCTATTAATTCTCCTGATGAAGATTCAAACAAACATTTTGTGTTAGTCATTCTTTATTAATTGTTTTTGCACACAATTGAACTATTTTCATTTATGTCAGACCGTTTTTGAGCCGATCAAAGTGTATATACTTACGAATATAACAAAATTTCTAATTAAAAATATGAAACAATAAGGATAAGTCACACTCTGTTGAAGACTACTTGTTATGGTTGAAAGATCTTGATCATTTTCTGATTTTTTTGCTGTAGTTTAGATGTTCATATACACGTTGGGTTGACTTTGACGAAGACCGCTTGTTACGGCTGAAAGATCTTAGTCTTGTTTTCCTATTTCATATTGTGGTTTGATCATTGATTGTTATTTCACGTGTTTATGTGAAATCTTTTTACACATAATATATATGTGTGTAGAAAGGCAGCTACCTCACCGAACATTTTCCTTTCTCTTCTTATAACTCTATCACCAACTTCCGTTTGGAAATAGTAGTTATTCAATAAGTACTCCCCAGGTGAAGGGATCTCCAGTAATGATATCTTTTTTTCTGATTTCTAACTCCCCTCGTTGTCCCGTTTTCACCTTTTTTTTTCCAATATTTTATAAATACTTTAACATGTTCAAAAATCATCCTCCAGCTAAGTACATAGTGTCTAGCAGTGGCATTGTCAGCAAGATGTCTTAGCTTTCGTCGACGCTATCCTAAAACCTCTTAATTCTAATGATCTATCTTTTTGCAAGAATATATTTCACTTCTTCGACAACATTCAAAACCTTTCCTTTTCTGTGAACTCAGAACAATCCCTCCATTTGTTGCAATGGACGTTACATCATTGTATACTATTACCGAAAATAATGAGTACTTAGATGCCTTATGTTTTTTTTACATAATTCAGCACTCATCAGTTTTTTTCTTCTACACATACTATTCATTTCTTTCATTTCTCACTATTACTTTTCTTAATAACCATATTACGCAGGGTTGTTAAAGAACGCATTCTGATCAACTCATTCTGCCCATTTATGCCCAGTAAAATCAAAAACTATTATGCATATTCTTTATAAGACCTCTTAATTTGGGAAACATCTTTTTCCAAAAAAATTTAAATAATGTAATTGAATGTCTGCTACTTTTCTTACTAAGACGTATGGAAGGCAAATTGCCTTGCAAGACCTATCATCAACCATTACCATAATTTTCCTTCACCTGCTACCAACCTTAATTATCTTCACCAGAATAATCACTGGTAAATTTCACCACTTCCTGCAATTTTTGAAGTATATTAGTTTTAAGATATTTTACTGGGCTTGACTTCCAAGTTGATGAATGGTTGCAGGTGGTCTGTTAGCGAACACTGTTGGCTGTCTCTCACCTGTCTCCCTAATCTCCACAACCTTCTGTTCAGTAAGTGATTTAGAGTCCACATATCAAAAGAGCCATCTCTGACAATACCCCCACCATTATGAATAATGAATAATTGAATAATAAATAATAGATTTCATTATTTAAATTTGATGTTAAAGGAATTCGATTAATCACACAATCTAACTAAATGTGCCAAAAAAATTTTTTTTATGAACATATACTAATTAATTGCTAAAAGAAATTAATATAACAAATATTGTTAAGGAAAGTGAAAGCATAACTAAAACTTAAAACTTAATAAAATTTTTAGATAATTAGTAGTAAACATTAACGACTAATGCTGACTACTTGTTTCCTTTAGATAACTGTTTATCTACAGTGGAAGAAAGCTATGACTTGCTTAATATGTCACTTAAGAAAGATGAGCAATAATCAAAAGGAAAACATGCCGTTTTAGGAGGAGCTAATCAGTGGGGATAGTGGCAGGTAGAAGAAAGCAGGCAGTCCTCGCCCAGCCTGGCTTCTACCTCATTATTACCAGGCTCATTTAAAAACTGTCGAGAGGAAAATTGATAGCTAAATAGACTCAGGAAATAAAACGAGTCACAAATGAAAGGAGCCTTTTTAGTTGGTGGGCTGGTGAAGACGTCATTAAAACTAAATACAAAGTTACTTATGAGAACCAAAAGTGTGGAAGAAGAACAGAAAAATATACAGTAGTGCTTCATTTAACTAACTTCTGAGATTTTAGCAGTAAATATAGTACTTTAATAATATAGGATGTTACTAATTATGAATTAATTAATAATGCTTAAAATTATTTATAATGTAAAATTATTTAAAATAAGTTAGTATTGAACGTAATTTAAGTCAGTTTATGAACCACAATTAATATTTTTTTTACAATCTATAAATATATATTTAGGAAAAATCTCTGATCTACAGTTCTGGCTTATTTTGCTGAAAATAGTGTATTATTTCTATTCACAGGAAAAGCAGTGAAATCTTTCACACTCATCCTCCATGTTTATTATTTCTAACTTCATAATGATAGAAACCATATGAAAAACATTTCGTCTGGGGAGAAAATATTCTTTTTTTACATAATCCAGCTTAAAATAGATCATAGAATGTCAAAATCTTCAAATTTAACATTTTTTTAGATTACTTATTGGTTTTTGCTAAAAGTAATTTTTGAATAATTATATATATAAAATACGCTTCATAACTTCATTATAGTTTTCCCGTTGCTTATAATTACATTACTTATATGTTTTTTCAATAAAACCTGACAAATATAAAGCAACCTGAGAGTTATTATAAATAATAACTTGAATCTTTCCTGAGAAAATGAAACTTAAGACATATGATAAGTCTATCTTATGGGGATAACTAACAAAGCTTGATCTTGATTGGTGCCCTGGCAAAAATTTGAAGTATTGGTTAAACTAACTCAAAACTTCATCATTGGACTCAGGTGTTAGTCATATAATTGTATAATTTTATAACAAGCCACCATGATTTGAAAAAAACTTCCTAACAATACATGTTTTAGTTTTAATCTACTAACTGTCAGAAAGAATGATCAAACTGTTAAACAAAAAATGATAACTTTAAGATATCTGCCTCCTTAATGGTGTCAGACATTGAAAGTTGCACCATTTATCTGTGGTAAAGATAAAAATTATCTGTGAGTAATTTTGCACTTTAAAATCACCATTATTGTAAGTCATCCTAACTGCACTCCATTACAGTTGTTCACTATACTTAAAGTCCGCTTTGCTTTTGAGTTCTCAGCTTCACTCTTTATCAGTTGTCTTCACAAAACAATTATGTCTAATTATATTGAGAGTTAGGGTATTAGTATGGCAAGAAACTACAATTGAATCATGAATCATTCATGGTATAATCTGAGATCATTAGAAACAGGATTCCTTCAAAATAATACTTTCAAATAAGAGATAATACTACGGAATGCTTGATAGAGGGGAACATCTGGGAAAATTTCTTTAAATTAAAACTAAAAGTATCTTAATAGTTCCATGATTAATAACTTCTAAAGAGTTGACTGGGATTAAGATATTTGAATATCAAAATACAAATACTTGATTACGTTATTTGATAATTAAAAAAAAACACTTTCTTATTTTAGTCGAACTTTGTAATTATCTCCTGATATTTCATAGTTCCATGCAGATCTTTCAGTCATTGCGATTTCTAAAAAAAAAAAAGCATACGTACTCATACATATATAAAGATAGGTGTCTTATCTACTCAGGATTAGGTCAAATTTTCTAGGTTCAAAAATCAAACTCTCATTACCGATGTTTCGGTTTTATTTTAAAACCTTTTTTCATAGGCTGAAGTAAGAATTTTTTGACTAAGAAAATGAAATTTACATTATTAAAAGGAACAACAATCTTAACCGAACAAAACCTTAGTCTAGACAGTCTAACTAGTGCAAGGTTTTGTCCTTCATTTTAATGATGTAAATTTCATTTTCTTAGTCAAAAAATTCTTACTTCTGTCTATGAAAAAGGTTTTTTAAAATAAAACCGAAACGTCGGCAATGAGAGTTTGATTTTTGAACCTAGAAAATTTTACCAAATCCCAATTAGATAATACATCTATTCTATCAAACGGTCGATATATTATTAAATCTGTTATATATAAAGATACATAAATTGGTTGGGTTTTTGATTCTGACGAAGACCACTTGTTGTGGTTGAAAGTTCCTACTATTTTCTCCCTGATTATAAATAGTTTGGTTTGATTATAGACATACATATTCATTGTTTATTAATGTAGACATGCTTTTATAAAAAGGTGAATTGAGTGGATTGGTTCATACCGTCGGATGGTATCGTGGAAATCTACGTCCCTGGAAATGAAGCTTTGCAGAGACCACCACCACCATAGCAAGTAGCAGATAAATTACCTGGAAAAAAACAATCAGCTGTTGTATACAATTCCATCAACTAACTATTTATAATCACAAAAAAACATTCAATATCAATAGCCACTATACGTTAATATTGATAGGACATTTTCAAAAAACTTTATTGAAAACTAGTAAAAATAAACTGTAACACCAATGTAACGTATGGAGAATAAAGAAAATATAAAAAAATAAAAGTTAAAAAAGGTAAAAAATTATAAAAGGTTGATTACTAAATATTCCGCTTTCATCAAATGTTTATGATTTTCATGTTTGATGTCACTGTGAGATGCAGAAATTTAGTAAGCAGATTAGTGTACTTTCTGTCCTTAGGTGATAATCCATTTGATAATGTGATATCTACCCTCATAAATTTTAGTTTAAATATCAACTCATTATGGTTTCTAAATGGTTTAAACTGGTTCAAAAATTCAAACAAATATGGTATTCAAATTTCCACAGTAAATTTATATGAATTAGTTTAATTTTAAAGTTTAATCGTATACTACTTTTTGTTAATTAAAATTTTGAATTTGTTTAATCTTAAAAAACTGCATTCATAAATAAACTTTTTTTATTAATCATTACATTAAATTAATCATAACTTTAAAGGCAATTTCTTTAAACACTAAATACTATATGTTTATTATTTTCATTTTTCTTAAATATAAAATGTGGTGATATGAAAACATCAATATCACAGTATCAAATTTTGATGTCGATTTTTCACCAGAAATACTGTATCGTGTGAGTGTATGGGCGTCTATGTTGTGTGGTGTTGTGTTATGTGTGCGTATGTGTATGGGGTCTTGAGGTGCGATGAGAGAGAGCGAGTGTCTGTCTGTGTTTTATGTAAGTTTGTGAGTGAATAGGATACATCAAAATGCAAAATATTTATTATTACGAAATGTCAATGTGTGTTCTCTGGGATACTTAAACTTAAAAAAAAACTTGTTGTTTTAGTATTTGACAGCTATCTGTACATACAATTTTCTTTAAATTAGTATTAGTACTTGTTTCTCTTTTGTTGATATTTAATACATACAGTGTACACACCGTGTAAAAATGGTCTTTTTGGTAGAAAAGTTCTAAAAGAATAGAAGAAAAAGAAAGGTACAAAACAGAATCTGTTCTTAATAGAGAATAAAAAAATGTATTAGTTGATATAAATTTTAAACAAAAAACAGTAAAATATCGGTAAAAAAATTGATTTGATATGTTGAATTCTTAATGTAACTTTTAATATGATTATCAATTTATTAATACAATTTTTGGGAACTGAAGTTCACTGGTGAAGGGTAATTTACAGAAAACAACTCTAGCTGATACATTTTTTTTTTTTAAACTAGTTGTAATGCATGTTACAAAGATTCAACAATTCTACTAATTCTCAATTCAAAAAGTTAAACGAAATTTGATCCTTTCCTCTGATTTCAATGAGTTTGAAGGGGAAAACAGGACCGGTAAACAAACCCTTAATACTAATTAACATAAGGAAAAGAAACTGATAGAAGTTGTAAAAACAGTTTCAAATAACTCGTGAGTTATCTAAACATGTTTAGATTGTTACAAACAGTCAAGATTTAGTGTTTTTGCATTTGTTTTAGTATGTTTCTTTTTTGCTTCCTCTCAAATTCTCCAGGATTATTGTAACTTGGAAATCAATAGTAAGGAGTAAAGACAATACTTCAAGTGAATATCAAAATGAACAGTATTTATAGCAAGTATTATTATATCTCTATACCTTATTGACAAGTGTAAATAGAGGTTAAACGGCACTTTAATTGTTAAATTATTATAACTGAATCAATTTATTTGTTATTAGGTGAATGAAAGTTGTGTGCCGTCTGGCAACAGATTTTGTGCTCATAGAACTCACAATAGAACCTCTAACAAACGATCTATTAAAAATAAACTACATCAATCAGTATGAATGATATTTGTCATGAAATTATTGTTTTTTTAACAATCACAGTTATCATATCTGAACTGTTCAAAACATGAAGAAATTTCTCTGGTTTGAATTGACAAGAGAAAGATAATGATTAAAGAACAAGGGTCAGCTCGGAGAGAATTCTTTCTCACGACTGCAAAATTACAGAACTACACCTAATTCAAGAACTGAATTCTGTCATGAAATGCAAGCAAGCATGCTTCATCTCAGACTCAGTCATGGTAGGAATGCATCGCAGAGTGTCCTAGAAATTATTGTTAGAAAGTTTGGGCCTTAAAAAAAATTATGATAGTATTATTAAATGACAATCTAAAAAGAAATGTGGGAGTCAAAAGCTGATTTTTCTACTAAATGGCCTAAAGGCTAACTGGATTATAAATTATCTGCTCTGAATATATATATATATAAGATTTTATATAAACACTTGAAATAACTATCAATGATCAAACCACAATATGAAATGAAAAAAAAAGACAAACGTCTTTCAACCGTAACAAGCGATCTTCGTCAGAGTCAATAAAGGTTTTTGACTCTAACGAAGACTGCTTGTTACGTTTGAAAGATCTCAGTCTTTTTTTTTCTATTTCATAGTGTGGTTTGATCATTGATATTATATATATATATATAACAGATTCAATAATATATCGACCGTTAGATAGAATAGGTGTGTTCTCTAATCGGGGTTCGGTCAATTTTCCAGGATAAAAAATCAAACTCTCGTTGCCAACGTTTCGGTTTTATTTAAAACCTTTTTCATAAGCAGAAGTAAGAATTTTTTAACTAAAAAAATGAAATTTACATTATTTAAAGGAACAACAATGTTAACCGGACAAAAATTTCGACTAGACTAAAGATGTATATAAAGTTAGTCAGAATAAAAGTTTTTTTTTTTAATGTTACAGATTTACATATAGTTCTTTTAGCTCAAGTTCATTAGTTAAAAAACTGCATGTAGAAGTAAAGTTCAATCAATGTGTTTTCTACCATTACACTTATTTATTGTGTGAATAAATAAGCATTATAAAAAAATGGTTATAATGTTTTAATGGATATAATAACGTCATGTTCATAAGTTGGGCTTATTCATTCATTGATTGAAAAGTAAAAATAATATGAGTTATGTTGGAAATGTTAACGCTTTTCTTGTCACATCGAAACTTTTTTCCTTATATTGGCTGATGACAGGGCAAAGCCACATCCGGTCGAGATAATAAGAGACAATGGATCTAAGTGGCTCACTGCCGTTGTGGATCACTGATGGCTAACTTCAACAGTGTGAACGTCCTCCTTGGAGGTTATAACAACCAAGATTCTACAGCTTCAATATAAATCTGCCTTTTTGCTTATTTTACTGGCCAGGAAAAAACTTGTAAACACAAGCAATATGTTCAGTGTCCCTGTTTTGGGTATTCGATGATATCTCAACGAATAGACTTACTTAAATGGTAAATACTAACATTATATTCTTATATAAAAATCTACTTATATTCAAAATAAATAAATATATGTATAATTAAAGTTTGTCAGAACTTGGTCAGTTCTTCAGGTTCAAATTAAACTCACATTGCCAACGTTTCGGTTTTTATTTTAAACCAGTTAATTTTTGAAACAGAAAAACTAAGTATTACATTAATGATTATTTTACAAAGAAAAATAGTTTGTCGATTTTAACAACTGTCTAGTTTGAATGAACATAAGACACTGTGTCATGTATCATACATGATACAATATGTTTTTTTTCTTTTCCTGATGTTTTTATACATTTTGATACTTGCCTGTGAGTCAATTGAAGTTGCATAAAAAAAAATATGATAAAACTTCTTTTGGATAACACATATTTACATGCCTATATCTATATTCTAATTCTCTTTTATTTTAAGTTATAAAGTTTCGACGTTGTCTCCCTTGTCCCCCAAAAAAACTGATAGCTTTTTTTTAATATAAATAAAAGACATTATTTGTTTTCTTGTAACATATGCATTTGTCAACATATGCATGTTGACTTTCACAGTGCTTGTGTCAGTACAGAAAAAAATAAATGAAACTATGAAATTAGAAAAGTGATATTAGTGATATTTATTGCGTTAGGATAATAAATAAAAGATTATTAAAAACTCTTCAAGATAAAGCTCTCCTTCTAGAAGATAAGAACCACCAACCGACAACTAACAGGCCTGCATTGCAGTTTACAAACACCCAGCATTTTACTTAAAACCTGTAATCAAAAATGTAGTGTATAATGTATGATTCCATTATTATTGCATATTATAAAAGTAATCCACCTAAGGAATGCTGGATAAATCAGCTAATTATATAAAAAAAAAATATTCCCTTTGGTACCTGTTAGCGTAACCTGTAATGTCGGAGTTGAGGTACTCTCAACAATAACCATGGTAGTTCGTGTCTTTTGCAAAATGAATTTATTAAATCTTTAAATGGATTACACTACTCAATAACATTAAAAGTAGAAATAAAATGTTGATAATACTTTAACAACTAGTAAACCACCTGTGAAAACAAGAAGAAAGAGCATCTTTCCGTCTTCGTCCTATGTCGACATCTTAAAAATAACTTGTAAAACTTTTTCAACATTATCCAATTGTTTTATCAAGTTTTTTTTTTTTAAAGAAATCATATGTTCAAGATTAATTTTTGAGTAGATTTATAAGACACAAGTATTAATAGGATGTCATAAAAGAAAAGAGTTCCCACTAAGAGTGGTTAATTTAGGTTTATGAGAGACATAATGAAAGGCTGTTGAGGAATGCAGTGGCATGAATAATTCCGTTGATAATGACACGAGAGGGTTGGGGCCTCTAATAATCAGCACTTTGCTACCGTTTACTTGTTAAGTCAACAGTCCTCACGCAGCCAGTTCTATCGGCCAGGCGTACAAGTCTCCCACAGACCCCTCCGCTCTCATCCTATCTGATTCTTCCTAGTGCTTGAGGAAATCCCATCAAGAAGATAACGGATGCAATTCCACACAGAATGAGCCAATTCAAAGCGAATTATGCAAATTTTCTTTACAATCACAAGTGCTTCAAGAATAATTCCGATACTATTTAATTCAAAGTGGAAATCATAAAATATTACGAAATAATGATTATTCTGGATTATTCCTTTGATATGCAGATGTATGCATGTTATAAATTAAAATTTTTAGTAACTTTAATATTTTCTATTATTTTATCTAGAACACAACATGGAAAATTATATATAAGATAAACTATTGAAAATGTTTTGATATTTAATCAGTTGTTTGAAATAAGATTATCTATAAATATAAACTAAAAAAATCTGGAGTGGCCTACACTCTACTTTACTATAAGTAACTCAATGTCAAATTTCTTGAGTATATAAAACATAACGTATCATTTAAGCATAACATAAATATCTAAATGGGATATAATTATTAGCATTGCATTCGTGAGGTAGTACAGATAGTGATTGAAGGACATATCAATTTATAAACTTATTTTTGTACATCACAAATAATTTATTATTTGGAAATAATTTCATTAGTATAACTACAGCAGTAATAACATTTTTGAAAAACCAATGTGAACATTTCTTGAAACGAAATATTATCCTACAAGAGAACATGGCTATTGTTCAAATAGCCAGTAGATTTCTTACATTGTTTACTTGACATCCTTCTACATTGAATATTAATGTAAAATTTTCAAATTTGAAACAGAAAAATACCATTTTTTTCTCTGAAAAACATCTTAAACAGCAAAGAAAATGTTGTTTTAAGGTGATTTATAATTAAAGATGTACGATAATTCATTTATTAATCTCTAAACGAAAGATTTCAATTTTGAATTATCTTTTACATTTTTGGTTTTTAACAGAATTATTATACTGGGAATTTTATGGCTTCTTAGTATTTAATAAGATCATTTTCCTTCCCCTTTGTCAAATAACATATATACGAATTTTTTTTTATTGAGTGTTATCATTTACCTGCACATATTATTCCTCTTACATCTCATATAAGTCAATAAACGTTTTAAATTGTTCCTTTATAAATATCAATTTTATATCAGTGGATTTGCTCAAAAAATTTCTAAGTCAATGTAAAAAAGTAAAAAAATATAAAAAATTCGACAAGTATTGCAGGTGATCTCTTAGTCTAGGATAAACAAAGAGTTTTTATATCGTTATTGCTCTTTCCCGTAATTAAAACTTTATGAATTTTTTTTTATGAACTGCTAATTTTTTGTTCCATTTTTGGTCAAATTTTTATTGTTTTTTAATGAGTAGTTTAGCGTCAAAAAAAATTTTCTGAAAACAGAAATCGTACTGTAACGCCGCATTAGCGAATGTAATTTTGAAAAAAAATATCTTAACTCATTCTACACATGATGTTCTATTTATAGGCATAGTTTCATTCTTGTCCGTCAAACAGTATGGCCTGTATCGCTCTCACAAGGTTTGAGATTGAATTATAAGTCAAAATTTGTACATTTTATTGAAAAAAAAATATTTCCCGTTGTTTTAAAATTCTGAATATATTTTTCGTTTGTTCCATTTGTAACCTCAAAGTTAATGTCAAAATTTCAAAACTCTAGGGTTATCAGTTTAAGAGAAATAAATGTTTAAAAAAAAACGGTTTTTGGCAAAAGAAGTGACTTTCCCATCATGCATAATTCTTCCCAAACAATAGGGATCTTCCTCCCTATGAGGCCCATTTTGGTGTAAAATATCAACTTGATCCATCAAAGATTCTGGACCGTAGCGTGGTAACAAGCAATGCTAACACACGCACCCACCCACCCACGCACCCACCCACACACACACAGACATCAACGTAAAAACGTCATAAAACGACTTCTGGGACCTCAAAACATGTAATTCCGTCAAAATCTCGAGATCGAATTTTTTCACGATCACTATACTTTACTTATAGTAAAGTAAAAAATTTTTAAGGAAACAGGATACCAAAGACAAAGTTTTTCTCATAATTTACTTTAATTTTGAAATCTTGCTTTAATATATGAAAATTTTGACTTTCAAATTATGAATATACCACACATCTTAAAAACACTGAACACATTATTATTATTATTTAAATATTATTTACTTGACCTAATGCATTACATAAAATAAGTAAGTTATATTAAAGTATAAAAATTAAATTTATATTATCAAATAAATATTTTTTGATAGTTGAAACCACAAATTAAGAAAAGAATGGATCCCTAATTAAATTCACTATTTTAAACCTCCATCCCCAGTTATACCCATATTTCATGTTAATATCTAAAAATAAATTATATTATTCAACATGTTTTTTTAAAAAAATGTAGCCATACTTAAAAGATGACTGATTTACAAAAATTAAACTCATTGCTTCCCGACTAGGAGACAAATAACCTCGCTTTAACTGAGACAACGACCTCAGACAGGTACGTCATTTACCTATGCAGTCACTCTTCCCCTTTATTACCCCTCATGAAAAGAATTCTGCAGACTGTGAGCTGCCTTTGAGTTATCTCCTTCATCACTGGTCACACGGCTGGATTTGAATAATCCTCTTCAAATCTTCACCACCTTTTTTCCTTAACATGAAAAAGTGCTAGAGAATAGTAATTTTTTTTCAAATTAACTTATCACATACTTGAAAATAGCACTAACCGAACACGAATTCATGAAATGAAAAGTTTATAAAATACCATCAATATAAGAAAACATTTAGAGTGGCCTACATACTCAAGTTTACTATAAGTGAACTTAATAACAAACTCGTTGATAAGTTATTAATTTTAGAATGTAATTTAATATGTCAACACGTATGATATACGTGTGGACGTAATATCATACCCTTGTAAAGTATTGTCAAATTATATAATCAATTTAATGATTTTATTTTTTTTAAGTATGTATATCTGGTTTATTAGGTACAAAAAAATTGTACATGTAAAAATTTGTAGATTTAGAACAATCTAAATTTGACTTGTAAATTTATTATTATACTTACATGTAAGTAAATATAATTGTATGTAATATAAATATTTACATTATATGTAAATATAATATTAATATAATTAAGTCCCATCGGACTCGTCCTCACCGCTTTCCTTGCCTGGTCTATCGTGCGTTCCCTTTGTAGTTTCTAAAATCAACGCTAGATTTTAAGTTCTTTAGCCAATGTCATAATTGTACTTTGAGAAGTATTTGCCTCATATATTGGTTTTAGTTATGATTTGCCATAAATTTTATGCTGTTAAAGGCAATTGTATAGCGATCACTTGGGATGTATTCTATATTTTTGCTTTTTCCATGCAGAGTTTGGATTATTCGTATGGAGGTGATTTCAGCTTGAACAAATTTTCTTTACAAATGTAATACCTGTTGGATTAAGCTTATTTTGACTTAATTAGATCTTGTTATTCTAGCCGACTTTTACGTGTTTTCATCTTATCCGTTGTTATCTTTATTCATCTTATCCGTTGTTATCTTTATTCATCTTATTAGTTGTATCCATGAGGAAGCTAGTGGGTAAGGGTCCAGACTGCAGAAGGTTTATTTTGGGTTAAACCTTTTCCGACTTGTTTACCGCCTCATTCTCGTGCTCTCCCCTGTGTCCAGGTAAACTTTTTCTAACTGATCAGATTCTTAAGAGATATCAGATCATTAAAAACTGATTTTTAATTAACAATCACATAGTTCAAAGCCTATTATTTACCCTGACGATCTCATTAACAGTATATTCTCAAATACTACAAAACAGACTTTGCAGACCTCAAAACATGTAAACCTGTTAAAATTTTGAGATTGAAGTTTTTTTTATTATTACTATAGTACGCCTGTACTAAAGTAATATATCGCTACACTTCAACTTCTAGACGTCTAGAATCAACAATGTATTAATGATTTAAAAAGGATAAAAATCATTTCCGCATGTGACAGTACTCAAACAAATATTTTAATCCAACTTTATTGGAAAGACACTAATAAGAAAAAATGATATTATTAAATAGTAATAAACATTCCAGCTAATTGGAAAAAATGTAGACCTTTAATTAAGGAATAGAGTGTCGAAAAAGTTCTGCCTTCCTTATTATGAATACAATTAAAAATATGCATTATGTATGCTTATATATGCTGTATATGTAAAAATATCAGCAATTATTTGTCAATAAACACTTTTGACTGAACGAGTCAATTAACACATGGTTAATTGTCCATACAGTGTTGTGTGTGTTTACTGCAAATACTGCTATGGTTATTAGCTTCTATACCGTCACACGAGTCACTTCCAGCAACATTTCAACATTAATATTTATACGTTTATAGTGAAATGTTCTCTAGATTGTTAAATCAAGCCACAGAGACAATATTTTAGCAAAACGATTTGAGTAGATTATTTTCCTCCAGATTACAATGGAAGTCGAAATTTGTTTTATAAATAACATATTTCAGTTAAAACAATCCTTTTTTATTTGTTTTTGTCCATGTTGTTACACACAAACATATATAAATATATTTAAGGTTTTAGTTAACCTTCCAGTTCCAAATAAGGCTCAAATTTTTGATATTTCGATTTTATTTAACATTTTTTTCATAGATCTATAGAATAGATAAATAAATTATTAAATAATATATTGCCATTTATATTTATCAAATTGTCTATCTTTATTCAGTTATGTTTTCTTGGCTTTATTTGAACTGCCTTTTAATTAATTTATGTTTTTATTTTTAATTTTTGTGTAGTTATTTGGATTTAGCTCATTTTTATTCCCTTGCTGCACAGTAGAATAGCATTTCTATCTAAAGAACACAGGTGCCAAAATATCTTAGACAGTCTTCTTTGTAACTGTCTATGCTCTTTATCCAATATATATTTACATCCACTATAAAATAGGAAAGACGATCCAAACTGGACATGTACAAGTTCCAGTTTGAAGAAGAGATCACACAGAATAACATAACAAACTTACTAACTCAATTTTTTTGAAAATAGAGAGGGAGACCAAGCACTCTGGATACCTGGCGTTGCGTTATATATATATAATATATATATATGAACAAAACCACAATATGAAATGGAAAAAAAAAGACTAAGGTCTCTCAGCTGTAACACGTAGTCTTCGTCAGAGTTAAAAACCCAACTGAAACCCAGTGTGGTTTGATCATTAATTGTTATTTCACGTGTTTATGTGAAATCTTGTATATATATAAACGTGGTGTCACTTCGTGTCGGTTGGTGGACACCTAACCGACGGCGTAATAGCCAAAATGATCGATAATAGTAAGTATTAGTCTCTTTTTTGTTTTCTTATGATAACTTTAATTATATGGATATATGTATATATATATATATATATATATATATATTTATAATTATTATTATTATTATTATTAAGAAAACGGTTCACAAAAAGGACACAAACGTTTCAAAGTAAACTATAACTACACTATAGCGTTTCTATCTCTCTTCTTGTTGATGGTTAAACATAAAATTAGAGACTCTATGTGTGTTTTTCTATTTACTATGTAACTGTAGTTACTCTGAAAAATGTATATATATATATAATGTAAATTTTAAATTAAGGGATATAAAGAAATGACAGACACTCATGTTTGTCCATAATTTTGGTAATCTTAGAAGAGTAATAGATAACAAAAGGGTGAATTATATTTAAATTATACATAAAAAAAATTACAGTCAATATGTAAAATAAAACTCAATATCTAAACCACAGTAAGAAACTCAGAGATGGGTCTGTGATCTTTTGACCGGGTAACGGTCTTCATCAGGGTCACATGATAATATGTCATTAGTCACACGATCAGCTCATCGTGTGAGTTTAAAGGGACAGTTACTTGGTCAAAAAATTGTAGTACTGTTTAATATATATATATATAATCAAACCACAATAAGAAATTGGAAAACAAGACTAAGATCTTTCAACCGTAACAAGCGGTCTTCGTCAGAGTCAAAAACCCAACTCCCAACTCTGACGAAGACCGCTTGTTATGGTTAAAACATCTTAGTCTTGTTTTCCCATTTCTTATTGTGGTTTGATCATTGATTGTTGTTTCACGTGTTTATGTGAAATCTTTTATATGATTATATATATATATATATATATACACTTGATATACATATATATTTTCTAAAATTTTAGGCTTCTTTAAGTTGTATAAAGAAACATGAATGAAAAAGAAATACTTGGATTCAAATTCTATATGTCGACTCTTTAAATTGTCCTCCTCAGGAAAGGAAGTCGAGTGGCGAGAAGACGAAAGCAAATTCTGTATATAATAGTATAGAGAAAATCAAGGTGTTTCACCTTACGCACAAGTGAGGTGCGTTTTGAATAGGTTATGTTGTCAAATTGAAACTGAAATATTCCTCGTGAAGAAAATTACATCAAGGCGAAGAAGTTTACAATAATCTCTTGGATAACACAAATCTAATATTTAGCTTACTTTTTTAGAATTTAAATACATTAAACAAAGAACTGCAAAAATAAATTATTGCTCGTAAATCAATATAATATATATATATGTGTTTTTCAACGCTTCTGTGCTGTAGGAACAAAACAGAAGAAATAAAATAACAATCTTGCTAAAGTTACGGGTGTTTTTGCAGGATTACTAACGGCTTGATTATGATACATCAAGAACACAGCTCCAAGCCCTTGTACCGAACTCGTAAAGCGGTTCTTTGATTGCTTTCAGATCTTGATTCACATGGTTCTGATTGGGCTGGAATCTCTCCAACTGTAAAATCGCTTATGTGCCAGGGAAACAAGACGTAGAGTTTCTTGAAAACCGACCCTAACAATAAAGCACGAATTCAATTCGAAAATACCCAAGATGTATTTTATTTTGCATGTCCAAGCACTCTGATACATGCTTACTAAATTGCCCATGAGAAAGCAATCAAAACCCAATCTTGCCTTTGCCATTACTTATTTTTCAGAACAAGGATCTTCTACTATACTTAGTTTAAAAGCAAAACATAGAATCAACTTTAAGCGGAGGACGTTACTTTCATTGATATGGAATTAATAGTGTTCTGTATTTAATGATATTACATCGAAAATAGGACAAAAACATGAGAGTGATTAATCAATAATGATCATTCTAGAATGTTTTATATCTGAAATATAAATTTAGCTTATGTTAATTAATTTAACAAAATTATCCGGCATTCCCGGATAATATTCATTACACCAGTGTATGAATAAGATGGTTTTATCAATTTTTAATGCAATGAATAATAGGAATACCATTTTTTACTAAAAAAAATAGAATAGTTCAATTTCTAACAATTGCTTTTAATAAGGTTACAATTTCTAACTTTACAAATAAAATAAATAATGATTTATTAAACGTTTAAATAATGATAACAATGGTATATTATATTAAATAATATATATTAAATATATAATATTAAATAATAATCATATACTAAACTAGATATGAATAAATCAAATAGTTTCTTAGTAAATTAGTGCACTTAGTGAATCTCTCAAACCTAAATTCTATTAAAATATTCCTCTAGATCTTAAATTTAGATCTTTATTATATTATTATCTTCATTATCTTTATTTTATTATCTGAAACTTTTTGATATATAAACAACATGGAAAAATCCATTCACAATTGCATACAAGTGAAATAACTTAACTTCGATTTTTCTTTTTAACATTTTTTGGTATATCCCATTAATGCAAGTTCTCAAAATGTAAGTTACCAATCATTGAAGTTCTTCTATAATCTGTCTTCAGTTAGCCATGTTAAGTACATCAATTTCCATGATATCAACAACTCCAAACCGTTTGCATCATCGGTAATGTGAGCAACTTTACTTTTACTATGTGCTAAATCAAAAATAAACCATACTTTAATGCCTTATACTACATGAATATTCGAAAGCGCTTAGAAATTTTTCCTTTGCTGTTACCATTTTTAGTGACTGATTTGCAAATATATATACTGATTTGCAAATATATTTATATTAAAAAACTGCAAATGCTATCATCTATGTATTAATTCATTCCCATACATGTATATATTATTTAAAATAAAAAAATCAAATGAACAGAATATTTAACATAAATAGAAATATTAATGAACAATTTTAAAAATAAAAAGAGTAGTTTATGAAATTTTAATGCCATATATAGTCCTCCAAAAATTTAGAAAGTTTTAGATTTCAATTATTTATTAGATTATATTCATGATAAAATAATACATTTTCTAATTGCAACCATGATTATTTAATAACAAAAAAAAATTTATTCATAGGGATTAGTTTTTTTTTCATTTTTTTTTCTGTTAATTAAAATCTCAAGCTAACCTTTAAACACGGCCATCTATCCATGCAAATAGTTAATATTATTAAATTCTGTTCCTGCCCTGCATGTGTATGTTTTCATACTTTTTATTTCTTTTTTAAGAAATGCTTTTCTACAAGTAATTAAAGAAGAATTTTTATCAAACACATTATTTTATCATTTAAAACAAAAATTCTGCTTTTGATATTCATTTAATTTTGATAAAAATTCTGATATTAATTTAAAATAGTTTCTTTTTTGGTAATGGTATGAAAATAATTGGTAAATATTAAAATCATTTAAAATATGTAATGAAATATATGTTAATACGAAAAGTTGGATTTACAACTCTGGAATATCTTTGTATTATCAAAAAAAAAAAAAAAAAAAAAAATAAGTCCGGGATTATGATGTTCTAAATGATTGTTAAATCTCCCAAAAGTAATTTATATATTGTTGTGATGGGAAGAAAAGGCAAATTGATTATAACGGGAGGTTATTATTAAAGCAGATAAACCAGTGATTATTTATTCCTATAAAATATAAAACTTTTACAATTTTTGTTTTTGGTTTTAATTAAATTATGTTAAATGAAATAAACAAATGTTGGTAGCTAATTTAATATATGTTATATTGATAAATTAATGAGTTGTTATTAGAAAACTATTTATGAAGGTAAAGCCCAGTAGATATGAAGGAAGTCCAAATTAACTTGAGCGTATTGCGTTGTTTGTATGGTATCTCTTGATTAATGTTCATCAGTGAAAATACCGATCGTTAACTGAATGGATTATATTTGAGGGAAAAAAACTTGATTATTCTTACAATAAAATCTCTTATTGTAAGAAATATCAATAAAGATAAACGAAGAAGGGGCTGAATATTGGATTTTGTAGATACTGGAATGTCAATCCATTTGGGAAAAAAATGTCTTCCAAGCAGAAAGAGGAAGAGAAAATCTGATATAAGCGGGTAATTCAAGCTGTAATGCAAAATCAGATGGAAGAAATTACATCAAAATATTCGAATTATTTTAAAAATATATGCATCTTATATTTTGATTTTCAAAACAGGCTTCTTTTAGGTCATCTTTTACATCTTTGAAACAATGTAAAAACGCCATACTTGCACAGTAAAAATAAATGACCCCTGTCCGACTTAAGAATTTCATGCAACAGTGGACTCGCCTTGCATGGTAACAACTCTGGTCGATTTAATAATCTATAGGTCGCCGTCTCTTTCTCTTCTTTGAAGTTTTTTTACTCCTCTACCTACAGACAGATATATCTCAGTGCATCCAATTTTATACAATATCAATACGCCTTTACTTTATGGACTTAAAAAAGTATTTATTGCATATTCTGTTGGCCAATCAATCCATAATTTAAAAGCAAACATAAGTAAGTAACACTTTTCTACTTTACGAGTAGAAAAGTAGTCGTAGTAGTAGTCGTAGTTGCGACTAGCACTTTTCTACTTTAGTTGCAACTAACACTTTTCTACTTTAGTTGCAACTAACACTTTTCTACTTTAGTTGCGACTAACACTTTTCTACTTTAGTTGCGACTAACACTTTTCTACTTTAGTTGCGACTAACACTTTTCTTCTGAACAATCAAACTTGAGACATTTTTCACTATTATCTCCAACCATATAGAATATTGTAAAAATAAAATTTTAACACTATATGATCAACAACTGAAAAAGAATAAATGGAAAGATATTGTTAATGTAAAATATGTTAGTAATTTTATTAGGAAAATATACCGTCTTACCTATATTTGCAGCTGTTAACTCAACCGCTTTCAGACATAATCTACCATCAAGAGTATATTGAGCAAGTCAACTTATGAAGTAATTGTACTAGGCAAGATGATATAGGTCTCTGATATAAAAAAAAAACTTTCAGTAGTGTCATATAATAATATTAACTACTCTTCCTGTTCACCAACATTGTCCTAAAACACTTTCGTACGTAAAACAGTAAAACTCACACACACACAACACACACACACACACACACACAAACACAAACACTCTCATAAACTTTCGTTTCCCTATCTACTTATGTAAATATTAATGAAGAAAAGAATTATATTTCATTGTACAAACAAATCTCTTATTTACATTTCACATTCATCATGTTTTAATGTTTACACACCAACTGTAGATTTTGCGAAAACATAGCAAAGGCTTTAGTTACGAGTAAATTACCAAACTGTTGACTGTTCTTTTGCAATGGAGACTGACCAGATCTCTAATAACGGGATTGTCATAGTCTGAAAGACCCCAAGTGATATAGCCTAAAAGGCTTAGACACGCTAAAATCAAAACAGGTCTGAAAGTCCCAAATTCAATAACTTTAAGATTTACATATTAAGGTCCATAGTTTATTTAAAATATTATTCATTACTCTATTATAAAATAACAAATATTTCAATTTGAGTAAAATCAAAGATTATTGCTTTCTAATTAATAAAATTGTTTGATTACAGAAATTATGATTTATTGTTTACTTTTGCTTGTCCAACCATTTTATATAATTATTAATCAAGTAAGTAGTTTATCAGAGTGAGTAAAATGATCGTTTGTTTACATTTTGCATTCATAAAATTATAATATTCATAACTGGAACGTACTTTAAGTAAAAGGCAAAATGTTAGGGGTAAATTAAATGTTATTCAATTTTGAAGTATAAGACTGAAGAACGAGCAATAAATATTCATTGAACGAGATTTTTATTCGGTTGAGAAACCAAGCGTCAAATGGCAGTGCTCTTAGGACTGTTCTTGATTTGCTGCGAAATTAAACTCAGTTAACTGGACATGAAGATTAAATTTTATCGCAATCTAAATCGTTATGATTTACATAAACAAAAAATCATTTAGCGAAGTTACAAGTATAACAAAGGAAGTTGAAATCATAATATTGAAAAGTATTGGTTAACCCTTAAGTAAACATAAATCCTTACAAATATGGAATCAAACTTTTTGTATTAATTTACAAGTTCGAGTACTTACTTTTCTCCATAATTTTAAATATATAGTCAACTGCCTATGACGCAAAATGGTATATATGTTTAATGATAAAAACAGTTAATTAATTCTGTAAGGAACAAATTGAATATTTTTTTATAATAATTTTCTTACTGTAGCATCATGAATATTAAACGTTTTTTTGAAATTATAGAATAAACTAGTGTAATCTGATTCATGAACCAACCATGGGAACTGTTTATATTCAATGAGTGAATAGTTTGGCTTGTTTATAACTACGATGACCCATTTCTTTTAATTATATTGTCTTGTTGTAACGTGCTATTCACCCTGATATATTTTATGTTTCAATGTTTAACTGTATTTAGTTATATCTATATGAGAAATACAAAACAAATGAAAAGCAGGATAAGTACTTCATTTGTAAGGCTTAAGAGGGACTTAAGATTGATTTTAGTTTAGATTTAAAAGGAAAAACGAAGATATATGAAGATGTTTGTAAGTAAAGAGCTACCTTAGGAGTCATGTGGAGGCCGGGCGAAGGGAAGAGGAGAGCGAAGCGAAGGAGAATGACTGGAGACGTACCCCCTCCAGGCGAGCACGAAGCTCCGGTCAGTGGGAGCGCGGCATGCCGAGCCAATTACATTCAGACCACCTAATCACACGCCCCACGCAATGCCCAACAGACAGCCTCGCCAACGAGGGCCGCCTCCTTGCAGTAATCACTCCGCGATTCATCAGTCGGCAAATCTAGACACATTTCGGGTGAGCAGCAAACTTAATCTTTAAAAACAGCCTCTTACTGGAATCTACTGGTTAGTATTTCAAACCTAATCACTCTGAAAAGATACAATAACTGAAATTAAAGAACATTAGTCATTATAACTAGGACATATCCAAAATTAGCATACTAGTTAATGGGACAAATGCAGTATATAGCAGTACTCTATATATTTTTAAGAGGCAACACTGACAAGTTTAATATGAAATAAATTTTCACCAACCTGATTCAATCAATAAAGTAGATAAACAAAAAAAAAAGCTCGTAGCCATTATGCAAATTTATTGAATGGAGAAGTAAAAAATTCTATAGATGCCCTTAGTACATCCCAACAAGAAATTCAGCTAAAAATAAAACAGACAATTTTTTAGCAAACTTTTGGTCATTAGTTATATTTTAGTGTCAAAGTGAGGACAGGTGCAGTAATATTTAAAGAACAAACCTTTCAGACTCAGATGATAGAAGGATTTTATCAGGCTGTAGTGGTTTGTTGGGGTCCGGTATCGGGTGTCCAAGACCGTGCTAATCGTCGCCTGGCTTGAGAAATCAGGTTTATTTAACCATTTCAAACTATGTGTTTAACAGAAACACCGAACAGTTATTTTAAAAATCATTCATTTTGTTTACATATACAAAAACGATTTTTACTTATAGTCATAGTTAAAATATATATGTTATATTATTAACATATAATAAAAATGTATATATATTAAAGAACCACTAGCACATATCATCTCTTTGATCTTCGATTTCATAAAAGAGAAAAAGGAATTGATTGAACTTTTTCAAATTTCGAGGGTAGATGGCATCAAGAAAAAACTGTTTTGAATAAAAGTTGTGACAATCAAACGACTAATTAGCTTCGTGTTTCCAAATTTTCTCTAAAGCCTTCTTTTTGTAAAATGTGTTGATTCGAATATTTTGATATCCATTTTGTATATGGATAGTACTATCCATTATCTAATATAAACCTTTGTGAATAGGTTATACAATTATACGCAAATACGATGTAAAATCTACTCCATACAATGCTGGTCAATATGCAACTTACGCGCTTTTTAGTTGTTAATAGCGTACACCAGGGATTATAGCCCGATAAGTCCAGGAAAAAAGTGCTAAAAAGGTCAGTGTTTATATGTAAACACTTTTGAAATACATATGGACTAATTTTTTTGAATTTTTTTAATCAACCCTTGGTTTGAAAAATTGGCCCCCTTCAAATTAGATAGACCTTCTATAATAAAAACATGATCGATATATGTATGTACTGGAAGTCCAAAACCACAAGGAATAGCCTGCAGCCTAAAATTTACGAAAGAGCACTCCAGAATGAGTTGTTAAATAGCATCTTGTAAGCATATCAGGAGTAGAAGAGATGTCTATTAACAGTAAACAGTCACTTTCAACTTCTACTCTTCATTTAAATGCCCTTAAAAGTTTTTGCCTACAACTTATTAATGTTCCAATAAAATAAGGATTAAATGTATGATCTTATACCATTGGTATTGAACTGTGCGTTGATTAACAAAAATTTATTACCATTCAATAATATTTACCTTACTTGCCACTGAAGTTATAAATTCATAATCATATTCATATTTTAATCTTTTAAAGTTCTCAAATATTGGCATCAGTTATTTAACTGATTATGTTTTAAATCTCAAAAGAATAATAATGTACATATGACAAAATAACATAGGTATCATTTATCCAAATATTTCGTTGATTAGAATAAAAGAAGAAGAATGTTTTAGCCGATGGCAAAGGTGACACCGATTGCATAACCAAACCGGTTCAGTCTTCGAAGCGTGTTCATTAGGAAGTAAAATATTCCAGCTCCGTTGAGTGAGAACAATAAAGATAAACTCTTTTGTAAAGCACACCTTTCGGATCAGACTAAACATCACAAATATTTTGATATAATATCCTATTGAAACTATTTCTGCATTTAACTCAGCTTTCGCATAGTTTAAACTCGAAAAAATGTCTATTCCTGAAATACTTCACAAGTAATATTTTTAAAAAGCTTAGCAAAAATTAGAGTTTTACTAACAACAAATTGTGTTTATTAAACTATTTTAACCATGTAAAGCTCATGTCTATATATTTCAAAATACAAACTTTTTCACTGGTTTTTATAATGTCCTAAATTTCACTTCATGGATAAAATATAAATAGAGGAAACAAATTTGGCATCTTGTCAAATTAGTAAATATTTAAATATCGGCTAAACCTTGTCTGAGTAATAAATTTAATTAACTTTTCTCATTGCTTGTTACAACTAAATTATTTGACATTAACAACTGATGGATTCTAATCCTGGAAACAAGTTTCTGATAGATAATTATATAGATATATGAAGCAGTTTTTAATTGAGCCTCATATGCGTAATTAAATCACTGACTATTAGTAAAAACTAAACAAAATATTCACTATTTTTTTAAATGATAGTTGCTTTTTTTTGTTTAATTAACCTCTTCTAAATTAACAATTGTCTGTCTTAGCTAAGAGTGAAAGGCAGAAATTAAATCTACAATATTTAAGTTGAATCATTTTTAATTCAAAAACTGCATACTACTGAACATATAAATCAAGTTGTAAAATAAATATGTAAAATAAAAATCAGTCTATAAAGCACCGTAAGAAATAGTGAAATTGGGCTAAGATTTGTTAAGCAAGATATAATCTGCATTAATGCTTTTTCTTTTCTTTTATTGTTTTTTAAAAAAACATGGACTACTTCTATACCCTTGTTCTATACCAATCTGTTAAAGTATAGTTCTTCTGACCAAATATAACTTTTTATTAATTAAATTAACGTAAATTTGTAATTTTGAGGGGGCTTTTATGATAGTTAAAAAACAGGATTGATAAAAAAAAGGAGGAAATTATTTTTTGTTTCTTGGTTATTTATAAATTACCAGTATGTAAACATGTTACCACAAGTATATGTATGATTCTGTTGTTTAAACACCGCCGTTATTTCATATTCATAATTATTACTATTGGAATATAAGATCACATTTTTTTTCCCTGCAGATATCCTTATTTTCGAATGTTTGTGTGCATGATCACAATTATTTAAACTTTAAATTTAAACTTATTTCTTTAAACACGATATAAAATGTATATACTTGTTACATCGTGTTTCTTAACATTTTAATAAATCATTATTTTCCTCTGTTTTGTAGGTCTGTGAATTTGATTTTAAATCAAATTGAAACATTAGAATTGAAACTTTTGATGCGATTTCATTCCTGTATACACTCCAGTGTGGCGGGAGGGTGGATTAATGACTGCCTGTTTACTTTTTTTTACTAAAAGTCAGTGACTTAATTAAATATATGAGGCTTAATAAAAAACTACTCCATTTATCTATAACTTGATTCCAGGATTGGAATGCATCAACTGTTAATGACAAATAATTTAGATCTAACAAGCATTAAAGATGAGAAAAGATAATTAAATTTATTACTCAGATAAGATATAGTTGGTATTTAAACAGCAGTGAGATCAATAAAAACCAGCTTTTGCAATTAGCTAGTTGTAAATTCATCGGAATCAATTTGTCAATCAGCATGAACGAATTATTTTTTGCTCTCTAGTTTTAATAATTTTTGCAAAGAAAGTTGATAATAAACATGCTTTCATTTTGAGCATTAAATGCTTGTGAACAATGAAATATCCTCCACGAAAAAATTGTTGAGAATAACAAAATTTGACACAGTTAGTTAGTTACTCTTAAAGATGAAATCCAGACGGACCCGAAACCGGTCGAGCTTTTCTGAGACTTTACGAGGTATGACGGAAAGTATTACTACTAATTCTAAAATTTACTCCGTTTGATTATTTTATAGCTGCAATTACTGCAATTTATTGCTATTTACAGCAGCACTAATAATCGGGAAGTCTTCCGTCATACATTCCTCCGTTCACAAAAAGCTCAGTCTTAAACGCATTTCTAAATTAAAAATGACTTAATAAAATGACTAAGCTTCAATCAAAACCAAACTTTCAATGCAATCTGACAAGTTAATAATGTTTTTGTACTTCGTCCGAGATTGCTTCCACTGATTCAGTCCAAAAAATGTTAAGGACATATATATCCAAAAATGTCCTCACACAAGTCATTTTTAACTTTAAAGTATACCTTACTGTCGACTTAAAACTACTGTCAAAGAAATTAGAGACAAACAGTAAAAGACCACGGATCTGGATTTGTTGACAATTTATAACATATACTAAGCACACGGATATCAACCATCGTTTTTTAGTCAAGTTTAATATTTATTATAGAAGTTAAATTTAAAACTTTTTGCTTTCATCTGCTAAACAATTGATAAGAATGTTGTACGTTTGACTTGAGTACTCTAATAAAGCAGGGACCATGATATGCTAAGAGCCCCTAGCATGACTTCCCGTCAGCTGCCGACTCCACGTGACAACGGCTGATTACAGCCAACCGTTAATAGCGATATTTATATTCTCTAGGATCCAAAATGCTATTACAACTAAATGTATTAACTAAAATGTGTTAAATACAGTAACTTATTCTCAATCAATATTTTTGGGAATTAATTTATAAAACAAAAATTCGGATATAAATTGACGAATAGGCCAACTAAATCTAATTATGTAAACATTCTGAATGATTAGTATCTCACAATTATTATAAAAAGTAACTTTCTTTGAATCCACAATCATTTAAACAAAAAAACACAACTTGAGAAGTCATAGTTTAATTATTTTTTTTCTGGTGAACAATAAAATTCCTTTCTATGGTAGGCAGTTATCTCATTTATCAAGAAATTTCCTCAAGTTGATATCTCTGTTGATATATTTCTGCTCACATCAACTGAAAGTAGTTACGTTGGTGATATATTCATAAGGATTTTTTTTATTATTTTTATTGTTTATTCTGATACCCCAGCGGGTTAAAAACGTCAATCCTTTACAGTCTTTCTGTTTGATCGGTGATTCAACATTAAGATTATAAATTTTGCCTAACTCAAGTATATTTAGAGTAGAGAACTTTAACGAGGCTCAGAACCGACGGCTTAACGTACTCTTCAAGGGACGACATACTCAGACTTATTCACCTCCCATGTGAATAAATCTAAGGCCAGATGGGTATCAATTTATGGAACCCTCGATCTACGAGTTCAGAGGCGAGTACGTTAACTACTGAGCTAACCTGGCCCAATATTCATAAGAAAAAAAAAATATAAATTATAAACATAGAAATAACTGTGCAAGTTTCTTGGTTTTTTTCTTTGTTTACCTAAATATTAATAATTTTTCCGTGGTTTGCTTCATGGTCGTTACATTTTATCTAAATTTCATCAGTTTGTTAATTCAAACAATTATAGAATTAAAAAAATTGCATAAGAGAACATTATTTTATTTTAAAATTATTTTGTCTAAATAAACGGAAAAAATATAATAAAAAGTTATATTTTTTTTGCACTTTTATGATATCTAAGTAATATTTTGGCCAATTTTTTTTAAATTTAAAATTTTAATTGCAGACAAAAAAATATATTATTAATTTACAACGAAAATTATGATAATTTTGTATATTTACATAGATGGGTCCAGCACTGCAGGTTGAGTATGGTGTGCCATATATATATATATATATATATATATATATAAATAAATATAGATAAAAGTACCGACCGTGGAATAGAAACAAAACTAAAATTTATCGGGACAATATCTGTTCTTCAGGTTCAAATTAAACTCTCATTTGAACCTGAATTCACAAAAACCGAAACGTTGACAATGAGAGTTTAATTTGAACCTGAAGAACTGACCGAGTCCCGATAAATTTTAGTTTTGTGTGTATATGTATATATATACGAGTTCAAAATTCAAGAAGAGTAACACACAGAGTAAGGAAATACACTTACAGACTCAAATTTTTGGGTAGTCCGTCTTCAGGAGAAAAGAGAAAGGGAGACCAAGCACGTTGTAGACACAACGGCAAGTAACGGGTTACCAGAAACTAGTAACGTCTACAACGTGCTTGGTCTCCCTTTCTCTTTTCTCCTGAAGACGGATTACCCAAAAATTTGAGTATGTAAGTGTGTTTCCTTACTCTGTGTGTTACTCTTCTTGAATTTTGAACTCGTATTGTGTCCAGTTTGGATCGTGTTTCGTTTAATTAAGTGATATATATATATATATATATATATATATATATATAAAGATTTCACATAAACACGTGAAATAACAATCAATGATCAAACCACAATAAGAAAATGGGAAAACAAGACTAAGATCTTTTAACCATAACAAGCGGTCTTCATCAGAGTTGGGAGTTGGGTTTTTGACTCTGACGAAGACCGCTTGTTACGGTTGAAAGATCTTAGTCTTGTTTTCCCATTTTCTTATTGTGGTTTGATCATTGATATATATATATATATATATATATATATATATATAACTCTATCGTGAGGTTGATTATCAGTTGAACATACAGCCATGCACAAAGGCTCAGATAGAATGGTCTCTATCTGCACAACTCTACTGTACAGTAACACTCGAATATTTCATTATCCTACTGGGCTATGAGTTTGACTCAGACAATGATATAGAGAAACAGGAAGTCGCACCACATGTTGGATAAAGAAAAAGAGGAGTTCAAGGCAGAGCATGTCTAGTGGTGAAAAAAAGTGTAATTCATATTAATATCATATCTGTAAACAAAAATATTGACACTAATATTTTCTTCATAAGTTGTACTTTTATTATAATTTGTAAATATTTAACTTACTTCTACAATAATAAACTGTTACTAATCAGGAACATTTTTATGCGTCTTTATTTTATGCAAAATTGTTTAACAATTTTCTCGTCTACTAAAAGAATGAGCTTGGTTGGGCGGGCTAAAACTTCATTCAATATACGAGTTATGTACAAGTTAATAAGTAGGTGCTAGTCCATTCATGAGCCGGAGGAAGTCAGTATCCCCTCAATAATGGTTTCTTCTTTGTAACAATTGGCATTGCAGAATGCAGCATTAATAACATCAATATTAAAACTGCTTCTCAGTCTATAAATATTAAATAAACTCCCCCTTCATTTGTAACTGCGACTACTGTAAGAATTTTCTCCATATGTTTGAAAGACATACTACCCCCTACGGCATAGTGTCTGTTTTACACTATTATGCTTTTGTAGTACTAAGATGCTACTGAAATTATCTTCTTATTTTTTTACATATTGTTTCTGAAATAGATAAGTAATTATTTTGGAAATATGTTTAATATTAATATAAAAAAAAATTAAAAAATAATTGGAATAGTACTATTAAATTTGATTTAACATTGATAAACCAAATCGAAATGAAGTTACTTACATGGTCCTTAGATAATCCTATGCAATGAGAATTTTGAATTTTTGGTCATATGAACGAACACTAACAAAGTTAAATAATAACTTTTTGGTGAACATTAAAAGTAGAATTTAAAGATTTGTGACTACTACAAAGTATATATTAAATTTTCTTATACAAGATAGTCTGGGGTAATGAATAGTATTTCTTTTTCTTTAGTGACAGTTATGACTATAGTACTGAGTTAATATTCAAAAACTGGAGTATAATCCAACAAACATTTAATATTTTTAACTTACTTCATCAGTGTTTTAACATTTGGAAGCACGGTTCAGAGGGAAGAACAAAAATGCAAACTAAAAAAATGCTAAAATATTAATTTTTTACGCTCTAATTCAGTTTTCACAAGACTTTGAAATTACTAATGCTATTCACATTGAAACCCACAAAGTATTAAAAAATTATAAATGCCTTACCTTTCGGACAAGTAAATATTTTAAGTGAGAAGCCTACATAGCAAGGATTAGAAAGACATAACAGCTTTTACTGCCTTATGGTGGAAATAGTGTGTCTCTTCGAGCAGACACCTGCGGGAAAAAGTCTGTTTACCAGAATGATGGCCGGGGGTCTCGTCCTTTCTTTATCAGGTTTATATTTTCTAGTTTTCTGGTACAAACTTTAGCTTACTCAGGTGGGTACTCGAAGCAGAGTTCGTGTCACTGGCTCAAACTAATTCACTCGACCTGGGGGTCACATCCTTCACTCTTTTTCTTTTCTCCTCTCCTTCTCTCATTTCTTTCAATTTTTCCCATCACTTTTTTCCCCTTTCCGTTTGATAATATTATTATATTATTATATAATATTATATTTGATAATTTCCCCTTTTTTTCCTCTCTTTGATAATAACTCTTCTTCCGTTTCTTATCCTCTTTAAAATTTCTTTTACGAAGTGAATATCAGTATTTTTAACAGACCTTGGCATGTTTTATTTAATATAGGTTGTAAAAGAGCGTCTCCGCAAGGTTTTATTATAATTTATTCATTCAGGATTCCTCATACTGGGAATACAGTTGGCTAATATGTGACTTATTTTTTATTCTGGTTTAGATTTTTTTTTATGTAGCTCAGAGTTCCACATGATGTAAAAATATCAATTAGGCCTTCTTCAATCTTTACCATTGTATAGTCGAAAATTTCTGATACATGAGCAAAATTAAAAGGGGCTTTAGACAATCTACAAAGCTTCTACAAAGAGCTTTTGCCAAATAAATTCAAATTTAAAGTGTATGATTCTTTCAAAAAGTTCTGGATAACCAAATTTAAAGTTATTCTCTAATTATGAAGAGTTTTGGATGCCTGAACAGTTTAATCTCTGTAAAAGCTGGTGATGTTTTCCTGGATATCCCGCGAAGTGACATTAATATCACAGATATAACAGTAAATCACAGAATACGGTGGCATCTCAGCTTCAGAGAACGATTTGAATAGTTGAACTGTAGAATAGTTCTACAATGTAGCAGAATCAGAAAGAAATAATGGTCATAAAGTGGCCATGGGTAGACCACATTCGCTACTCTATTATACCAAGAAATAAGGACATGTTCTTTGAGATGTGATCTGAGTTGACTGTAAACATACACTCGAAGATTTCTCACGGTCAACTGAAGTGGAAAAATAGAGTCACGTTGACGCCACCTATAAAATTTTTAAAAATATTCTTTATTAAATATATCATCATTATATAATCATATCACATTAATGATTTGATATCATCATATCTAAAAAAACAATCTGGGAAATGACTATGTAGTTCATTAACCAATTCAATTGAGAGTAAAATTTATAAAAAGTTAGTATTAATACCCAAGTGATGCAGTTATAATAAAAAAATAATCTGATTACAAACATCTGTTGAGAATAATTCATAAGAATATTGAAAGTTATACTAATTTAGGATGTAAGTACTGAAAGGTTAGGTTGTATTCAACATAAAACAATGAAGTGAAACCAGTTTTCCAGTATAGTTCAAGACATACAATTACTTAATCATGTAACTTATATCATAGAAGATATAAAGAAATTTACTATCTTCAATAAATAAAAAAAAAATTTCTTCATTTCTTTCCTGCGATAATTCAGTTTGAACAGAAATGCGTTCATCGAAAAGATGTTGCAGGTGCATTGACAACTGTAATCAGGATTAAATGGCGTGTTTGAAAACAAGTCAAACCACTGCAGTTGGGACTGAATAAGCATTCAAATAAATAGATGGCAGTATTTTTTTTTTTTTTTGACCCGATGTTTCTACAAGGAAGTTAGTAAAATTGCTTCATTATAGGCAAGTTTTGACTTGATTCCCCGGAGCGTTCATAGAAAGAGCCATTATGTGTGATGAAAGAGAGAAACAAAGCAATGGATGATGAGGACGACTGGCTAATGCGAGAGAGAGGTAGAAGGAGACTGGAAGTCGGGGAGGGCTCCCTGTAATCTGGGAGTAAGGCTGCGTGAGGACTGGTAATGGCTTTAGGCCACGCCTCGTGTCTCGGATAAACACAACCCTCTGCACCTTACCTCCTTTAATTGTTTGTAATCCTCTTTATGGCCAAAATCTGGCAAATCCATCGGAGTTTGTGGTTATCTGGCTGCAGCAAGGATTGTCTACTTCCGCCTGCAGCATACAAACAACCTAGTCTATGGTAGAAGTCTCCAAATTGCCCACGATAGAACATGAGTGCTTTACGGTGTTTCCCATCTAATTGAGATTAAATTCAAAACATTATAAGTTTATAAATCTCATTAAAAATAATTTTTAATAACTTTAATTTTATTTTACCATCGGAGAACTGATTATTATTATTAATAAAAGTAAAAATGACTGCTTTGTCATAAATAAGAAAAAAGTACCTTTCCCTTGTTTCACTATTACCTAAAAATAATGCGGTTCTTAAACACACTAAGAACTTTAAACCGGAAATTAGATGTGTTAAATTTTGCAACATGTAGATTAATTACAATACTTTTGTTAGACAATATCCATCATCCACTGGGAAACATCATAAAATACACGACTAATTTTTATTTTATTTTATAGTTTAAACATTAAATCTTCTTACAAACCTATTTACTCTTTAAATTAACTCATTAACTCATTAAATCGAGGGGTTGTTGGTCTCTAGTATGCAAACTCTGGCTAGTGGTTATATACAGTTTCATTAGTCCTGTACTGGTGGTGTCCAGCAGGGTACTGTTTAGCGCTCACACTTTCATATTTTACTTTTATGGAAAGTAAAGTTTTAAAAATAGAGGAGAAGGAACTGTCTCCACATACCTCAGAGGAATATAATGTGATAAAAATGCTTCAAATTAGTGAAGGAGTTGTTTAATCTACAATTTATCATTGTTACGAGTGATGAACAGCCTGCATCAGAAATGGATCAGAAAGCATTCCTCAAGAGCTCAAAGAAAAGGCAGTTGTTGTTATTGGGGAACAAGGTGAAAAACCTCTAAGGTCAGAGGGGTCCATGCCGCAGATGAAGAGATGGAAGTGCGATGAGGATACAAGGGCAGTCATCAGAGGCAGGTACTAGGAATAACTTTAAACTCAACTAATAACTAAGAAAGGATAAAGGGTATAAAGGTTTGTATCGTATCTGCTAATTATCTTTATATCTAAATAACAGTAGATTAGATCAGATAGATAACATGAGGCCTTGAATTTAAAAGCCATCTTTGATGGTCTAGAGGCAGCTAAGCTCAGCTTAGAGTGTAGTGGACCCAGGTGTATGTCTATATGCGATATACTAAGGGGTGGCTTCTTATTAACAACATACTTTACCCCTCCATACCTCCAAGGAAATTATAATATGCAAACATTCATAGTTTGAGCAATTTTTTCAAAATCTTTTTATTTTTGTTGCTTGTCATTATGTCATCTGATGTTTACTGCAGGTATTTTAAATTGTGAGGCTACCTTTTCACACTATGTAATTCCCAGATAAGTCAGATCAAACAGCGATACACAATTCACTTAAGATGATTTTAAACAATTTGCTCAAGAATATAGACTTTTGCATACTGGTGGTAGTGTAAAACTTTCTTAATGCAATGGAGAGGCAGATGCAGTCATTAAAATATAATTGTTAAAAACAATGAAACTCTCATCAGGTCCGTTCATTGTCAATACAGGAATACTCAGAACCTCAATACCTCAAATATATTCAAGTTCAGCTTTTCATGGTAAAGCCATGGGAGAGATACTGCCGACAAAAACTAATTCCTCAAAGCACTAATAGAATGTTTTTATCAACGAAACAGGAAAATACCATCAGAAAACCATTTTTTATCAAAGAATATTGATAATTGGCCTTAAATAGAGTCGTTATACCTAGGTGTGATACTAGGTCTTATTACATTAAGTGTGAAGTAAAAATGGTATTAAAAGACGATTTCCATATTAAAAGAGTAAAAAGAGAGAGAATGAACAAAACAAGTGGAGAAGTTTTCATTGAAGAATTGGTTCAGAAGGAAGCACATAATGGAAGTCACAAACAAGGGTAAAAAAGTAAGTGTCAAAAAAAAAATGGGAAATCACTAACTTTGGCCGAGTTGTAAGGCCACCGAACAGATTAGATTTGTAGTGATCAATTTTTTTTTTTAATCACGCCAGCAAATCCGGCTTTCTTGCTGCCCAGTATAATTCACAGTGCGGTTATCTTCCACCATCGGCATAGGCTGGACATGTTCTTTAGCGGTGTCTGTCTATTTCCTCTCTTTGTTGCACAGTCGGCAGTCGGCAGCTATCGTCATTGGTTTATCGGGCTGCTGCAAGCTATCTCTTTCCATTGCCAGCTTATCCGCTTCCTCATTCCCTCATTAGTATGGTGTGTCGTATTTATCACAATTCCAACATGTCTCTTTTAATCTCTTTTGAGTAGATTTAAACCTTAAATTTATGTTTATTTCTAATTTTAGTAGTTTTTTGTTATTACAAAACAAAAAGTTTTTTTTTTTATTTGTATAGCTAAAATATGAGAAATTTATTATAAAGATATGTAAATTGAAAAATACTTTATTATTAAAAAAATATAAAGAGAATAAACTATAACTTAATATTTTGTTTATAAATAACAAAGACTAGCATTAAATGCTTCATATAAAAATCATATGTACAAGTGACAAATTTGGTGTCAATTTTAATTAGAATTAACCTGTACTTTTGTTGTTATACATACATATAAAATAATTTTTGTTCATATTTATTGATTAATAGTTGCATCTTTAAGTGTTTGACACATTTATTTATTGAAAATATAATTAATTTATACTTTAGATTAAAATTTATTTAATTGAATAAAGGGAACAGTTATCGACTAAATAACATAAATAATTTGAAAATGATCAAGAAAATATATAAAATATTTGGACTGTAGTAACAGATAATTCTCATACCAAAATAGTTAGAAAAACTTGTCCAAAATATTCTTTTTAAAATCTTTTTTCTATTCAAGAATAATAAATTCTATCTTGAATAAACGAAAGGATCCATAGACCAATTACTTATTGATGCGATTGATTAGCATCAATTATTTATTAGCATCAATTGATAAGCATTGATTATTGACTTTGGCCATTTAATTGTTAAGACCTAGTGTCCTTAGAAAACTTTCAGGAAGTGTTTAACCATATGTTTCTTTTTGTAAATTATTTCATACAATAGAAATTACTAAACAAGTTGTTATGTATATAAAAAAAGTACTGTTAGATTAAATATAGCAGAAAATCATTAAACAACAAATAAAGTTCTGATTAATTGTACAACAATGCATCTTAATTTGGCATTTTGTGGAATTAAAATATTTACATAGTTGTAGAAATAATTAAATTAAAACATTATATAATAACATTTAAAACTTGATGCAATTAATATTCTTTAAACTTAACAAACTTCTAAAAAAAAAACAATCGTAAATCATATCAAAATTTTTAAAAACATTGAATCAGTAAAGCAATATATTTGGTTTGTAGAAATAACCACTCAGTTAAATTTGGTTGAAGCTTAAAAAACAATTCAATTCCTTTATCTTTGGCTTAAGAAATGTTAACTAGTAAATGCCTTAATAATATAGATTATATATTTACAATTGTGCATCAATAATAATAGTTTTTAGTTTAACTGTCTATTAAAGCATATCAAAGAGCTAATTTATAATATTTCAGTTTTAGTTGATTTGCAAGTGAAAATTATTTCCTTTCATTGCTTCAGTATTAACTAATTCTTCAAATCATCTCAGTATTTAGTTTTTTTAAAAATGATAATTTTACATCTTCTATTTAATTTGTATTAGCCATAATAAATCTGAATTCAAATTTAGAATTTAATATTTTTTAAATAACTAAAAAGACTCCCAATAAAAAACAGTAATTAATAACTCAATACAATAATAACCCCTTTTGGTGTGATTTAGTGAAATAATTTTTTTGCAAAGATTTTTTTTCCTCACATTGATTTTAACGACAATTGTACAATAAAAAAATCTATTTGGTTGTTATTCTCCAAAACTTAAATATTTTAATATCTTCTCTTATGTAAAATATTTGTACTACCCTTAAAAACAGTACCATTGATTAAAAAAAATCATACATAATTAAGATTCAACAAGCTTAATAAACATAAAACAATCAACTTAACAAGAAAATTTGGAGTAAACTTTAAATCATATCAATATATGTATATTATAGTCCCTCATTATAGGCATATTAGAATGTTCCTATGATTTTGTACAAAAATGTAGAATGATGATTGACATATCATGGTACATATCTAATATTAATTAACAAATGTAGGAGAATGTTAGATCCACTTCTTGTTATAATCATGTACATGATAACCAAAACACCAACATCTAATCTGTAGACTGATTTTGCGGTTTGCATACGCTGTCATTGTGCGATTAAGGGGATGATATGTAGGGCATTTATGGAGATTTGCCAATTGCAATTATTATTAATTTGAATTTAGTCTTACAGAAATTATTATACTTTTAAAGTTCATATGAATTAGAATAAATTGTCTTACATAATTTAAACAAAATGCGGCTTGAATGTCAAAAACATGGCATGTATGGTAATTCAATGATTCTTGGAATGTTAGTAATATGAAGCTACTCTGGACTATTAAATGTTTGATGTTATACTATTGGACATTGAGAACTTTGCGATAAAATTATTGAATTTCTTGTAAATATTGTTAATGAATCGTTATTAGAAATTATATATAAATTTTCCACACAATGAATGTTTTATTATAAAAACAATGCGTTTCAAGCATGTAGTGTCCTTTTTCTGATAAAACTGATAGTAAGGAAAGCCATTCCCATCACTCCCTTATCACTACGTGTAGATAAACATGAAAAATGACGCTATATACTCACAGTACGTTGTGTTCGTAATACAACTTTCAAAGTGGAGACTTTGTCTATAATGAACAAGTTGATTAAATAGGCAGCACATATAGTAACTGACTACACAAATAAAGACTTAATGCATTAACTTATTTCTAGCGTGTTCATATACAGTAGAGTTAAATGAAAGTACAGTTTCATTAATTCATTAAGTGAAAGTTACTCTCATTCTAGATTTACAAAGTTCTTGTAATTATAATGAAATTATGTACCACACTAACAAATTTAAAATTTTTAGAGCATCTTTAGACAATTAATTATTTGTTTATAAATAATATTCTTTAAATGTATCGTATTGGATGACTAACTTTTGGTATCAAAATATTCGATTTAATATATGAATTTGTTTTAACGTAGCTTGTCCCTTTTGTAAATTCTAGAGGAAGACTTCATTTGGTTGATAATTTGGTTAATTGAAAAGTACTTACTGGAAGGCCTTGGTGTGATGGGAGTACCATCTTGTTCAGTAGCTGTGTCTGAGTCTGTGGGGTTATCGGGGAAAAGTACAGGGCCTTTGTTATCTTGTGGTCTCATCATTAGTATGGTTTTAAATAACTTAATAGGAGACTCAGTAGTGTAGTAGGATACTGAAGAAGGAGGAGTTGGATAGGCATAGGTTGTAACCTTCAACTTGGGAGGTTCAACAAAATGTAAGAGTTGCGGTGAATTTTTCTGTTTCGATGTGATTTGATGTGGTTGATGTGATATGAAAGATGTGGGCAGAGTGCGGCTGACGACGGCACTGAAGCCTCGCACAGGGTCAGCTGTGTAGTCGACGGTCCTGACCGAGCCGTCAGGCTCCAGCAGAGAGTACTGTCCTCGCACGACGCCGCCGTCCCTCGACTCCCACTGCTGCTTCACGTCTCCAGTCTTCACGTCCTTTACTCCGTAGCTGAAATGATACTTCGGCCTAGTCTGCAATACACAAATAATAACACCTCATCATAATATTTACCACCTATTATGTTTAAATAAACCCTGAATTAAATGACACTGATAAAACTACTTCTTTCTTTAATAATAATAACAAAAATATTATTAATATTTTAATAATATTAATTTTTTATTTTAATAAAAATATTAATTCAAAATTCAATACTATAAAGATTATTTCATCATGAAAAATAAAATTATTGATAATAATTTGCCAGAAGATTTCACGTGATAATGTTTTCTCCATTCCTTTTAGAGGAAGGATAATTCAAAGACATTTTTTTTATGTATACTTAATTATTTGGTCATAGTATAGAGAAATAATATGTATTAATTATGATAGTGTTAATGCCCAAGATTTCAAACAGTTTCAAAAAAACACTCAACAACAAAAACAGATTTCGAGACTTGAGTATCGAATTTTCCAAAGATAGAGCCATTCTAAAATCAACTGCCAAAGAGAGCAGGGAATTTACTTCTGAATGGTTGACTATTAGTAATTTGATCGTTTATCCCTTTAAGATGTCTTCGTTCTCCACTGTCATTATAGAACCAGTTCTAATGGGTCATTTTGAAGTTATTTACCAGATAAGAGGGATTCTGATTGCTTCCATTAAATTACTTCTGTTCAATTTTATCAAATAGATTAAGTCTTGGATTATTCTTCAAAATTGTTTTGTAATAGTTTATCAAAATTATTATGAATTTAAAAACGATCGATGGTAATTAAAACTATCATTGTAATTTAAACATTTCCTGCCAATTTCATTCACCTTTAAAGGTAACACCAATGTCTCTACTGGTATTGTCAAACATGTCACTGACGAGCAGCTACTGTGTACCTGGTGAGAACAGTTCTTCTTCTTATGATAACAAGTGTTCTTTTCTTTAATCTATTGATAAGTTTTTCTTTTGAAAATTAATCAATCGGAGGAAAAACACAGAAGATCATGAACATGTTCTCACCCTTTACCATCAGAAATGCTTGATCATAGCTTGTAAAACAAAATTTGTCTGCTGCATGTTTTATAATCTGACGAGCAACTTTAAAAGGGAGAGACAATTTCGGATAAGGGAAGAAAAATTAAATAAATAAAACTAAAAATAATATATGAAGAAATAATAACCACATTAAAAATATTAAGTAAAAGAAATAAAATAATTTAAAAAAATGCAGAACTGTTAACAAAATTACCTATAAATAATTTTAACAAAATATGAAAGGCTTACTTAACGATAAAGGTTCAGTAATTGAGTTGGCTGGGTTCAAAGAAAGAATTATGCGAGTTAATTCTAATGTTTGAAGCTCATAAATTTATTTGATCGTAGATTATGTCGATGAAAAATAATCTACAGTATATTTAGCAAAAGGAGAGTGTACCGTATCTTGTTTTACTTGATACTTTGATTCTGTTATTTGTTTTACCGTATATCATATATGGAGAACCCAGGGACTACAGTTATCTCTTGAGCCTTACCATCGTACAACATGTGCATAAAGGAAGAGTCCGGTGACTCAATCACACATATATAATACTTATAATTCATATCAACAAATAGAATGGAAAGGAACTAATAATTTAATTATTAGTACCATTAATTAATTGTTGATCAACTGATCAAAAATCAACTGAATGGAGATTTGACTATGATGAAGACCGCTTGTTACGGTTGAAAGATCTTAATCTTTTTTTTACTTTTCTTATTGTAGTTTGGATGTTGATTTTTATTTCACGAGTTTATTGTGAAATCTGTTAAACGGAGGAAAAACAAAGAAGAGCATAAACAATGATTTAATTCGATGTTTTGACGCCCATTGTAATCAGGAATGCATGATCGTAATCATTATTCTGTAAATTATTTTGTAAAACAAAATATGTCTGTTGCATGTTTTATAATCTGACGAGCAAGCAGATATTATATTTCAATTAAAATTAGAAAACAATAATTTAACTTTTTCTTTATTATAAGATTCTATGGTAACTCAAGCATCGTATTTGCTATATTTTATTTGAATACTTTTCTGAAAAGTGTTAATCAGTGACTTTGATTTGCGTTGAATAGATGGAAATACTCTTTATTATAACTTCAATATAATATCATTATCATTGGAGTTTTCTGAAGTCTGTTCCTTTAAATTTATATTAAATAAATGTTGAACACAATTCAATATTTTTTCCGACACTAATAGTTTTTATGTACCAAACTGTTAAGATATTGTTATTTCACCACGTATAACTTTCGGATTTAAAAAAAAAATAGATTCGTATCTTTTTCTGTTTCATAAGTAAATTATAAACGATTATGAAAAGGATAACAAATATTTATCTCATACTGCTTCTCTTCTTTTTCAAAAAAAATATGAACCACCACTAAAACAAGTAAAGCAGATAGAAAAAGTTGTTAAGTGTTTTCAATTTTTAATCTGTATTCAAAAAACGGTTTTAAAATAAAACAAAAACCGTGGTATTGATAGTTTGATTTTGAACATAGAAAACTAACCAAATCTCGATATGTATATGTATATAAGACGAAACCACAATAAGAGAAGAAAA
The DNA here is from genome assembly GCA_026182355.1 of Hermatobates lingyangjiaoensis. Taxonomy (NCBI): domain Eukaryota; kingdom Metazoa; phylum Arthropoda; class Insecta; order Hemiptera; family Hermatobatidae; genus Hermatobates; species Hermatobates lingyangjiaoensis. The sequence continues at coordinate 950,743 of JAPFBL010001930.1, read as the reverse complement.
AAAAGCTAAGATCTTTTAACCGATCAAGTCGTCTTCGTCACCAGTCAAATCTCAACTGATCAAAAATCAACTGAATGGAGATTTGACTGTGATGAAGACCGCTTGTTACGGTTGAAAGATCTTAGTCTTTTTTTGCTTTTCTTATTGTAGTTTAGATGTTGATTTTTATTTCACGAGTTTATTGTGAAATCTGTTTCACTTAAACACGTGAAATAACAATCAATGATCAAACCACAAAATAAAAAGGAATAAAAAAGGAAAAAGAAAAGGTTCCCTTTGATTTTGTGGTTTGATCATATATATATTAGTAATATTTCTGAATATGGTTTAATCCATGATGTTTATTTCGACTGCGAAACCATGTTGCAAAAAATATACGTACATATCAAAGAGAAAGTAGCGAAAATGAAAACAAAGCACAATGACTAACTTTCAATTTGTCAACTCTGTAGCTGTCCGGCAAAAAAGGGAGTACTGAGAAGTATATATATACTTTGAATACAGAAATAAACACGAGTTACAACTAAACACTAGAATTAACTTCCATTATTGCAACCGTTTTAAAAGTCACCTTCAGGATAGGTGGCAGTACTATGAGAAGATGAATCCCAATTGATCAGCAGGTTGTCCACAAAGAAAACGAGAAAGTACTACAAATATCTGGAGAAGAAAAATACTGAAAAAAAAATAGAAACTATAGAATTTATAGAATACTAGACTACCCGTGACCGGTTGGGGCATCCACCACCTTTCTTTTTAAAGCAATCATGTTCACGTAAATTCAGATAAACTCTAAATCACCCTACTGAGAGCAACATGTAATTGGCCATTTAGAAATACTGCTTTACCTAAATGAACTAAAACTTTCTGTAGAGATTCTCCTTAAGACTTATGAATAGTCATGGCAAATGCTAATTGAATTAGAAATTGAATGCTTGAAAAATATGTTGCCCTCTTTAGATAAAACAAATATTAATCATGGAATTAAAACTATTTTCCCTTGAAACTGTGATGCAATAATTTTTCAAACATTGACTTTATTGTAAAGCTTTTCAGTTATTAGTCTTGTTTCATTATATAAGCGAGGTAGATCAGCATTTCTCATACACATGATAGGAGCTCCCTTTTTGAAATTCATGCTTATGTGTTTTGGAAGTGAATTGGAAAAGTCCCCTGTGGCTCAGAGAACAGCGTCAAGAATTGAAAGTAAATACATGAAATAAAAAAAACATTGTCTAAACAACAATAAGATTCCAAAAATGGGGCTGACATCTTTCCTAGAAACAAACTTGTTTGTTCATTCTATAACAGTAACGGATTTTACCTGTGGAGTCAATAATTTGACCTGACTTATGTTGAGAGAATTTATTTTTCATTTTTCTTTCTTTTTTAAAGCCGCTATTTGTAAAGCTATATATTAGTCACTGTTTTCTTTAGTATTTATTTGAATGGTCAAGCATAAACTGAAATGAACAGTCATTCCAAGTTTCATCTGTGCGCAACATCAAAGGCTTCATCTTTAGTTAACTCATACAAACTTAAAGATGTATAAGTCAGATGTATATATCGAACCTGATATATAAACCTTACGTTATTTATATCAGGTTTTTGAATTGTATTGTAAGAAAGCCCCCATAGCCCAGAGCGTAGCGCACTGGACTTCCAGAGCAAAGGTTGTGGGTTCGAATCCTACAAAATTTACGTATATTTTATTATTTATTCAAACAATGCACGGTGGCAAGAAAACAATTGAACAAGATTCGTCATCAGTGTTTTATAAGTATATAGATAGATACAAATAGAAAATTAATTCAGAAAAATCACAATAAATAAACACATGATGAAATCAATGAAATTAAACCACAAAGAAAAAAGAAATCAATAGAAAAAATGCTCTGAGGCCGCCTTTCAATTTATGTCATCAGAGAGCAAACAAAGTAAGAACATGATCATGCTCTTACATGGTCATGTTTATAAATTGAAAGGCCTCAGAGCATTTTTTCTATTGTATTCTTTTTTTTCCTTATGGTTTAATTTCATAGAAAATTAAATAAATTAATAAACTAATAAAAAATAATTACGTAAATTTATGTTAATTAAGTTAATTGACAAATGATTAGAAAAATATATTTATAAGAAATCATTTAAAAATTTCAGAAACAAGTTGACGTCTCAGGTTGATACCTGGATGTAAACGAGCCCCTACGAACCATAGAAACATAGAAGTGATTTCTGTCAGTATTTTTTTATGTGCGCTGTCTGTTAAGTTGACACCTTCGTTTCTTTGACTATTCCTTTGACTTAATTTAACATATAATTTCTAGCCTTGTTAATATTCTAATTATAATACTGGTTAAAGATGACGTGCATATTAATTGATAAATGAAGAAAGGTTGATAAATAAACCAGAAATATTTTATATAAGTAAGTGTGAGATTTAAAGCTTTGGATTTACTTTCACCAAATGATTTTCTGACTGGTCTATACAGGTATGCTACTGGGCCAGCAACTTTCTTACTTGTACTTTCCCTGCATCAAGTGACGTTCGCCTTGTTTGGACAAAACCCTATCTTGACCTCATCCTCTCTGAGTTACGTCATTTTTTTAATCCTTACAGAATGTTGTTTTTTTTTAAAAAAAAAAAAGTATGTAATCATCCACCATATTTAAAATTGTGTAAATAAAAGCAAGCCCTTTTTTTTTGTAACAATAGTAATGTATATTACATTTTAAAGCAATGCTTAATATGTATTTTTAAGATTAAAACCAATTAAGAATCTAAAGAAGAAGCTGAAAGTTTTCTTGTTTCATTAATTTCTTTTCGACGCATCATTCGTAAGTATGTACTGTGTACATTCTTAAATGGTCACACTCACACACATGATATCATTATGATTGTCTTCAGGATTTCTTTTTGTAAATAACAACCTTTTATTGGAATATCGGAATACCGGAAAATCCCGGCAAGTAAAACCAAATCAATAATAGTCCTTGTCAGAACCAGAAGAAATATATATGTTTTGCCTTGTGATTCTAACCAAAATCGTTACTAGTAAAAATATTTTAGTTCCTTTATAAGTTGATATAAAAAAATATATAAACCACAATTTATGATAAAAAAATATAATAAATAAAAATCAAATATACCTAGTCGTTTATTTAATACTTCTTTATGTCCAATTAATTCAAACCCCGGGTAGTTATGTTGCAACACAACGATTATTGTTTTTATGCAAGATGTTATGCTTTCTTATTTAATGTATTTTAAATATATATATATATATATATAAAGATTTCACATAAACACGTAAAATAACAATCAATGATCAAACCACAATAAGAAATGGGAAAACAAGACTAAGATCTTTCAACCGTAACAAGCGGTCTTCGTTAGAGTCAAAAACCCAACAGTTGGGTTCTTGACTCTGACGAAGACCGCTTGTTACGGTTGAAAGATCTTAGTCTTGTTTTCCCATTTCTTATTGTGGTTTGATCATATATATATATATATATATATATATATATAACAGATTCAATAATATATCGACCGTTTGATAGGATAGGTGATTGTGATAGAATAGTGTGTTCTCTAATCGGGGTTCGGTCAATTTTCCAGGATAAAAAATTAAACTCTCAACGTTTCGGTTTTATTTAAAACCTTTTTCATAGGCAGAAGTAAGAATTTTTTAACTAAGAAAATGAATTTTCTTCATTCATTCATTTTCCTAGTTAAAAAAATTCTTACTTCTGCCTATGAAAAAGGTTTTAAATAAAACCGAAACGTTGGCAACGAGAGTTTAATTTTTTATCCTGGAAAATTGACCGAACCCCGATTAGAGAACACACCTATATATATATTGAAAATTACACCAAATTTAGCTGATACCTGTTTCTTAACAAGTTTCTCAATTTTTCTATATAACACTCTCGTTATTTCGTCTACACAATAAAGTACATCTCCTATGGTCGACATGTTTCGAATGATCAACATTCATCATCAGGACTTGAATAAGATCTAATGTGAAAACCTGGTTTATTATATACACAGAGAAGGTAGAAGGGGGGGTTGTTTTTCATAAAGTTTAAGAATAGTTGGGCGTTAATCTGTGGGGTGAGTGGCCTCCCGGCCTGCGTCACTACTAGCAGGGGTTTCTGGCTGCCCTTGAAGTGAACTAAACAGCTTCACAATACGGCTACTATTTTCCACCTGAATATTAAGGAATGGCTTGAATTTTTGAATTAATATAGCCTCTAAAATTTTCAGTTTATGGTGGTTACTCTCTTTTTTTTATTATTTTGGTATTTGTAACCAGCATCTCTCTTGTTAATTTAACATTATGCTTGTCTTGCGTATGTTTTTTGGGGGCTCCGGCTATTAGGTGCATGGTGAGCCTTCTTGATAGGGAAGTAGTAGTCATACCAATGTACGAGTGTTTTTGGGTTTCACAGTCCCCATTAGTACATGTATACTCGTACACCAGATTTCTTTCCTTTAAAGTTGAACTTTTGTCCTGGTTATTATTTTTAATAAACAGGCTACTCACACGTGGGCTTTTATAATAAGTGACCAGTGTTACTTTTTCATTATCGTTTTTGCAATTAACATTATTTCTTATAATGTCTTTCAATATTCTTTCATCTAGCTTGTGTTGCTCTGAAAACTGGTTCTTATAATAAACTTTATGAACTATAGCTTGTCTATCTTCATTGATTCGCTTTACACTTCTTACATGAAGGTATTGTTTCAATATGCGATCAAAATTTTCATTCGAATAGCCATTATTGACGAACGCTTGCTTCGTTCTGTTAATGTCCCTGTTGAATATTTCCCAGATTAGATATTTCCCAATTAAACACTCGTACATTAGTATGACTACCACTTTCCTATCAAGAAGGCTCACTATGCACCTAATGGCCGGAGCCCCCAAAAAACATACGCAAGACAAGCATAATGTTAAATTAACAAGAGAGATGCTGGTTACAAATACCAAAATAATAAAAAAAAGAGAGTAACCACCATAAACTGAAAATTTTAGAGGCTATATTAATTCAAAAATTCAAGCCATTCCTTAATATTCAGGTGGAAAATAGTAGCCGTATTTTGAAGCTGTTTAGTTCACTTCAAGGGCAGCCAGAAACCCCTGCTAGTAGTGACGCAGGCCGGGAGGCCACTCACCCCACAGATTAACGCCCAACTATTCTTAAACTTTATGAAAAACAACCCCCCCTTCTACCTTCTCTGTGTATATAATAAACCAGGTTTTCACATTAGATCTTATTCACGTCCTGATGATGAATGTTGATCATCCGAAACATGTCGACCATAGGAGATGTACTTTATTGTGTAGACGAAATAACGAGAGTGTTATTTAGAAAAATTGAGAAACTTGTTAAGAAACAGGTATCAGCTAAATTTGGTGTCATTTTCAATAAATTGTGTATCAAGGAAGGACTGCTACCAAAATTTACGAATATATATATATATATAAAAGGAAGACTAAGAGAGAGAGTGTAAAATTAATATAATTTTATTTGAAAAGAATAGCATTTGCTAGCATGGCTATCTATTCATTTTGCTCTGGTTGATGGTAGAGCTTCGAGGTAGGTGAGAAGTCGAGGTGTTGTCTGAACGTTTAATACAGATTGTTATGGTTATGTCCAATTAATTCAAACCCATACGGTTATGTTGTAACACAACGATTGTCGTTTTTATGTAAGATCTTATGCTTATTATTGAATGCATTTTATATATATATAAGGAAGACTAAGAGAGAAGGGTGAAAAGTTTGAATAGAGGTGCCAGAGGTCCGGGAGCTGTCTCATGTCGGATATACCAGTGACGTTTCATAACAAACTACTTCCGGTACATCTTTCCACAAAAGCGTCACATCTGATGCATTTGCGTGAAATTATAAAGCTACTTCAGCTTCCTTGACTCACTTTTAGAGCGAGTCATATTTTCCTCCTCAGATTTTCTACAAAGAAATATCTCACATTTTATTCTGTTTAAATTCCTGTTCAAGTACTTTCTAAAAATAAAATAGATGTAAAGCAAAATTCGTTTAAAATATCTTCAATTTTGATGGCAATTTATCAATAAATATATGAAAATTTTCTTCTTTTTATGTTCGGTTTTTAATAATAATTTAAAAAAAAATCTATTCAAATATACATAGGTTGAAATGGAAAGAAATTTAGATTCCAAAAAAATTATGTTAATTATATATCTAAAAGAGGATTGCCTTTAAAACTTTTTACAAATAATGAAACATGTGTTGATAGGTTTCACTACTGAAGATAATTTATTCAAAAATGTCATCAATTTTATTTTAAAATGTAAAGTTTTATATCTTACCTTTAGTTAATGTCTATAGACCGTTATGTTATGATGAACTGTATCTACAACTTGAACTAATACTTCACAAGGAACACCATCCTGTGCAAATCATGATTGTCAGGAGTATCGGGGGCTGTTAGTAACTTGAATTAGTTCTGAATAGTAAGTAACTGCAGGAAGTCCTCTGTAGTCGAATCTCATATATAAGCTTGGCAATAGTTACTCTTATTATAGTATTACCGTAATGAAGTGAGATAGTGATTTTATAGACTATCAACAACTTTTGTTAGAATTATCTCAAGTTGCTAATACTAATCTGATGAACCATAATGGAATTTGGTAACTCAATAGTACTATAAAAATATTTTTTTTTTCTCAACTAAAAACCAGGAAGGTAGAACAATTTTAAGAGTTCAAGTTTTTTGGAAAGGTCAAGAAGACTAAAAAAGCTATTGAAGTAATTGTTCCATACTTCTTATATGAAATATTTATTCTGATAATATATTTGATTATATCGCCATTATATCAAAAACTATTTTTTCCATAAATAATCAATTATTATGCAGAAAAATCACATATAGTTATTTGAAGTATTCATAACGTTTATGTTAGTAAAATGGTTTGAAGATTTAGAAAATTGAGAGAGCAAAATAATCATAAATGTTTATTACAAGCACCGCATGAGTAAAGAGGATTAAGCCCCAAACGTGATGTTTTCATTCAATTGAATTTATCACTCATGAATTTGATAATAAATTTGCTTAAAATTAAAATTAAAATGAATGGAAAACACTTATGACTTACAATATATATTCAAACAATAGATTTTAAAAAAGATTTCTTTTTAATGGAATTTACACATTTTTGTTAAGAGTTTCTCCTTAACTCTCACCCAAGGTTTAAAAACAATCTGTACTACTGACTTCGATTCCACTTCAGGAGAAGTTTCTTTGATGAAACAAAAACCAAGTGTCACTAATTTACAAAGGTGACTAATTCCTGTTTAACAGAATAATCTGAAAGTGAAACAAAAAACACTCAAGTAAAGACACTTGCAAAATAACTGTCCGGTAATGAACTCACTTTTAGATAAGGGTAATACCGTGGTATTCAGAAGTCAAAACTTTTGACAACCTGTTCATTTAAAACCCTAATCAGATCTTTGTCAGAAACTGGGAGTAGCCTAATTAACTCAATAGTACATTTATAACAAGAAACTTTTTTTCATACATATAAAATTCGTTTTTTTTTTAGTAGAAACCTAGAGCATTAAATAAAGAATGAAATGAAAATGTAGTCTTAGATGTGTGAAGTGTAACTAATTACTACTCTGAAGCCCTAAGTAAAACAAACATACCAATTCAAATACTCCCTTTTCCTTTCTACAGCATTAAAAAAAACTCCTTTTCAAGCTGTTCTAAAATACTTGTTCTGAAAAAGCAGAAGTTTTAACTTTAATTTCTAGGTTTGAAAATCATCTAATGACACTAATAAAATAAATTTTCAGGTATTCCTGTAATAGTTATTTGTTTTGTATCTAGGAAAGAAAGAATTAATAAATCAACTTAACGACTTCTAAGCCAATTGTTACATCTACTTATTATCAAAATATGAATAATTTTAGTTAAATTTTCAGGGGTGTACCAGGTTTTTGTTTAAATAAATATATATTTGATTCATATAAACTATAAACTGTATTAAAAAAATAAACCAGAAAACCAAACTTCTCTGAAAAAGAAAATACGTGGCCTGTGCATCAACTAAACAGAGAGCAAAGACCTCTATTCTTGTCTCACGGCTATTTTGACCGTTATATGAAACGGTTGTTACCAAAAATACTTGCAAATACATCTAAAAAATAATTTCAAACCTACTAAAATCATTTTAAGGACTTAGTTGTTTAGTAATATACTACATTCATTTATATTAACATAATATGCTTAATGTTATAGAATAGTTTTAACAATATTATAAATCAAATGTTGTCTAGTTTAAGATAAATATATAAACATTGTAATCGTTTTAAATCTTTCACAATATCCTCAAACCAATGATAGTATAAAAATGATCAATACTTTATGTGGATACTAAAATTAGTAGTTACAAAAGCAAGTTTCAGTTGACCATGCAGCAAATCTCTTTAAATACCCCGTGTTAATTTCCTTTAACTAATAGACATGGAATCTAAAATATAAAAAAAATCCCAAACAACTGATTTAATAAAAATTGATTAAAAAAGTATAAATACATACTTTAAAATTGTTATCCCGATTATAGGATTTCATATTACGCTTTGTGTACTATATTAAGGAATTTTAACCTTTTTTTCTTGTTATGATTTTGTTTGGAAGGATCAAAAAATTCTATTATGACTTTCAACGCATTTTTAAAAACATATCAATGAATTATATTTGAAATACTAATAATAATATTTTAAAAAAACTTATGAAAAAATTATAGAGATAATGTAAGAAACATAAAAGAGAGAGAAAATAATTTGGTTTTCATTTTGTTCCATGATCGCATTATTATTTACACCTACATTTGTTACTTCATTTTTTGAAATTTTCTGTGGTCGCAGTGTCACACAGACTCCTATTTAAGCATTATATATATATATATATATATATATATATATATATATATATATATATGAGCCGTTGCGTCTACAATGTGCTTGGTCTCCCTTTCTCTTTTCTCCTGAAGACGGATTACCCGAAAATTTGAGTCTCTAAGTGTATTTATTTTACTTTCTGTGCTACTTATCTTCAATTTTGAACTGTTATTGTCCAGTTTGGATCGTCTTTCCGTTTATCAAGTGAATATATATATATATATATATATATATATATATATATATATAAAACTATAGTTTTGTTTCTATTCCATGGTCGATACTTTTATCAATATATATATAGTTTCATAATAAATGACTTGATAGTTTTTCTTGTGTGGAGTCGAGAGGGTTCATGAAGCCGTAGGTTGCCGGCTCAAACAAAAGCAAAGTATTTGAGCATCTCATCTATGAAGTTACTTCCATCAGTATGACGAATATTATAAGGGCTCGCACTCCCTCAGAAAATAAATATTTGCCATGCGATATTAGGTTCTCCACTTGGAGGTCCTTCGGTCTGGTCTTGATTAGGGCCGTATTTCTTACCTAGACATGAGAGGTATTTTAAAGGGTGTAAAATTGAGGCATCAGATCAAATCTCTTCCCAGCTCTTCCTGCACTTCCTACACTCTTTAAAATAACTCTTATGCCTCCCACTCTTTCATCCCCTCATCAGATGTTTCTACATCACTTGTTTCAGTATCAGTTTGAGTCTGATGAATACCATTGTTACAATTTAAATATCTAGTTTATTTTTGTGATTTCTTACTGTCGTTTAGACGTTGATATATATATATATATAAAAAGATTTCACATAAACACGTGAAATAAGAATCAATGATCAAACCACAATAAGAAATGGGAAAACAAGACTAAGATCTTTCAACCGTAACAAGCGGTCTTCGTCAGAGTCAAAAACCCAACTGTAACTAAGTTTATTAGTTAGTCCAGTTGGGTTTTTGACTCTGACGAAGACCGCTTGTTACGGTTGAAAGATCTTAGTCTTGTTTTCCCATTTATTATTGTGGTTTGATCATTGATATATATATATAATATATATATATATATATATATATATATATATTATTATTAATTTTTGTATTATGAGTGTTATATTTTTTTCTCGTTGCTATTCTTCTTCAGCATTCCTACTACTTTTTTTCGTCTTCGTTGTGGCCAACCTGTATATATTCTGTGTAGATGTAGATAGCAGTGTTTAAATATAGATTTTTAAACCACAGTTAGAAGTTTACACATACGACAAAGATATTTCAACCCACCTAGCTAGTCTACATTAGTCACACTTGTTAGTTTATAATAAACAGGTTTTATCATGGAATCTTATAATTCCATATTATAATAATAATAATTCCATATTATAATAATAATATGGAATTATTGTTCCATATAATTCCATATTATTATAATTCCTTCCTTATAATTATAATTCCTTATAATTCCATATAATTATAATAATATGGAAACATATAATTAAAAGCAACAAATTACTCAATAAAGTTAGTACTGCACAACTCACTTTCAACAATTTGACATTTTTGCCTCTTAGGAATAGATTGAACTGAATGCACAATCCGAATAGAAACATAAGATAGAAAGAAACTCTTTCCCCTCAAACCACAAAAAATTTCCTCACAAAACCCCCCGAACTTCTTGCAACTGCCTTTATCGATTAATGTGAACCCAATGTGATACTGCTTATATGTCTTCCGCCAAGCTAACCTTGTGTAAGGGTAATCACAGGTCCTCCATAGGGAAGCGCACAGACCTTCCCGTTCCCATTCAAACCAGCTCTCATGGACTCAGTTTCAATTACTGTTTCCGTATGCAGGTTCTTGAGCAGATTCCTAATCCCAACACCAATATCACTTTGAGTTCTTCAGAAGAAGCATGGTTAGTTATTAATTATTCTGTTTTGTTATTTCTTTAGTCTATTTAAACTTTTTTAATTTATTTATTTTTTATTTTTCATCTCTAGTCCGTTATTTATTAATTCTTAATGTTGTTCTTATATTTTCAATTATTTTTCTTTATGTAATAATTTATTTTTGTTACTATCTTATTCGTCCTAGTCTCCCCTTCCTCAGTAAGTTGGCTAGGCTGATTCAGTACCTCCTCAATGTCTCGGGATGACTAATATTTTTATACATGATTCTGGAGCAGTTTAAATATAGAAATTATTGCATTTAATTCTTGCAACCGTTTTATTTAATTATATATATATATATATATATATATATATATAAAAAGATTTCACATAAACACGTGAAATAACAATCAATGATCAAACCACAATAAGAAAATGGGAAAGCAAGAATAAGATCTTTCAACCGTAACAAGCGGTCTTCGTCAGAGTCAAAAACCCAACCCCTCAGTTGGGTGACTCTGACGAAGACCGCTTGTTACGGTTGAAAGATCTTAGTCTTGCTTTCCCATTTTCTTATTGTGGTTTCATCATTGATATATATATATATATATATATATATATATATATATATATATATATAAACAAAGAAACATAGAGAAATCAGAAGAACACACTTACAGTCTCTAATTTTCGGTTTGAACCGTCTTCAGGAGAGATAAGAGAGGGAAACCAAGCGCACTGGATCAGAGACGGTTGGAGACCAACAGTGTTGCCGCATCACTGTAAAATGCGGCAACACTGTTGGTCTCCAACCGTCTCTGATCCAGTGCGCTTGGTTTCCCTCTCTTATCTCTCCTGAAGACGGTTCAAACCAAAAATTAGAGACTGTAAGTGTGTTCTTCTGATTTCTCTATGTTTCTTTGTTTATATTGAACTATATTTGTCCGTTTTGGATCGTATTTCCAACGAAAAAAAGTGTATATATATATATATGTCCTTTGGGCAACTTATTTGGCAATTACCACCATGCATTCGTAAGACTGTCAGGAGACCGGAGCAGCTTAGTTTGAAAGTCGTGAATGCCGAAGCTGCGGTACATTTTTACAATATATATATATATATATATATATATATATATATAAATTTCACATAAACACGTAAAATAACAATCAATGATCAAACCACAATATGGAATAGAAAAACAAGACTAAGATCTTTCAACTGTAAGATAAATAAATCTTAAGTAAGTAAATTAAATAAGTAAATCGCAGTCTCCGTCAGAATCAAAAACCCAACTGACAAAACAATTTCAGTTGGGTTTTTGACTCTGACGAAGACCACTTGTTACGGTTGAAATATCTTGTCTTCTTTTCCCATTTTCATATTGTGGTTTGATCATTGATTGTTATTTCAAAGTTGTTATTTCTTTAATAATTTGTAAAATAAATAATATGTGTAAACAATTTCAGAAATGAATAATTAATTCCAATTCGAAAGCAATTAACAATTTAATTGTTATATCAAAAGCTGGAAAGTGAGAACAGAAACTTGAAGAAGTAGTAGTCAATTAAATAAGACCTGTTCTTCATGATAAATCAGAAAGTTCTTTAAGCGAAGTCATTTAAAAATTCCCTCTTTTTGGGGATTGGCAGGTTTATTGATTAGAAGGAATAAATAAGATAGGGTAAGGTGTGGACGCAAAGGTAGGTACGTGCTGTAGGCCCAAATAGATCACCTGGCAGCTTATGTAAACTGGGGGGCAACTTTCTCCGGACCTTGGCCGTGACTTTCCCGAGCCCCTGCCTCGCACCGGCCATCCTGACAGCTAGTCCACACTCGCAACTGCGCAATCTTCAGTCAAAACTCTCATGGCGAAACTACATTCACAATAAGACATTAAGTCAATGTATCTCTTATATAACTGCATTCATCCCCCGGGCTGCTCTTCAATAAGCACGTTCTTCATCGGCCTTATAGAATCAATCCACACTGTGAATTTCTTTTTATCAACTTCTCAAAAGAACCGAATGATAACTTCAATTGAAAAGAAGAGAAAATTTATTTTCATTGAAGTGAATAATATCCAGTGAATTGAGACTATCTGAATTGATATTGCTCCAATTTTGCACAATACATGTGTTAAGAGTTACAAAACAGTGAATCATATAAAAGTAAACAAATTGTTACAAATCTAGAAAAATAATACTGTTTTAAATGTTGATACTAAATGCAGTTTACAATAAATTTGTATATTGAGAAAGTAGGTATTCAGTAAAATGAAATGATGGAATATTTATGCCACGATATGAAATTGAAAGTTCTCAGTGACACTCAAAGGTTAGAAATCATTAAATTCATTTTTAACAATTTGAGGTTTTGAAATAACTGGATGGAATAGTATATAAGATAATTACATTATAATTTAAATGAGTGAATGGCTCATATTAAATGTACCCTATGAGCAAGGATCCCGGTTTCTTTCCAAAGTCTGTTTCTCCGCATCCAGGGATCAGAGAACCTGAGTAATAGCTACTTAAACCACTGTCTACCAGACGATGCAGCGTTCTGTAGTCCTCACGGAAATAGCGGTAAGTCTCTAGGGCCGTGTGAGAAGCTAAGGTGCATACCTTAGCTTCTCACACGGCCCTAGAGACTTACCATCCCGTCAACCCTTGACGTGTCATGCACCAATGCTCATCTCCATTGTACGGCTTGTATTTAATGTGCTGTCGAGCGCAGCACGGCGTGGACATAATAGATAAGCACATGGCGATCATGGAGGTCTACTCATTTAAACGAGGAGACCATGACCCTTTCCCGCAATATATATAATGCGTGTGTATATGTGTATGTGTGTGTGTCGTACAAATTAAATATATTAAGAAAATTTAATCTTACCTTATATAACTTCTGCACTGAATGACCATCATAGTTATGATTTTCATCCAAGTATTGACCACATGCAAATAAACTGAACAATAGCAGCAACAATGTCTGGAAACAAATAATTCATTGGACTGATACAATTGAGTCAGAATTTGTTCTCATGATATTAAAGTTCTCCATTGAATTTTTACAATAATTGATTAAATACTGATTTTAATAAAATATTAAATTATTTTTGATTGTCTTACATCTTTCTAGCTAATGACGGCCCAGTTAAAGAATTAGTAAGCTATATACATATATATACCATGATTTGTAACATAAAAATCATATATATACATATATTTGATCATATATATACATATGATGACTATGATTTGTAACAAATCTGTAACCTCCTCGTTGTCTTGGTGTTGTCAATTCATCATGTTAGCTATGTAATAATTCGCGACTAGATTGTTTGTAATAATTATTGTTAGTGTTTTTCCTTAAGTTAAGTTGTTTAATCCTCATATTGTAAATCCCTGAAGATGGTCAAAGAGACCGAAACGTTGGAATAATTTAATATATAGTTTGTTTGTTTTTTTTCTTTTTTTGTAGTTAGGTTTAGAGTGTATTATTCGATTACTACTATGGAACTCAAGAATAAATCTTTCAGAGAGTTAGTGTTTAGTTTACCTGAAGAGTTAAAAACCAAGTTTAGAAAACTGGAGAAATTAAATAAAAAACGAACGAAAATGAAGATTGGCATACTCTTTAATAAAATATATATATATATATATATATATATCATCAACAAACATTCCTTGATAATGATTGATCAAATACAAGAAAAACACATACAAATATGACCATATACTTCAATATTTTGATATTGTTATCTATATTTTTCTTAAGTAAGTGTTATCAGTCCTTCTGGATTGCATTTGGTTTATCACACACACATATATATGTATATATATATGATCAAACCACAATATGAAATGGAAAAAAAAAGACTAAGATCTTTCAACCACAACAAATAGTCTCCGTCAGAGTCAAAAACCACACAGAGTCAGTTGAGTTTCGACTCTGACGATGACCGCTTGTTGAGGTTGAAAGGTCTTAGTCTTTTTTTCCCATTTCATATTGTGGTTTATCATTGATTGTTATTTCACGTATTTATGTGAAACCTTTATATATATATTATCATGGCGTAATGTTATAAGAACTCTGGTTTCTTTAAAAGTGTTGTTTGGATTTATATTGATATTAAATTATATTATAAAAAAATGTGTTAGTAACTTCCTTTCATACTTTGGCCCTCCAGATGTTTATAGAAAACTTTATATACAGCAATGTTCCTGTAATGAAATAGAAGTACCAAAAGTTTTACAGAAATTACTAGTCCAACTGATTTATTTATGAAGCAGAAGAAGGAAATTGCCTTATTTATTAGTACCTCAGTTTGACAGTCTGGCATTAATGTTTTATTATAACTCTTGAAACGACTAATAATGGAATGTGCTAATCTTAAGTCAAGTATTTTTGTATTAAGGTTGAACTATCTTGGTTAGAAAACCTAAGGAAATCCTTTTCTTAAGTTTACTTTTCTATCAAAATTGGTATCTATTCTTGTTTAATTTGTGGGAAAATAATTGTTTTCTAAAGAATCTGAGCAGTAATCTATCATTACTTTAGAAATAAATTAGACAATTGTATTATCCATGTTAATGAACTGGTGCCTACTAGATCACTGATGTTAAGTACTTTAGGATTGATTACCACTTGGATGGGTGATACCACATATATTTGTATTCATGGCAATGTGACTTGCCTATAGTTAGTACAGTACTGAATAAAAAAAACCACATTTTTACCTCTTGGATACCAAAAGAAACAATCCAGACATATTGTTGTTGGACAAAAAAACTATAACCTATGATGGTGTATAATGTGGGCAAAATAAATATAGCCCCGTAGAGTCAAATTTGAATTTGACTCGTTTAAATTTGTTTTAATGGAACCAAAATTTGTTATCAATATAAGTTTTATCATATTACTTATTTACTTCAAAAATTAGTAATAACTATGGTTTATTAAGTGAAATTATTGCATTTAAAATTAGCGTAAATTTAAATTCTCTAAATAATAATTTAATAATTTATTTTAGCTTCGTTTATTTTCAGATCGTTTCTACACTTTTAATTTGAATATTTATTAGATATGAATTATTGTTTGATAAACCAAGTATGGTTTATAGAATCAACTATGGGACAGGTAAGACATCTCCGACGTCCACAACGTTGTAGGCCACCGCTGCTTTGGGGATTCTGAATAAGTTTACTGGCCCGGTGGGAGAAACTATTTGCAAGATTGGGGGCTCTTCTAAAGGAAATGCGGGGCAACTGGTTAAAAACTGAAGCGGTAGAGGGGGAAGAGGAAAGGATATTTCCTTTTATTTATTTCCTCATGATTTGAAAGAATGCAGTCAGTGACCAGTTCTTTTTCTTGATGATGCTAGAGATTTCAAGAGCTTTCCTTCAAGAATATCCTGTGGACAACCACCATTCTCATTGACATATTATCTGAACCTTTGTCAGATGTTTTTCAGATCCATTCCAAAACATCCCCCTTTAAGACATTCTGTAAACGCCAAAGATAAAGATAGAATCCCTTTTGAATGCTGATAATAACTACATTGTTTCTTTTCATAAAATTCCTGAGCAACCTTAAACTAGTGGCAAAAATCACACTGACACTCTACATTACTGATTAAAAAAAAATGAAGAATGATTAAAAAACATCAATCATCTAACAATATTGTTACCATGTTTCAGGTATCTCCTGACCTTTGTAAACAGTACTCAGCCAGAGCATTACTTAAGATTGTCGGAGGCCTAAACTTTTTAAATAAAGGAGTCAGTCCTTTATATATCCAAAAGTCGTATTTCAGTAAACATTGTTGCTATTTGTTTCGTTTAATATAATACATAGATGATTTTTTTACAAGTATGTAGTAGACCAGGTCCTCCTGGATAACAAACTAATTTGCTTTGGATAAAATGTGAATTTTATCATGTATTGTTAAATTGGAAAAATGCAATTAAGACTACATTGATAGTTAAGTACTTATTAATCATTAACTTGAATATTTCTTTTTGAGAGAAGAAAACTGTAGAAAAAAATCTCAACACGCTATTTTCTTTTAATGTGTTCTGGGTCCAACTAGAATGTGGGCTCTACACTAAAGCTGCTCAGGTTATAAGAAAATACACAACTGGTATTGCACTCGCAAAAACCTCACCTTTCTCTAACCTGGATTTAACATTCGACATTCATTTTCCTGGGAACCATATGCCAAATTAAGGTTTCTTCAAGTTAAACACCGCTTTAGGCTCATAGCTGACTAAGCAACAGATATTTAAAGCCAAACATACCATCCTAAAAATTGTTTTTATAAACATGTCAGGTCAGATTTATGAGATTTGACAAAACCAAGCAGTTTTTTTAAACATACAATCCTCTAAATAAAGCTTTTCACTTTGAATCTGTGACGAAACTGGCTATCATATCTTACTTGAATAACTACCTTGGAATTTAACTATATAAAATTAATTTGCATGTCTCCTGGCGAAATGGTGATTAACGTTAAACCATTTCTTCTCATCGATAACTCTACACCAACGTCGGAAGAAAGCAACAAGTTTTTTTGAACCAATAATATTTTTGGACAATTGTTCAGTATTAGCAAAAACACTGAAATATTTTAAAATAAAAAAAATATTGAATAATATAAATTATGTTAAAAATAATTAATTCGATCCTAAAATCTTTATTACATATCATTTTAAGTGCATAATAATCGAATTTGTAAGGGAATAATGTTAGTTGATGAAAGATAATTTGATTTTACAAATGCACCACGTCTAGAGTGATTCATAATAATGGACAGAACTTGACAGTACCTATTGCAATCAACAGGTAATTTAGACTCCTCTTCTTCAAAACTGAGATATTCAGATTTTCTCGTAAAGTTTTTAAAATTAAAAAAATGATGGTAAAGAAAAAAAAATTTCTAAGGAGACCTTGGTTAAACAAAGATATCAAAGTGACATATTTCAACGTTCTTCATTGAAATGTATTTACGATTATAAATTCACTCATCAAGAAAATACATAGAATAAATGAAAAAAATGTCAGCAGTATTTCAACACTTTTCATAATCTCGAGTAGATGCCTTTTCTCCATGATTATGGATACCTATATATCGTAATGAGTTTTTTTTTGTATTTTTATATGTATTTTTTTGTAGAGTTTTTTTTTTAGTTTATTAGAACCTTTCTGATTGTTACTTAAATATATAGTATTCGATGTGAAGAAAAAAATGACTTCAAAATTACTTTTATATAAGTTTTATTTTCGACTAATGTGTCACATAAAAGCACGCCCTTCAGAAATGGCTTCCTTGAGAAGACAAAAGGTCTCTTGGTAATTATATAAGTTACATAAATATATAACCAAAGTTTTTTATTGTTTGTAGTATCGCTTTAATTTTCATCTCGTTTTTTATTTATCATAAATTAATTTAAAGCATATTTATTATCATTAGTTGTGCAATCCGTAATTATGTGGTATTTACTCATTCTGAGGTAAAATGGAAAAACAAACAAAAGTCTCCACACAAACGAAGTTTTATTCAACGCGTTTCGAACACTTTGTTTATTGTCAAATAATATTTATTATCAAATAAATCGTTTATCTGATAGCATCATTCTACTTTATTATCTAAAAAAAATAGTTTAAAAGGTGGCACAAAAATAGAAGCTAAATTTATGTTCTTCTAATTATATATTGAGCATGATTAGTAACATTTACTGTACCTTAAAAGCCACAATAACAGAATATTCCATTCGATATAATTAGGTAAAGGATAGCAAATTAATTGTTGTTGTCAAAATATAGTATCAGACAATGTTGCTGATTCGTTATGTCAAAAACATAATATTTATATTATATAATAAAACATAATAATATAAGAATGATTTAATATTACTGCATTTTATGTAAAAATATAAAATTGGTTATTTTTGAAGAATTACCATTACTGTGGTAAATATGATAAGTAACAGTTTATTTGTTTTGTTTAAATCAGTTATGAAAAAGGTTGAATGAGATTGTTTTTCCCAACTGAAGGGAGATTAAGTGTGTGTAAGGTGGTTTGTGGTGAGTACCTGTGCGTGGCTATCCATGGCCTGTAATATCCTGAGGAGGGATGCTGCAGACTGGACCCTGCCAGACTCTACCTCCTCGTCGTTTCACTTCCTAAATCCTCAACCCCACTCCCCTCGCTCACTCTTCCTACACTGTTGACAATTAGCTCTATACATACAACTGAGCAACCAAACACTCTTGAAAAACCAACCTTCATAGAAAAATATCAGCGGTTAATTGAATACATGTAGGAGATATATACTATGATGACTATGTTAATTATAGTTTTATGAAACACATTTATAGTTTGTATAGCTTTTATTTTTAAATAAATTATCTATGAACATACTTTAAATCATTTATAAAATTTTAATTAATTTTAATAATATCAATATTTTAAATTATATCAGAAATTCATAAAAATTGTTAGTTATTGAAAATTTTGTAAAGGCAGCTCAAATTATTAAAATAGGTGTCAAAATGTACATCTTTATTGGACCTTAGTGTTGATTTTAAAACCGTGTGAACGTAATTTAGATGGTAGTGTAATTTTTCTTCGAAGAGAGAACCCTGTTTAAAAAAAAAAAACCTCAAAAAAGACTGCCGTAAATTCGCAAGAAAAATAGTTTATTCATATACTATTTTTTAAGCAAAATTTTCTTTTAATAATACATAAATATAGAAACTAATATCCAATACTAATCAAATTAGAATGACAAAATATTTGTTTGAAACTGAAATTTGATCCAAGCTAATGTTCAGCTCCAATACTACTTAATGTCTTAGCGGTAATAGATTCTTTCTTTGCTTTCCTATTCTAAACATATGCGAATTGGTGCGAGTGACTGTAATAAATACACTGTAACATTAACTTAGGTGGCTTTATAAACAAAGTACACAAGTCTTAGAGCTTATCATTCTACCAGTAAGCAGTCAGGTGTAGCCTAATAGTGACAGGCCCAATATACTCTGACATTTAGTCCTTCGTCTTGACAGTAGATGTTTTATGTAGAAGATAGAAATCTTGAGCATACTGTCTATTTGAGAGGGCATAAAACACTCTGATTTGAGCTCGTATGATATCAAGTTTTTGATCCCTATTCTGTTAACTTGGGTTTAGGACTCCTGATGTTGAATCAACTTGAATTGTGGCTTCTCCATAATTAAAATGGGTTCCAAATAACCAATCAGTCGTACTTTCCTTTGTTAAAACACCTCTAAAGACAAAGTGTCTGTTACAAACAAACCGCTTCGTTAAAACACCTCTGAAGACAAAGTGTCTGTTAAAACCAAACCGATCATTCTCAATCTTCAACACATAAAACGTTAGTATAAGTGCTGAAACGAAATGTCAAAAATTAAATTATAGAATTAATATTGTCAAATGCTTACAAAATCACAACTACAAACAAGTCAAAAGTGTATCAATAACTCTGATGTGAATGTAAATCTCAACTTCTATAAAAAAAAAGTATAAATTTTTCTCGTCGTTTTAAATGATAAAAGAATTATCATTCCTATTTGTAGTGATAATAAAAGTATGCATACTTCGGTCAACAAATTTATAATCGCAATACTTATTTAATTGGTTATTAATATGTGATTACTTCCTTTTTGCTTTCCAGTATTATTATATATTATATATATAGGTTATTTTGGAAAAAAAATTATAATTAAATCAATCAAATTTACTAAAGAAAACTTTCAAAAATACTTTAAAGGTTCCAAAATATTTTCTTAAGTTATATTTCTCACATAATTAAAGGAGGTAATTCTTTACTTTTTAGTTGTTGATAACAAAGCTATTATGACTTTGATATAACCAATGTGAGTACAACAAAAGCGTCAGACCCATGAAAAGTGTGTTTAAGCTATTATTGTAATAACATAATCGCAGAAAATGTTTATGAACATAGAAAGAGTTTCAACTTCAGCCCGGTCGAAAATTGCTCATAAATTGTTCCAAATTGCCATCAATGGAGGATATTCAACCCGGAATCTTTGTTTAAAACCTCTGAGAAGAGAGGTCCTTAAAGTGAAAAAAAAAATTATTTAAACAGTCGTTCTAATGACTCAAGAAATATATATTTCGTTACTCCATTTATCATATAAAATCCCTTTAACAATTATTTACTATTTATATTCCTTAAATAAATCTTTACAAATTTATAGAACGTATCAAAAATGTAACAATGTATTATATTAATGTTCAATATTATATTTATAATTACTAAAATAGCGTTCTATTATTACTACCGTGAACGAAATATATAGCCCACCTTAAATTTATTTTTTAAATTTACATTAATTCAAATGTTTCTGCATTTTGATTATTTAAGAAGTTTCGGATTTAAGTTTCAGTCCAGTTTGTTTGTCAAATGTTTTAAACGATTTTCTTCAGAGCTCTATTCTATTTCTCACTTTGAATGTAATTCCTAACAATGTAACTTACGGAGCTTTTTCGTCCCCCCCCCCCCCCCACGCCAACACTTTCCTTAAGGTACAGTATGTTTCAAGGCAGATTGGTAAGATTAACCAATTACTAATTTTTAAAACTGTAAGTGACTCTTTACAAATAACATTCAATTTATTTGCAAGTTAACAAATTAATAATGTACAGTAATAAAATGTACACCCTTATGATTTGGAACTTTTGAATTACCTATATCAAATTTCTCAATAAAACTAGATCACTTAAGAATTTTAATTACTGTTGTACTTTTATTTTTGAGTTAATAAAAAAACAAATAATTTTTTAAAACTTGCATTCCTGATTTGAACTAGGATTTAAATGTTATTAACATTCACCCACTTTTAACAAGTAAACAACATTTATGAATCGAAATTCCTGAAGAACCTTATTCATAAAACTATATTTTTTTAAGAATACGATTTATTTTGGTTCTATTTTGAGTTTTTTTTTAAATTCTTTTCGATAAATTTTTGTGATGATTATTATTATTATCATCTAAGTAAGAGATAGATTCAGAATAGCAAATACATTTTATGTAATGTTGATTTCATTAACCAAAATGGCTAAAATCAATCAATATTGATTTTAATTTTTAGTCTTAATTTTAAATTAAATGTTTACTAACTCAGCATAATAAATCGTCTTTGTAATTTTTTTGAAAAAATAAAATAATGAAAATTCATTTTAAATACTTCATATTTCATAGGTTTTTTTACCAATTCTACACTTATTGGTTTTACATTTTTGTGCTTTTTAAGGGGCAAAAGTGGGGCTCTTTTATGAATCGGCTCCCAGTTTAATGAACGACGAAAAAACTACATAGGAAATTTGGTGCTATACAATCAGCAAAATTGGTAGCATACAATCAGCAGGTATATAGTGTTGTATACAGTAATTTAAAATTCTTGTTAAATATATAAAATATTTTAAACGATTGATAATAGTTGGACGAAAAATGAGGAAAACCCTCAAGTGCCTGTAAATATTCTAATTTTTTTCTACATTACCATTTAGATATTCTTAATTTGTCTTCCATTACAACTGAACATCAATTTTTTATGGACATCCAAAAGACAAAATAAGGCTTTTTTGGGTATAAATAGATTACTAGATATACACAAAAAATAACTTTAAAGAAATGCAATGATTGAAACTACTTATTCCAGTTTAAAATATCCACAAATTGAATGTAATTAGAAGGTAATTTTCGATGTAGATAGAATTGAGTCTTTGATATTTTTGTAATAAATAGGACATCTTTTGTCATTATTTCCAGTGATATAACAGTTCTAGTTATATGAATGGCTCAAGAGGAAATAAAGTCTTATTTCCTGCTCTGAACCTGTTACAGTAACAGGTTATTGAATACAAGTATATCCCCCAACAACAATCAGCCCACATATCGGAAACTACTTCAAATCCACCGTAATTATAAACAACTGAATTCATACAAAGTCTGTAATCTAAACAATTAAAGGTTTCAATAGTTCCTTCTCAGAGTTAAAATGAAGTAAAATATATTAGAAAATTCAAAATCTATCGTTTTATAGAGCCACCTTCAGAACCAGTTGAAAGATAAGCTGACGAAGGATTCTAAGAGCAGCAGACAAAGATAAACGACTCTGAACCAGTTCTCATCATTGTCATTAATTACATTTTAGTGATTTTTTCCCCCTAAACAGTGTATTAATAAAAAAATATTAAGCACTATTTTATATTAATAATATAAAACTTTTATGATGAACGTGCAATGAATTCATGATACAAAAATGTTCAGAACAATTAACTTTTTTTGTGAAAACAAATTAAAATATTTTCACATATCTGTAAGTGACAAAAAAAAATATATCTAAAATTTTGACAATTATTCTTTATTTCAGGTCTCTTTATACATTTTAGGTTCTTTTTTCCTATCAGTGTGTGGATACAGAAGAGTTGGTTACCATGTTATAGGTCACAGTTTTAGGCTGATCATTTCTGAAAACCTTTATATAAATAGTCCTTGGTTTAGAGTTTTTGGAAATACTGAACTATTGAAACGATACTTTGTCAAAAATTTAGCTAAAGTGTAACTATTTTCCCCATCAATCTAATTATCTTAAAATTTTATAAAATAATGAAGTTCTTAAACACGTAAAGAATATATGTCTGACAAATATACATTTTGACTCGTACAACATGTAGATTGCAATGTTCTCTCTAGAGAACCTTCCGTAACCCTGGAAAACATAATAAAATGTATGGTTAGTTTGTGTTTGCTTATATATTTTTAAGTATTTATTGTATTAGACATAATATCAAATAATTGAAACATTAATTCTTGAAGTTTTTGTTATTACACATTTAAACAAGAATTCTGTTTGACTAAGATTCTGGATTCTGGAGAAAAATTTCTAAATTAATGTAAACAAATCCAACAAGTACAACAGCTCCTAGTATCTTTAATTAAATTAATCCAAGTTGAGTTTAGAGTTGTCATAATTATATTCTCCTTTAGGTAATCAAAATTTTTTGATGTTTTTAAAAGTAAGATTTAAATTTTATGTATACATTTTATATCAGATAAAAAAATTAGATTAGATAAAAAAAGTTTTTTATAATCACGAAAGTACTTATGTACCATAACATTCTTCAATAGAATTTGAAAAAAAAGTACTTTGTTAATCCTCTGGATTCAAAATTAATCCTCTCAAACAATATGACCTGTATAGTATCCAAAATCTCTCAACATCAATCATAAGTCTAAATATAACATTTTCTGTTAAAATGGTCAAAAATCATGAATTTTTTCATACAATACTTTTTTAGGTACAGTCATAGTACAAAATTTTAGTTTTTCAGGGTTTGTAGTTATGAGAAGAAATTAATTGCTGAATTCAAAAAAATTTATTGAATCTATTTCGTCAAAAACTTATATATTCTAACCTCATATAAAGAGCTACTTTGGTTTTCGATTTCATTATTACCTGTCAAACAGTGAGATCAGTATCATATCCCCAAGTATTTAGATTCAAATCGTGTAAATCAAAACTGTGAGACTAATATCATATCCCCAAGTATTCAGATTCAAATCGTGTAAATTAAAACTGTGAGACTAATATCATATCCCCAAGTATTCAGATTCAAATCGTGTAAATTAAAACTGTGAGACTAATATCATATCCCCAAGTATTCAGATTCAAATCGTGTAAATTAAAACTGTGAGACTAATATCATATCCCCAAGTATTCAGATTCAAATCGTGTAAATTAAAACTGTGAGACTAATATCATATCCCCAAGTATTCAGATTCAAATCGTGTAAATTAAAACTGTGAGACTAATATCATATCCCCAAGTATTCAGATTCAAATCGTGTAAATTAAAACTGTGAGACTAATATCATATCCCCAAGTATTCAGATTCAAATCGTGTAAATTAAAACTGTGAGACTAATATCATATCCCCAAGTATTCAGATTCAAATCGTGTAAATTAAAACTGTGAGACTAATATCATATCCCCAAGTATTCAGATTCAAATCGTGTAAATTAAAACTGTGAGACTAATATCATATCCCCAAGTATTCAGATTCAAATCGTGTAAATTAAAACTGTGAGACTAATATCATATCCCCAAGTATTCAGATTCAAATCGTGTAAATTAAAACTGTGAGACTAATATCATATCCCCAAGTATTCAGATTCAAATCGTGTAAATTAAAACTGTGAGACTAATATCATATCCCCAAGTATTCAGATTCAAATCGTGTAAATTAAAACTGTGAGACTAATATCATATCCCCAAGTATTCAGATTCAAATCGTGTAAATTAAAACTGTGAGACTAATATCATATCCCCAAGTATTCAGATTCAAATCGTGTAAATTAAAACTGTGAGACTAATATCATATCCCCAAGTATTCAGATTCAAATCGTGTAAATTAAAACTGTGAGACTAATATCATATCCCCAAGTATTCAGATTCAAATCGTGTAAATTAAAACTGTGAGACTAATATCATATCCCCAAGTATTCAGATTCAAATCGTGTAAATTAAAACTGTGAGACTAATATCATATCCCCAAGTATTCAGATTCAAATCGTGTAAATTAAAACTGTGAGACTAATATCATATCCCCAAGTATTCAGATTCAAATCGTGTAAATCAAAACTGTGAGACTAATATCATATCCCCAAGTATTCAGATTCAAATCGTGTAAATCCTGCAAATTATAAAATTATACATTTTGTATAATTTTTTTATAGTTTTTGCTCATAAGAAAGGAAAATCATACATACATGACTTTATTGCCTGTATCTGCAGTGTAAAAATTTTGACTAAGAAGATCTGCTTGCAATTTTATATGAAACTTCTATCATTAGATCGTGAAAAAAGTATTTCCTTTACTTTTATATTTTCATAGATGTAAAATTGAAACATCATACGTCTATAAAAAGAAAAAAAAAAGAAAATTTCTTTTTGTTTTATTTTGATATTCACTATCTATGAGTGAATATCCCAAGAATTTTACTTCACTCTGCACAATTTCTGTATCAAATATTGATATTCCATCAAATTAAAAGTTATTGATGAAAGTCTACTTAATATCTGTTGTACGGAAGTTCAGCTTTGTATTCAGGAAGATGTCTTAACTTTCTCGTACGCGAGTTAAAAAATAATGAGCCTACTATTCATTAAAAAAATGGAAAATCCCAGTCTCAATCTGTAAGAGTTAGATCCTTCATAATGATACGTACCTTCACACTGATAAACTTGAGAAATGTATTATTTTCGACCCATATGTAACATCTGTGAATTTTGTTTTCCTCTACTGTTTTGAAACATAAAAAGTGAGATATAAGTCATACAACAAATTGAAAGTCTTCCAAAAGACACTAATAAATCAGATGGATCATTAAATTGCAAAGTAATGTCATTTTTTGAGATATATATGGTCAGTACATATAGGATATGTAAGTCACATCCAATGAGAATTTGTTTTGAGGAACGAATCAGAAGCTGATGGTACTTTTAACGAAGTTACGATACCATCCTGCAAGTTGTTTCGTAAATTGTATCGTAAGTTACGATTCATGGAGATGAATCGCTACACATTGCAGAGGCAAAGTACCTCAATTACTTAATAAGCCCTTCATTCAACCCTCAAAGAAAACGAAGGAGGATAAGACCTAGAAACGCTTAAGGAGAACAGGTCTGAGGAAATAGAACCAACGGAGAAAAAATAAAATCACTTGGTAAAAATCACTTTTTTACCAAATTAAAGTATTAAATGAAATAAGAAAAATGTGAAACTTTTAGAGACCTATTCTGTAAAAGGAACTGCTGAATCTGATGTTGATGTAACGTACACAAATGTTAATGTACTTCTGGAAAATCTGTGATTGGCCTTTCCATGAACAACATAGATAGGCAACCTAAGCCTATTCATGTTCTCATAGAACAATATAAGAAAAAAATAATTTTAATTTGCCGTTTAGTAATGTTTATTTAAACTTTAGTTAAGTGTAGTGGGCATGAAAAAACATTATTCCTAAATCATTTTCACTAAAGATGTAGTGAATATAACGACAATGTGCATTGAAAACGTTTTCAAACTTCAATGAAGTGAAAAGATCATGCATAATTCAGGAGCGTTCCCACTTGTCTGTGACACCCCCGAGTGCACTTTTTTTAATAATTTGTTCTGGTTATTTGGTGGCAAGGTGAAGAGGCCAGAGATCTAGTTAACAGGCCATTAAGCGAGCCATTTTTAGCAATCTCAACTATCTGTGCCTGTTACAAGGAAAACCTTCCTGATCTTGGATAAAATCCATCCCGTCTATCCACATAACTTTATATTCTCCATCTTAATCATATTTTAAACTAATATTACTGTCATTCGGCTATAAACCTGAAATTTTGGCAGAAAATGAAAAGAAGTGTCATTATTTCTGCCACTCTACACTACTGTCAAAGCCTGTTATACTGAAATGCTCTTTTGTCTGCATTTCACAGACATCTGTGATCAGCCAATAAAACTTTTCTATTACATTTTTGCCTAAATCATATAAGAATATTATATAGCTAATTTATAAATACTTGAATTTAAATAGCTAATATGTTTTTTCTGCATTTATGTTCATCAATTGTCTTAATCACGTTACATTTTGATTGATTTAAAAATGCTAAAAAAATTGGGGGTCACTTGAGTTGGCAAAAGCTCTGGTCACTTCATTGAACGGACCATTGGGTCTGTCCTTTCTGAAGGATTGTTACTTGGCTTCATTACTGCAAAGCTAAACAGGGATGAGAATAGATAACATAAAATTGATGTCTTTAACCTCACCACCTTTTTTCTATCATTGATAATTTTTAATTCTCCTTAATGCTGTAGTAAATCAAAGTGACTTGAAATTTTTAGAGATCGTTTCTTTTTCAATTCTCAAACTCATGGGTTTATCCCATGAGTTACTTTATATATTATACAAGAATATTTTTTTTTATCACCCATTAACTATGAATCAGTAACATGACCGAAATGGCTAACAGCACAATGAGTCACTTATCCGCAGCCAATAACTTCAGTGACCTAGTGGGAACATGTGCTTTCAACATGCCTATCGTCGTTAGCCTTTTAATAATAAATAAATCTAGTTTAAACTTTAAAACTTATAACAATAACAAGTTTATTATCTTCTATTTCAAATAAATTATACATAGAAAACTTTCATGAAGACTTTGATAAATGAATTTTAAAAAAAAAACATCATTTATATTTAACCAATTATGAAAAACATACAATTTATTCTTTCAGAGAGTTATGCAAATTAGTCCAAGAAAGTAAATCAAGTTGAATATAAAGTTGGTCATTTAATTCGGAGGAAGTGCAGGGAGTCATAATGGGATAGAAAGTTGGAGAAAGAAGTGGCGTAGTGGAGTCAACTCCGGAGTAACGGGTTTGACTTAGTCTTTACTGAACAGGCTCTGCCGACTTGGCGTTCAACGCGAGCATTGGGTCACCCTTCATGTAGTCTAAACCATTTAGGAAGTAATTAAATTCATTAAGTCGAATTAAACCAGAGCTTTCTTATTTTAAGGTAAATAGATTTAAGCTTAAATAAAAATTACCAATATATACTCTCAGAATAGTATTTGAATCAAAGTATATTCTATATTTGGTAAATACTTTTTCGGAGCTAAAATGTATAATATTTAGCTTTTAAAACTTCTAAATGTCTCTACCAGGCAAGTACCGGTCCAATCAGCTGAGTTCAAGACCCGTTCCCACTGGTAAGGGCTTTGGGCCTCTAGCTCCCATGGTTGCTAAGCAGGCATCCTCCCGAGAAGTTACTACTTCTCACACAGCGGCCACAAGGGTCTACCCAACTTGGGAGAGAACCAACAGCCACTACGAGTCCAACCTCAGTTGGCGGGATGGAGAGAACCTCTCCATGGGCCCCCGCCAGCAGTAGTACCGACGTATTTTAAGCGTTTTGGATCAAAATCCGAACTAAAAGTCCTACTAATCCTGCTCAGCTACAGGTAAGGTCAGTGGTCTTTTTTGCCCCTGGTTCAAAGAACCTGTGGATATATATAAGCCAATGCAGCCTGCGTATGTAGCTGCATGGCCCCACTAGGGGCGCAAGCATATATATTATATAATATTCTAGACTACCCGTGACCCTTTGTATCACTCAGAAATTATAGCAATAGGTTTTGAAAATTAATTCAATGAACATGATTGACAGGGATAATCTTAATTGTTGTTTCTTGTTATTAAGGCACAGAAACAGATTCTTATATCACCCAAGCTTTTGATATAGTATTCTTAACATTATTCAAAAAATATACACAGTAAGTATATTTAGCAAAATAAAAATCATTTAAAAGTAAAAAAAATAATTCATTGTTTTATCGTATAAAATGAATGTTCATTCATGTATCAATAAATAAAACATCTATTCAGGCTACATACACAATGAAATATATTTAAAACAAACAAAACTTGTAAATTGAAATATTCAATTTATTTACCTAACATAACATAAAATTAATGAAAGTAATGTGTTTTTATAATATTACCTCAGAACATTAGTATTTTATTTGACATTTGTGTTCAAGTTTGCTTCTAAAATTATTTATCTTTAACCTCTAATGTAGTAGTTTATTGTATAATTGTTGCATTTATTTATAATACATTTGCCCTACTGTCATCAGCGAGCACACAAGCTCCTGTGCTACTCTGGCTCCATGCCTTAATTTTATTACCAGTGTAAACATCAATTCGCAAATTTTAAATTCATTTTTTTGTTTGTTATATTTATATGTAATACATTTTCACTACTATCATCGGCAAGCACGCAAGCGACTGGATATCCTGGATCAATGCCTTTACTTTATTACCATTGTTTATATTATCCAAATATTAAATTCAAAATTTTTTTTGTTACATTTATTTTTAATATATTTGTGCTACTCTCATAAGTAAGCACCTAAGCCAGTGGGCTACTCTGGCTCCATACCTTTAGTTTATTACCAATGTTTATATTACAAAAATATTAAATTAAAAAAAAATTTGTTACATTTATATATAATACATTTGCACTACTGTCATCGGCAAACATGCAAGACACTTGCTACCCTGGCTCCAATTTAGGGAATATAGCGATCACTTTATTTAATTAACATTATTCAGGTAATAAATAATATATATTTAATTTCAGGTCTCTATACGGCAAATGGGTGAACATACAAATAAACAAACTCACGAACTTTATATACATAGACATATGCTACATATATTATTCATATATGTAATACTTAAATATCCATTAAAAATTTAATTATTCATCCTCTTGTTTTGGTGAGCCATCATTTCCATTATTCCTAATTCTATAGTTATGTCTTGAAAAAGCAATGCAACCAATGTTGTCAAAAAAAAAGAAAAAACTCAAAATTATAACTTAAAATCTAGATTAACATTTTTATTTTAAAGAAATTAGGTTAAATACAAATTTAAAATCTACTTAACCTTCTAATTATACAGAAATTCAACTAAAAGATGAACAGTATTCAAAGAATGACGGTTGTGAATGAATCCTGAAAACAAATAATGTTAAGAATCCAATCAAAATGATTTGTGCATAACTGAAAATAATTTAGATGTTCTATCCTCATGAAACATGACACAATTTATCGTCTTGGAATTCCATTTGTCGAGGAATTTTCAGAGACTGGCACAAAATTATGAACTAGCATTTAAATGTAGAAGTAAAAAAACCTGTTTAGCCACAGGTTTGCCTATAAAAACCTTTTATTGTCGTTATGGTTGAATTAATAACTACTATATTTAAATTTAATGAATTAATTTATTTCATACTAACCTCTAAATTAATAAAATGAAGTCGGAGTTAACTCTCAACTTCATAACGATATTATAATTTGTATGTCTCCTGTTTGCTAATGGATTTAATAACCTTTAGAAAATGTATTATGCTAATTAAGATGACTCTCAGAAGGTTATAGGTGAACTTTATTGTAAGTTAATAAGGTAATGCCAGAGTAAAGTTATAATTTTTGCTTTTATCTACTTTTCGTGTTTTTATCTGATTTTTCGCCATTTGCCTATCACTCAATGATAGTTTTATAACAAAAACTAGTTGTTGAAGTCAGTTTCACTGGAAGAGATAAGTTTTATGACTTCGAATGCTAAATCAGACGAACCGTACACAGTGAATCTTTTGACGATGGCTTTTAAGCAGAATGTCTGGATGTTTCAGTTTTCAACGCATAATTAAAGTCTTTCATTACTGTTGTATAGTCTTATCTTCTTGTTGGACAGCTCTACCATCAAAATTGATTGTGGAGTATAAAGTCATTCTTTTTTTTTGATAAACGTTAAAGAATGTTTCAAATAGCTTTTATTTCTTTGGGTCATCATTTCAACTTCGTAACATATAATTCTGGAGATATGATAGGAAAATAAAGGTAATGCATATCTGTGTTATAAAATAAAATTACTTCATAACCAGTTTGTTAAAAAACTCTCCCTGAGTTTGTTAGTAACAATATGTAAACAGAAGTATCTTATCTTCAATACTAACACCAACCCTTCGGCCGCAATCAATCTAACCTAAAAAACTCTTACGGTTAGTCCAAAATGACATTAAAAAATTTTATATATTATTAAAATTAAATGACTTGAGAATGCTTAGCAAATAACAGAAGTATGTATGTCTCTCACTCTCTCTCTCTCTCTCTCTCTCTATATATATATATATATATATATATTTGTGTATTTTGGGAGCAGACCTTCAATCAAACATGTTTTATTAAAAATTATGCCAATAATACAAAAGTTAAAATTGGCATAATTTTTAATAAAATATATATATATATATATATATATTGATAAAAGTATCGACCGTGGAATAGAAACAAAACTAAAGTTTATCGGGACTCGGTCAGTTCTTCAGGTTCAAATTAAACTCTCATTGCCAACGTTTCGGTCTTTATTTAAAACCTTTTTCATAGGCCTACAAAAACAGAGAAAATATAAGAAATAATACAATCATTCAAAAATCAAACATACATAAAAGTGCAATTAGTTACAATTAAGAAATTACAATGGAAATTTTGACTATAGGTTAGTGAGAAAACTTACAGAAGTATACATTTTGAAACAGAAAAACTAAGTATTACATTACAAATTATTTTACAAAGAAAAATAATATATGGATTTTAACAACAACTGTAGTCTGAATGAACACGTGACACTATCACTGAAAAATTGTGTTAGTGTCTTTTTGGTTGTCTGGTGAAATTTTGTTACCTTGCTTGGTTATTTCAGTTCAGTGTCACGTGTTCATTCAGACTACAGTTGTTGTTAAAATCCATATATTATTTTTCTTTGTAAAATAATTTGTAATGTAATTCTTAGTTTTTCTGTTTCAAAATGTATACTTCTGTAAGTTTTCTCACTAACCTATAGTCAAAATTTCCATTGTAATTTCTTAATTGTAACTAATTTCACTTTTATGTATGTTTGATTTTTGAATGATTTATTATTACTTATATTTCCTCTGTTTTTGTAGGCCTATGAAAAAGGTTTTAAATAAAGACCGAAACGTTGGCAATGAGAGTTTAATTTGAACCTGAAGAACTGACCGAGTCCCGATAAGCTTTAGTTTTGTATAGTTTAATAATAATATATTCAGTTATATTCAGTTTTGAGATCTCTTTTTGAAACCATACGTTTTGAGATCTCTTTAAATTGCTATTTATTTAAACATAATAAATAAATAACAATCACCAGTTAAAGAAGTTTTATTTATTAGTTATCAATTGTTAATCTCAGTCGAATTTGTTTGAAGTTTAGTATTATTTGATGTTACATTAATCCACTTTAATTTCATAAATTTAAAGTTTATTTATGTAATATATACTTAATCGTGTACTATTATTACAATAGTATAGTAAGAGAACAATAAAACATTAATATAGTTCTCTCGTTCAAATTATGCTTCCTATGTATGCTTCTATTTTATTTTGAAAAAGTTAAAATAATAATAGTTTATTAAATGTTGTATCTAAATTTACAGTTAGAATGAACTGAAATTAATTAACTGAAAGGAAGTTAACGACTCTTTAGAACATGATTTACGTTAAAGTTAACATGATTTAATAATAATCTACTAACAAAAAAAAATTAACTTTGTTACTAATTGAAGGATTAACGCGTCAAAGCGTTGAAATAATAATGCATAGTTTCCTAACTCAATCTTTATGCTGTATATTGTCAAATTATTAATAAGAGTATGGAATATTTCTTTTATTAAAGTGTACAAAATGTTCATCTTGATTATAGAGCCTGAACAATTATTATGATTTCTCGTAAAGCAATTATTCACAACTGTTCACAAAACTGTTTCTTTTTTGTTATACCCAGTTATTTAAAATTGTTTTATTTCTCAATCAGAAGATGTGAATCAACTGAAGGAATCCTATTTTTAGAACTACCAACCTAAGAAACCGTTTTACAAAGTTATTATAATTAATAGAAGGTAAAATATAGTTTTAGAGTGGTTAGTGGAATAGTAATGATAGCCAGTTATCTTTATCATGGAGGCTCGATTAGTCACGGCTGTCGACTCCTTTGGGAGTCCTATATCTCTCACTTTTTTCTCTCTTTTTTTTCGCACAAAACCAAACACTTTGGACTGCTTCATTTTACCCTTTCTAAAATCTTACTGATTTCTAAAATCTTACCTTATGGAATCATAGTTAGAGACCAGTCCTATTATTCTACAGCCAGTAAATCACGAAAAAAAAAGATAATACACCTAAAAGGAATATCCTTTTCCTTTCACCAGCCTGTGAACAAAACTTAATTTCTTAACCACCCACAAATTAGGCAGTAGATCAGAGTTGTGTTGACAGTCAAAACTTTGGCACTTACATTAATTTAGTTGATAAAACCAAATCCATTAATAAAGACTATTCGAAAAGATTTCTTTTTAATATATTTAGAGAGATTTAATTTCCAGTAAATGTACTAAACTTGCAAAAATTTGAATTCAAAATTTAGATGGATTAATATTTTCTTGAAATTTGAAATTTGTTTTTGAAATTGTTTGCATGTACTCTGTAAACAAGTAGGTGGGGTGGGTATGAAAAATGTATATGAAATTGCTGCAGGTCACAGTCTTTGACATAAAGTCAATCCATTTTGCCCTCGAACTTGTACTTGATGTGTTCTCTTTTCAAATCAAGGAATTCTCACGATTTGGTCAAGGACCTTGTCAATAAAGGGGTAGTTGTTCTGTAATGATTTATGGATGCTCTATCTGGTTTAGAGTTGCAAACAAGGCTTGTATCCAGATTGTTCAAAATAAGTGTACCCGCCTTATAGCCAGGGCTCCTTGGTACAACCGAAATTTGGGTATTCATCACGATTTAAAAATAGAATCAATAGATAGTTACACCACCCGACTTACTACCAATGAAGACAACCAACTACCTACACATTCAAACCTCCTTGTACAAGCTCACAATCCTGCCACCAACTTTCCTCAACCTCACTGAACAATTACTTCATCCACTGACTATTTTTCTAACTCATTACTAAAAAACATTGAAAACTATGACTAACAAGAACAAATGACCGCGAATACGACGTCATTACTGTATATACGAACTTAATATCTGACATGATTTACTGACAGTCCAAGTTATAGTAGCACAGTAATCAAGCAGTAGAAGGCCTCTGGTCTGGAATTGCTTGTAACGACGTGCACTATAGTGCGCGAATGTATTCGTTGGTTAACTCAAACTTGACATAGCTAGTGTGTCAAAATCTAATTCAAAGTATACCAAATAAAAAAAAATATATCAAATCATTATTGTATCAGAAATTAATATAAATAAACTCACTGTTTGTCTCCATTTTCACATTCAATTGCCAGAGACTTGGTTTTTTTAGGGAGTTTATACGTCTGTAAATAGTAGTAACGGTATACTCCGTTTTGCTCTAACAGATTAGTTGAATAACCTGCAATGATAAATCAGTAGAGCTTTAAGCTAATCATTTTGTTGACAGGTTGAAAGTAAAATGGCTGTGTGTTTCAGTATTCAACTAGTAATAACAGATCTTTTGTTCCAGGTTTACAGTTCGTATCTTCTAGATGACAACACACATCACAGACAACACCCTAGATGAGTTTCAAAACTCATCAAGCTAGTCTACGACTAATTATATACGTAACTATTTATTTATGAATCCATTTATCTATTTGTGTGTGTGTGTGTGTGTGTGTGTGTGTGTGTGTGTGTGTGTGTGTGTGTGTGTGTGTGTGTGTGTGTGTGTGTGTGTGTGCGTGTGTGTGTAAGATAGGTATAATATATAAGAACAATATCAAACATGTTTAGAAAACTAATTATAGCTATTTGTAATAATGAATTAACACCTAGAAATAAAGGCCAGGACCAAATCAAAGTCACGATTGACTAGAATGAACCGGTTACTTTGTTAATTGTAATGCGTTGTTTTTGTGAGTCTGGGTAGAATATTGCATCTTGCTGAAGGAGACTGCTTTGGCTAGTCTGGGGATGGTGTCTGTGAGCATAGTGGGGGGAGTTATTTAGAGCAGTGTCGTGAGGGTGCGTGATCAGAACGGAGTGAAGAGCGAGGGCTAAGCCGCAGATGGGCGGCGGCTCTTCCAGAAACCAGCGGCCAACCAGAACAGGTGACTTATCGCCCGTGGCTCACTCACTCTTCTGCAAAAAGTAACCCCAAGTATTGCCTTTCCTGTCACTTGAAAGTTGTCAGTAGGCTGGGGCTCAACAGTCGAGTAATCAAAATGCCTCTCAAATACTTCACACTATTACAATTTGAATTTTATACTATATTAGTAATAAAATTGAAAGTATGGACTGCAGTGAAGAAATGTTTGATCTTCATTTCCTCTCTACATATATCCCTATACACTTAAATTTGAACGCAAACAGTAAGCTGGATCTGTATTCATTACAAAGAACTAACTTTATTTTAAAATATCAAATTAAAGTAAATGTTATTATGTATTAATACTTAATACCTAGTAAGTTATTAAACTTGTGTTTAAGTTTAACGAGTTCTTTATTAATTGCATGTTTTTTTTGTTAATTGCATTACAATACTAGAAAAGTTAATAAAAAATGGATGAACTATATTTGTAAAGATATTGGTATGATAAGAAAGAATTACGAAACCCATTAAATATAAATACTTGTATATAAATTAAAAGAATGCATGCATACGATGTACGATAAAATAATATAACATAACCAAGTGAAAATCGAAAAAAATAATCCGAAAAATACATTTAGGAAGTAAACAGGGGTAGCAAGATTTTAAACCATTAACACTGGGGGGGAGGATTTTATAACGAACGATGATAATGAATCTTCGTTTGAAACTCCTTCATGAGTCGTTCCTGATCGAAATATTTAATTATGTCTTTAAATTCTTGAATTATGGTTTATAAATTGTTAAACTTACTGCAGGGTTTCTAACAATGTCTCCTCTCCAGACAACTTATCTCAATTGAAGACACGATTTACTAATCGTTGTAGCAGTGCAAAATAAATGTAATTTTTCCTAAAATCACTTTACAGTCTAGCTGTGCCAAAGGATTATTAATATTCATTATTGTATCAAAGTTTACAAACAACTTCATATCATATTACATTAATATGAACATTTTGATTTCTTCGTTTAAATGTTCTTTACAATTTCTTATATAAAGGAAAAGTCAGTTTACAAATCATTAGAGATGCGTAAGAAATACAGTCATCAAGTATTCCATAGGAATTAGTGATTTTTGGTTAATTGACCAAAACATTCAGTTAGCTTTTTTCCAAACATGTTATTTCCCTTGCCTCAATCGTGATTTCTTTGTGATCTACTATGACTGATATATCCCTCTAATTTCTCATCATTCTCATTCATTACATGAACAGTCCACAATTTCATTAGATTTTGGTAAACAGTTAACTTAAAATCTCAATCATTAACTACAATTAAATTTGAAACTAACTATACGATTGTATTATTTTATTAATATGACAATCCTGCTTGTCAGGGTAGCACACTTTATAGTTGGGGCTTGATATTGCTTGTTATTCTCTGTGGCTGTTATTATTTATGTATGATCAAGGCTTTCCATAATTTTTAACATACAAATTTTTAAAATTTTTGTTCTTGATAGTATTTTACAAAGATTTTTTTAGCTATTTTAACAACCTACTAAAAGACTAATTGAACACATTAAAATATGGTACAGTGCTTTCTTCTTCCATTCAGGGTAGCGAAGGCCTGATTAAGGCTGAAGTTTTAGGATTCTACTCATCCAAACTACAATTTTATTGATACAATGAAAGACAATGAATACATCTAAGAAATATGTCCTTGAAGTACAGAAAACTATCGCTTTATTTCAGTTACTTTTCACGGCATTACTGTTTCACGGGTTTTCTCAACATGTATGTGTATATGTAGTTTAGTGTAGTGAATTTTTCGCTACTCTCTCAGTATACAGCATTTTTTTTATTATTATTACTGATGTATGTGAAAAATTTATAGCCTAAAAAAATGGAGCAGCCGACGTTTAGTATAAGTAAACATAATATCAATCTCATTGACAACCAGCCGATGTTTTGTTTTATTAAATATGACTATACACATGTTTTAAACGAAATGTATCATTTGTTTGCATGTGGCTACAGTCATATTATTATTTGCACGAAACGTTAAATCATTATCAATACGACATGTTATTAAAATTATTGAAATGTGGGTGCGAATCTCATCGGACCCGTATACTCCGCGGCCATACTTTAATATTGTGCATCCTATTGTTCTAACTAACTGGAACTTTAGTTTTTAAATATAGTTAATGGGTTAATTTCACTGAGGTTAGAAATATTATAATTAGTAATAATACAATTAGGGGGCCAGGCTAGCTCAGTGGTTACGTGCTCACCTCAGAACAGATAGGACCGGGGTTCAATCCTCACCTGGCCCTCGATTTATTCACGCGGGAGGTGAATAAATCTGAGCACGTCATCCCTCGGAGAAGGACGTTAAACCGTCGGTCCCGAACCTGTACGATGTCAGGTACTCGTTAAAGATCCCTACTCTAAATACATTTGAGTTAGGCAAAATTTAGGACTCCCACTGTAGAATCAATCTTCATTGTGTGGTATCACAAAGGGCCAATGCTTGGCCTACGTGTGTTTCCTTGTGGGGCTGCCACTGCAACCTAACCTAACCTAATAATACAATCCGTCATACCTCGTAAATACCTCGTAAATGTCAGGTACTCGTTAAAGATCCCTACTCTAAATACATTTGAGTTAGGCAAAATTTAGGACTCCCACTGTAGAATTAATCTTCATTGTGTGATATCACAAAGGGCCAATGCTTGGCCTACGTGTGTTTCCTTGTGGGGCTGCCACTGCAACCTAACCTAACCTAATAATACAATCCGTCATACCTCGTAAAGTTTCAGAAAAGCTCGACCGGTTTCGGGTCCGTCTGGATCCCATCTTCAAGAGCACCTAACTGACTGTGAATGTTATTTTCTATAACCTACCTACATATATCATCTACATTGTGTAATCAGTGTTGTCCGTGTAGTTAAGCTCTATCGGTGTTAGTTTTTAAGCTCTTTACAGACATTCACAAATGTACATAGAGAATTATCTCTCACTTTTATAGTTTTAGCTATGATTTGACAAGAATCTTTATCCATTCCAAGCTGATGGTTCGAATACAGATCCAATGTGATATTAATATATTATTTTAATAATTGCAATTAATTAATTTTGGCAGACCTCTTCTTGACAGAAAGTTTGCATTCTTCGTATATGGCTTCCATTCATTGTAGTTAAATAAACAAATATCAAATTGATGTTTAATGTCAAAATGTGTTTTTTTTTAATTTTTTTCTCCTAAACTAGTAACTATACAGTTTTGAAAATTTTGCATTATAATTAAATTGACAGAAGTGATAACTGTAAAAATCCCCAAAATTTTTAAAACAGCTAGAAATACTTTTTTTTTAATAAAAAGTAAAAAGTGGACCAGTGACGGGGTACAATAACCATTTTCTTCTTTGTCGTATCACAAATGCCTGCTAATGGCCTATGTCGGTTCTCTTCTGGAACGCTCACTGCAACCTAACCTAACCTTCTTACAAAACAAACCTTCTTGATCAGTTTTGCTGAAATGGTAAAATTAAAAAAATTGAACGTTTTAATGGTTTAATATAATACACAAGAAAATAAAGTTCCTAAATGTAAAAAAACAATGATAAACAAAAGTACAATTCCTGATGCTTTCCATGATATGATGGATTTGTCAAAAAATGTTAAGTAAATAAAAAAAACATCAGTTATTTGTAAACGATTTTGATATTATGTTTGCTTATAGTAAAGTTGAGTGTAGGTCACTCCAGATTTTTATGTTTATATTTACTTGATTATAGTTTACTCTTTTATTTAGTATTACAGTTCGTACTACGAGTATTTTTTCAATTATATATTTATATTTATATTTTTGTCAATATTTCATTTCCACTCTTTTTTCTCCTTACCATTTTTGAGTAGTGCAACATATTGTCTTTTCAATACATGAGTATCTAATGCTGTCAAAATATTAAAGTAGTTTTTGGTATGTCTGTCTTTTTAACAAGGGTATTAATAATGTATTCTTCTATAGTTCACGGTTATTTCTAATCAACGGTTGGTAACTTGTGGGCTAGGGGAGCCAGGTTAGCTCAGTGGTTTGTGTACTCGCCTCTGATCTGGTAAGTCCGATGTTCGATAGCCACCTGGCCCTCGATTTATTCATGCGGGAGGTGAATAAATCTGAGTACGCCGTCCTTCGGAGAGGGGACGTTAAGCCATCGGTCCCCAGCCTGTACGATGTCAGGTACTCGTTAAAGATCCCTACTCTAAAAATACTTGAGTTAGGCAAAATATAGGACTCCCAGTGTGATAGATCAAAGAAAAATCTGTAAACAGCTGACTTTTTTAATTCGCTAGGGGATCGGTTTAAAAGAAAAAAAAACTTGTCAGTCAGCTAAGTGCAAGATTATATGAATTGGTCAGAGTATATTTTGAAGCGAAATATTAATAAAAAGTGTATGGCACATAAAAGAAAATATTAAATAAATTATAAGAAAAAAAAATGCGGCTCCCTTCATAAATCTCTAAAGGCAGTTTACCTCCGGGTCTCTACATGAGACACTATTGATCAAAGCTGAGATAAGATTTCCTTACAATTTTTTGAACAAACAACTAAACTGCAAACCTTATTTAGCTTTTCATACTTAATTGGCGAAGGCATGATCGCGTAAGAAAACTATATCGCCTTCCGCCACCATAATGCGGGCTCTACGATAACCGTCTCTCGCAGCATCCATCTCCAATAAAGACTGGGAATCGCTCCCAGTAACCATGTTTACGACCATTTAGATAACTATTTCCTGTCAATAAAAAGTGAATTACTCCTAAGAAGATCACTTCTCTGCATTTTGAATTTTTGCTAAGCAAATCCGAAGAAGTTATTGAAGTCGTTGATAAATACACTTTGGAATAGCAATTTAAACTTGTTTCTATTGAAACATTTGAATAAATTTTTTTTCAAAACGCTAATAAGTATTCTCCAATTTTTAACTTTGTATATAATATTATTATACGTTCGTTTGTTTAATATTTTTAACATTTTTTCTTTAAAAGAAAATTTTTATATCAAATTTCTTTCAAATCTAGAAAGAATTTCTATCAAATTCTTTCTTCTTAGTTAAAATTGTTATACACTTCTGTATTGTTGATTTTTCAGTACCATTGTTTTTATAGAAAAAATGTATTGACACATCGTATAAATTGACAAGTATGTTATTGAAAATATAAATAACCTCAGTTTTGATATATGTACTCTCGAATCACATTAAGTCCAATTAACTGAAGCGAACAAACTATTTGTTCATTTCATTATAAAGATGTCAATATTTTTATCATTTTGCTATCAAGATGACGAATTATTTTATAATAAAAAATGTTGATTGATCTATAATCAATTTTACTATAAGTAAACATAATGTCAAACTGGATTCCACCAACTAATTTTTTGTTATATTTTAATGCGCATGTACATACATATAAATCAATAAAATGTTTTGTATACATGTGGCTATAATTATTTTATCTCTTCTAAAAAACTTAAAATCTTTGATCAATCTGAGATGGTATTAACTATTAAACTGATTATATGAATCTCGGCGGATTCGTACGCTCCGCGTACTTATTTGTGTACTTACGCGTGTTACTTCATAATTGTACATATAGAATATCCTTCACTTCTATAGTTCAGGGTATTATTACAGGAATATTGAAATATATTCCGTACTTTTTACATTAATCGATCTATATATTAGAATCATTCATCATTCAAAGGCATCTATCATGAGCTACATCCAAGATGTAGGCTTTAAATCATCAAACCATTTAAGACTTCAAAATGTTTTTATTTTGACTGAAAATCCAAGTAAAAATGTCAGGTTTATTAAACGACCGAGGAAGTAACTTAAAATTAGTATCCGTTTTGTAATAAAGAACGAAAGGTTACATTTCCCCATACTACAATACTATCCAAAGACAATAAACGCACCAAGAACTATATCTGACATTTACTTTTGTTTTAGAGTTCAACTTTAATTAGATATTCACGATTTTTTTTGTAAATTGCCAATTTTATTTTTTTTTGTTTAAATTTCATTGTCTTTTATTTAATCGTTTAACATTGAAAAGAATTTTTATGAAATCACAAAAAGTACCATAACTTCCCTTCTTGGGTGTGTCGAACAGTGATGTTAATAACAAAAATGGAATATATGGTGATTATTTTTGATATAGTGTTATTCTTGAAACCAGTGCTAATAAAAGAAGGTATTGAAAAAAATGTATTATTCATAAAACATATTTATAACTCTGGAAGATTGCTATAGAAAAAAGGATAATAATGTAGTGTTATTTAATCAAGTGTTTGGAAGGAAGTGTTGCTTGATTCATCAGCAGTTCTTTTATATAACTTTTTAAAAATCTTGGACTAGCACAATAACCAACTATGTACTCTTCTACATTCCAGTTTATGTTTAGCTAAATAATAGTATACATTTCCCTCTCTTTTGATTTTTTAATCACAGTATGGTAAGCACGGAGGATATGCAGTATTTCCTTTCTTAATCTTTTTGGTTTTAAAATTCAACTATCCCAGACTAGTAAACGGTGACATAGAATTAATTGTATCATTCAAGGATGTTTAGTGAAGTTCACTTTGTTTGGCTAGCAAATCTGTTTGGATTTTC
Source organism: Hermatobates lingyangjiaoensis (assembly GCA_026182355.1). Lineage (NCBI taxonomy): Eukaryota > Metazoa > Arthropoda > Insecta > Hemiptera > Hermatobatidae > Hermatobates > Hermatobates lingyangjiaoensis. The sequence goes on along the minus strand of JAPFBL010001930.1, from coordinate 908,466 downwards.
ATATCTTTTCCAATACATCCAAAAAATTTTTGTCTCTCTCTCTCTCGCTGAAATAAACAATGGCTTCATGAATGAGTATAAGACGAATTCGATTGACATGTTCTTTGAAAGAAGAACAACAGAAGAAAATATGTCAATAGCAAAGTTCTTCTTTCAATGGTCATAACATATTTTAAATACAACATTCTCTATTAAAGGGTAAGATAGCTTTTAACACCTGCAATATTATTTCAGACCAGGATGATTAAGAATTTATTTGTTTATATGTAAGGAGCTATAGAAAGAATTCCACCAATTATACGTTATTGTGAAATATACCAGCAAATTAGAAAGTTCCAAAATAGTTGTACGTTCATTGTTTGTACAGGACGTTATATTCATAGGAATGACTAGTCATGAGGGAGAGAAGACATGTGCACTACTATTACTCGATGAGAGAAGATTTGGTGGAAGGAGCTTAAGAGAGGTAACTTTAACCCTCTGATTGTGATGAAGGTTTTTTTATAGCAGTTGTTTTGCTTTGTGTTGGTTCCAGAAATTGATTTTCTTGAATAATTTTGGGATAGTTTCTGAAAGAAAGCAAAAAATTGAGTGTAAGAATTGGGAAGAATGAGGGAACTTGTTAGAGATGGTTATAGTGGGTCGAGGAGTTTTAGTGAAAGTAGAATATGTTTTACGGAAGAAGAATGAGTGGAGCAGGGGGTTATAACCGACTTTTATATTTAATTCTAGTTTAGGTTTAGGAGGAGTTGATTTGAAGGAGGAAGACTGAAGGAGTAGTCCAAAGTGGCTTAATGATCTGCTGATTCTAAGCTGGCCATCTCCGAGTCAATACAGGAAGAATGTCCAGTTCTTGTGCCTTCCACTCAATCTGTTATGATAGAGTTGTCTTCATGGTTTGCTCGAATCCTGCCAATGAGAGTATGTCGTTAGTCCTTTGCAGTGAATAGTAGTAAATATCAAATTACATCGTGGTGCAGATGGTTTCTGTAAATAAGATAGATGAATACTGCCATAGTATAAGTAGCTATACCACTAAGAGTGGCAAAAGAGTAGAAGGTGATAGAGGTTCAGAAATATTTGTGGTGAAGGATCAACCAAGCCATAACCCCTAAAAACCACCATTTCTAAATGATCATTCATAATTTTCAATATTTCCAAATTTGTTTTATTAATGTTATTATCTTCAACAAGTTAATTAAGAATTGGGAATGAAGCAAGCTTCTTTACTATAACCTTATTCCTCCTCTTCACCTACTCATTAGCTGAATTAGCTGAGGGCCATTGTCCAAAAAGCTATAGACCGCAGAAAGCTTGTTTGTCTCAACATTTTCAAACCAATAAAATAAAGACAAAAAGAAAAACTTAAAACAACTATAACAGTAGAAAATGTGTCAATAGCGAACATATGTCTATGGTCAAACATATTTTAAACACAACATTCTGAATTAAAGGGCAAGATGGCTTTTAACAGCTGTAATATTATTTCAGACGAGGATGATTAAGAATTTATCTGTTTATAAGTAAACAATGGAATAACAGTAATCCATGTGTTATTATTATAAATCATAAGTTGTGCTATCCATGTGTTATTATTATAAATCATAAGTTGTGCTATCCGTAATTGTGTGGTATACTCATTCTAAGGTAAAATTGGATAAACAAACAAAAGTTTTAACACAAATGAAGTTTTATTCAACAACAACAACAACGGGTTTCGAACACTTTGTGTTCATCATCAGGAAGACATTATAATAAAAATTAAATCTTATCAGTTACAAAATTAGAGTGTATAATTGAAATAATTAGAGTTCAGTGATAATCACTCTAATTATATCAGTTATACACTCTAATTTTGTAACTGATTAGATATATATATTATAGTCTCTTCCTGATGATGAACACAAAGTGTTCGAAACCCGTTGCTGTTGTTGAATAAAACTTCATTTGTGTGGAGACTTTTGTTTGTTTATCCATTTTTCCTCAGAATGCTAATTGTTTGGTATTATTTACCAATTTAGATTATTGAAATCTAGATATAGATTATTTCTGACCCATTTAGATTATAAAAACAGCCATAGAGATTATATATTATTTTATGACTTATTTTAGACCTCTCTTTAGATATTTCTAGATAATAATGTAAAATGTAATCATTATATTGAATTGAATACAATCTTATATCAGAATCAATGCCGTTCAGTACACGTTCAGTTCTGAACTAGTTTTATAACTGATCACACTAGTTATAACTTACATACAACTAACATAGAACATTTAAATATAACTAAAATATACAAAGAAAATATTACACATTATAGGAGTAAATATAAGAGTATAACATGGACTTAAAATAAATAGCATTAAAATATGCACATGTACCTAAAATAATTAATTAGGTTAAATTAAATGAATAATTAATTAACATTCATTACAATAGTACGTGTCTAAGACAGTTTAATTTAATCCAAAATACTTCCGATTGAATATTAGATAACAATTTTTTGAAGTCATACATAAATTGATCTGTTTTTAATCGATTATGTTTGATTGGCCAATCGTGTACTGCAGTATTTACTGTTTGTATTATTAAACTTTACTGGTAAGGATCTAATTTTAGACAATCATAGATTAAATGGTTCCATGTCTGTTCAGTCATCCGTCACATATGCAATTTGAATTTCAAATAATACTAAATCTCTTCAAGTAATCTCCGATTCGACCATATCCGGCCAGTTACTGGGTTAGTCTGTAATCTATTTGTAAGTCGTCAAGCTTCTTCCTTATCTTTATAGTAGTTAAGTATTTACTTGTTTCTAGTTCTTTGGTGCTGGTGCTCCATTCCTCTTCTCATCTTTCTTCAGTCGCGAATTCCAGTTTATTCTTCAGTTAGGATATGGTTGCTGCTGTATAGCTGACGACCATGTCCTCCTCCATAGCTGCTTCTATTACCATCTCGTTGCCTGCTGTTCCCACATAGGCTTTGGTCCACTCATTTTTCTTCTCGATAATGATAGTTGTTCTCTTATTTGTTCAGCGATAGGCCAGTGAAAGTCTCTGATGTTTATTGTTTCAATGAATGTTTTACAGTCAGTTTTAATAAGTGCCTTATTGAGTTCTGTTCCTGTACATCTAAGAGTGGAAAAGTGTTGCTCTACTTATGATCAGCCTTTCAATATCGTAAAAGATGTTGGCACGCTTGCAGCATTTCAATCAATCAAGTGACGCTGGTCAAGGATATTATCAGCAGCTTCAACCAATGAAGACAAAGATGAGTATTTGCAAGAGCTCTTAGATTTTTAAGGCAAATTTATCAAATATTTTGAATATCATTCCATTTGTTAATATGTTATTTTTCAGATTATAAAAGATTTTTTTTTGTTGGTAAGTAGATTATTTGGTAAAAAAATGTTGGTAGCCCTGAAATAGAACTTATTGGTAATCATATTCTCATTGAAATATAAATATTCCAGGAACTAAAAAATAATAGTCATAATGTAGACATTAGAGCATGTATTCTAACTGTCTAACAAAGAAACTTAAATAGGAGACGTATAGTGGCAGGTATTTGAGGAAGTGTGTTCCCACCACCTAGATAAGGCTGTTTAAAATAAAGTGAACTATATTTCGTGGTAGACTCAGGGTTTATATTTAGACAGAGAAATGTGTATATATAGCAGTCTGCCGACTGACTATTGGAAACATCCTAGTCAACTATTTTATAAGGACAGATACCATGTAGTACCGCAAGGTAGACGATTCACTGACTGCTCTACTTGTATAACAAAATCAATGATACCACTTATCGTGACATACTCTCACTTCAGTAGTGCACCGCACTCAAGTTAGTCTGTTGGTATTCAAAAGCCATTCCACTTATAACTGTTTATTCGGTATATACTCTTGACTCTTGTTCAGTTTGCAAACAGATATTTCTTGGAGCGTTCTATTCAAAGTTCACTGATTTATTCCATCTTTTATTTCTACTTTACAAACTGCACTGTAGTTGGAGTCTAATCAAGCAGCAACCATTCTTCCATAACCATCGTAAAATTCATTTTCTGATATTTTTTTAATTTAATATATATGTTATTTTATAATAAAATAAATGAAAGTTTAGATATTACAAAACCGTCCATTCACTATTTACAGTTCTCCTCTAGCAACAGGCTTTCGTTTCAGTGACTCCGGACCAGGCATGTCAAATCCCAACCCGCAATAATATACTCGTATTAATATCGGTAAATATTATAATTCTCTGTCTAATAATCAATAGCATTTAACTGCAAGTTTTATAAAATAAAAAAATTACATCCAATATAATAATCAGATATGATTTATACTTGATATCCTCTAACATGATGGGAAGACTTTTGTGGGTGCATACACTACCAGACTTATGTATATATGAAGCACATAAAGAATATGAAGTGGCATACTGGCCTACAGAGCCGCGGCTTGCATCTGGTACAATCAAGATTTTAATGGTACACCTCTGTCTTATGATGGACTTGAATAATCTTAGATAATAGCACCCCCACTCTAAAGATAGCAATATTATGAAAGACAAATCTTTGTCCAAGATGTAAGTTCTCCTCAATAGGGATGCTTATGTTTAAGTCCAGTAGAGTGAACCAGAAGTTCTTTACTGGAGTATTTGTCAAAAGTATCATAGTATCTGAAACTTTGATTTTACATCAATCCATTTATTTTTGTATAACACACAATGGATAGAATGACATTCCTACTTAGTTTATAGCTTCTAATGTGCAATAAACTTCCTCAGGACACCAAGTAATTCTTTCATAGTGAATTTAGATTTTTGATTTTTTTACCGGGCTTTATTTTTTAATTTTCGATTTTTTTTACCGGGTTTTCTTTTTTGGCTTTGTTTACAGGTCCAATAACATGAAAGTTATAATCCTTTGTTGTCAATAATCAGTAGATTCAAATAATAATAATTTTCTTCCCAGAATTAACCTTAAAAACAAATTGTTAAAAATTACATTCATGCAATATAAATAAATTTGAAATCAATATCTCTATCGCACATATTACAATGTAGAAAGTTAAGTGCTTTTGAAAATATTAATATATTTTGAAGAGTACAACTATTGATTTTATTTTCATCATCAGTGTCAAATAAAGTTAGTAATTATAATGAATCAATTAAAGTAATAGTTTATCAATGAGCTTGATATATCCCTTTATTTATAAGAAAAAGCACAGTCTTCACCATTTGACTTTCTTCTTTATTATGTTAGTACTTTTTACTAATATGTGTACAAGTCGTTTTTGTTGCAGTTAGCCCTGTTAGAGTTGGTATAAAATTAAGGGGACAGGTTAGCTCAGTTCGGGGTTCGATTCCCACCTGGCCCTCGATTTATTCACGAGGGAGGTGAATAAATCTGAGTTCGTCGTCCCTCGGAGAGGACGTTAAGCCGTCGGTCCCGATCCTGTACAATGTCAGGTACTCGTTAAAGATCCTTACTCGAAATGCACTTGAGTTAGGCAAAATGTAGGATTCCCAATATAGAATCTGTAGAATCACTGATCAAATGAAAAGCCGTTAAACGGCTGACGTTATCACACTCTAGGGGATCGGTTTAAACAATAAAATAAAATGAAAAAATAGTATAAATTTTCCTTTATATAATGTTATGTTTGGTTATATCTATAATTCTTCTTTATTCTCTAACAGAAAAAAGGTAAATATCACATTATTAGAACAGTTTACATAGCGCTTAAAACTTTACTTGGACTAAGAGCAATCTCCACTACTCGTAAGATTTCTTTTGCACTAAAATGTTATTAATCTTTAATGTATAAAAAAATCTGTGTTATGAATAAAATAACTTAATTTTATATCCGAAATGCAAAAAATGTTTAGCTTATTATGAAAAATACTAAGCCAAAATATAAATTACAATGTTTTATTCCTGACGTTATATTTTTTTGTTTGCAGACACATGGTTATTTACCAGTTTCATTTAGTTAGATAATTGTAGAACGCTTATATAGAAACTATATTATTTGAATATGGCGTGGATTATAATTACATAAGAGATATTCTTGAAACGATGCATTTAATGGATGATTATTGGTCTCTCAATATATACAGAAAAAGATTTCACATAAACACGTGAAATAATAATCAATGATCAAACCACAATAAGAAATGGGAAAACAAGACTAAGATCTTTCAACCGTAACAAGCGGTCTTCGTCAGAGTCAAAAACTGACGAAGTTGGGTTTTTGACTCTGACGAAGACCGCTTGTTACGGTTGAAAGATCTTAGTCTTGTTTTCCCATTTCTTATTGTGGTTTGATCATTGATTTATATATATATATATATATATATTAATTTCATTTGTTCCCCCAATAAAGTAGTAACTGTAAAAATGCATGATTAGAGTATTTTTGAATCTAAACATTGTTTGATAAATTATTATTAAGTTGAATATTAAAAAATGAAATATTTTACAAAAATCTTGAGTGGTCTACACTCAACTATACTATTGACTGTCTATTTAATCACTTGATTTATTTTAATTGAATTAATCGTATAAACGTAATATCAGACTGAGTGGTCAACTTTTTTTCTCAAACTTCATTATATTTAATTTAATTAGTTGATTTATTGTGATGTGACTATTCTATGTTTTCAGTTATAACATAAATATGTTACAGAATAATGTTATAGCACAGCATGACAAATTGTTAAAGATAGAATATAATTATTTCGTTTTTAGGTTATATTTTTTGACAGTATTCAATATTCATAAAATTTGTATCATACAATCAATATTAATATATTAAGACAATATGTAATAATACGAAATTTAAGTTTTCTTAAGTCATAAGAAGTACAAGTTGATATTATTAAACGTTCGGCTTAAAGTACTCTACAGAAGGTACTCTAACTTTCAGTATTATCCCTCTGAATACAGCCATCCCTCGCTACTTTGTAGTTCATTTATCCTGGCCTCAGTACATTGCAGATGGTTCGAAAAATTCATCAATAATTCAAAATTGAGAAATAATGGCGCAAAAGTTTCCCACACGCCAGCAGATGGCAGGGAACCACATGTCTGATAGGCATTTCCACAAATTTCATCGACATTTAAAAATATCAGAGAAGCTACAGTCAGAGGTGATCGAGCTACGTACATTGTTATAAAAGAACAGTTGTTATAAAAATAAAAGAGTTCTACAAACATATTCACACTATTATGTACACTTTAGATACATCTACATATGTTATATATATACATTATTCATCGATAATTCAAAGAGGGTGAAATAATTCAAAGAGGGTTGACAGCTAGCGGATAGTTTTTTACTATTTCTTACTCTACTCCTTTGTTTCCCCAAACATCCCTTTCTGGACATTAGTCCTTTCCTGCGCTTTCACCCTTTTAAAATACCACTCTTATACCTCACCAGATGTTCTCTGCATCTAGTGTTTCAGTTGGGTTTTTGACTCTGACGAAGACCGCTTGTTACGGTTGAAAGATCTTAGTCTTGTTTTCCCATTTTCTTATTGTGGTTTGATCATATACATTATTTATACATTATGTATTTATACTATTTAAAACTATTAACATATTATTTAAATCTGTTTTAAACTATTAAAAAGTTGGAAACTACTGTTTAATGTCCTAATGATAACATATGCACTTGTATGCTTTCATATACACTTATTGATATCATACATTTAAAAAAATATAAGTATGTTAAAAATGACAGGGTGACACTACTCGGCTGTTTTTCACTTACAGCGGCCAGTTCTGGTTCCCTATTAACAGCGGTAACTGAGGAATGATTGTAATAAGATATAAGTATTCATTATATTAAAGCATTTAGCGATATATTTACTCAGTCAGGGAACCCTGTTAGACGAAAAAAAATCAAAATTTGACAAAACGATTAAAATTTTATTTTAAAACGCTATGTAAATCAGTTCCAAAATTTACATAACGTTTGTAACATAGAAATATTTGAATGAACCGCTAACATAGTCTGCTTCTTATTGCATCATTATATTGGAAAATTATAATATACTATAGTATATAACATATCAAGGGTTATATATGAACCCTTATAATATGCAACTTCTTCAATTAAATACTGATTCTAAAACATGTTACTAATATGAATGTGTTAATTTTCATAAATTCGAGGTCTCTTGTTACAAAATTCTGGTTTTTTTTTATGTCATTGATTATATTATGTTTACATTCATTTTAAAGAGATTTTTTATAGAAAATTTTCATACAACTAATTCAAATCAATAGAATATTTCTCACTGGACTAAAATTTACTACCATATATCTATTATTCGCTTGTATACAATAATTTTTGTTGTATAGTAATTATTTAAAACTAGAGTGTGAAGGCTTTCCCGAGCAATCGTTACAATTATTTTCGATATTATAAAAATTGCCATTTTCCAACTTATAAGAAAATTCTTTAAGAAAATTATTTAAAAGTATTCAGCAAAACAAGTACTTTTAAATAGTGATGTGACATTGAAGGGAGGTCACAAGTTCAGGACTAATTGTCCCACCGAGTTTAAACATTATATAAATAGAAGTTACTCACGTCAGTCTCTGCAACTGAATCAAGCCCCTCCGTACACCATTCTTATTTTATTTCAAACATTACTTTATAAGAATGAATAAATGTTGATTAGTATTTTTCAAATGAATGTTCAACCTTAAAAAAAATTCATTGAAAACACCTATAGTGCTATACAATAAGTAAATTTACTTATAAGTATATAATACATAAGTAATATTATTATTATACTTTACAATAATAATAAGTAAATAAATATACATATTATCAAATTCATTTACTAAATAATCATATTGTTTTATTTTAATGTCGCCATCTCAATTCTGGCAATTATAACAATAAAGTAATAAGAGTTGTAACACAATTTTATAAAGGACAACAAATGGATTTATTATATATAGATATTATTATTATTATTATTATTATATATTATATTATATATTGTCCATTTAATGTAACATTTTCTCATCTCATTGTAGGGTAAAAATCTAATGAAATGGTCTCCACATATAAAAATTTAATGATATAAACAACGCGTTTCGAACACGTAGTGTTCTTCCTCAGGCATTAACTAAGGATAAGTGCCTGAGGAAAAACACTACGTGTTCGAAACGCGTTGTTTATATCATTAAATTTTTATATGTGGAGACCATTTCATTAGATTTTTACCCTAGAATGAGTAAATACCACATAATAACTGATTGCACTACATTAGAATTTTCTCATCTAATATTCAAAAATTTATTCATTTTTTTGAGCAATATACAAATTAAAACAATACCTAATACGAATTTTAAACTTTCTATTATTATAAGATCAGGTTAAAAATTAGTATTTTTTTAAAAATGAAATATGACTATGTGTAGCATTCTTCAATTTGGGATTTCTAAAGTTCTAAATTCAAACTAATGGGATGTTCTACCACACAAAAGTCTACATATCTGCCAAAAATCTTGTTGATTTGTTGAAATTTTTTTGATAAAAATTTACTCTGCAGCCACAGACAGGCACAAAGCATCAAAAATGGATTCAGTGGACCTCAAAATTGTAATTCCGTATATAGGTTACTTCTTTGGTAATTCAAGGAATTTGAAATTTTTTTGTTTAATATCGTCTTATATTATAGAGTTTAAATAATAGAGAAGTAATTTGAAACTAAAAATGAAAACTATTAAAGTTTGCCTGTAATATGATAATAAGTTTTTGGTAAACAAGTGTATTTGCTTACACTTGTAAATTGTAACATCCATATAAAAAGAGCAAATCAACAGATCAGTTTTTAAATTTCTGATAACCAAATAGAACACTTTTTAATTGTTAAAGAAAACCCTCTTGACTGCTTCAACGATATTGAAGAGGTTTTTGATAATATGCTCTTGAATTCATTAAATTAGCACTAATAGACGGGTATATCAATCCTGAAAGTATGGAATGAATTGCAATAATCGAATGAAAAATAATTAGTATAAGTACAGGATCTACCACAGCTGGAACTGTGACTACAAAAGACTTTCATCAATGAGACGTCCGTCACCACGATTGTGGGGATTATTCGCCGATGTCCCAGAGTAGATATCCGTTTCGTTATTTTTCAAGAACACTTGAAATAACGATAAAATGTTATATTTTAAATACCCTTTATTCTTTCATCATTTAGGTAACTTGTGACAGTACCCTCCATATAACCGTATTTATTTAAAATATGAAATCTATTAAGCATGTTTTAAACCTCAACCATGTATGATATATAAGACAGTACACTTGAAATAATAATATTAATCAAACAGGACTTTGTGGTATCTTTGATCAATTGTATTATTGTAATAATGAACTTACTTACCTGTGTACAGAGTGAGCTAGGGTAGCCCACTGGTTCACGTGCTCGCATCTGGAATGGTAGATCCGTAGCTCAATACTCAATTTTTTCGATTAATTCACTCAGGAAGTAAACAAATCTGAACACGTCATCCCTCGAAGAGCACGTTAAACTGTCTATGTCGAGTCTGTAAGGTGTCTGTAAAGTAAAGATCATATCATTGAGTTAGGCAAAATTTAGAACTCTCAATGTGGAATGTTTATCCTGTGGCATCACTAAGGGCCAATCTTTCGACCATGTGTGTTCCTTGGAATGACAACCTAAGGTGACCTCCTGTATATTCTAAATACTCAATTTTACTATATGCAAAGACAGGTAGATGAAATGATTACGAGGAATATCGAGCTAGGTGGTACTACCTTAGGGGTTATGCAGTATCCTCTTGAAGTGTTTTAACTGTGATCCTGTGCGTCTTTGTCTTGAATGTGGTACGGTTTTAGACATCAACATGTAGTTCATTGCGCATTACTATGCGGGACGAATCTTTTATACCATTGATTATACTTACAGTCAGTCAGTACACCTGAAACTATGAATAACAATTGATATTTAATATTTGGCATATTTTACTGCGTTTTATATCTACGCCACTCCATTTATGATACATGAGACAGTAAAGTTTAAATGACAAAACATACTCTTATCTAATAAATGACAACTTTTATACATGTTCTATGCTGTATAATGACACTTGAGACAATACACTTAAAATAGCTAGCTATATTTAATATATAACAATATTTATTATGCTCTTATACAGCATAATAATAATTATGCTACCACAGTTCCAGCTGTAGTAGATCCAACACTTACTCTAATTATCCTTCACTCGATTATTTCAATTCATTAATACTTCCTGGATTGATATACCTGTGTATTAGTGCTTATTTAATGAATTCAAGGGCATATTATAAAACACGTTTTATACCTGTTTTGATTTTTTTCATGCACCTCAGCCATTCGGCTATATCATGATGAAGAATAATAGGTTGATGTTCTTAACGTGGAGTCCTTGTCACGTCACAAGAAACCAACTGTTTCCTCACGAAAGAGACACTGAAACCGTTTCAGGACAGTTCTCATGAAATGTCCAAGATAGACCTCACGGAGGCGGCCTTCCACGACCTACATCAACAGCAACTGTAAAACATAAGCTTCATAGTCTCTAGGAGATTGATGATTACTGTTGAAACAGATCATCAAGAATTACAGGAACAATATGAAAATGGAAACATCAAGAAAAATAGTAATGTGTTGAGATATAGCTAAGAATAGGTATCAGCGATTACAAGAAAATCTATAGAGGAGAGAAGAAGCATGCAGACCATAACCACATCGCGACAGACCAAGCAAACCTAAGTCCACCACAACCAATCGCAACTAGCCTCGTACGAAATAATCATAAACCTGGCAAACAAAGTTGCCAGATTTCACTGGGGATGAGAAAAAAGCCTTAAAAAAAGGCAGGCGCAATCAAGGAAGAAGAAAAGAGGAGTTTGCGATCCAGCTACTGAACCAGTGCGAGACTGAGAGGACTCGACCACCCCTGCACGCCGGCCGTTGTGCTAGCACCTCGCCCATTGTGCCTTTCATAGTTCACGAAAGAAGAAAACAACCATGGTGCTTAACCCAGGCGTGTTAAGCACCACGATAAGGTAAAGGCACATGGGGGGGGGGGGGGGCACGTTTATATGGTATTATGCATCTTTTAAACACTTTTTATACCACTACTGTATATATTACATTAAAAAGAACACTTGAAATAACGATAAAATGGTATATTTTAAAGACCCTTTATTCCTTCATCATTTAGGTAACTTGTGACAGTTAAATAAATAAACCATATTTATTTAACATATGAAATCTATTAAGCATGTTTTAAACCTCAACCATGTATGATATATAAGACAGTACGAGGTGTGTAAATAAAGTAGTGAGACTGATTTTTTTTTAAATTTTCTATTCAAATATAATTACAATGTGATATTGTCACCTTCAAAATAGTTCCCTTCGGAAGCCACACAGCGCTGGAGACGGTTCTTCCAATCATTGTAGCATTGCTGGAACTCGGATTCTGGAATGACCTTCAGCTGGTCGGTTACAGCAGTTTGTATGTTTTGTAGTGTCCCGAAATGAGTTCCCTTGAGGTGATTTTTCCACTTGAGGTGAATGTTTTTACTGGCCAAAAACTCGTTTATTGAGATGGCAGTGTGACAGGGCGCGTTGTCGTGATGCAACACCCACTTGTCTTTGATGTTTGGCCGCACACGAAGGACTCTTTTTCGAAGTCTCCCCGATCCCCGATCATTCTGACTGTCAAGCGTCGATCTGAACGCACAAGGTTCCGTACTCTGTTGACATTTTCATCGGTGTTTGCACTTGAAGGCCTTCCGCTTCGTGGTTCATCTTCAATCGACTCTCTTCCTTCTGAAAATTCCTTAAACCACCGAAAAACCTGTGCCCTTGATAAAACACGTTCTCCATAGGCCTCCTGAAGTTTTTCAAAAGTTTCGGTTGCATTATGTCCAAGTCTGAAGCAAAATTTGATTGCACACCGCTGCTCAACTTTGAGGTCACTCATTTTTAAAACGCTCAAGAAAAAACCATTTCACGAAAACCAACGCTACGGACAAACAAATGACTGTGGCGAGTTCAGATTCATACTGGAGGCGCATCACACGTGCACCTGACGCTACTCAAGGCCACGCGTCTCCAGCGTTGCCAGATCGAAAGCGACGTTGCCAGTCTCACTACTTTATTTACACACCTCGTATACTTGATCAAAACAGGACTTTGTGGTACCTTTGATCAATTGTATTATTATAATAATGAACTCACTTACCTGTGTACAGCTATCTTTTTGTCTCTACCTGAAACAATACATACATATCAATAATGACATAATTATAATTTAATATGCACGTATGTAGCACTCTTTGTCAGTCATTCTTGTAACAAGCTATCAGTAAATAATTCTAACACCCGCTTTATTGTAATACATACCAATGTGAGCTTAATGCTAAAAATGAAGTCAGTTTTGTCAAATAAATAAGCTAAAATAAATTGCAATACCACAACTGCAAACAAATATACGTAACAATCTTACCAAGGGACTCCTGGTGAGCACGAAGCAAAACGAATATATCTCTCTTACCCCGGTTTCTCTAAAAAGTAATATTGTTATTAACTCTTGAAGCTCAAAACTCCTATTTCAACTTCAACTTCCATTACATTATATAAACAAAATCACTATTAAACCAGTAATATTTAAATGAAATAAAATATATAAGCTGAATAACAAATTCATGGATAAACAAAGTATTTATTCTTTTATAATAATAAAGGATTTTTTACAATTGTCCCCTTGCAACAATAGAAGAAAGTTGTGTGTTGGACCTATGAAGATATGAGTATATAATGGTGTATGCACCAGTAAATTTGTCACAGAGATAATTTGTGACAAATAACAAATTGATACTAGTTCATGACACTGAATAGTCTTCTAGTGCCTGTCAAATCAACTAGTAAGTTAATAATACATCTTTCCATCTAGAGCTTTACATATTATATACATACAGGTATCATTTTAAGACTTAACTTAACAGCAATTTAAGCAAAGTCACTGACATCGTGTTTAGAATTGTGAATAATTTTTTGATCATTTGTTCATCTTTTATTATTATTTCATTCTTTCAGTTTAATATGCCTTATTAATAGATATTAATATCGTAGATATCTAACAATATTTTAAAATATTGTTTCAATAAAAACGATCATATTTGTATCATCGTTAACTCAATGGTTTGAGTAAGTAGTCTGTCGGGTCATTGGTAGTTTATTAATTATAGTTGTAAGGTTTAACAAAAACTTACGAAAATCGAAATATTCTTGCTTAGAGGAAGAACTGTATAGTTCCTGCCATTTTTTCTGCACTATGCCAAACCAAAAACTATTTTTTTTTCACGCTTTATAATCAGATAAAGTTGAAATATTGCACACAAAAAACACTAGTGTTTTTTTTTAAATTCCCAGAATAATGATTTCATAAAAGTCCAAAAATGTAAAACATCAAACAAATTTTAGAATATTCTTTGAAAAATAATAAATGTAATAATCCTACATTTTAAATTAAAAATTATCTTAAAACTACATTTTTTTTATAGATGTTTCTGACATTTTGCAGATAAAGTAGAAATATTTTCAAGTTTTAAATTGGTCACTTTGTCTTGAATCTTCAATGTCGAAGAAGGTCAGAGAAACTATATGAGTGAGAATCACGGAACATTATATATTATGTACCCAATAAGTATGATGTTATTAAAGTTGAGTGTTTAATTTTTTGTTTAATTTTTTTAACTATCGTTTTGAATTACATACATTCATTAGCTCCAACCATTTCCGTCGAAATTGTTCAAACTTAAACATCCTGTTCCAGTCAGTCTAATATCACGTGTATTGGTTTGTGTTCCAGTTGATCCAATATCACGTATATTGGTTTGAGGTCGGATAAGTAAGTTTCATAAACTCCAGCTGTATGTACGAGTATATGTCTAGAAACAATAACATCTAATTGACCATTTCAATTAGTTGTTACTAAGTTTCGTTCTAACAATGCATAAAACTTATGTTGACTTAAATAACTACACAATATATTGTTTCGTTTGATATTGTAGCTATTACTTAAGAACATGATATTATTACTAAAGTAAAAATTTTACAAAAGTTTCAAACTTTTTTTAACATTCTTTACCCAAAATTAATACCAGCCACCTATGTGATGCCAAACGTCTTTATTTACAGATGAATATATTAATTTCATTAGATTTTATACTCATAAATCCAAGTATCTTATTTCAATAAACAATAGTCAATGAAAGGCGAAGAAACAGTAGGGCGTTTAGTAATAAAGGTAATTTTTAATAAAGCCTTTTTAAATATTGCTTTCCAGGAAGGCTGATGTTTGGGATGAACAATGAGATAATTTGATCTGAGCTGGTGCCGACGCGAAGTGTGTTCTGCTACACAAGGCTAATTTTAGAAAAACAATCGTAAACTCTTTCTCTTGATTGAAATAATGGCTCAACATTCCGCCAACGATTAGTCTTTTTGTGTCTATCTCTAGAATATTTGAAACAATCTCGTTTAATTAAATAACTTTTTCTAAAAAATATGTATTTGTTGCAACAAAAAATCCGATGCAGTGAAAAAATAAGTTTTTTCGTGACGGAGTTTTTTTGCCATAATAGAAATAAATTTTAATATCATACAGATTAGTCAATATTAGTATTTTTGAACACAGGAATTACACTAAATGGAATGTCTACTCTCCCAGCTATGAATCGTAAGAAATCCCATCACATTGGACCAGAACTACTCCAGAAGCGGTAGGTTTTTTCATCTCAGTCAAAAAAGTTTTGACACTCAGGCCAGTCGTTTTTTGGCTACTCTGTATAACCAACGACCTCAGTATTAATAATTTTTTACTGATTTAAAACATCATAACGTATTTTAATTTTTATAAAAATTTAATTTTCACCGACAATTCAAAATACTGTGAAGTTTTGATGTCTATTATACTCGTATTATTGAACCTAGTTGTCGTCAACTCGCAAAAACAGGATTATTTTAAAGAACTTCTAGCAGCTTGTACAACTCAAAAGGCGTCAACCCTCTATATTTGTAGGCATTGGAAAAAAAATACTTCACAATAAGTAATTATGTAGTCAGTAACTTAAGTTCCACCTAACTTTCCTAAGTGCTAGCAAGGTAAAAGACCTTAGACAGACTTACAGCATGTTTCTTAAAATTGGTTGTTATTCTATACAAAAGACAAAATTACCAGGGCATTTACCACTCGTTAATCTTCTTTAGGGCCTCAGGAAGTAATTTCTGGTAGTCCTAGCTTATAAGTTCTTCACTTTGTTAGATTCGAATTCAAAATCGAGTACAATCGAATAAAAAGGAAGGTGGAATATGTTTATCTTAACCTATACTAAATAAACATCACATTTGAAGTAAAAAAATTTAATCTTAAAAATGTCTAAAAATTTCTAATCTAAAAAATCTAAAAATCTCTAAAAAATGTCTTCTTAGACATTTTGCTAGATCAAAAATGCATACAATTTTTTGGCTAAACATTCCAAATCTATAAAAGTTTCCCTATTTTTTGTAGAAGTCATATATTTACAATTTCAATGAAAGATTAACAAGCGTTCTCTAGTTTTCATTAGCTTGAATGCCAAAACTAAAACTTCTTCGTCAGATTATCTGATTCTATTCTATGATTAGTGCCAAAAATAGTCAATACAATTTCGTCATGATTGTAAAAATGATGATAGTCGAATTAGAATTAATCAATTAATGAAAATTATTAATAATTAAAAAATAAATATGATAAAGTTTACCATAATAAAACCACAATACAATTGAGCATACTATAGACTTTTCAATAATATTTATTATTATGGGTAAGACATTAAATGAACTTATATTGTAATGGAAAACAAACAACTTATTTTTGTCTTAAATCGAACAAATATAATGCTGGCTTAATCCCAAAATGACGATTTCTCACCACACTGACCAACAAGGCTAACTTTTATACGTCAAAATTAATAATCCCGTCTTCTTCATAAGTGATTGTGACTACGTTCAACAACCTCTGGTACATTTCATTTACCAATTTGTAGGATTGAACAATATTTTTATTTTTTTTTTTATTAATTATTAAATTACAGCTAACTTTAGAGTGTTTTTTGAGGAAAATTAATTATCTTTTTTATTCTTTTATGTTAAATCTGTGATGTAGAAGCTCTGCACGAGCCTTCAATTTTTTTTATACCTTATCCTTTAATGGAATTTTTACGAGAAGGATTTTCTGTGTCACTCCAAACACTATCTTGATCTTGTTATTTACATTTTATATTACCGCTTGAACGTATGGTAGTTTTTATACCTAAGACCTCAAAGACTCCTGACATTCTTTTTGATAGAAGTTATAAAGAAAATTGTAGATACATTCAGAAAAAGTTTTTGCTAAATAAGCTCCTTCATAAGGCACAAATCAGTCAGAAGAGAAAATCAGCTGAACCAGCTCAAAAAATTTTGGTTAACAAAATAGAAAAAAAAACTTTATGTTTCAAAGAAATCACTTTAGATTGGATAAAGGAGAAGCTTTTGATAAAACGTTTTTCTAATCCTTTAAATTGAATTGATACGTGCAATATTAATCCATCGACTATAAAATGGATTAAAACCATTTTATAGAAGAACTAAGTTTTGATTAAAAATGTTAAAATTTCGACTTAAGATTGAATGTGAAATCTTGTTTAGACGATACTAGTCGCACTGTTTGACAGGTCATAATGAAGTTAAACGCCAAAATAGCTATTTACAGGATCATTAGTAATAAAGGTTCTTAGTAAAATTTAATATTTACTAGAGTAGAGAGCGAAGTGAACCTAAGCCGAGAGGGTGTGGTGCAAACATAATGCGCCGAACGGAGTAGGGCATATGACAAGGGTACAGAGCAAAGCAAACCTAATCATAGGGGATGTAGTACAAACAATATGTGCCGCACAGGGTGGGTCATACAACAAGGGTAGAAAGCGAAACGAACATAAGCAGAGGGGGTTCAGAGATGTGCTTCAAGTCTCCAGCAAGAATGATAGGCAAGCCCAAAAGTAGTTTCCAAATTATATGTATCTTTCTTTGTAAATTGTTTTTTCTGCCAGGGAGTGCTACTAACATAGAGTTAGTAGCACTAATAATAAAATATTAGCACTACTAATATTTTGGTAGACATATCATGTCAACCTATGCACAATAAAAAATTGAGGTGTTGTTCTACCAAATATGTAGGATAATGGTTCTTAATTAATAATAAAGCTACGGAGTTATGAAAACTTCTAACCAAATGAAAACCCTGTTTCAGAAAGACCTTGGCCTCCCGGAAAACCTTCCTTAATTCCCAGCAGTCCGAAGACCGACCCTGACGTCATATCAATAAGATGGGACCCACCGGACTACATTGGTGGTATCAGACTTATAGGTAAAGCAAACAATGGTTTTATATAAATTTATAGTATTCTTAAATAATACTGTGTTTACTTTCAATATTAGCACCCGTGAATGTTACTAATTTTATTTTTAAATATGTTTCTCAATATTTTACCTGATATAAATCAACGGACCTATTAAAATACTAAAATTTAGTTTTTTTAACTACATAATTAGGTCAGGATTGCTCGAGTCGTTAGTGTGCTTACCATATCTATCATCATCAAAATATTACATTTACACTTTTTTTTTAAGAATTTAGAGAAAGTTTTGACAACTTAAATATATAATCAATGTTACAGTTCTTAAAGAGACTAAATTTTTCTCCGTTTATAAAGATATCAGTTTGAATAAAAAGTAGTTAAAATTCAATAACTTCTTGATGAAAGCTGAAGATATTTAAAACACTATGTCTTGTTATGTGCAATTTTTACATCGATTAGCATTAAGGAATGTTTAAATTACCGCAGACTAAAACTATAACAAAACCTCTTCTAATAACAACTTAGCAAAAATTATCAAATTGAAACATTAAAGATTCAAAATTAAAACTTAAAAGTCTGTTCTCTATGATGAAATATGATGACCTTTACATTGTTATATCATAAATAAACATTCATGATTAGAGATAGGTTCTATGTTTTAATAGAGTTACTGGTGCAACTTTTTTTTTCCTTGTAACTAACGTGGAGCCTAACTCTTTACACTTGGAGCATTTCGCAAGTCGGAATGCTGCGAAACTAACAAATTTCCTCTGAACAAAGACACAAACAGCTTAATGATTAATTTTAAAAAAAGTCGCATTAACGAACGGTGTTAAATTATAATAAACCCACCCAATTGGTTATAAGATGCTATAATCAAATTTTTATTAAAATAATGCCATTCCAGTTCAATAAAACATATTGATATAGTAAATTTGTTATGGCATTACTCTTTTGCTACAAGTAAGATGTTTTTTGAAGAATGTTCAAGAAAAACACTTTATATTTTATCTCGAAAAAACCAGTTACCTAAGTCATTAAAATAACAAAACTAAGTATGCAGAATACATAAATTTTGAATATATTTGTTTGTATTCGGTGTTGCTTTTTATATATTGAAATTGAAGGTCAATAAAAGTTAACTGAATATCACATATTTTGTTTATACAATATCAGTGTAATTTTTTTGCTCAAGGTCCAATACCAATGACTTACAGATGTGTCAAAAATATTTCATGACTACAGGTTAAATGTGAAACAAGTTCTCAAAATATCTGTTATATCTGAAGAAAGTTTATGATCCATAAAGAAAATTGTTACCCAGTGAATAAATAAGCACCACTAAAGAAAAATTGTATATACCTATATAAAAAATAAAAAAGGGTAAAGAATAAGATTTAGTTCCTCAACGATCCCAAACAAATGATATAGTATTCAATGATGAAACAACAAATTTATGATTTCAATGGTAACATTAAATATAGGAACGACAACAATTTTATATATTTCTATTGAAATATTGGGGAATTATATAAATAATATAAAATATGAAAAGTACATCTACAGAAAATATCCCCTTTATATGGTATACTTATGAAAACTATTTTAACCACAATAAATATATAAAATTACAAATTACCCGAAATGTATGGACGAAATGATTTAAAAGTTATTATTTAGTTTTAGAATTCTTGTATATGTTGATATTATTCTTCCATTACGTCTTTTTTTCCCATCTGATTAGCAATTTTTGCCTTTATAGCAAGAATCAATAAATTAATTAAAAGAAATTCATTTATTGCTGAAAAGAAAAGAAGTAGCGAAATTAGTGTGAACAGTAACTATTACAATTTGTAACTACTAATGACCCCTCTGTACAAAGTGTTATGAAAACAAGATTTTTAGTTAAGGAAATTTTAACAAAATTTTGAACCTCTCAACGTTGCGGGTCTTATGTTAAACTAGTCCATTGTTTCTTTTATTATCTATTGATAATATAGAGTTTCTTAAATTAACTATTTTGTTAGAATCAAATCACGATTTCATAATATTTATGTTCTTTATAGATCCATATAGCTGTTAGTGATTCAATCCTTGGAGTCAACAAATCTTTCTGGACTGATATATCTCAAGCAGAATTAAATTGAATTTAATGTTAACTATAGGATATTATGTGGAGCACCGACGAACTGGATCGCCTCATTGGGTCCGAGCAACGCCCGTTCTGGTACGCGGCAATACGCTTACACTGAGTGGACTGGAACCCGGCATGCGGTACCAGTTCAGGGTCTCCGCTGAAAACCCCATCGGCCGCTCTGATCCAGGTCCTGTGTCCGAGGCCTTTGCAGTTTCCTACCAAAAAACTGTCTCTTTAGCTCCAAGTTTCATCAAACCAATCAAAGATATAATTGGAATTGAAAATGAGAAGGTAGAACACTGTTTTAAGACATTTTAGAGAAAGAAGTCCAATCATTTATGAATGAAAAAGTCCTAAGAGAGAATTCAGTAACTTTTACTTAAACTATTCATTCTTACACATATACTTCACTCTGCAGCTTTTATAAGTTGAAAGTCTTTCAATAAACAATTTGTTTAGTCATGCTTAAAAGTATATTTGTAGATGAAAATCCAAATAAACCTAATAAGATTTAAAATATCCCTCCTTCAATGAATCAGATATTAAGTTTTTTGAACCAGTTTTACAAATTATCTAAAGAGTTATTAAGAGTGAACACTAATTACCTATGTGATATTTTTATCAAAATAATTTTTCAAAATTATTGTAAAAACTCTTCACCTTATTCAAGTAAGTTAAAAAAAGGAACTCGTCAATTCCTTAGCTATTATATAATGCAAAGAAGTGCCATTATTTCTTCATGAATTCCTTAGTTTGTCTTTATTATTGTTAAATGACTAGCACATGTAAAGCAAGACTCAGTTGTCACATAGATGAATGAGCCCTTTGAGGAAATAGCTCCCTGGACAGGCAAGGAATGTGTAGCCCTTAAATCTAATTACATCAAATAGATAGTTTTTTACCTGTTTCCATTTGATTATCATATTGAATAGTTATTTTTTTATGATCAACTCCTTTAATTTTTATTAAATAACCATTCAATAACTACATTGTTATTAAATTTATTCCATTTTTGTACATTTTATTAAAAATACTGTTCTGTTATTTTCACAAAATTGTATCGTCAAATTTGAGAACCTGAATTCTTATTCATTTTTGTTAGATATTTTTTAAAGATAATAGTTTTTTTGTCAAAAAACATACATGAGAATTACTGATCTTATACTAGGATACAAAGTTAATGCTTTGATTTGACAGGTTGAGTTCTTCGTCGTGGTTGAAGGAACACCCACACCAAAGATATGTTGGTATAAAGACGGCTTCGAGCAGTTTAGTAACAGAAGACAGAGGATTCTTGTGGAGGGAGACAAAAGTTTTTTCATTATCCACCAAGCAGCGCTTGTGGATGAGGGTGAAATCAAATGCACTGCCACCAACAAGGCAGGCCACGTCATGTGCAAGGCCCAGCTGGTACTCGAGGGTAAGAGCCTCTCTAAATCACCTTCAACCATAAATATTAATGTTGCAAGTCTTTCAAGCAGTATCACGTGCTTCTGCGCTTCAAACAGCTGTCCTCATAGAGGGCCAGGTTAGCTCAGTGGTTAACGTACTCGCCTCTGAACTGGTAGGTGCTGGGTTCGATACCCACATGGCCCACGATTTACTCACATGGGTGGTGAATAAATCTGAGCATGTCGGTCCCGAGCCTGTACGATGTCAGGCACTCGTTATTGATCCCTACTCTAAATACACTTGAGTTAGGCAAAATTTAGGACTCCCACTGTAGAAGAATCAATATTCATTGGTGGTAACATAAAGGGCTCAATGTTCGGCCTATGTGTGTTCCAATGTGGACAGCCACTGCAACCTAAAGGGTTGCCGATCACTTCCACTACTAGCTGCTCTCTTCTATCAGCCTTCTATAGGTTTGTAATTGATAGAATAGAAACGACTTATAACATTAATTTAATTTTACACCATGAAGTAAATAATTGCTTAAACATTAATATTAACTAAAAACATTTCAAAGCAACTTAAAATTTTTAACTACCTTATCTACAAATTCAGCAAATGTACATGTTTTCCTCTTATGAAATGCTCTTTTGTTGGTTATTATACAAAGTCTAAAACATAAAACAAGTTAAATAGTTAATTCAAAAGAAATATTACTACTCAATCATTTATTATAATGTTTAATTTTTGTAACTCTTCTCTTTTACAATTTTCAACCACCATCAATGTATTGGAGAGGTATGAGTTCATTTCTCTTATTTAAAATATAAATAACTATATAGCAAATATTTAAAAATCTATACATGTTACCAATGGCATATAATATCATTTTACATTTAACTTACTTTATAAACAATGTTATCAAGGTTTTTAAAACATCATAAAACACAAAAAACCATCATAATAATAATAACTACAGTGTAATGTTTACAATGTTTAGAATTATTATTTTCTTTATCACACAATATAGAATGAGCCCTTTCTTAAGATGTTGATTGTGATCTTGATCAGAATACAGTCAATACAAATAATTAATCACTCCATTATGTCAGTTACAAATAAATAAGTAATAACCGCAAATTATTGTTGTTACATAAATAAATATCGACATATTTAATTATTATATGTTATCTTTTTATGATCTTCATTCTCTCAATATTCACTTCCTTTTTAGTTGAACAACTGCCGTTATTACTATTATATTATATCTATTATATAAAGACTGCAGAATTAAGTCGTGAAGCGTTGGTCATAATTACCTTATATTCCACTGTTCCTTTGTTGGGTTTTACATTTCAACGAATGATTTAAACATACATAGCAATGTTTCATCAGTACAATATAATTTATTTCGAAATCAATGCATTGCATTCCAAAGTTGTAAATCTACTATCTAATTACGTTGATTATTATTACAGCTGGTGCCGGGTTGCGGCTACCCCGTCAGTACGAGGATGGAGTCCTACTGGGCCTGGGAGAGGCCCTTCGACTGCGCGTGGGTGTGACAGGACGTCCTGAGCCGACTCTCACATGGTACCATGATGGCGTCGAACTGCACTCAGGAGGACGAGTGACTCTGTCGAGAACAGAGCGGCATGGCTGCCTACGCATCGAAGAGGCCACCCGGCACGACCGAGGCGAGTACCGCCTCACTGCCGCCAACAAGCTCGCCTCGGACTCCGTGTCCATTCTGGTTACAATCACAGGTGCGGCTTCAACTCTCATCATTTCAAATACCTTCTCTTCTTAAATCAGTCTTAGGGTGAATTCTATTATAAACCGCTAGACTGGAGTTTAAAATTTCAAGATTCTCTCGTAAAGATATATATACAAAATTCTCTAAGATAGAACAAATTTGTAATAAAATTAGCGTTAGTCTTGAAAAGGTGATCATCAAAATATATGATAAAATTTTATCAGTAGATTCCACTTTTTTCAGTGGAATTACATCTAACATAGAGTAAACCAAAAGATGAAACAACAAGACAAATAAAGATTAATTTACAATGCGCCTGTTGAATTTTGTCAATTGAAGATTATCAGCTGGGAAGGATCTTAATATTGCTTTTCATGCACAAAAGTGCCTCCAATTCTATAGCTGGACAGATCTTAGTGGATCGTTTATCCAACAATGCTTCTGGGAAAATGAACAAGGCAATTCTTTACTCGTATCAATACTCTATCAACTGAAAGTTTTGACGGTTGACCTTGCTGAGATTATGTGCTATTCATTTGAGTCACTACAGGTGACTCAAACCACCAAAGTTTGAATTGAGTTCAAACTCAGGTCAATAGTAATGTTACTTTGCAATATTTCTCTTCAAAATGAACTCTGCTAAGAAATAAGGATGAATTTCGTGGTTATGCACTAACATTCCATTGGGGTTTCATTAGTTAGTGGCTCACTAAATTATAAATGTTCCCTAAATCTCAGATTAAAGCCAGCTATAAGCAAGTTTTTTCTTTGGTTATCATATCTACAACACAGGGGCAGTATGGAATTGTTCTTATCTTAGCCAAACTTCAGTCACGTTCAATTGTATGTAGTCTTTTCAAGAGCTTGTAAATTATCAAATACAAGAGTTAATGTATGAACATAGACAAAAAGGAAAGACAAAGAGGAAAACCTGAAGTAGTGGAGATATTTACATAAAATGGAGATGGAAATGAACTACAAATCATAATCATTACCATTCTTCACTTACATCTTTCTGCAATAATGAATCCAACGTCATTTTACTGTAATATTGTATACATACTGAACTGATTTACAATTTCGGACATTTCGGGAAAATTCTACTAGTATCTTTAATAATATTATGATGTAACTCCAACTTTGAATATCAAAAATAATTTTAATACTTGTAAAAGCCTGGAGTGAAATGTTGGTATTTGCAGACCGGCCACTATCACCAGGTCAAGTACAAGTGGTCATGACCATGGGAAAGAGTGTCACGCTGTCTTGGTCCACTCCAGGAGACGACGGAGGCTGCAAGATAGGCAACTATATCGTCGAGTACTATAGGGTATACTTGTTCTAATTTTTTTGCCTTCATTAAAAGTTAAATAGTTTTTATTTAGCAAACTACTTTGCGAAGACCTTGTGTTTGCTATAGTGTTAGCAGACTCTTGACTCACTGGATGTCCTAGGTGGGCTGGAATATGTGGTTGAAAGCAGCTACTTGCAGACAGTTGACGACAACCCTAGGGGACCTCATCGAAGGCTCCCAGTATAAATTCCGCGTCAAAGCAGAGAACCCCTATGGCATCAGTGATCCCAGTACAGAAACTGAAGTTGTCTTCATTCCAGACCCTAAGAGAGGGTATATTCACATTTATGCAATTGAACACATGGCATCATACATTCTTTTATAAGATGTGACAAACTTGCAATAATTCATAGTTCGCATTTATTGAAACAACATTTGCAACGTTACAGTTTACTTTATAATTGTAGACTTTGTTCGGCCTACAATTTTATCACATGCTATTTTTCTTTAAAAAAAATATTGAAAAACAGTATTTCTATGCCAAATATGTTTGAAAAATACTTTTTAGTTTTGTCATAATAATTCAAAATTCAACATCTCTTGATCGAATAAATTCTATAATATTTTAATTAACGTTTATACTTTTTTAACTTTAAAAATCCAATGGTACAGATTAACATTAATATTAATTAAGTCGTTAACCTTAAGGTCTCAATAAACATATGGGACTACAGTTTTTAATAGGGCACAATAATATTTGAAATTGTTTGTATAACAGAATCTATTTCATATTTCAGATTTTATTTGGGATATATTTATTTGTGAAATTATATTAATATGTATAATAATAATTATATGATATTATTACTGTTAATAATAATAAAAATATAATAATAATAATAATATAAAATAATAATAAAATATTATATTAATAATAATAATATTAATAATTATTATTGATATTGGTAATAATTAATATTTATAATATATATGATATTATTATATATTTTATTTCACACTATAGTCTGCTCGAACCACCTTCTAAATCAGAAACAACTATTGAAGAATCAGAAGTGTGGTCCGGAGACAAGAAGAGACGATTGGAGAATCAAGCAAGTTGGGAGGAGGCTGTGCCCTCTCCAGTCAGCCTGGCTAACCAAGTACTTCGCAAAGTGAAGATGGCTCCCAAGCGAGGATGGAGTGAGGACAGCCAGAACTCGCCCCCAAGGTCCCCAGAGCGAGGTCCTTCTCCCAGACCTGGCCCTGTCGCTCCTAAGCGCCGTGGCAAAGTCTCCAAGGAGCAGGTGATTGACTTTCCATATTTACATATATTCCAGCTTTCGAAATTCATTACGACATCAAACTTCTTCTAATAACAAAAAACTAAGCACAATTCTAATAGAGTATTACCTTCTAAAAGAGTTTAGAAGGTGTTAAGCACAATGTCGTAGAGTGGAAGTGGTGCGGACTAGAAAACCAAGCCACCAAGAGGCTCTTTTTAATGTCCCATAAAATAATCACTAACTATCTTGATTTCTAATTATCAAGTGCTGTCCTAAGTTAATTTTCACTAAACCTATTTCCAAATAGAAATAATAAAATGTTTCTACCCCTTCCAGATAATCTGGATTACTCGCATGATATTAATTGCAGCATGAATAAAAACTGATTTATCGAGATAAATTGCTGTTAGATACTTCAAATCTATTCAAAAATCCTTACTTTGAAGATATATTATTTTTTACAAGTGTCAGTTCAGATGAAATAAAATAACGTTTTAAACTGAATATTAGAGCATTGTACTCATCTTCTTCTGATTTCTTATTCAACAATTCTTCTAACCTTTTCATTGTCAATATATACGTATTTCACTTAATTAAACGAAACACGATCCAAACTGGACACAATACGAGTTCAAAATTCAAGAAGAGTAACACACAGAGTAAGGAAACACACTTACAGACTCAAATTTTCGGGTAATCCGTCTTCAGGAGAAAAGAGAAAGGGAGACCAAGCACGTTGTAGACGCATCGGCAAGTAACTTGCCGTATGAAATTTTTCATATTGGTATATTCGAATATGAAATATTCGTATGAATAGTTTAGGAAAACATAAGAGACTCACAAACAAACATTAGTTTTTTCTATATATAGATGTTTATCATGTATTTATTGCATACTTAACTCTGCATTTTTAGAACTACAATTATATTGTTCAGTTAAATTTTTTTTGATGGTATCAAAATATTATAAAAAGAAGGTGAGACATATTAAATATATAATTTAACTATATTGAAATATTCATGTAAATTACACTTCCTTCTCCAATTTTAAAATCTTATATATGATTAAGTAATTGTTTTTACAAAAAAAATATAGTAGTGACTTTTTTCAGGCCATTGTTGAGGAACCTATAACCTATTTTGAAGAGGATATTCTACCAAAAAGAAAGCACAAACCAAAGAAGACAGTGAAAAATAAATCAGAAGAATTGCTTGATCCCAGAAGGTATTCCACAACTGAAGAGAACATCCATAGCAGCTCTGAAATGATGATTGTACTTCTTCCAAATGGAAAGGAGTCTCAACAGTCAGCTGATTTAGGTGAGAATATTATACTGGTGTACTTTACGTAGACACAAACTAACAGAGGTAAGACGAGTAGAGCAGCACGCACATCAACTTACCTACTCCAACATAGACAATATTCCACTTTTTATTACTTTATACTCCATTACTCCTCGGTTAACATCTTTGTACTAGAAAAGTCAGTTGTTCCCTAGTCATTACCATATTTGGCATTAGTGTATGTAGTTTGGCACTCATATCTAGAGAAATGAGCTTACATTTTCATTTTGCAGACAGAAAACCTCATCTATTACACATTACTCATTTGTAGCAGCATGGTTCAAAAAAAGATTTGAGGCAAAAAGTATATCAATCTATGATTTATAAACATTTTGTTTATTTCTGAACATATTATACATATATGATGAAACAACTAAGCCCAACAGAATAAAAGATTAAAGTGTTAAAGGCATTTCTCGAAGGGTCATCAAAATATTCATAAGTATCATTTAATTTCAACAATACTGAAGTTTTTCAGATTACTTAAATTAGTTTTTGAACTGACTGAACAAATTTTCAAAATAATTATTTTTTCGATATCTCAGTTTTTGTAAAATTGTTTCCCAACTTTACCAACTATGATATTTACGTTTTTAGAAACTGAATGTTAAAAGACCCTGAAAGTAGTTAAAGGTGTATTATAGTGGCTGGATTAATCGTTTATTGTACATTATAATTATTTAAGATTGTAAAAAAAATGAAGACGACATTTTGAAAAATTTAAGGAAACCTTGAATTTAATGTTTCAGGTAATGAAGAGATGGACGAAAGTGAGGAGGAGAACAAGCCTGACGAGTACAAGAAGGACTTTGAAGGCGCTCCTCCAATTTCATTTTCATGCCCTGAACTTAGTAGCTGTGATCCTTTTGATCCTTCATCCCTGAGGAATTCAGTCAGCTCCACGGATATAATGTATGAGAAAACACTTGAAAGACTTAACAGGGATATTGAAGAACAGGAAGCAGAAATGGCCTTGAAGCAACGTTATGGAATTGAAAGAAGAAGAAGTTTTGAAAGAAAGTCTTCTAAAAAACGTTCGAAAAATGACTCTAAAAATATGACGCAAGCTTTTGATGCTGATGTTGTAATGGAAATGACAGGAAGAATTTCAGGTGAAGCTACACCTGAGCCCGTCAGATCCTCAAAAGACAAATTCTTCCAGTCTGACAGTAGTTTTGAAGAGTTTTCAATGAGAATCGAACATGAAGAACATGTTGGTGGCGGTGACCACGATTATGATGGGGACTTTGATGAAATGGAAGACGATTATGAAGAGCAATCAGACTCTGAGATGAAGCACCACTTTGAGATACCCAGAATAACCCCTAGGAGGGCAAGTTTAGAAGAAGATACCTATCATCCAAGAAACATGGAAAACGCTAATCCATCATCTGGAGAAGTAAGCCACGAAGTTCTTGCAGTAATTGAAACGCAGTTAATCATACCTGACCCAGAACCAAGAAAAATTGTATCACAGATTTTTGACTATGAAAAAACTATTGAAGCAAAAGACAAAGAACTTTCACCAGGCATAAATTCTAATCCAAAGCCTATTTTAAAAGTCACAGAGTCTGAAAAAAGTGAGAAGAAGCAAAAAACGAATTTTATTTCTCGAATGGCTCTAAAAAAGAACAAAGACGCTCCGAAACCATCTACTCGGAGCGCAAGTGCTGACAAAAGCAATAAAAAGAAAGTGAGGATTGAAGAGCCAGACAGAGAGGAAGAGAACTTATTGATGAGTGGAAACGCTGCGAAAATAAGACGAAAAGGTGGAGTGCGACAAAGAAGGGATTCAAGTGACCCAGCAGGAGTCGCCATCAGATACTACAGTGACATTGTCAAGGAATTCGGAAGTGGACAAAAGCCTAAGACGCCACTATACCTCAACTATGAGGAACTGAAGGCTGCAGCCGAAAAGGAAGGTAATCCTTCCAAAGCCAACGATTATGAAACCAAGCCCCAGTCCCGTAAGTCACTCTCTGATCGTGGTCAAAGACTTTCAATACACTCAGAAGCTGGAGCTTCATACTTAGACCAAGATATCTCTGACGAAATCCAAGAGTCAACGCATGTTCCAAAATTAACCTCATTTGCTCAACCCTATTCAGAATTCCTTCTGGACTGCGTCTTATTCTGCATAGCCCTTTACTTTTACCTATTTAAAAGCCCTTGGCTTACCATACCTGTCCTTCTCTTAATGATCTACAGACAAGTTCACGACGCCATCGCCAGAAAAATTCAGAGAATCAAAAGGATTTTCAAACGAGAATAATTAACCGTTACAGTTTCCTCAAGCTACTACTTACATGAAAGCCATTCAAGATCACACTTCATGTCTATTGTCCAAAATAGAGTATTAATTACAATGAGTTTCGTAAAAATTTTAGAAAGCATAAATCAATAACAAATTTTGATATCTTTAAAAATATAATTACTTTAAAGTCTCTTTAAATTTATACATTATTTTGTAAATTGATTTTTGTACAACAATTAGCAACTTCCTTTAGTTCGATCGTTCTTAATGTTAAGAGTTGTTTATTTTAACTTAATTGGCTTAAATTCTCTATGTTTTAAAATAAACATACAATTACGTTTCTACATGTACTCTTAATGTAATCCTAAAAACAATTACACTCCTAACCATTATAAAATATTCAGCAGGAGATAATCTTAAATAGAATTATACTGATCCCAAAAAAAAAACTGTTTCTTCTACTCTGCAGCGTTTGAAGTATAACCCAGTTTAATTTACAAAATTTTAACCTCTCAAGTTTTGCACTTTGGTTAAAAACAAGACCGGATATTCATTGAAAATATTAAAACAACAATTTTTATTTAGAAATATAGCGTAAAAATGCTTTAAAATTGAGTTATTACCATGTCAAATCTATATAAATAAATCAAAGGTTTCGTCTGTACATTGCTTAGAACTGACTCATTTCAAGTTTTCTTTACGTTTCATACATTACAGAAACCGAATCCACCCTTAGAAGATATATTGGAATTCCAAGTGTAATCGAATTTTTGATTCCGTCAAAGACGGTTACGTTTGCTAGTTAATAGTAAGTTCATCTAAGCATCATTATTTAAGGATTCATATTCAACTGTAATCATGTAACAAAAAATTCGGTGTGGTCTTCACTGCTAAATATCATATCAACCCTACTGACAACAAATTGAGTTTTGATGTTCTATTAATGTGTCTAAATTCATTTAATCAGTTAGCAAACTTGAAACATTCATCTAGAACAAACTAACATGTGATATTATTGGTATTAATGTTATTATTATTATTCACTGGGACTATATCTGTCCTATTGTGCTCCCATTTGCCCAATGTAAATTCAACTTGGATTATAAGTTCTAATCTTGGACTTAAAACGATTTGGAGTACAGTGAAACTAACAAAAGCAATACATACCTAACTGAAAAAACTTCAAATTGTTAAAACAGTCCGAAAGGTATCTTTTGCAATAAAATGTATGAATTTTAACTTATTATTGATCCAAAAAGCTTGTGGGTATGATACACTTCATAAATAACTACAGAAAAAGTATCTTCCCGATACTTCAATATTACCCAAAGACAATGGGTTTCTTAATGTTTAAATATATATCTAACATTAAAAATTGCAGCTTGTAGAATTATAACAACTCTTTCTAAAGATAACCATCTATTATACTAGAAAATGGTATAATATACATACTTGGTTGCATTGATTTTGTTACGGTTAAGAATTTTATTCTCCCCACATCTCATATTAGATTTGTCTGATTCAATTGAAACAAAACTAACTTTTTACAGCGGTTAAGTCATTATTCCAAGATTAGTTTTCGATTTTTATAGCTTTATCGTTTATTGTGGTGCTCGAAATAGATTGTATTTCTTTTATAGTTGCTAATTTTTAACAACTTTTTTTACCAAAATTTTATTGTCAGCTATAAAAAAGTTTTCTGAAATTTTATATCTCATTACACCCATTTTGAACTTTATATTGAAGTATTGAGCTCATCCTATCCAAAAAGTACTATTTGTTGGTATAGATTAATTCTTATCCGTAAAACGGTGTGAGCTGCATCGTGTCTAAAATGTTTAAAAATCAACAACAAAATTCTTGTTCATTTTATTGAAGAATTTACTTTTCAGGTTTTTAAAAAATGTTTGATTTTTTTCTTTATTGCAGCTTTTAATGTCATAATACAAGATTTCCAATCTCTATATTCAGCAGTTTACGAGGAAAAAATGTCCAAAAATGTGACTTTCTCATGATGTAATATTACTCCGAAACAATAAGGGCACATCTACACTATAGATCCCACTTTTGAATAAACATGAATTTTATCTGTCAGAGTGAACTGTACTGTGCCCACAAACTTTTAGATACACCCACAGAGACGTCAAAAACAAAAGGATTTCGGGGCCCTCAAAGCATGCACATCCGAATGCTTTCATGATCGCTATACTTATAGTAAAGTAAAAAAAGGACTTTAGTAACCTTAAAACATGTAAATCTGTCAGAACTCGAGAACCAATTCCTTCATCAACGCGTAATCTTTACTCATAAATCCAAAAAATGTATCTTCCAGAGACAAATTTTTTTTTTATACCAAGGTTTAATAATTATGCAACATATAATCAACTTGCCACTACCATATTTAGTTGTTCCTAAATGAACTTTAGCCATCACCAGATAATTTTAAAACTTTCAACCCTCGTTATTAACTGAACATGTTTATTAGACATTATTAGAAATTCAGGAGTCCTGCATACAACCAAAGTCCTTTCAAGTTTGAAACCATATATTTGTTTCGTAGATATACGTACATTCATAAACTTCAAATTACTTCAAAGACTTTTTTTTATAGTCATAATATCAGTAGAATATAGAGCAACGTCAAAATTCAACATAAATTGTTTTTTTAGATCAACCAAAGAAATTCAGATACAATTAACGTTAAATTATCAATATGAAAGGTGCCTGGGAATCTCACAGGTAATGTGCTGATAAAAACAAACTGTTCCCTTAAAAGAGCTTTTTTATTTGACATAACATTAACAGGAAGTTTTAAAGATGTATTTATTTATATTGTTAAATATATTTCCTAAGCTTTAAAATTCAAAGTGCCGTTGTACACTAAATATAAACTATCTCATTACGAAATAGTATGTAGAAACTTCCTTACCAGTTCAAAACAGGAGTGCCAGCTCTGCTGAAAAACACCCACATCCAAAATAATCACCCAACCTTTATACATTAGCAAAGAACGTAACCACAATATAATTTTTATCACAAAATAACGCAAATCACACTAGAAAAATTAAATACAATTTTCGTTATGTATAAATTTTCTATGCAAAGTCAAAAATAACGCACAGAACCCATGCCTCATTAGTCCACTGATTTCATGGTAATTGAATTGCAAGAAGCCTGGAGTTTACAACTCGAGGTTTTCAAACAGGTCATCCGAAATAAAATCCAATCTTACAGATTAATACACTCCAGAATGGTACGGGTAAATCTCAAATCAAGAAAACATTCAGAAATAAAAAAAAAATGCGTAAAGCTATTAAATAGTACATTACAATAAGAATTCAAACGTTACAAAAAAAAAATATTAATTATGGTTATGGATAGTAATCATATTACAGAAAACAATCTGCAACAACAGAAAATTTCCAAAGCAGAATATTAAGCCACACAACTTGTTACAACATGCCAAATGTCACTCGACAGGTCAAATACACGGTAAAAGGAGTCAGCTTTGCCTAATGAAGGATTCATACCAAGCTCTGAAACTAGGGAATACTTCCTTTCAATACATTGTGCAATCGAATCCAATAAAACAACTAACAGTAAACAAACACGCTTTAGCAGTTTAAAAAACTTTCTTCAGCAAGCATTTTATAAACTCACAATAGATGAGTAAGTATATTTATTAGATTATTTTATTCCTTGACAGATAAATAAAACAGCAAATCACCGTTTTTCAACAAAAGAAATATCAATTATCTATGCCATATGTTAAATGCATTTCAAGTTATAACAATATCTTACAATCCAAAACATAAGATGAACAACAAACATTCATCTGGAAGATTCATTCTATCAAATAAAAAATGCAGGTCTTCAATTCATAAAATACTCAATTTAGTACTAATATCAAAGCTATGTGTCCTTTTACATTATTACGTTTATTTGAGCACTGCATTGATCATCCTCACAAAGAAATCCAATTTAATTCTATGTTCGCTGATTTTTTTTTTTGTTACAAAATTTTCTAACTGAAAACAACTACATATGAAAATAAAACTAACTTTATATGAAATTGTCTATTTCTAAATTGTTTTCGTTTTTATAAAAACAGAAAAATGTTAAAACACCAAAGGAAGTCAACCTTTGTATTAGAACTAGATTTAAATGTTAGTATCATTCTACCGCATCACTTTGATTATACTAGAAAAATATTTTTTCTAGTCAGGTTTTAATATACAGATTAGCACAAATCAGAAACGAGCACAATCTCTCACTCAATCAAGCACATAAGACAAAATTATTACCTTATCCGCTAAAATAAACAAAGTCTTTTATATAATTTTGTTCATATAAATTATATGTATAATAAATATAATTTATATAATTATCTAATAAAATAATTGAATACACTGTTATATATAATTTCACAAACTTAAAACAATAAAATAGTGTATGACAATATTGATTTGTTAAGTAGAGTTTAAAATAACCTTTATTACATTTTACTTCATTCGCCAGAGGAATGACCAAAAGATTTGTTAACTCTTATGACTAAAGCGTGCTTTGTAAGGACGTAATAGTTCCTATTGTTAATGCAACAACAATGAAGCTTTGAGACTATACACAGCTATAATCATAGCTTAAAACAGTCAAGTTCCTGGTAATATTCCCGCTAGATTTATCTATCTTTGAACAAAGTTTAAATATTCTTATTAGGAATAATCTGTTCCAAAATAGACAAAGGATTACCAATAGTGCTCATTCACATAATTACTGAAATAAGAATTAATTATAAACGAACTAGTATTTATAAATCGAACAAAACTAGGTTAGAAGTAACTTTCAAGTAACAAATCTTTTAATTTCCTTCTTGCAAAAATTTTAAAAAAATATATTAATTGGCACAGGCATAAGTGGGATACTAGATCGGCAATCCATACGTTTTATAGTAAAGTAATTTTATTCATTCAGTTACCAAAAGATATAACTTAAAATTAACAGTGTAATTTTCAAATATCAATGAATACAATAAAATTTACTGACCTGAATAAATCAGTATCAGTACAAAGAAACCATATAGGTTGCACAACACAGTCATTAAAGATCTTTAGATATATTTCCACGAGTCTAATTTATACATTCAGAAGTGTCTGAACAAACACGTGACTCCCACAATCAAAGAAATCATCATAATATCAAAGACAAAAAGTAAGTTTAAAGACCTTCCTTGGTAGTTCGTTGTTACAGATCTTGAATTAAGGGAATTATATGAAGAAGTAGAAATACTTGCAAAGGGTAGAGTGGGCCTTCTAAACAAGTAGTGAAATACCAAACGATTAGACAGATGAAAGCAGTTGCAACACCTCTAGCATTATCTTCTTAACAATGAAATAATCAAATTGAACATTCCAGTACTGAAGTAAATCGAACAATAAATATTGTGTTCAATGAAGGTAAAATCTATATTTGGTTCTTCTTTTTGTCTTTGATACTGTAGTGACTACCTTGACCTATATAGAAACGTATAGACCACAATATGAAATTCTAAAATAGGACTTCTGACCAATTTAGGTCCTTGTTCACCTCAAACAGGTTCGAGACAAAGGTCGTTACTAGCCGAAAGATCTTAGTTCCATTTTAGAATTTTCTTATTCTAGCTTATACACTGATTTTTATTTTTCTAGTTTTATTATAAACTAGGATGTTCTTGGCATTTTCACTATCTGAAGGACATCAATCCAACAAGTTTACTAATTCAATACCCGTATATCACTGATTTACCTACACTCAAATAGGTATAGATATAATTTTCTTAAAATATAATTAGATTTAATTGCATATAAACTCTTCAATTAGTTTAATATTATATTTATAAAGACACAACCATTACCAGATTCATGGGCAGAACGATTTTTCATATTTAAAAACGATTTTTTATTCCTTAAGATAGAAATCAAAGCGTTTGAACAATGTGATATGAAATACCATATATGGCGTTGAATGGATAAATTCAACAAACTACAAACGAATATTGGCAGATATTACAGTACTCACATGAGAAAGAGTTTACAAATAATTTTTGTATAAACTAAACATTACAACTATGAGATTCTCACCAATACTTGACATAAAGCGAGCGATGTATTTGACAAAAAAAAAATAAATTAAACTTCCAAATATAAAATAAGGAAAATATTTATGCCCAGTGGTCACCAGGAGAACAATAGCATTTTTTTCCCACGTAAATTCTTCGTTGTGCTACCTCCATGAAATAAATATGTTAATAATCAATGTTATAAGTATCTCTGGAATATTTTATTACACTATGAAATTGAATTTACTAAAATTTGATCAAAAGTGTCTTTTATTTGAAATGTATGAAATTATTTCCTTTGAAATAGTAACAACACATTAAGAGAAAATAATACTGAAAATAACTACCTGTAAAACCTCCAATAAATCATGGATAGCTTTACTGGAACTCAGTAGAATGTTATCTTAATAATAAACCAGAAAAGGTCGAAATGTAACTGAAGGACTATCAACGTAAAATTTACAGCAAACAATTCATATATAGTTCACGAATAATATATATTACATGTAGCATATAATTTCTCTGAAACTGCTTAGTTGCAAAAGAGGCTTTTGTCAATGAACTCATTACTAGATAGATACTAAGCATTATATCAATTTTCTTTAACAGAAATAAACATATGATCTAGAAGGCTCTTTCTAAAAATATGCTGACTGAGAACAAAAAATAATCAAATATTCAGATAATCAATACTTGAAAAGTTTGTAATATTTGAAACAAATCTGCACAGTTGGGTGGCATGTTACATTTCAACGACTTCTAAAATTAATTTAAAAAAAAAACAATATTTAAATACCGATGGGTTTAATTTTTATCATATTTCCGTTTTGAAGCAACCTTTAAACAAAAGACCTTTCTTTCACATAACAATCTTTCTGTTTCAATGATTGCTTATTACAACAATTTTCCAATCATAAAATCCAGGTATAAATTTTTTTTATTATTTTTCGTTTAAAAAATTTAGTTGAGTACCCTTACTTACCTATAAACTGAACTTTAAATCTTAAATTCTATTAACACAAAGTAATTTGATTTTTTTACGGATTAGTCATAGTGGTACAATAGGATATTTAAACATGAATAAGTTTTAAAGAAAGGAAAAAAGAACCCACAGGAATGTGAATATATGTTGCAACACACTTAGGAAGTCTAATGTGAAGAAGTCATCAGAACAAATACGGTTAAAAGGGAATTTCATTTTAAACTTAATTTAAAAGAGTTGCCAATCAGGAGTACAAGATTTGAGTGCTAATAATATGAAGCAAATAACACTGATGCAAGTTAGTGGAGGTAACAAACTACAATAAGCACAGGGACAAAATAAGATAAATAAATGCTTGTATTAGCTTAAGAAACACAGGTTGAACTTCACAAATCTGAAAACCAGGCAATCCTATGAGGTAACAATTTAGAATACGAAACTCATCACATATTGGATGATAAATAAGCATGGCAGGCGAGGAAATTCTTATGCATATTTTTATTAAGTTATTATTATATATTAATGTAGATTCAATATATTTTCTAACAGTATATTTGGAGCGAAAACATAAAACATCAAACTTTAGAATGAGAACAAATCAGGGAAGTAAACGGTTTTATAACAGCTTTTTTTTATAAATAACTGTTATAGTTCTTCCCTTACTATTCTTGAAGGGAATTTCTATATTTCCCCGATAAGGTAGCTTACAAAAGTTTCTTTCTTTAAGAAAGATAATAAATTCTATCTGAGTAATAATCTATATGTATTTTTGAGATACTGAGTCATTACGAGTTAGTAAGAATTCAGAGTTAATCCCACTGCAAGCCCAATCTTAACTGATAACATATAGAAAGAGAAAGTTAAGCATTTTGAAATATCTTTTATGTTCCTACATTCAACTGACTCTTACCTGTAACAAAAGTTGCCAAGATTAAATTTAAGCAACTATATTTATAAGCAGTACAAATCACAGCCCACCAGAAAAGCAAGAGTCTACTATACAATAGGTTGAATATCTCGGGAACTCATGTGCTGAGTACTAATTCAATTAGACACTGAAGTGTCCCACTCGCACACGAAACATAAAAAAAAAGAAAACCCTGTAACATATATTAGCGAAAACAAAAATAAAATAATTGTAACTTTTAAATAAAACTAATAAATTGAGAAAATGTCTCATCGAGATACAGGCAACGAAGTCTGAAAACTTTCGAAAGAAAAATTGATTACAGTTTATTTTTAACCATTTCTAATCATATATGGCGTTAAAAGTAGTTAAAAAACTAAGCAATATGAATACGAATAGAATAATCTCCGTCAGAGTATATCATAAAAAAGAAGTCAAATCAATGAAAAGGATTTCAGATTTCTAACAATCAACCTGTAGTTAAGAAGACTAATAGAAAAGTACTCCTGCGTAAAAAAAAAATTAAGTATATTGAAAATGTTAAAATGGGTTTTTTAGTGGTAAAGATGGATAATGAAAGCAATTTGGATATTTTCTTTTTTTTTCTTTTTTTTTTTAAGTAAATCTTAATGAAAAAAAATACTGTAATGGATGTTATCATTACGAACTAAAAACCTCTAAATAACGAACAAAATACAATAACTGGTTAATTTGTATATGTCATAGTAATTTCCTTACTCAAGATAATGTCAATCACAGAAAAACTGAAATTGTCAACAAGGCCCTTTTGAAAGATAATAAGCATACATATAAAAACAAAGGTAAAAATACTATTGAAAAAAAAAGCATGAAATAGGAACACAAAATTTACTAAAAACAAAAGTTTAATTCACTAACTGTATGCAATAATTTGAATATTCTAGTTTCGATTTTCTACTATACTAAAATAAATATCCTTAAGTACAAAAGTATAAATTTGAATAACAAATTTTGTAAGATAAAAATTGTTTTACAAATAAGATCTAGTCAATGGAATAATAAATAAATTAAAAGACTAGTGGGAAGGTTAGCACCAATCAAGTATGCACATGCGCAAAGAGCCAGTCTGATAAAACAAACCGTAGTTTCAAGGAATGTTCTTAAAGAACAATTGTTCTTAACATCACCTACTTGAATGTCATAATACATTAACAGTGCTTAAGTTACCTCAACCATTAAATATTTTTATGAACGACTTTATAGTAATGACAGTATATTCAACAAGAAAAGTTGTTCAGAAATAAGTAATTATTGTGATAAGTAAAATCTCAAAACAAAAAAAAAAGAGACTCCATTAGAAAAAGGCACTGAGTCAATTGTTGTTAATTAAGGACGGAAAAGAAATAGAGTCAAATAGGAATACTACTAGAAAATATACACACAGAATTAATAAACATGGAATAAAATGGAGTCACTTTTTACTTCAGAAATCTGAAACATTATGGAACAAAAAAAAAATAGAAAAAGACACAAATCAGAAGGAGAACTGAAGTTAAAGAGATCAAGAAATGATAACCTTTCTATTGATAACTGACTAAAAAAAAAGAAAAAAAGTAAGAAAGAAAATTATAATGGAGAAAAAAAAGTAATTCATGTCATCGAGGCACCAAGCATGCTTCTGCAATGTTCATATACAACATAAGAAATGCTAACAGCAGGAGCGACTTTGAGAAAGTTAGGAGTCAGCCCACGATACAGTCCAGCAATGCCCTCATCTTTCCAGATGGTTACAAACATAGATGACATTGTTGAATTCGGTTTGCAGTTCTGAAAATTAAAACAAAAACAGATTTTGAACAAAGCCGGGACTAAATAATAACCAATTTACAAAATCGTACAATTCAAATAATAATTATCATTATAAAATGGTACATTATAGAATTAAACTTAACTATTACAACAATAACAAAATATTGAAAAATAAATAAACAAATTAGAAACCTTTCCCTAAGATCAGTCAATGGAAATCGTTATCATGAACCCAAAGAACCGTTGAACAATTTACAAACTTAAAATTTTATCAAACAGAACCAACTACCTTATTCAGTCTGTTGGATTCAGAATTTCCTAAGAGCTTATGCTATTGTCCGTCGTTATACCAGAATCCGTTACCCAGAATCCCGGGCACAGGAGAAACCGAGTACTCGAACTGGTTCATACCTACCAGACTGGTAATGCTCCAGTTCATATTTGTTGCTAAAAAGGACTACAGAGGAAGAAGTAAATGGTGTTATAATTAATATTGATTTTACACATTTATTTAATTATTTATAATTTTATATATTATTATTATATATATATATATACTTTTTTTTTTCGTTGGAAATACGATCCAAAACGGACAAATATAGTTCAATATAAACAAAGAAACATAGAGAAATCAGAAGAACACACTTACAGTCTCTAATTTTCGGTTTGAACCGTCTTCAGGAGAGATAAGAGAGGGAAACCAAGCGCACTGGATCAGAGACGGTTGGAGTCTCCAACCGTCTCTGATCCAGTGCGCTTGGTTTCCCTCTCTTATATATATATATATATATATATATATATATATATATAACAAACACTTTTTCTTCTTCTTGGAATTTGGTCAGGGTTAATATACGGAATCACCTTTTTGCCAACGTTTCGTCTTTATTTTAAGACATCCTCAGGGCTATAAACTAACAAAAAAAACACAAAAACAATGGACATTTGTCATTTCTACTTTAGAAACATGATAACAAATTCAAAAAACTTACTCAAGGCTAGCTTCTGTAACCTTACAACATAACCGTTATCTGTCATTACATGTAAATTGTAACGTAACAGAAGCAAGCATTGAGTAAGTTTTTTGAATTTGTTATGATGTTTCTAAAGTAGAAATGACAAATGTCCATTGTTTATTTTTTTTTGTTAGTTTATAGCCCTGAGGATGTCTTAAAATAAAGACGAAACGTTGGCAAAAAGGTGATTCCGTATATTAACCCTGACCAAATTCCAAGAAGAAGAAAAAGTGTTTGTTAGTAATTTGTGGTCAAGAAAACAGTACCGTATATATATATATACGTAAATAGCAATCATGAAACAAATAAGATAGAATTTAACATTATTCCCAGAGAAAGTACTAATTATTGAATAATGGAAAAAGGCTCAAAAATTGTTTGAGGAATGAATAAGAATTTAACATTATTCCCAGAGAAAGTACTAATTATTGAATAATGGAAAAAGGCTCAAAAATTGTTTGAGGAATGAATAAGAATTTAACATTATTCCCAGAGAAAGTACTAATTATTGAATAATGGAAAAAGGCTCAAAAATTGTTTGAGGAATGAATAAGAATTTAACATTAT
Source organism: Hermatobates lingyangjiaoensis (assembly GCA_026182355.1). NCBI lineage: Eukaryota > Metazoa > Arthropoda > Insecta > Hemiptera > Hermatobatidae > Hermatobates > Hermatobates lingyangjiaoensis. The sequence goes on along the minus strand of JAPFBL010001930.1, from coordinate 867,155 downwards.
TCCCAGAGAAAGTACTAATTATTGAATAATGGAAAAAGGCTCAAAAATTGTTTGAGGAATGAATAAGAATTTAACATTATTCCCAGAGAAAGTACTAATTATTGAATAATGGAAAAAGGCTCAAAAATTGTTTGAGGAATGAATAAGAATTTAACATTATTCCCAGAGAAAGTACTAATTATTGAATAATGGAAAAAGGCTCAAAAATTGTTTGAGGAATGAATAACCAGCATTAGCAGGGACTCAACAAGCATCTACCCACACTTTGGATAAGTGTGGATTACACCTTGAAACATGGGGCCAACACCAACTCAGAGGTCTTAGTATATTATGACTCATTTACTTAGTTTTAATGTAGACTGTCCATAATATACACTGTTCGGTTGATACTACACTGGGTCCTTACGGACTCTATCAAACTGGAAAACAGTAACCTTACTGGTTGTTGTCTTATATTTCTAGCAACCCTAGAATTAAACTATAACGATGTGCTTCTCTGTAACTCAATCCATATTTGAAACTATATTTAGTTATATACAATAAGATATGTCACAAATTGTAACTGTACTTACAAGATAAAAAAAAAACCTTCTCTACAATGGTTTGATATAACCCCCCAACGTCACCTTCCAATGAAATATGGAGTAAAAACGAATAACTTTTATATCAAAACTAATGCTCTCGCGTTCTACTTTCTAATCACTACTCCTCATATGGCATAAATAAAATTTAGTTCTTAATGATAGTTTTCACTGAGTGGTAACATTAAAAGGTCATAGTATTTTCTTTGCGTTTTAATAATAGTTCATTCGGGAAAATAACATCACTTTAACTTATTACAAATTTATAAAACAGTTTAAGCTAGGTCGCAGTGCATTTTAAAGGTTTGCCAGTACTTCTGACTAACTGACCTGTGCTTGGAGCCTAGTTCTCACTAATGCCAGAGGATAACTGGCAATCTGCCCACACGTGCTGCTAGCTGTTCCACACATAAGGAGTAGAGGAACACTCGGAGCTTCACCCTGGCCGTGTGTTCTTACATAGTAGTTCTTCAGAGTCTGAAATAGACACTATTGAAATCTTTGAACTGATCTAATTTAAACAATAATCATTGTATTCTCCATCAATGTCCAAGAATTCAAGATGTTCATATAACAATTCATGAAAAAAAAACTGTTTAAGGAAAATATATATATTTACTTCAAACAAAACAATTCTTTATGGTAATTCAACACCTTAATGGAACTATCTGAACATAGTTTAACCAAAGTCATTAATTGTTAATGTTACTTTAAACAAACATTTAAAATATAAAGTACAAATTGTGAAAAGTAAAAATAACATTTCAATTTTAAAAGAAAGCTTCTATAAAAATGAAACTCTGAAATTTCATTATATATATTTAATAAATAATAATTTTATCAAAAAAATCAACTTCTAAACCAAGTGGAATGACATTTGAATTTAAAAACAGTCAAAAAGAAGTGATTCTATTATAAGCATATAGTTTTATTTATCGTTTTTAAAACGTGTTAATTTAGTGGTAAAAAGTTATAATTAATGCAATACCATGATCTAAAATATGTTTCAGAATTATTACTATAGTTTTTACAATAGCAATAGTAAACTTTCGATCGTTAAATTAAAGAGTTCTCAATAGCACTGCATTTAACTTTAAAAAAAATATAAAATATATAAAAGCTAATTACGATTTCTTATGACCAGGTTGACACGCTGACAGCGTGCTGGCCTCTGGACAGGTGGATTCAGGGTTAAATACCCACACCGGCCCTAAATATATTCACGCAGGAGGTGAATAAATCTGAGTACGCCGTCCCTCAGACAGAACGTTATCCCTCGATCCCAAACCTGCACGATTTCAGGTACTCGTTAAAGATCCCTACTCTAAATATATTTGAATTAGGCAGAATTTAGGACTCCTAAAGTAGATTCACAGGTAATATGGCTTGCCTATTACTAATAAGTAATTATGCCTTATTATGCCAAATAATAAGTAAGTCACAATTTTCAACTCTAAAACAGCGCTAAAAGGTGGACGCTAGAAATCAAATCACAGTTTAGTAAAAAAATTAAAATTTTCATTTTATTTCAAACAATGAAAATCAGAATCATGTGTTATTTTATTTATTGCTATTAACAATAATACCTCATTACTTTGGATCCACTAGCACTGTTTGAAGTTAAAAACATTGATATAAAGAATAAAACATAACGAAGAGCAAAAATATAAAAGATAATAAATAAATAATAATAATAATAAACTTGGTTCCATTCAACAATATAAAAATAAACAATCTATGTTAAAAAACTCCGAAAAATTAATTAAAATGAATCCTTAATATAAACCCGACTCTTAAAAATCCGGTGTTAAAAATCCCAATAAGCATCAAAGACGCACTTCAAGGCGACAGTACCTAGTAAAATGTTTGATGGCACGACAGTTAAAAGGACACAGAGAAACCACACGTGTTTTTGATAAACATGTTTTGAAAATTAATTATCATCTAATAAGTGTCATTAAAACATGTGGGCAGAACTTGATTAATAAGACGTCTTAATACCTCATAAAGAGCAAGATCGATTCCAGCGTAAGGAACAATCCCTAATAGATTCGGGATATATCCCCTATAAAAACACCTGGGCCCTTCTTTATAATAAATCTTTTTAGCTGCGTCCATAATGCTTCTATACTCGTTAGTTTTTCTTAACGCTAGCCTTGTTTTTAAAACCTGTAAAAATAAATAAATGATTACAGTATTATAATAAAACTATCCAAATTTTAATTACAGCATTTGAAAATGTAAATGTAAGCACAAAAAAACATAAAGGATATATTGCATATTACATTACTTAATTATAATATTAATATTATAATAATATTCTGTTATATTTTTTTTTAGAATTCACAAAATCCATACTAAAAATATATTTAATTCAAATAATGTTGTATTTCTAAGATATTATTAAACAAATAATTATTATTAAAAATAAAAACAAATATTAATATATTATTGTGCTAATAATAATTAGTATAATTAAAATTAATAGGATTTTATAAATGCTAGTCAATCTTCTCAAGTCCAATCTGAATCTGATTGATATGATAGAAATCAAAACTCAATTAAAATCGAAACTCAATCTAAAAACACATCTGAATTTGATCAATCAACCGAAATTTTTAATTATGAAAAAATTGGAAATTTCAAATCTTTAATCATTAGTTGAAATATACATATAAAGCTACTAGACATTTTTACTATAACTGTAATACCTGACAAACTAACTGACAAATCAGCCAGAGTATAACTCAAGAACACTGGGTCAGAAAGTAGTACAGAATAGAACTACAGAATCTAATAGCTAATTAGTCTGGTAGCAAATTTTACAGAAACAATTCTTCCTTTACTCTTACAGCAAAAATTAAAACCAATTAATTACGGTTATGGTCAACGGTTTGAAACAATTTATTTTTCCAAACTTAAAGAATTTATGCTAGGTTTCGCAGGAATAAACTGAGCAAGTATTCATTTTTTATTTATATGATAATTCTGTTTTCAACGTTTAAGGGAAACACAAAAAAAGCGCTAATTTTTTTTCAAAAAAATTATTGGCTTACCTCTAATGGATAAATCAAAGTTTGAGATACACCTCCGGCGACGGATCCAGCAATAAACCTCTCGTGAATGGCCAGGTCTCTTGTACTATTTTTTCTAATAAAGTGCTTAACCTGTTCATAGGACATAAATTTAATGGCAGATTCAGGAGCAATTTTCAAAACATTTATGCCATTACCACGCCAAAGACTAAGAAAACCTCCTTCTGAAATAAGATGCCGGAAGGACTTGGAAATGCCAAATGTACGACTGCCATGCACTTGGAGGTATACTTTGAGACGGTCTAGCGGAGCTGTGCAAGTTCGCGACACAGCACCGGCTACTCCTCCACTAACTAGTTGGCGCCACCACATGCCTGTTCGCATTTCACTAGCCGTGAAGTCATCAGGTACGCTTATGTCTTCTCCAATATCCAAATACTACAATAAACAAGCATTCATATTCAATTGAAAATAAACACAACACATACAACAAATATCTTTTATAGCATACAACTCTTATCTAAAAAATAATTATTGTACTCGCTATATTTACGGAATCACTAAGCCATAAGAAAAGTTAGTAATAGTTCGTAATAATTAGCTACTAGTTTTATTATTAATAAATTTGTGATTATGATTATAAGCCTAATAAATATATAATCATTTAAATTAATTATAATAAATAGTTAAATATTCTATAACATAAATCATAGGACAATTATTTTCAGATACAAATTTTATTGCCAAATATTGTAAGAACAAGTTCACTGGTTTTCTTTTTACCTATGATACTATTCCAGAGGAATGATTTCAAAACTCTTACCAACAATTTGATTATGAGGTAATTAAGTTTCAGGTGTAAGCAATAGTTTTAAGTATAGGATCACATGAAGTAGGGAATAAGTCGGAATGCAATAAATATGCCAACTTATCCTGAAGGAGAGGCGAGGAAAATGTTCTTGATATTTTTGACACTATTGACTTTAGAGAAGTATGTGACCAAAGAACTACTAGGTTCAGTAGTAGTAACAGGTGGTGGCAGGTAACAAACCTTTAGGACCAAACCTAGGAGAGTAGTCCCGTCCCTATTCTAATAACTAAGAGTATTATAGCTAGCTATTCATGCCATTATTCAAGGGTTCACTTTCAAGGTCTGATTTAAAGCCCAAATCATAAGATATAACACAACGATAACAATAATCTAAATATTTAGTGTCTCTGTGAGACTCCACTCACATTTGTTTACTTACATTGAGGGCGATAATAGCCCTGCATCCTAAGACCTTTTGCCTATTTATAGCCTAGTCTGCATCCGGCATAAAACTAATTAGTTGTTTTCTTCACTTTTTACTCCTTCCCACTTTGATGTTGACCAACTGGTTTTTAAGATTTAACGCCAATTTGTGCTTGGGGTGGGTGTACCTTCATTTTTTCACTTATCTCGGTTTAGTCACATAGAAAACATCTTTCCTTCTCCTCTTCAACCTCTCACTCTCTCCCTCTTTCCTTTCTCTCTCTCTCTCCACCCTCATTTACTCCCTTCCTCTTTACCTCTTCCCACATCTCTCACTTTTTCATTTCCACTTGGTCTCGTCTTTTAATGATGGCAGAGCTGTGATAAAATATCAACCATATACAGGATATGACATATATAATATAACAAACAAATCATATTAGGACCACTAATCTCGACAGACTTTTTTTCACATCAAACCGTAAAGCCTACTAGGAAGACCAATAAATGCAGTCATACGTTTCTCTTATCTGTTCAATATTAACTTAAAGCCTATTTTACTTTATTCTTCAATTTTCTATATAAATATATCATGCATTGTAAGTTGTGCTACAGGGACTGGACCTAGTCCGAGTTGCTTGTGAATGAGAACAAGTACCAAAACCAGTATACCATACTACAATAATAAGATATAACGGATTTATGTATTTAGTGCTCAAAATATTTAGGTAGTAGTCATACAACCAAGAAGTCAGACCTGTTCAAATATATAGAATCCGAAAAGACAAACCTTCTTCAGGTCTTTGTGATGTTCAATAGTTGTTCAAAACAAAAGTCTATGATCTTTGAACACTCAACGAAACAAGATAACCAAGTTGCTGTTAAAATTCCAACAAAACTTCGAAGCTGCAACAGCTTCGAAAAGAAAGATAACTGACAAATCAATGAGTGCACAACTCAAGAATTCTGGCTTTAAAAGTAATACAGAATAGAAGTACAAAATCTAAATGATCTAATTAGTCCGATAGCAAATTTTACAGAATCACTCTTTTATTGTCTTTTTTTTTTCAGAAAAAAATTAAAACCTATTACTTAAACGGGTTATGGTCAACAGTTTGAAACAATTAATTTTTTCAAACTTAAAGAATTCATGCATGGTTTCTGCAGTTACAAAAATGAACTAAAAAAACTAAGCAAGTATTAACTTTTTATTTATATGATAATTCTGTTCGCAATAATGTAAGTTCTCAACATACGACACAACAGGTACTAGTTTCTACATAAATTAATCTTATTACAAATAACAAATAATGTAGTATCAACAACTAGAGCGATACACCAATACAACTTACAGTAGAATGACGCCAGTAGTGAATAAGCTCGTGGATGTCTGTGCTGGGAGCATACAGGAGGAAGTCCCTCCACTCACTAAAACTAATCTCAAGACTTCCGTCGGTATCCATCCTGCAACATGTCTCCTTTTAAGCAATTCACCCTGTCACCCAATCAAACACTCAACTTTTCATTTACTCTTAAACATCAACTTATATGCAAGAGAACAACACCAACAGTGAAAATAATGAAGTGGTCTACACTCAACAAAAAGAAAGCCATTATCAGAAATAATGGAAATCAATTTAATTAATTGAATTATTTTAATGTGGAACTACAAACTATCTTTAATGATGAAAGTGAAATTAGTATATTCGCTTGGACGGTATGCGTCGCTGTTGAAAACTGTGATTCAATAATAGAAGGTAGCAGGTACCATCAGCTACCATTTAATAAAACCTATAACCAATTAAAATGTCGATCATTACCGGAGAAGTAACCATACTAAGTCAGATTCGTCACACTAATTAAAACATACTACTAATCATATAATTAAATCCAATGAAAGACATATCCAGGTCATTTGAAAGCTATCAATCAGTTAATGTAGTTAATTACGTTCTAAATTTGTGTTAGGTTAGTTTATAAAACATTTTACTGAAATTATTAAAGCATAATAAAACAACTTCAAATTTCATAAATAATTTTTCATTAAGCTTTATATTTGTTTACAGAGTTGTATTTTTTTTTGAATGATCTGATCGGTCATGTAATTTATTTAATTAACTAATTATCATAATTATGAACTATTTAAACTGATCATTAAGTATTCATTAGTAAATTAATATTGAAAGAAATTTATGTCTAAAATATTACTTATTTTGAAAATGTTGAAAAAGTAGTACAAGTATAAGGTCACGTTTTATCGTTATCTAACCGGCGAAAATTCAAAACTCATGAATTTTTATCAAGCGATAAAAATATGAACACACACTGAATACAAAAAATCAAGTTCCTAGAATGACTAGAAGAAAAAAATTAGCACGCATTCGGTATTAGAGAAACTTTACCATGATACGAAATTTCTTAAAAAAGGATCATTTTCAATCCTCAAGACTATACATATATATACAATGTTGAAAATTAGACCATATTTCGCTGAAACTTCCTTTTTCATAAGTTTCTCGAGTTTCCTAAATAACGATCTCGCTACTGTATCCAGATAATATAGTAAATTACCGATTATAGTAAATCGGTGAGAGTTGAGTGATCTAGCGTGTCGTTGCAGCTACCTGGGAGAGGCCCTAATTGGCCTGAGGTTGATTTTAAACAATTTGAGAACTTTAGAACTAATTTCTAATTGCTTATTACTATATGGCTTCTTTTCATTAATCGATATAGAGATCAACATATACTTAGAATAACAAAAGCCATACTAATTAATAAAAAGAAGCCATATATTAACAAGCAATTAGAAATTAGTTCAAAAGATCTGAAATTGTTTAAATCAACCACAAGTCAATCAGGGCCTCTCCCAGATAGCTGCAACGACGCCCTAAGTCACTCAACCCTCACCGATTAGAAAAACAACTTTAAATCGCCCAACCCCAGCAACACATTCCTTTCTATATAAACCTTTCTTATATAAAGCTTTAAAAATGCATTCTTATATTGATAATGGCTGAGGACAGCAGAAACATGCGTTCATTTAGCATGTCGATTGGTAGTTTACTACATTCTCTGGATACAGTAGCGAGATCGTTATTCAGGAAACTCGAGCTTATGAAAAAGCAAGTTTCAGCTAAATATGGTCTTTTTCAACAATGTGTGTACATATACAGGAAGGACTGCTAGCAAAATTTACTAATTTTAGAATATATATATATATATATATAAAATAAATTCAAAACGAAGGAAACACACAGAAAGACACAGACATAACTCACATCGATATTTCGACCATCGTCGTCATTAGGAGGTGTGAGTTATGTCTGTGTCTATCTGTGTGTTTCTTTCATTTTGAATTTATTATATATATATATATATATATATATACGAGGTGTGTAAATAAAGTAGTGAGACTGGCAACGTCGCTTTCGATCTGGCAACGCTGGAGACGCGTGGCCTTGAGTAGCGTGAGGTGCACGTGTGATGCGCCTCCAGTATGAATCTGAACTCGCCACAGTCATTTGTTTGTCCGTAGCGTTGGTTTTCGTGAAATGGTTTTTTCTTGAGCGTTTTAAAAATGAGTGACCTCAAAGTTGAGCAGCGGTGTGCAATCAAATTTTGCTTCAGACTTGGACATAATGCAACCGAAACTTTTGAAAAACTTCAGGAGGCCTATGGAGAACGTGTTTTATCAAGGGCACAGGTTTTTCGGTGGTTTAAGGAATTTTCAGAAGGAAGAGAGTCGATTGAAGATGAACCACGAAGCGGAAGGCCTTCAAGTGCAAACACCGATGAAAATGTCAACAGAGTACGGAACCTTGTGCGTTCAGATCGACGCTTGACAGTCAGAATGATCGGGGAACAGTTGAATTTGAATCACACCTCCGTTCATCACATTTTGACCAATAAATTGGAGATGAGAAAAATTTGTGCGAAAATGGTTCCGAAAAACCTTTCCCAAGACCAAAACGATCTCAGAAAGTTTTTGGTTTTTGGCCAGTAAAAACATTCCTGTTGCTCCTCAGCCTCCTTATTCACCAGACTTGAGTCCTTGTGACTTTTTCCTCTTCCCGAGATTGAAAAATCACCTCAAGGGAACTCATTTCGGGACACTACAAAACATACAAACTGCTGTAACCGACCAGCTGAAGGCCATTCCAGAATCCGAGTTCCAGCAATGCTACAATGATTGGAAGGACCGTCTCCAGCGATGTGTGGCTTCCGAAGGGAACTATTTTGAAGGTGACAATATCACATTGTAATTATATTTAAATAGAAAATTTAAAAAAAAATCAGTCTCACTACTTTATTTACACACCTCGTATATATATCTACCAAATTAAGATCCGTCAAACAGGATGAGTTACAGAGTGATTATAAAATGGTTGAAATGTTGGTACACACCCCCTTACATCCAGATATCGACAAAAAATACCAAAAATGGATTCAGCTCTCCAAACGATAATCTACCAAAATCTCGAAATCACTTTATTTCGTGACTACTATACTTTATAACTACAGTGAAGTAAAAATAAGTACTACTGTTTTAAACATACCGAAACCAAGGGTTTTTTCTGTAAAACAAAAACAAATTTTTGTTTTATATAATTCTATTCAATAATCATATAATTTGGTTTATTTTTTTAAAAAAAAACATAAATTTTTGAAAATAAACATTTTTACTAAAAAAAGAATAAAGCTGCTAAATGAAAACCTAAACTTATTTATCTGTTTAAACCAGATTGAATTAATAATGAATTACACGTTAGGCTATTAACCATTTAGTATGTATTCTAAATATATCTCAACATAATGTATGCAATTGAAATAATAAAAAGAATACAATTTATTTTGAAAAGATTATTTGTTTTAAATACATGCATATTATTACCACTGAGGTTAGTATGATTCATATTATTAATATGGCAAACCGTCTTACCTCGTACGATGATGTTGGAGTCGTTGGAGCGCTTTCGGACGTTGTCCATCTTCAATCGCAACTAACTAACTCACCTACTGATCCGTTATACCGTTATAGTAAATATAACAGCTCAGTAGGTTAGTTAGTTGCGATTGAAGATGGACAACGTCCGAAAGCGCTCCAACGACTCCAACATCATCGTACGAGGTAAGACAGTTTGCCATATTAATAATATGAATTACTTGTTTTGTTAAATTGTTCTTTAACAACTACAACGATTTGGAAATTATTCTCAATACCTAAACTAAAATAGCATCAAATTAATAAACTCGAAATCTCCATAATTACACCTTCTGTAGATTTAGTTGTGCAGATGAAAATTTCAACAGTAACAAAAATTATGTTCAAGTCTTTTTTATATTAGGAATATAGTTTAATAATTGCCCTTTCATTTAAAGTAATAAATTATTTTGTTTCACCAATAAAAAAAATGCCACGAAATTAACAAAAAGATTTAAATACTAACTTTCAAAAAATTTGTAAAGAGGGAAAACAATTCTATAACAAAATATGTTAACGAAAAAACCATATAAGTAGAACACGCAATGAGCAAACATATACTACTGCAAAAAACATTACCAGTTTTAAACTACAGTTATTATTACACTACCACGAAAAGGTTGGCGATTAAAACAATTGATATAAATCAAATCAACTATTTATTTATGCTATCCCCTACAATGTATGTATGCATGCTAATTGAAATAAAGTTTAGTTTTACAAATTAGAACTGTAATACAGTATAGTATTCACTTTATATGCATGTTAATATAGTAGGACGATATTTGATATTGCATTAATTTTTAATAGATATGTATACAGTCATACCCCGCTTTACGCGAGGGATACGTTCCGAAAAAAATCGCGTTAACTGAAATTCGCGTATATCAAGGTTTATGATTAAACATAGCCAAAATTTAATACAAAAAAATACAAATCATTTTAATTAATCCCTTTAATTCTAAGAACACTTTATGCAATACATACTCTTATTTTTTACGGAAAAATATATCTATTGTCTTTTGGGTAGCGTTTTCATTACGTTCTTGTAAAATACGTTCATAACACCCAACACTGTTTTTAATTGTTTGACACACGGTCATCATTATTGTCTATACTCTGCAATGTGTCCAAACCTGAATAAATTTTTGAAAGTGCATTTTGTATTCCCCCTGAAGATAAAACCTAGATCCGGCACTGCATCACGGAACAAATCAACACAAACGAGTGAAGCCCCCATAGAACAAAGTCGAAATACGGGGAATTCCCAATTTCGCGTTATAGTGAAACCGCGCATAACGGGGTCGCGTTAAGCGGGGTATGACTGTATACGAAAGTTTATTTGTTTTGATTAAATTTGCAGCTTTGGTATACTTTTCTATACACTTCTGTCGACGAATCACGTCCTCTGACATCTCATGTTTTACACATTACATTTCCTTCATAAGTCAAAAACGAAATTAGGTATAATTATAACAAAAGAATTTGTCAATTTTCAATTTATAGTCAAATATAAGACTTATTATTTGTTTATCAAAGAATAAAGATTAATTTCGAATATATATACGAATATCTCTGCTATTAATTTATAATCATATATGAGAGCGATTTATTTTAATATATTTCTATTGTTTAACTGTTCTTTGACTAAATAAAAAAATAGGTTATTTAATTACCATTAAATAAAAAAAAAATCAATTTTAGAAACGTCTAATACAAACTGACACATTTTTATAGTCTAAAATTTGAATTTGATAAATAACAAATAACACATTTTGAAAGAAATATCAAAAATATCAATATTAAATATCAGAAATATCAATTTCGTGTTGAAATTTAACATTTGAATAATATTGTTTAGTTATTCCTTCCAGATGAAAAGCGAGAAACTATTTAGATTGAAGGTAAAAAAGTATTCCATGGTTTCTCCATCATCTAAACTTACCTTCTTTATCACTTTGATGAACTCCATCATAAAATCTGGAAGGTAATTTCTGCATTTTCGAAGTATGAAATTAGTAATCAAATTTAATATTTTTTACTTCAAATAATACTTAATATAAACACCTTACAAAATAAACCAAAACACAGTTTATTAAATTAATATAGATAACTAAATTTAAAATCAATGACAAGGACACTAGTATATTAGCGATAATGAAATATCTCGTTAAAGAAATAGTGGACAAAACAAGCATTAAAAATGTTTTTGGGATAATAATAATTACATATGACTCGTATATACTGTATCATATGTAATCTGATATTTGTAATTTATCCAGAATAAAAAATTGTAAGTAGGATTTAAAATATAATTACAGTTAATTAATTGGTGAAAATTGCTTCCGGGAGAGATTCCTTCCTCTGTTTCTGGTTTTTTTTTTTGATCAGTTTTAATAATGTACAAATAAAAGAAAAAAAAGGACAAGCACAAGACTGGGTTTCACACTGTCGATGTTAATAAATAACTGTTGAGGAATGACCTTGAATGATTATTTAGTTTGATGAATGATGTAATTCAGTTAGGAACAAGGGAGGCCTGTGGTAGTTGATGGTGAATTTCTAAACAGTGAATACCACATGGCAGGAGTTTGGTTTAAAAGTATTTAAAAAGATATCAACTTCAAAACAAAAAATCTACCATCATCTCCATGCTAGGTGATAAAACCATTCACTAACTGCTTCCTCCTTTTTATTATTTTTTTTTTCGCAGTATATCTATCGGACATATTTCTCTTCGCATTTTCTGATGATAATAAAATCTTGCCTACAATGGAAATTTTGTCAGGTTCTATAATGCATTAAAGCAATATCTAAGTGCTTTAGAAAATACTTACAAACTCTCTCTTTTTTTTTTTAAAAAAAAAAAGTACTCACTACTAATACAATAGTCATGCGTTTTAAATTCATGAATGTAAGTTATCTAGATACGATAACAAAACACTTTCCTGAGTAGACAACTCTAATTAATATTCAGTCTAAAACAAATCACTAGTAATTGAAAACTATCAATACTAAGCAAATTAAACAAAAAGATGTATTCTTTATTTATTAATTGAAAATTTGTAAGAATTTCTGGTTAAAAGTGCAGTTGGAGCTTTTTTAAAGAGTTCATAAGGGATATGGACTATAATATGAAGTTGAATTTATAGTCATCTTAATACAAAATCTTATTACTTGAACTGAATTCGAATATACTATTTCAAACTATTCCTAAATATAACAAAGGTTGAGGCAACAATCCCAATTCTGAAGTTACTGCATTTGATAAATTTGATAATTTTTGTGGATTCTAAATTCCTAAAAAAATATTAACAAAAACCATTGATTTTTTTCTCAAATCAAATTTCAAATTGATTTCATTCTATAGAATATAAAAAGATTTCACATAAACACGTGAAACAACAATGAATGATTAAACCACAATAAGAATGGGAAAACAAGACTAAGATCTTTCAACCGTAACAAGCGGTCTTCGTCAGAGTCAAAAACCCAACTCAGTTGGGTTTTTGACTCTGACGAAGACCGCTTGTTACGGTTGAAAGATCTTAGTCTTGTTTTCCCATTCTTATTGTGGTTTAATCATCTATAGAATATATACTTGACTTTTGGCTGGAGGTTTGAAGTCTTTGTAAGGCACAGCAGTACTAAAAACCAAGTGCACTTTTATCCATATTTCATTAATACCAATAAAATAAAGTCATAGCATAAACCAGTATATTAGCTTCATGAAGAAATTAGTTAAAATGAATTCGTTTTTTAAAACTCTAAAAGATTTAATTTTGCATAGATAAAATTAATATAAAAATTCATAAAATTTCTTTAATTTTCCTCTTATGTAACCTTCCTGATAAAAGATATCTGACAAGGATATTTGAGCATATGATATGCTCCAACACCATACATTTCATATAGAGAAAACACACTGACATTTTCCATTTGAATTAACCCAAAAACAATGAAACCTTTCAACTCAAATTCCTTGTTTTGTGGCATCTAAAAAAATTATTTTATTCATTTGTCACTAAAAAGTACTCATTTATTTTCTCATGTCACTGAAAAACCGATTACCAATGTTGCATATCCAAGTACAAATACCTATGGTCAGGAAAAGAAATTAAAAAACTGGGCTTACACAATCATTAAAGATTTGACTGACCCATGTAAAACTATAATTGAAACTGAACTGAGTTACGAAACTTAAAAGTAAGATAGAATATAATTTACTTCTTACTAGAACATTTTTGAAATAACACCAACAAATTATTTACTATCATATTAAAAAAAATACGACATATCAATTTACTTGTTTTGTATTTATATAAAAAAAATTATTTGATTTCATTCAGGCTTGAGTAAGCATTTTTGAAATATTAAAAAATAATGTATTTGAAATTTGTCAGAATTTAATATAATAAAAAAGAAACAAGCTCTGTAGGAATTAATGAGAATAATAGAAGTTGATTTAAATCAAGCATGATAAAAAAAATTTTTTTGAACAGCTATCAGGTGGCTTAATTATGAGAATCAGCAGAAAGGGTATAGAACTGTCAAGACAGTAACATCCAACTTCACATACATGAGGTCCAAAACCAAAATGGGGCATGTTTACGCCTCTATGAAAGCACTGAAAAAAATTTTACTACTGAAAAAAAAACTAATTAATAGCTGTAATAGTTCGAGTAAAACCAACATAATGTTGAATTTCATTATTAAAAAGAATATTAATGATAATTTTGGAATTCGAACTTCAATGTTTGCAAGTTAAAATATAAATAAAAGTTGATATTCAAATTTCATAGTTCGGTATTTATAATAATAATGCTTAGCTGGAGCATTTAACCTTTAACTGTCCGACAGGATAGCGTTACATAACACTTTTTTTAGTCAAAATTGAACTAATACTGCCGGGTTAAGTAGAAATACTATCCAGATGACATTTAATATTCCTTCACAGATTGGTTGTATTCTGTTACTTTCCAGCCTTATTCACTGCAAATTACAAAAAAAATTCGACCCCACAACTTTAGAATTATATGGCAAAGCAATATATCAACATTATACCACACTTCAAATCCTTAACAACGTTCAAAATCCTATTATTTTTATTAAATAAATTATTTTCTTCATTCATTTCGAAAAGACATATGGAGGGGTATATTCATAATTACTTCTATAGTACTGTTAAATAACGTTAAAGAAGGTTAAACAGTTCTGTCAAACACTTCTAATCTTCAAATTTAGGAGGTCCAAAATTATTTATAAGTTAAAAAGTAATCAGTAACCTAGGTAGCTTTACAAATAGTACTTTTCAAGTAAAATATAATATTCAGATTAAACAGAATATACTCCTCTTTAATATGAAACGTTAAAATCAAGCTTAAAATAAAACTTAGTAAATATTTTTATTTGCCTGTTTCCCTATCACCCACCACTATATTCTTGCCTTTCATATTTGATAAATTGAAAAAAAAATACATTTTTACATATATTACTTCTTAATAAATGCACATTACTGCACATTATGTTTACAAATGTCTAAAATTCATGAAGATAAAAGAAGAGTATTTTTATGATTATATTTCATAAAAGTATCGTCTGTTGAAACCAACTGCTCATCAAACGTTGTTTCCTTTGTATAAAACAGAACAGTATTCTTTTAATAGGTATTGCCAAATTAATAAATAAAACACATTACCACACCCAATAGAGGTTGGAGATTTGTCTACTCATTTCCTCTCTCAGATTTATTATAATTACAGATAACAAAAATCGGAATAAAAAAAAAAGTTGCTATCAAGATAATACAAATTATAAAACTTGAGTTAAGCTAGAGAAATGGTTTCCAAATGTTTACCAAATAATTGTGCCACTATAAATGAATTTTATATAAAGAAGTACTGGTGATGTCTAAAAATACCTAGTGATTTGCCCAGGAAACATGTTACATAGGAAATATAATTTACTGGTTGCTAAATGTAAATGTATATTTCGAATACAACTATCCTCAAAGTTCTATACCATTTATCTCAAATTTTGAAAGTATGAGCATATTGTGGTAAAAAGATTTCACATAAACATCTTTTTCCTTGCTCCCCCCCTGTAGTGAAAAATTGTTTGTCTAGCTTGACAAAGGCCCATAAAATATAACTAAAATTAAAATGTTTAAATAATTGTTTAAGTGGAAGTTGGGTTTTTGACTCTGACGAGGACCGCTTGTTACGGTTGAAAGATCTTAGTCTTGTTTTCCCATTGCTTATTGTGGTTTGATCATTATATTGTGGTAAATATTGCCTGTACAAATGTACAGTAAGATTCTGAAATAGCATTATCAACATTAGTATGTCCCAATTTTATTACCCTAACTTTGGTAAACTTGTCTCTTGATCATTATCTAAAGTAATTTACTTAGTGAAAGATGGAAACTTCTTTTAAAAGATCTTGAAATTCGAATGACGTAATCTACTCGTTATAAAATGAAGGAGTTTAAAGTTAAACTCTGACTATTTCCGACTTTGATAACAAGCAAGTCGTACATTAATTCATTCATAATAAATGAAATAAAAGTTAAAGGTGTTATATATTGAAGATGTATTTACAAATTTAATTTTTCTATTCATTATACCAATGCTAAGTAACGAAATTTAAGGACTTAACACTGATACGCGTCACTCGTTGTTAGTACCAACCAAATCAATATACACCAACAAAACAGCACTTGATACCTTTCTGTATGCGACCCTCTATTGGTATCTTTTGGACTGCAGAATATTTCAAGATATTAGTAAGAAATAAAAACAAATTTTTATATCGACATAAAAATTGTGAACAGAGCCATTTCCACATTAAAATGCTTATGAATTAGTTGTTTTTATTAACATGCTTTCCAAATGTTCTTTTGTCTTAGTGTACACTGGAATTCAAAAGGCTCATCCTTTTCCAACTTTCATGACACACGGATGTCCCTTACTTTGAAAAGCTTGCCTACCTCACAACACAGTTTGGAAACCACTGCGCTAGAAGAATGAAAAGAAAATATACTTATCTTGTACAATTTACTTACAATGTCGATGAAAAATACTATCTTTTATTTTATAATGAATTTAAATTTAGAAAACATATTATCGGTCACTTACTTAAATTGATTTATTCTGTTTCATAAAAATTTAGATGATAAAAGCTATTCAATTTAGTTTTTTATAAATATACAAGTGGAACGAAATATATTTATTTACTAATATAATTACTTCTATGTACTGTTAAATAACGTTAAATAGTTCTATCAAACTCTTCTAATCTTCAAATTTAGGAGGTCTACAATTATTTATAAGTTAAAAGTAATCAGTAACCAAGGTAGCTTAAAAATAAGTGATATTTCTAAATAAGTGGTATTAGAAATAAGTGACTAATCATACATTTTTATTTATATTAATTTCATATTTGAATAATGTTTAATTAATTTGATTATTCTTAGTTAATTTACTAATATTCTCAAAGAATGTAAAAGTTTTCTACAACAAAAGTTAAATATTTACTAATCTATATAATACCTCTGGAGCAGATTCTTGGCTTCATGGGTTTCAACTTCCACTCCAAGTTCCTTAAAGGCTTTAATAAGTTCCTCAAGATCAATTTTTCCTGTAGAGATTTTTTTTTCTTTAATAACAGAACATATGGAAACGGAACTTACTAAATAAAGTCTATCAACTTTGATAGAATTATTATGGAATTTAAATAGAATATGAAAGATCTAAATTATCTAAAAACATTTTTCGATAATGATAATATTAGTAGTCTAAAATATCTAAATGTCTTCCCAAGGAGCAAAAGGAATGGACGAGAGAGATGCCTCCTTGAAAACTCCAGAAGCATACGATTTTGACTAAATTAAACCTGATGTACAAGATATTATATGCATCTTATATGTAAAACACGTTAAAATACGTACAAGAAAAATCAATGGCATAAATTTTTTAATGAATGATTAAATTCAATAGTAGAAAACTGACCGAACTTGATTCAATTTAGCTCTATTCCAGAAGACTGTCAGTAAAACATTCAAAATTTATATATGTACATATTAAGTTTAAACCACAATGGAAATAGGAAAACAATAGAAATAAATGCTCTGAGGCCTTTCAATGTATGTCATCAAAGCATTTATTTCTATTGTTTTCCTTTTTCAATTGAAGTTTAAACTTCATTGATTGCATCACGTGTTTATTTATTGTGATTTTTCAGCATGAACATATTATATGTATCAAATGGAAAGGATTTTAAATAAAAAATTAAAACCAGCCATCTCCCATCCTCCTGATGACGATTACCGAAACATAGGAATTACGTCATTGTCTATCTTTGTATTGCTTTCATTATAATATAAAACAAGATTTCACATAAAACGTGAAATAACAATCAATGATCAAACCATAATATGAAATGGGGAAAAAAGTCTAAGATCTTTCAACCGTAACAAGCGGTCTTCGTCAAAGCCAAAAGCCCAACTGACAGTCAGTTGAGTTTTTGACTCTGACAAAGACTGCTTGTTACGGTTGAGAGATCTTAGTCTTTTTTTCCCCCATTTCATATTGTGGTTTGATCATTCATTATAATATATATTCAGAAGTGACACAATAAACACATATGACTCTATAAGCAATAAATTAGTAAAAATGTTCTTTACTATTTTTATTAGAGTATCCATCAAATTCCTAAAAGACAATTTAGCATGCCCAAATTATTGTTTAAAAAGCAGTCTTGACTTAGAACTTGCAAGAATTATCTGGATTGTAGAAAAGTAGGTAGTTATAAGATTGATTGTAAATACAGACTACCCGAATAAGCATTCCCAAAGCAGAGGTGGCGACATCAACTGATGTAAAAGCATAGTCTATACCTGGGTTATATGTAATAAATACAACTCAAAGACGATGTTTTGAAAGAGCTAATAACTGCCATAATTAAATAAGTACTTCCCTGAACTGGTTTGTACAGTTCGGAGGGGGAATCACAAAGGCTAGGAGAAAACATTGCTGAATTAAAACAGAGATTATCAGGACACAACGCTGTTGGCAAACATATACAGGGTAAGAAACTGCCAAATGAAAAATGATCCGGTCGTCCTAGTAAAGAATGAATCAAGGTGCTAACAGTCCCTCCTGGCAGAAAAAGTTACGTCAAGAAGACTTAATAATAAACTGAATTCATTTTTTGAAAAAAAAATTAAAGAGTTTAATGAAAAACCTTGTGACAGAGAATGTTATGACAATGCTGTAGCCAGGTAAAATGGTGAAAGCGGATGAAAAATTTTACAATTTAATATTGACAATATCAATTAAATGACTGTATTTAATAAAATTAAAAAATTTCTAATTAAGTAAAAATTTAATTAGATTGTCTCTATTTAATTAATACAGAAATACAAGAAGGTAAATGAAGCGGACAGGGAGTATACAGGGAGGTTGGAAGGAAGAACTGGCCAGAGAGGATTTATTTTAGTGTGAGAGAGCAGATCGAAGGTAGTAGTTTGCTCAGAATTAGAAGAGAGATTCGTGGAGGTGGCGATTGGAGTGAAGAAGAGAGCAGGAAGAGAAGAATGGTTTGGCGGTGAATGTAAAGAAGAAATAGAGAGAGAAATAAATGCAGGCTGATTATGATGTAGCTCTTCAATAGGAATGCTCCAGAAAGGGATTTCCTAAAGAAGAAGGAGAAATAAATAATTATTTATTTCTTCTTCTTAAGAAGATAAAATAAAGAAATTCTTCTTTATTTTAAAAACTCTTCTTTGTTTTCTACAAATAGAAGAGCGTACAAATAATGAAACAAAGAAATTATATGATCGAGTAACATCACAATATGGAGTAGATAATCGTATATACCATTCAAATTAAAGCGCTTATTACGGACGACAAAAATAACACTGAATAAAAAGCTCAGTATACTGATTCTTTTGATACATAGATGTACTAATAACACAAGGACATTTACAGCTGCCAAGTTACATACCTTAAAAAAGGTCTTGAATCGGATCATTAAATCAATATATAAAGTATAAAGTGGCTTGGTCACTCACGTTTGGAATATGTTAGATGGCAGAATGTCAAAGAGAAAGTTGTAGGGAAAGCTCTTCAACACAAGAAAGAAAAGAAGACCTCGAAAAGGCCAGTTGGATGGTATACAGGATGAGCTAAATAAATCAAGGGTCGTGAACTGGAAAGGGAAGGGCATTTGACAGGAAAATTTGGAAAACGTTGGGTAACAAAGGACCCACCCTGAATTGTAGAGATCAGGGAGAAGTATAGCTATAACTATCAAAAAACTAGATTACTATAAAATATGATCACAAAATCAACAGAGTAGCACAATTAACTTCAACAATATTTATTTTACTATTACTAATTCATAGGTATTAAATGAAAAAAAAAAAATAAAGAAAACTGGTTTACCAAGACAAATGATTATTTTTTTGACATAAAATTTAGTAAATAGTACAATAAATAGACTACGAACTTAACATTATTTTACAGAAATGTTATAGAATATCTAATGAACTTATTTAGTATTCAAGGCTGCACGTGCTTAGCGGTTTTTATAATTGAATTAGTGAAAAAGTTTAACGTCTTTGTCAAAGTGCATTAGACATGAAAAAAGGGAGAAACATAATTTATATCAGTTAGAATTTTATTATAGATTATAAAATATTCAACCAAAAATATAAATATATGTAATACGGCATAGTCACAGTAGTGCATCTCATTGAAAACGAGTCACTAAAGATTCAATTAAAAAATACATTCGATCTTTTTAAACCAATTTCATAAAAACATATTTTGAATATGATTCCAAAACTTCAAATTATAAGCCTTCACTAAATCCAAATACAATAAAAACAATTAAAATAAATAATATTTAACAAATACTGTTGCATCTTCAACAACCGTAACTTTCTATCAAATTAATCATAAAATCAGATGTAAAATTTCACAAAATTTTAACTCTATGAACTCGATAAAAACTGGTTCATAAAACTCTACTCTAAAATGAACACCAACTTAAATCTTGATCATACAAACTCTAATGTTTTTCCTCAAGGGAGCCTACTTATAACTTGGCTGGTAATTCGAAAGCCAAAGAAAATAATGTTGATAACCAAATTAATGAAAAAAGTCAACTATTGCTTACCATCCTGATTTTTATCGATGTGGGAAAATCCCAAACGAAGATTTTTCTCATGCTCCCTAACATAATGAATGAATTCTGCTAAAGATATATCACTGCTTTTATTTGCATCAGCTCGTTCTAAAAATTTCTGTAATAAAGGTCGATAAATGTGAATGTGTACATATATAAGCTAATATTTTTTTACGTTAATTAAGTTTAACTACAATAAAAGTTCTAGTTTTCAAATCGTAATTAAAATTACCTTACCTCTGCATACTTGTGGTGAACTCCGAAGCTATGCAAAGCAACTGATAAATCATGTATATCTATTTTACCATTTCCATCCACATCTAAAGATTTAAAAAGACCTTCTAGTCGTTCTTCATCTTCATGAGGCAATTCATGTAAATAATGAGGAGGGTTTTTAAGAATAGGGTCAGTAGATATCTTAATATGCGCGCTAACCATAGTAAATTATTTTGTCATGATTACCAATATATTAAAGTCAAAATATGTTATTCAAAATACTTTGTTCAAGAAGAACAAATTTACACCGAAATGTGCAGTACTACACTAACACCAGTACACAGCAGGACCAGATAGACCAATACACTGCGGGAGTCAATGCTGTAACAACAGTCCTGACACCTGCCGGCACACCTAGAAATAGTGTGTTATGGCATTTTTTAAATTTGAATTCCCTAACACATTTTCATTTTTTACTCTTATGAAACTTAACTAAATTAAAACCTTAGACAATAACCTTTTTCGAGTGAACTTAACATAATATTTGGTTTAATTTTGCCAACAAAATAGTATAATATTTTATATTCAAATATTACAAGTCGATTAGGGGAACAGTCAGTGAAAAATACAACTTTCGAACATCTTTTTTTATTTAATTGAAGAATAAATATGTTTTATAAGTTCACAACTTGATAAACGGGTTTTTATTGTGTAAAAATTTTTAATAATCTTAATCTGTATTTCACTAAAGTCTTGTCGTCGTTCCCATGAATTTTGTTAAAACGTAAAACATAATCGTATAATTCCAAGTATGTGCCGGCATGTTCAAATTAAAAAGAATGGCCTTCTAATTATCTGTACAATGATAACTGTTATCACTTTTATTCTTTAATGAAATGTATGAATATGTGAAAATTAATGAAGGACTGTTAACATTCCCTATGAGGTTCACTACTGTAATAAACCCTATTACCGTAAAATATTAATATTTAGAACATAATTTCCTATTAATATCGATTGGGTTATATGTATTCTAAGAGTTATTATAGATAAACATCACCCTGACTTTAACAAAACTAAACACAAAACTGTCAATAAATGAAATGACATTGATCTGATAACTCATTTGATTTAACTTTATGTTAGCTTATTGGACTAATTAACCACCGATAATTTATCTTCCATTGACTCAAGAATACAAAACCAAAAATGTAATAGTAAACGGCAAAATTGTATGTGCCATTTTTAAAGCTCTCATTGAAATATCAGAGTTATAATCAGGGATCTACTTAAGAAAGCTGACGGAAACTGTCATCAAAACGGAGTTAATCGAAATTAGCATGAACTTAATGGCACGTTCGCTGCATTCTGGAAAACCTGTGATAATTCATGGTAAGCTCAATTTGGTGAAGCCAAATTAACATAAGAATCATTACACTGGGTATAGGCTAAACAATAAACACAATTATCGGAAGTACAGAACGTTTGCTGATGATTAGGGTAGGAAGTGAAGTAAGGACCAGGATTGATGATGGGCCAAGGAAGGCAGCCGAGAAGCTTTTATTGACCCGTACCACAATTAACATAGAGAGGTTTGTGAGAACAAATATATTAAAAAAATACACATGAAGATCAAAAGTTTACTGTAAGCAATTGAAGGTGCCTCTGAAAACGAAAGAATTATAGGAGAAAAAGATAGAATATGAAATAAATCCTTAATAACAATACTTATCCTTATTCTATGAACACCAGAGAATAAACATGTAATAAGAAAGTAGAATATTCCCTTTGGGGTGAGAATTATAATGCATTTAAGAGACACTATGAAACTTTTATGACACTAAGGGAATAGGCAATAACAGAACATTTTCCCCTGATCTTTTAGATACTTGAAATTTTGTATTTAGTGTTATGCTCACATGAGTCCAATCTGATTTTATTACCACTTAAGTCAATTATGCAGCCTGTTATTTTTGTTTAAAGAATCAGTCATTCTGAAGCAATCACTTACCGAATTTATTTTTCGGTAAATTTATTGTTCGAATTTATTTTTTCATTTATTTTTATAAACGAACAAGCCAATTACATTTTTCATTATTGCATTATAAAAATGTCACTAATTTAAGATTTCTTTAACAGGTAATAAAACGCAGAAGTTACAACTGTTAGGTTCCATTTGGAGTTACTTGTCAGATTGGTTTACTTTAATTTTATAGAGATAAAGGTAAATAATTTACTTGAATTAAATTTCCTTTATAAAATTTGATTATATCAAATAATGAATATACATTTGATGATAATTAAAAAAAAAACTAAAATAAAAACTGAACTATATGCATCACCCAATTAATGAATCAGATTACTCCGTCAACCACTTTTATTCTATTTAATGATTTAATTAATATATTTCAGTGTTAATATCAATGCTTACTAATAATCTTTGTCAATCTAATAATGTCACTGCCGTTTAAATGGCTAAATTATAGGATTTAAATCATGAATATAACCTGTTTTTTTTAATTGAATTAGACATTCGGAAAGAATATGTCCAAAAAACGATCACTACTTCTTCAAGTAAATATGCTAATTACAATTTCATTATCATTGACAAAATATGGTAGCCATATTAAATTGATCGTTAATTTTATCTGATAATGGATTTTTTAACAGTGAAGATGAGTACGGACTACTCAATATCTTTAATTTACAACAAATAACGCATGATGATTAGGAGAAAAAAACTGTTTTGAGATTTTGACTGATTTACACGTAAGGACCTTCACTGAATTAATTTACGTCAGTCTGAATACGTACCCACAATTTTATAGTCCTTATACAAATCACACAGTATTATAAATCTTCCTGAAATTTGGCAGATAGATAATCCAATAGTAATAGAAAAGAACTATTACTTTTGACCAATTGGAAGGTACTTTATGTCAAAATGGATCCTAATTTTAACTTATTCTACCGATGATTATAGAAAATTTACACTTTGTATTAAGTATGGGTTAATATGAACATTACTTGATAAAATGTGTAAAATATAAAAATTAAGGGCCTGCGTTTCAGTTCGCACTATAGAAATAACCAAATGAAATTCAATTTGAATTGGAGAGCTCACATTTATTTTTACAAATTACCTTTGTCGTTTTTGTGTTTACCAAAACTCGATAAACTAATTCATATTAGAAAAAAAAGGGGTTAATCATAAAAAGTCCTGTTTTTGTCTTTTATATTATTAATTTAAAACTCCTCCTTGAGTTCCTTACTAATAAACCAAATCGATACCCTCCAAGATTTCTAAGTGGATTACTTTTCAGACCGTTACATTATTACATCTGTAGAAGTTATAGGCGATGAAATGAATAGATAGGAAAGTATTCAATCAAATATTTAAGAAAACAAATGACCTTACAGAAATCTCTACACAAAATCTATGAAAGATGTCATTCTTTATAACTGTTCTTGTTTTTTCTGTGACTATCTAATGTCTCAAAACTTCAAAAAGCTGAAATATTATAAAAATAATGTTGATATTTGTTTATACTTTGAGATTCACTTATAAGTGAAGCAGCTGTTTTTTTCTAAGTAAAATATTATTTTTCTTTCAAGAATTGATGTTTCATTCATTTCTATTTTATTCCATAAGTAAAATGAAAGTGTATATCAACTAATATTAATTATTTGAAACGCCCATACTTATATTCTTAAAAGACTTTCTCCTTTAATGTTCCCCCAGGGCGGAACGTATGGCTCATTTATTTGGCATCCATTTCATCTTTGGCGACCCGGATGTTACCGGATTAATAGAATGTAAATACAAAAAAATATTCTTTTCTAAATTCATACCCAAACTATAAATTCAAAGTTAGTCATACTATTACAATATTAATAATTTTGTCTTTTACTTGATACACTAATTCTAACGAAGTTCAATTTACTTGAAATTTAACTGAGATCTTCATAATTTAAAAATAACAAAACAGAAATACCAGTTTTTTTTAAAAACAATCCAATTTAATTATTATTACATCATTACTATTTTTACCTGGAAGGCTGCTAGTTTAAAATATTTTCAGAGAAAATATTGTTTAAAAAAAAAACAATACTACCTATATTCACCTGTCAGATTTGTTTAAATTCGCTTTGTTAAAATGTAGAACGTTGAAATGAGTAACTTGTAAAAGTAAATCTCCATTTTAAATGAGCTAACTTTTGTTTTAATAAAACCCATTTAAAGCATTTTTTTTATGATTTTATTCATGATAAAACAAAACTTGATAAATCTCTTAATACCATCCAACAATATTGTATTTAAAGGTCAATATTTGATTCGCAGCAGTTGGCCAAGATACGAAGGTAGGACACCATAACTAATTCATTATTATTTTTAGAAATAAAACAAAAGAAGATATTGCTCAGATGGTCTTTAAGATATAGTTAAAAGAATTAAACACTTTTAATAACTCTGATTACTTTCATCCATAAAAATATTGCACTTAATTCAACTATAATGATGATAGAATTCTATGAACTGACTGTGCCTCAATCATACTTTGGATAACTTATCAGGTAACTATTTTCTTTAACTTACCTAATTTTTATTTCAAATATTACAAATAAAAAGATGTCGAGGAATTACAACCAGTAAAATCACAATGCACTCTATTCAATATCTCATACAACTATTGCTTTCCTGAAATTCGTTGTAGTTTACGAAATGATTCCACTGGAGGTGGATCACTGCTATTGGGTATATTACTTGAACATTTTTTTTTAATGTGCATTAATATATTACTATATTTTTCCTCGTAGGATGTGGAAAAATCTGTTCAGCAGATCCCTTAGCAAAACATCTTGCTTGGGGTATGTGGGGTTGGAGTTCCCGACCCACTAAAAAACCACATCCTATTTTCTGGCAATATCCGACATGGAAACCGTTTTCATATTACTTCATACCGGTGCCTCAGTTCTCCTGAATAGGATTCACCTCCTCGTCCCCATTCGTTCACCTATGAATTATCATTGTCCTTGCCTCACACTTTCATT
This sequence comes from Hermatobates lingyangjiaoensis, assembly GCA_026182355.1. Lineage (NCBI taxonomy): Eukaryota > Metazoa > Arthropoda > Insecta > Hemiptera > Hermatobatidae > Hermatobates > Hermatobates lingyangjiaoensis. The sequence goes on along the minus strand of JAPFBL010001930.1, from coordinate 840,866 downwards.
CTTCTTATGACGGAGAACCGACTCTACAAAGCTTGCAATTGTTGACCAATTTTCTTCACTCTGGAGCATCTTTTGAACTATGGTCTCTAGAGTAACCTCACCCAGCGATGCTATTAATCCCTGGCGCAGCATTCCAAATTTAGCACAGAAGAAGAAAGTATGCTCTGCATCGTCGTTTTCCCCCAAGCTACAATGCCTACATTGAGGGCTATAACTTTACCCATCCTGTGTAAATATCTCTCAAAATTCCCATGGCCAGTCAGTATCTGAGTTAAGTGGAATTCAATCTACCCATGCTTCCGGCCCAACCATTTGGGGAGGTCCTAGATGAGCCTTGCAGTCCACCTGCCCCTTAAATCTTGCTCCCATCTCTTTCCATTTTGCCGCTTTTCGTTCTTCTACGGATTTTTCACCTACACTCTTTCTCTCTTGGGCCAGCAAGTCGATGGGAATAATTCCCGAAATTACCAATATTGCTGGCTCGGAAACAGTGCATTGGTACATTACTATTGGTACCAGAATGCATGATAAGAATATAGAAAAAATGTTAACATTGAAAACAAAATATATCTTTAAAATAATGCGTTCATACTCTTACAATTATAATAAAAGATGTTTAAAAATTGTTGTGTATTCAACCAATTGGTAGGTTTCTTTTATTAGCTACAAAAAACTTTTAATATACTAGCATTTATTTATTTTGGAGTAATTACCAAACCATTAAGGAACTAATTACGTGTATGAGTGTTCATGACAATATATTTATGAACGAAAATGGTAATTTAAAGGGGAAATCAAATCAAGGAAAGCAATAAAGAGAACTAATCTCTTTACGATATCCCCAGCAAACCGTGTGTTAGACGGCATAAACAAAAATATTACATTCGACAAATGGCAATTTTTTTTTTAATCAACATTTTATTAATAAATTAATAGGGATTAGATTTTGAACTATGCATATACATGTTCTTAAAAATGTATAACTGAAACTATGAAAGCTTATTATTTAGGTAAAACATGTACACGTTTCATTTTAACTTTATTTGTAATTTAAACTGAAAGTATGATGTTTCAATTAATTAATTGAAGAGCTGAAATTTGATAAAATAATATATTTATCACAGTAGTACTTAAAGCAATATGGAGGATAAAGGAGGTTGATTACACTAAACAAGTACAGAATTAAATTTACACTCATAATTGTATTTACATATGACTATTTATAACTATAGATTATTCTCCTCTTTTTTTTTTATTTAGTTGATACTCTAGTTCTCGATTTCCAAGTAAAGTTATTAGCATAACTTTTGGGCTTGAGAGGTTTTTCTTCCTCCACTTGATGCTCATAATCCCACTTGTAGCCTTGATTTTCTGCATATCGAACAGCTTCGGCAGGTGAAGGGAAATCCAAACTCAGGTTGGAATGGCTATCTCCCCTAAAATAACAATAATAGAAGTATGCGTTTTCTACTCCGATGCATAATGCAGTTATACATAAAACAAGATTTCACATACACACGTGAAATAACAATCAATGATCAAACCACAATATGAAATGGGGAAAAAAAAAAAGACTACGAACTTTCAACCTTAACAAGCAGTCTTACGTGGACTTCCTTGTCATATCGGAATCATGTAAGTTTACAAAAGGGAGATTAATCCACTAGATGTGTTATATTTATGTTAGTACTACATTCGATAGTCTTAGGAAACAGGAGATACATGTATTTCTTTAATTTACTCTCTTTATGAATACAAAAAAATGAAAGTATTACATTAAGGGTAAAAAATATGAAATTGAATTTTCAACATAATTACAAGTTTTGCGGTCCGATGAACTAGTTTTACAAATCGGACCGTTATATGTTCGTATGAGCAGAATATATAAACGAAAGTTTTATTACCACCAAACTTCATATTTAAGTTACTGCTCTCTCTGAAACATCGCAGCAAGCTCCGCACCAAAACTGCTCCTTTGGGGGGAGGAAAATTAATATGAAAAAATTGGGTTTCGTCGTTTTGCTAAAAATCTGTCCACATCATTTCTATTCAATCTGTTTGATCCTGACTTTTTGGTTAAAATTTATAACATATATGATTCTATGATCACAGAAATTGTTTTTCAGGATCAAAATGCATGAGAAGAGATAAAAAAATGTTTAATGAACTCTTGTTTGCATTGATTTAGACAACCAGAATACAGCAATATATATATACATATTAATAAAAAGATTTCACATAAACATGTGAAATAACATTCAATGATCAAACCACTTTGGGTTTGGAAAACAAAGTTTTGCCATTTCTTATTGTGGTTTGATCATTGATACATACAAACATTAAGTTAAATTTAAATTGGGATATAAATCCCATTAAATTGGGAGAAAAAACATTTGTTCGAAAAATACTACATGTCAAAAGCAACAGCACTACCGAAATGAAACTACCCCTCCCTCAACAAATCCTCTACCGATTATAATTAGATATATAAAAGACGATTGGTCTCACATAACACATTTTTTTTTTACTTTTTGTAATCTTTCCAAGATTAAAAATATAATTGAAAAAGAACTTCATTTAGTCACTGAGTATTAATGTTTCCCAGTCTAAACAAACCAATGTTCTGAAGGTAACTTTTCAATATTACAAGAGCAACAAGCTCTTTCAAAGTTAATTCTTCGTAAGTCAAAAAGTTTGGTAACCACTTACGAACTACTACCGCAACTTACCCATTTTTTCATGTTAAAATTTTGTACGACATACACCTGAAGCAATATCAATGGTAATTGAGCAGATGATGATAATAACCTTTAAAAAACTACCCTCCTCTAAATTTATAAAGAAAATACATAAATTAATGATCCTCTAAGCATATAAATAAAATGTTAAAAGAAAGAGTGAACATTTATAACGTAATGAGTCTGCTTAAATATTCAAGTAATTAAAAAGAAATTCTAAAACAATGATATTCATTTCATTTAGATTTCCAGAGAACAAATCATAAAACAAAAACTTTCCTAAATATGATGTCATTTAAATAACCTAATATAACATAACTAAAATAATAATAAATTGAACTGACTTCATTACATTCAATTCTTCTTCTAAATAAAGTAGACAAAACTTATCAAACAATTGTGGCCTATTACCAATTTCTAGATAGAAAAATCCATGTCTCAAAATTGTCCAGAGAAATTTCTGGTTTGTTTTTTTTTCTAGTTTGCAAAAATATGAATTCCACATTAAAAAAACATATAATACACAACACTTACAGAACTGTTATGTATTTACTTAACTTGTATTTTGAAAAAATAATGTATACTTATTGTTACCATTTGGTAACACAATGATCATATATTTTACGGCAGCCACTTAAGTCGTATAAAGAACTAACACCATAGATTACATGAAAGCACTGGCAAGGAGAGAAACTAAGAAGCGACACTTCAGCTCGCAGAGGTTTTTCTTTCAATGGAATGAATTTAAAGAAAAAAAATAAAGTTGTCATGCATATGCAAAAACCAAATGGACATACTAATTTCACCCTCAATAATCTCGACCTTTAGTGAAATAAATGAAGTACACATTGAGTTATCTATTGGTATTAAGATCCAGGTTTATTCTGTTTGTGGCCTGTGAAATAGAAGAGTGGTTGATAGTAAAAAACAACGTGAGTCCACAGAGTGAATATATTAACGCACACACCATTCGTCTTTCGTGTGCATGTTTCATATTTTCAAACATACGCAAAGTATTCTAACTGAGAAGGAAAATTCAGAGAAAAAGAAGACAAGAAAATATCAAGATAAAAGAAAAATTTACTCACGAAGAAGACCAACCCATCAAAGGATTTTCCCAACGTTCTTTGGTATCAAAACTTAACTGAAAGCTGTGAGTATTGGCAGTCCCTTGTTGCATTGGGTTTTTAACTTGCTGCTGGATAATACCTATTCTGTCTTGAAAATACTCAGATGGAGCAGGAGATAAAACCTTTAACTCTTCCTTGATAAACAAAATAAAACATTTTCAGACACTTTATTTTTAAAAAGAGAATCAAATTTATCTATAAATTATACAAACATGTTTATCAACAGCTATCATCTTTCGTTGAGAATCATCAAGATGATCCTTCGTAATTTTGTCTCTCTCCACACGTTTAGATGCTTCTTTAACAATGCTATCCTTGTCACAAGCAACAGAATCTGAGAAAGACCGACAAAAGCAATACATTTCCCTGAAAAAGAGATGAATATAAATAGCACCATATTCAGAAGAATAGTACGTTCAGTTCATTTATTGTGATGTCCTAAAATTACAATTCAAGCAGAAAATAAAAAAATAGGTAAAGTTTCTTCAACTTTCCAATACACTCTAGTGAAGCCTTGTTAATTTACAATTAAAAAGCTAACTCTCACTGAAACCTAAATTCGAATATTTTTTTTCAAAGCAAAGATAAGGTAACATTTTTTGGACTTTAATTATACCTTAAAGGGAACCCACGTCTAGGTGACCACAGTTTAATCATTTTAAATGACGTATTTTTACAGCTACGGATGTACTGCCTAAACTAATGTGCGAATCAAATAATATAATTCTATTGATACAAGGATGTCAGTGTTATAGCCCATTCAATCATCAGCTGATTAGCAATGTTGACTATCTAATGCCCTATATTATAAAAAAATGATCAGGTCACTAGTTTAATTTCTTATTGTTTCATGTGCGATAGTTCAAATTCACATTGGTCATTCAATGTTCTGCATTTATTTGAATTATCCAAATGTTATCAGTCAAATAACTAAGGTTTACAATGACGCTAGGACGAGATAATTGCAATCAGCTGTAATGTTTGTCAGAGAAGTACAGATACTTTGACTGAAGTAGGATCAGTAATAGTTGCTAGGATTTAAATTGATTAAATGGTATAATTTGTTACTAAGTTGTAGTGTTCACCTTAAGGGGATATGTGTAGTTTAATATTTTCAGTCATAAGTTTAATTTTACAGTGTATACAAGAATCATGATGAAGAAGCATAAAATCGATCATCTATTTGATGACGCCAAGCGTCTTAAATTAGATATCGATGCCAAAACAGATATCACAAACAATTATAATGACAGAAACATTTTAGATTTTTCTGATGATGTACTATTAATAATTTTTTCTAATTTAAAGCCTCAAGACCTTCTCTCTGTTTCTGAGTAAGTTTTCTTTGATATGTAGTTTGTGAGAGCCGCTTTTGTTATTGTTATAAAAACATGGATATTTTTTAGGACATGTGAACGCTTGTCTTCTTTGGTTCAGGATAAAGCCCTTTGGGAAGTGGTGGATCTTCGTCCATCTAGAATAAGCTTAAGTTCTCTAACGAAGGTTGTGAAATTTGTTCAATCGTCAACAAAATTTATTGCAATTAGAGGACCTGTAGAAGACCCAGATGCCGAAATTGATCCATCGATTTCTAAAAGCTTATTATGTGACATAACGAAAAATGCCCCAAACCTATCAACATTTATTCTTGAGGACCATCTCCTGGATGGATCCAAGGTAATTATTTACTGCTAAAAGTATTTTTTATTGATGTTCTATAGTCCCATTCTCAAATAATTTACATGTTTGTGCAGGTCAAATTAGAAGACTTTCCTTCCTCAATTGAAAAGCTCACCCTGAAGTCCTGTGTTATGATAAATGTAGCAACTGAAAGATCTTATTTCTTCGGATTAGACACATTTCTTCCAAAAATCAAGGTCTGTTACTTGAGCACTTTTGTTTTGGGTTGTAAATTATGCAGTTATTGTTTATTAACTTCTCTGGGTTGTTTGTAGTCCTTGGATTTGAGTTGGTGCCGATGGTTTAGTCCCCATTCTCTACTGGCATTAAGTAAAAGTTTACTTGAAGAAGTAAATCTTTCTGGTTGTTATGTTTCTGGTTGTCTTGCTTATGCCAGTCTTGCCGCAAAATTTGGTTTTGCGGCGCTTAAGGTAGTATTTTTTTTTTTTTTAAAAAGTTGTAACTCTTTCCCTTGTCAAAGATGTAAACTATGAACATGATTTTATTCCCACGACGTAATAATATCAACACTTTTGTATGGTTGTCTTATGTTTCTACCAGTTGTGGGCCATCAGGTCTTGAAAGACTTTCTCGGTCTAAAAGTATATGAATCTCAGACAGATGTTGAATTTAATTTTCTGTTCATACTAAAAAATAATTCCCAATGGTCTCTCTGCTTTATTACTTTTGCCTTGGCCTGCAAGAACAAATATAACTGGGTTATTCAAAATGTCTTAATCAGAAAGGTCTGGATCCTTTGTACCAATGCGAGATGTAATACGATGCTGCTGCAATACGACCAAGGTACCTTGATACACTATCTAAAATATGTACTGCAAATCCAGCAACATACATACTCTTTCGAAATTTTACCAAGGGACATTAGTGAATTTAAACCTTTTGATTAGAATGTTAGAGAGAGAGAGATAAAAATTATGTCTGGCAGCCTGCAACTGCCAACAAAAAGAAATTTTTTTTCTATGCACAACTAAATAGACACTGATTAAATTAGTAGTAACTTTCACAGTAAGTATGTAGATCTGTGACCTTTTCTAAAATTTACAGTGTTTTTATGTATATACTGTATAGGTTCAAATATACATATATATATTTGTGTACAAAGGCAGCAGGTCTTCCCTTAAGCATGACACCAGAGTCTCACCGCAAAGTGATACGAAAACTAGAGAGTGTCAACAAGAAACTGGTCAATGCAGAAGCTGCTGCTTATTTTAATAATATATATATATATATATATATATATATATATATTGATGTATGTATATTATAATTATAAAATAGGAATTACGATCCAAACTGGACATACACAAGTTCAGAATCCAAGAAGAGTAAAATACAGAGCAAAGAAACATGATTATTCAAATTTTCAGAAGAAAAGAGAGACAGACAAAGCACACCGGAGACGCTAAGGCTGTTACCTAACGTTGCGCTCCGGCGTGCTTGGTCTCCTTCTATCTTCTTCTTACTATCTAAGAAGGGGACGTTTAATAACTTTTCTATTCTTGAATTAGGCAAGTGTTTATTGCTACGGTTATCCCTAGATACTCTTGTCATTGTAGGTTATTACAACTAATTTGGATAACTTCTTCATGTTACAACCGACAGATATAATTCTGATTTACACAGCAGTATTAGTAATTTTGTAAAACCAAGAACTGTATGTTCTACTAAAACAATGTTTTCGTATAACATTGGTATCAAAATATTTTTCTTAAAATTGCTGGCCTTTTGTCGTAAAGAATCTTTCTCATTCTTCAGTGGTACCCAAAAACACACTAGACCAATATATCTGACTTCAAGATTTTTTCTGAAAAGTGCAACATGTAGATTCATTACAATAGTTTTGCTTAACAGCCACCCATCACACGTTGGAAGACATCAGAAAATGGTTGATTTAGGAAACTAAATCAAAAACTATTGGTTGATTTAGTTTGATTTTATATCTTTAGTAATTAGATCTTCATATATATCATAATAACTTCAAATTTCCTGTCTTGAACCTTTAAATTGTAATTCTGTTTTACTCGATTCTAGTAAAAAATTTGTAAGTCAATGTAAAGAAATTCAACATGTATGATGTATCACAACATTTCTTCTGTCCAAGTAATTTCAACCAAACTATATTCAGCTTATTCTCAAAATAATTTCATTATGATCCATTAAACTGTGCGATTTTATCCTGTCCACAACATTCAGAATGAGCCATACCTTTCCTGTTCTTGTAAAAATCTGAAGATGTTTTGCAATTAATGTTGCATAATTGCAAGTTTCATATTAAAAAAAATTAACTAACTCTAAACTATAGAGTTAGTAGTTTCGGAGAAAACAAAAGTATAAAGTCAGATTTGTTTAATAGTTTGACTTCCCACGATGCAATGTTGGGTGTCCTTGCCTGGCTTGGAGTTGATCTAAACAGTTTAATTACTTTTGTAAATTCTCTAATTGTATCTGAATTTATTCAGCATAGTATGGTCAATTATTCAACGAAATATGTTTAAATGAAAGACTGCTTCCAAATTTTACAAATACATATATGTCTATAACAGAGTTAAAAATATATCGACCGTTTGATAGAATAGGTATGTTAGGTAATCGGGATTCAGTCAAATTTCTATGTTCAAAAATCAAACTCTCATTGCCGATGTTTCGGTTTTATTTTAAAACCTTTTTCATAGGCAGAAGTAAGAATTTTTTAACTAAGAAAAGTGAAATTTACATTATTTAAAGGAACAATAATCTTAACCGGACTAGACTGATGTAAGTTATTACATCAGTAATAACTTAGTCAGTAATATCAGTTAACCGGATAAAACCTTCGACTAGACCAGTGGTTCTCAAACTATTTTGAGATTTTTTGCATGGCGGTCTCTTTATGATATTTTAGATGGCTCACGGACCCTTTTATAACAACCAGTTAACATATAGGTTACTGGAACAAAACATTTTGGGGAAACAAACGTTTATTCAAACACACAAATATTTTTTCAAAAAATTGCAACCGATTTCTATTAAAACAAAAAAAAATCTTATTTAATCAATTATTCAATCAGAAAATACAAGCAACATTGAAATATATTAAAACTTCATTCAATGTGATGGGTGCATTTTATCATTTCTGGCTTCTAACCTGTTTCGGGATTTTGTTTTGATGGCAAGTAATGCAGAAAATGCTGTCTCACATTCATAGGTGGTTGCAAATGGAATCAGCACCTTTAGAGCCAGCTTTGCAACTTCAGGATAGGACTGTACCATTTGGATCCAAAAATCACAAATTGACAATTCACAAATTTCAATTTCAAAATCAGAAAATATATTTTGCACCTATCCAGAAACTTCAAACGGAAAAAGGTGTAATTTGAGATGCAACGCTTTGATATCCTTTCCCAACAACAACGATGTCATTATGACTGTAACAATCCCAAACATTGATTCCTAGTAATCTTCCGTTTCAATTCGAACGGTTACAATTTCCCGTCAGCGTCTGTTTCACAATAATGATAAACAAGTTGCAAGGGCAAGCTCTATCTACGGCAGGAATTGAAGTAATTGAGACCAATTTTTCTTACATGGACAATTAGGTGTTACTTGCTCAAGATTCAGAGGTTTCAACTCTCTTTTCTTCCATGCACGTGAAGGACAAACAGCTAATTTGGTGTATACAGAGGCACTTAATTAACACTGTACGAATAATGATATTTTCTACTATTCTATAATTTCTAATAACACTTTTGGGATATACCCAATTTTGGGAATACCACGTATTATTCCCGAATTTTTGTAAAATATGCTTCAAAGTCGGGCATGTCAGCTAGTATATATGTATGTACATGTATATATAAATAAAATAAACATGGACAACATGTCAAACAATATAAAAGAATAACCACAACACACTTTTTTATTTAAACTCTCTTCATGACGATGGAAATCTAAATGAAAAGTAGATGTGTTCTTTTTTTTCTATGTATTCATTCTGTGTAATTGTACATTATATATTAGAGTTTAAATTTAATAAAGAAAACGCACATTTACAGTCTCTAATTTTCTGTTTCAACACTCTTAAGGAGAGCAAAAAGTTGTAATAATAAAAAAACTGTTTACAGAACCTGGATCTGAGTTTTACAGACGTCTCGGATACCGAAGTCAGTTGCTTTGCCATTGTGACCTCTTTAAGATCATTAACTTTGCGAGCGGGAGCTGGATGCGTCACAGACCAGAGTATCACAACATACGGAGGTCCTCCCAAGTCAACACTATTCCGTTACAACGACACTCTGGAAATAGTGTATGGTCGGCCCCCATGTTTACTGCACCGTCTGACTGTAGTTGGCTACCCTGGAATTACAAACCTAACTCTGCGACATGTTCAACGCCATATGCTCCACCTCACACACCTTGATGTATCACGTACCTCCTGTTCGCCGGACGCACTTGCGACTTTCTCTTCTGCACGTCCTGACGTCCATCTGTGTTCGTGAAACATGAACTTGTATAAACCTTGTTTACTCTGTAATAGCTCATTCTTCTTGTCATAGAAACAGAACAATTCTCACAAAAATTTCTTTTTCGTCACTACAACTTGAGTAATTCTTTACTTCTTTGCAGGATAATCCAGACGACATTTAATCTCTAAATTCAAAACTTGTATAAATTGTAATTTCAACTAAGTTACCTTGTAAGAATTTTCGTATGGAATATAATAGCATTTTCTTATATTAAGAAATAAATAAATCATTATCCAGTAATCTTTCGTGTTATTGAAAATTATGCTTATGTATAACAAAGAGCAACTTTTTTTATTCATACAAATTTGGGATATAAAAAAATATTAATTATTTTAACAAAAAGTAGTATATCCTGATAAAGCACCATTTCTTTGTGCCAGTAATGAGTATCTTTTAGGGTCATTATCTGTTCTCAACAGAGGAACGGGCTCTATATTAGTTTCCCTTGAAAAGATCTCGTTTGGAAAAAAACTGTTCTTTCTAAAAAAATCCTCCTTAATGATTGTTTTCGAATGAATAATATGTTTCCAACATCGTTTGAAAGATTGTATAAGTTAAGTCTTTCTTAAATCAAGAGTATGAAAGAATGTAATTCCATTAAATATTTTTCCAACTTAGTTTCAGATCCAAATAAATGTATTTTTCATGGTAAAGTTATTTTGGTAATTAGCAAGATTTACAAATAAATTACACATTTACTTAAGAGCAAATAAATGTCTAAATTTAAAGCAACTTAAATTACCCTTGTATTATTTTTTTTTTTTTACTTATTTATTATATTAAACGGCTTTACTACTCATTGTAAAATGAAATTGGTAAAATGAAAAGAAATATTCTTCTTATCCATTGAAGTAAAATCATTTATGTTATCAGATTTTATATGAAATGTAAAAAAACAAAGGGACCTGAAGTTGTTCCATACTTAAACCCATGAAGAAATTTATAAAAAATAAATAATACAATTTTAGCTTATAATTTTGTTATTTTAGATACACAATTTTTTCGACATATTAGTTGATTCCGTTCGTTATTTTCTATTATCTTTAAGGTTTAATTTTCTTTATTTGAAATGAAGTACTGATAATTTTGTAAGTACCGAATGTAACGAAGTTGTTCATTGTAATAATTTTGAACTGAATCCTTATCTATTCCCTTATCATTAGTGTCGCTGATCTTAAGAAAAGTATGCAATACTATAAGTCCAACAAAAAGGTTCTCTAGGAGAGAACTAGTTTGAAAGATTATTCTTACAAATTGTTTACCTTACTTAAATATTTTTTTTTCTGTATTTTTACCTTGAAAATTTGTTATTTTCTTATAATTTAACATTCATAAAACATAGAACTTGATTCCTATCAGAAATATGTTAACTGTACGGAAAGAATATTAATAATTAAAAGTTTCTCTTAATAAAATCTGATTGATTTCATGCATGTGTTATTAATAGATCGTTTAAGTGAAGGTACTTAATATGAAATCATTTACTGAATTCTTTTTTTAAAAATATTCTTCAGTGACTACAATTAAACGTTATAACTCTTAGAATTTTTGTTATAATTTCCCTCCTAATTAATTACCTGGCAAAGTATTTTTAAAAATAATTTATTAGTTATGTTAGCATTCCTTATTGGTGAAATTTTGTTGTTCAAGATTGTAAAATGAGACTGTGAATATTCAGAGCTTTGTTGTTCAGGAGCAGGCTTTAATTATTTTTAGTGTATTTTTAAGTCCAGGAAAATCTAGATCTAGAAAATAAGGAATCATATTTCGTATTCATATTTTTTTATGTATCACTACGCTACAGAAATAATGTAACAATAATTCATTTGTTAACAATATAAGTAGAAAATACTTTGCCCCTCCCACCCAAAATGAAGAAATAGATTTTAGTGACAACATATTTCAAATTTAAGCCGTAAGGTTAAATAGTCAGTATTTACTGTAGCGGAATAATGTTATTTAAAACTATAGTTTCCATATATTCCTTATAATTGAATATAAATTGTAGTTGATATTTTGACATTCATGTTATATCTTTTTACTATGTTGTATTGATTGTTTCTGTGGCCATAGATTTGGAATTATAATGTTAAGCAATATCAAGAATATTAGTTATTGTTTAGGGACCACGATTTGATAAAGCAAAAATTGTTCCTAGAGAGTGTTTTATCAGCATTCTTCTTCAAGGTTATGCCAGTGTTGCCCTGCTTTACCTTCCTTTTCTGAGTGAATTTTTATGCAGTCAGAACTATTGTTGAAACAAATTAGATGTTTTACTCTGACAAACTTTCAAGATTAATGTATCTAAAAAGAATAAATTTTAAATTGAGGTAATGTATAAGCATTACATAAGTTATGTGTAATTATTTACAAGTTTCTTTGAGGGTATTATGAAATGATTAACTGGTTGTCAGTCAAACGAAATAGCGAATTCGTAGAATAAGTTTGTACTTGTACAATTTGTCTACGAAAATATTAAAATAGGCTTTTGTTATCTTGTTGAATTTTATAATTTTTTATAATAAATATGATGTTCACGAAATTTTTGATTCCACCTTTATTTTGTAAAAGTAAGTTTATTACAATGTTATAATTAAAAATTAAAATTCCATGTTTTAAGGAATGAATTGTTACATTACTATGTTGGAATAACCTCGTCTTAAAAAAAAAAATCTTAGATGAAGGAGTCGGGCATTTGAAATGAGTTAAGTTTTTTAGGACATACTCTGTAAATATCTTCCTTGAGGATGAATTTTTAACTTTAGAGAAGTTTTCAGTCCTATTCTATCTAGGAACTGATACATTTTTCCTCTACACTGATATGTTTACAGGGTCTGGAAGTGTCTGCTTCAGAATACCTAGTTCATTCTTTACAACCTCTTCAATTTGAGTGGAACTTCTTCCTTCCACGTATTTAAAAACCCCCACAATTATGAAGTCTAATAATTTCGTCACTGATTTTGACGTCTCAGAGGGATTTGGTAGTCCCGGTTCGACCTCCACAGATTGAGTTTGCATGGCCCTAATTTTCACAGTTACAACCAGAAAAGCCAACAGTTGATTTTTTTTTCCTTTTTAGTGTTCCTGACTGCAGGCCACAATAAAAGAACTCAGGTTTGACTGCTGATATGAATAGACACCAGGGCAGGACCAAACGTTTGAAGCCCCCTGTTTTTTCTCCCTCTATTTTATGTTGCTCAAAAGCTAAAGTAGCCTTTTTATCACCTTTCTTGAAGTCTGGCCTCCAACATAATTATTATCTAAAGTAACCCAAACATATAAAATTTGGCCGGCGAGTCATATGACTTTTCAGTTAAGAGTGGTTAAATTGATTTATATATGTTGATTTTCCTTGTAAGTATCTAAGGCTAGTATTTTTGGTCTAGACAGTAGACACTATCGCTAGAAGTGCAGGATAAAAAAATGTTAAATAATAGTTAGGATTTAAAGGAGGTAAAAGATGTTGCAACCTAATGGTAGAATATGTGCAAAAACGAGCACTGCGCATACGCATTTTTCCTCAATAGATACTTCTAAAGTGAATGAAAGAACAAGGTTAGACCCTCATTACGTAAAAATTTTTCAGTCACAGACCTTACAATTTATTGCCGCGTGAAAATAACCAAGTTATTTCATTAAAGAGCAAGGTTAGAGGCAGGAGGTAACTGAAAATTCTTGTACTTTAACTGTACATGGAACGAATCACTCTTACCTCATGCGTCAACCAATTTATGACTTCAGCCTCCAAACACCTGGATACAGTACCCTGATTTCTTGCATCAGGCAGTTAATTTTTTTCAGCCTGCATGGCTAATTTACATTCCACTTAGTTCATCTAATTCAATGCCGTGGGAAATAACAGCCTTATCCTTTCCCAGAGCCAAGCAACATCCTAATTACTCATTCACTGACACACCTACTATTGCGTCATAACTCCCTCCTCTTTCTGCTATATAAACCCACGCCGGATCCATGCTATTCACAGTCTCCTCAGATGCCACATCTCCAGCAGCAGCTCATCATTATATCTCAAGAAAGTTAAAATTTCTTTACTAACAAATACAAAAATAATTTTTTTTTTTATTAAAAATTCTTTCATTATTTTAGAATCATGGATCAAAAACTGAACAGAATAAACAACACAGAGACGAACTTCATAGAGGGGCAAGATTAAATTTCCCACGATCTCCCTTCCCATTGAAACAGATACATAATACATGGCAAATGGACTTGGTTGATGACAGTCCCTTGCCAATTATAACAACAAAATAAACTACCTGCTGACAATTATCGATACTTTTTCCAAATATGCTTGGGTCATCCCTGTCAAGAGAAAGACTGGTGACAGTGTGACTACAGCGTTTCAAGACCATTTGACCAGGGTAAAAGTCAAACCAAAATACATACACTGTGGATGCTGGAAGAGAATTTTTAACGGGGATTTTCAAGAGCTTTGCCGAAAAAACAATATATTCGAACTATATTTGAAAGAGGCTATACGAGGAATTGGTCCACTGAGGTTTTCTACATCAACAAAATTCTACCCACCCTACCTGTGACTTACTAACTGCGAGATGACAATGGACAGGATGTTAGAGACCGACTTTACCAGCATGAATTACAAAAGACCAATATACCCAATGTGTATTTAATTGAAAAAATTGTAAAGAAACGAAAAAATGGTGATGCACTTCTAAAATTTTAAGGTTATGGTAAACAGGAATGGATAAAGACACAAGACGGATGTCGGATAAAAGACGGATAAATGGATAAATTGAAAATGGATATATTTTTAAACAAAATCACGATTTGTTGCATTTTCCTCCTCTTTTTATTTACATTTCTCATTTTTTTCTTCTTGAGTCCAAGTCCAAGCACTCGTTTTCCCTTCCATAGCAAGAGCCACCAAGAGTGATGCTAGACGTTAATTTAAATTTGCATCCATGGACTTTACCCTTTTCCAGGCCTTCTTCTGTAACGCTTTGTCTGCGGCATGTCTATCACTCAGATTGTTGATCTGGTTATAGGCAATGTCATGTTCTTTGCAAGCATCATCTAGCATATTGATTCCTTCATCCCCACGTTCAAGACGTTCCTCTAATGCTGTTCCGGGTCCGCAGAAGTGATGATGATCTCTTCCAATTTTCAAATGCATCTCCTTCTTCCTATTGTTGATCCATCTGTTTAGGAAACTCATCCCCTTCTCCTTTTGCTCAGCTTTGCAATGACTTGGTCTTTGTCTTCGTCGGTGTGTTTGGTTTCATCAATGACAATTCACTCAGAATCTGATTCTTAAATACATTTTGCAGTTGGTCTTTTAAAAGACCGAATAAGACAATGTCGCTATCCGATATTCGTGTTGTACTATTCACTTTGTTATCAATTTGTTTCACTTTATCCAATAAATATTGCAAGGTAATTTTTGTACTATTATCTCGACGAGCAGCAATGTGCTGACCAAATTTGTTTCGCATCTTGAATGAGTTTTTTTCAATATGTTTAAAGTATATATAGAGAATTTTTAAAATTTCCATCGAAGGATGGGACACCTGTTGACCTTGAGCAGGCATGCGTGTCTGGACTTGCAATGGAGAAGGTTAATGTACTGTAATAGACTCGTCTGTTAACCCTGAGCCAGCATGAAAGTCTGGATAAGGCTTTGGAGACGTGACTGGCCAGGCTAAGGTCAATGACCCCCAACTTGGTGAGTCATGTCTAAATGTATTTATGAACGAGCTTTTTTAATTACGAATTTATATTAAACTACATTAATACATCTCTGGACATCATCCTGAGCCTTTATCCATGTCATTAACGCTAATATTATTACATTATTACACTTATTATTAAAATAATACGGTCCTTTATATCGCAATTATTTATGTTATTAACGCTAATATTATTCTAATAATGACGACTCTGACAGGTGCTACCACCTCAGCTTCTAATCAACCTCGTGGGTGACCCAACAGGTCTGGCTGCGCAAGGTGCGTGCGGTGAGGCCAGAGGCGGGGATGAGGTGGTGGGGTGGGGAATAAGGTGGTTGGCTGGTCAGGGGCGTGGTGAGGGGGGAGGGGGAAGAGGGTGTTAGGGCATGCGCAGTCCCAGTATTGGCACTATTATACTACTTATATAAATACTTTAAAAAGATTGAGAAACACGAATGAGAAGCAGAAACTAGGACTCACATTCAATATTTCGACCCTTTTAACGGTCGCCCTCAGGAAAGGAAGTCCGGCTAAAAGACGAAAGCTAACTGGACAGGTTCGCCACAACGAAAACGAAAAAAGTAATAGGAATGTTGAAGAAGAATAGTAGCGAGGAAAAAATATAATAATAAAAAGAAATCATCATAAATATAAACTTCAAAAGTCAAAAAATTAAGAATAATATAATAAATAATAATATATAAGTTAAAAATTAAATTTATTTAATATTTATATATAAGTACTAAACAGTCCACATTGAACATAAAAATAACTGAAAAAAACAACACATTAAGAACGAGTGCACTTACTGGATCAATATAATATCATTCTGAAGTTCGTCATCAGGAAGAGAGTAGAAGGGAAGAAGAAGAGGTACGTCCGTTCAGAATTCTGGGTGGAAGGCGACACCCATATTAATGTATTAGGGGATTACAAAAAACTTTTTCTTACTAGAATTAAGACCGCTCTAGTAGCAATTGGTTTCCTTGCTTTAACTGCTTAGACAGAAGGTGTGGCTGCTACCCGAGTCACTGTAGACCTAACAGTCTATAATAATTTTTAATTTATAACTTAATATACTTCTTCAACCTTTCTTTTTAAAAACAGTAAATATTCGAAACGCATTGTAAAAAAAATCCTAGTGGTCAAGACTTAATATATTTTTCCTCACTATATCTATGTATACAGACAAGTTAACTGCGATTTAATTATAATCACTGAATATAAAATACATATTTAAAATTGTCCATATAAAAAATGGCATTATATGGATGTATTAATATATTAAATTATATATTAATTATATTTAATTACTTATTTTATATTAAAAAAAAATATTCATCTCCATGATATATAGGGTTTTTAAATTTTATCATCACTCAAAAGACAAAGTTCAGTTAAAGTAACAAAGACTTTTCGAAAAATACGTGTTTCATATCTTTTTTCTACTACTAGATATTTCCATGTCTAAAAGGAATTAGTGATTTTAGGTTTTACACACATGTTTTGGCAACAATGTTTTATCATATTGATAATGTTAAACTAGGGTTTTCAAAAAGAAAGGTTGAAGAAGTATATTAAGTTCAAAATTATTAATTGTTATAGATTGTTATGTCTACAGTGACTCGGGTGGCAGCTACAGCTACTGTCCGAGCAGTTAAAGCAAGGAAACCAATTGCTACTAGAGCGGCCCTTATTTTAGTAAGAAAAACTTTTGTGTAATCCCCTAATATATTTCACAATCGATAAAATTTATCGTTTATTTCATAAGCATTATGTTTGCAGACAACTTCTGCTGTCAATAGGATCAAAGAACTTCTAGACAAGCGTCCTGATGCTGTGAGTTTGACTGTATTTATTTCCGGTAATTAATATTAGGTGGTAACTTCTTGTCTTTAGGGTTTACGAAAACTTTACGTTGATTAATACCAATGAAATTAATCCAATACTATATGCTTTTAATAACCTATTTAGGCTTTCCCAAATGTTAAAGTTACCTGAAATATATTTTATTTCAGAACTCATGAGTAAACTGCTATGTGAAGATCCTGGCAAGCCCATGTTATATTGAAGTTTATGAATTGTGGAAATAGGCCTTTTTGGTAGATACTATTCTGCCCTAACTATAAGCAAATGAATTTGCCTTTAGAATGCTAAAATTAGTCTTTATTTTAAAAGTATCAGAAATTTAGGCCATGATGAAAATAAATTTCTAGTTCTAACCTGTCTACTAATTTCAATGATAAGTCATTGGGGAAAGGACAATTATTATGTTTATGTTATTCTAGATTGGATTGAAAGTTGGAGTTAAACAAAGAGGATGCAATGGTTTAAGCTATACTCTTGACTATGCTACAGAAGTAAATAAAATGGATGAAAAGGTTATTCAGGATGGTATGTAGCAAAAGAATTGTTTAGTGATTAATTTCTGGGGAATAACTTAAAGAAATTGTTGATTTCTTCATTTAATAGAAACATTTGCTATCACATATTGCATTTAGATTTTAATAAATATCTTGTTATATCTTTTGTGGCAACATCTTCTAACAAAACTAATTGAATTTAGTGAATTATAACTGTAATTTTCATATTCAATATATATTGATTATCGTCAAAACTGCTTACTGCCTTCAGCTTTGTTTATACCTTCAATGCTGATGTTACAATTTTGACATGTAAATAGCCATCAGGTTAAGCACTTTAGTTTGAGAATAATTAATTTCAAAATTTATTGAAATAGGTTAATTGTATTTTTTTTCTTTAGCTAAACCGAGAACTTTTCATTATCGCGTTTTTTGCATGGTTTTTTATTATTTTTTTTAAAAAAATGCATCATTTTTTTATTACTCTACATCCACTGTTTATTAACGTTAATGATTTAAACTAAACTGAATTATTTGCATTCACAATTTATTCTTAAATATTTGTTTCTAAGTTTTATCCGGGCAAGATTAGATACACTACTTAGTCGGATATAAATGAAGTTTTGAAGGGTGTTTGGGAGCACTACTCTCTGAGGGAGGAATTCAGAGAGTCTGGACTACTTCCACTGTTTTTTCTTGGAATATGGACTCCTGATTTTAATGTATTCCCTATTTCCTTTTGTCCTATTAATTTACAGACACACAATACGCCACGCATTGAGCTTTATGATATATACTCGTATTCTTTGAATTATTGAACTTAATGTTTTTATTCTATGCTCCAAGAGCACTTAAACAAAAGTCTAAAAGATTAAGAAGGAAATAAAATAAGTTCGCATGTCAGGAAGTAATTACCTACAAAAAAATTACAATCACCCATACTGATTGGTTTTTCAGATTAATGTCCTAAACAGCGTGACTATCTTTTAAGAGGACAAATTAATTCATTTTTATTTATAGGAATTCAAATTGAAGCACCCGGAACTAAATGGGAAAATTAGAACAACAATTTCAAGAATAATTTACTTCTTTACAAAAAAGGCTTAATTCCTTTCTCTAACAATAGAAGTAATCTTATTTAACGTTGTCTGGTACCTATGCCATTATTACATAACCACATAAGGAGAGGTGGGACCTCTTAAAACACCACAGTTTCTTGGATAAGGTATAATGGTACCTCGCTAGTTGTCAGAAGCTCCAAAGTACTAACAGATATACGTACTTTGAACTACTTCACAGTTATTCTTATAGATAAGATTGATATTTGGAAACATATTGTAATTTTACTATTAGTTTTGGATTAACATAATTTACTTGAAGTTTCAATCCATGCTACACTTTGTGAATATTATGAATTTTGTTGTGTGATGAGGATTATATGGAATTTTTTTTAAGTACTAACCCTTTTATAGTATAGAGTTTTACAATTTAAAAAGTATGTACTACTAAAACAAAATTACTTATTGTCCAGTCTATGAGGAAGAAGGAATAGTATTTTTTTTCTTTTTACACTATTATCACTCTTGCTGTTTTTTTTTTTTCAGGAGTTACCGTTCTTATTGACAGAAAAGCACAGCTATCCCTCCTAGGAACAGAAATGGATTTTACTGAAGACACACTGTCCTCAGAATTTGTTTTTAACAATCCAAATATAAAGGGCACTTGTGGCTGTGGAGAAAGCTTTAATATTTAATGTAGGCAGTTTACCATTATAGCTAAGTTATTTTTACTTTTAAAGAAAAGTATGTCTCCTAGATAAATTAATAAAATTATTTTTTTTTTGTTTTCTCATAAAAATAACCTGGTATTTCACAGTTTTCATAATATTGACAATTTATTCTTGATAAAAAAAAAAACCATTAATAATGTTTGAGGAAGAAATAATGCATACAATCATAGTTTTGTCAAAATATATTTATAAGATATGCATTAGACATAAGGGCAAAGATAATATAGCATTCTCAGCCCTAGTCAAAGTATATAACAGTATTTGCATGTGATCTCATTTACAAATTCTTCGGCAGTAGTTTTGACTGTTGTTTTATGGCTGTTATGTCTAAAATTTTGCTTAATGATTCGCTCTTTTTCTTCGATTTCTTTTTCTTATATTTCGATGGTAATTGTTCTGAGTTAACTGAAATATTGAATTAGTTTACAAAAAAAACAAAAAAAAAAACAGAACAAATGTACAAAATACACATAAATAACTTTCTTTAATTTAAATTTTATTCGAATAAATCGATAATAAATTAGTGGATTGGAGAAAAAATTAATTATAGGTATTTATTTCTACATTTTAGTCAAACACCTGTGATTATATTTTGTAAATAAAAATCTGGCATCAATTGAGGAGTACACTATGTTTGTATTAATTTTATTAAATATCACATTCAAATGTGAGGAAAAAAGTTTTAATTAGACAATGTGAAAGGGCACTCTCTTTCATTTTAATTATCTTTAGGTGTTTTAGTTAAACAATTATAATAATTTAACTATCAGCTCCCAAATTTTGTTTATTAAAAAGAAGTGGGACTCACAAAATTTTTATTTCAGACAACGGCTGAGGAATATTCATCGAAAATTCCATCTACTATGAACCTTTACTGGAATTTATTATATATCCATTCGGCAAATGTTTTTCCTTTTTTTTTTTAAACAAATATTAAATATTAAAACCTATTTTTAAGATAATGAAGTATAATAAAAGTAGCAAACAAAAAAAATGGAGCTTTCTAACCTGGGTTGACTTAACGAAAGATTAAAAAAAAACACGTAAGTTGATGAAAAAGGTACTGGATTTCAATTAATGGTAACTTTGTCCTAATAATAAAATAAGAAACTACTTTAACATAAGGCAACTAATTATTGCATTATACGTACTATCTTTTTAATTCAAAGTACTTAAATCGATCAATGATAATGTGATTTGCAAAACCTAAGGCAGAAAAAGAAATGGTTAAAAGTATTGCACTTATATTGTTTCTCGAACAAAAACTTTCAAGTTGTAAGATGCAATTGTTATAGTTCTTGGAATTCGTGTTAATTTAGATGGTAGAAAATAAATTAGAAAAACTATTTAACAAATATTTATATTCTTAATGATTCAGTCGAAAATTATGGATATTAATCTGGAGAAACGTCTATAATTTTTTGCAGTTTATGACAGAAAAATTAAATATAGTGCTGGTAATAATTATACCACCTTGACTCATCAGTTAATCAATATATATAGAAATGACTGAGTAAGATATGTATAACCTTAAGTAGCTCATAACCTTACTTGCGTTCAGTAAGCAATGCCTTTCAAGATACTTAAAAGTAGCCATAGATATATTTCTGCCATCATTCATTTCTCGACCTACAATACAATTTACAAATATTAATATTTAAATATTGAATAATAATAATTTAAGAACTGTCGATTAACCTACCCTGATGATCCAAATATTTTGTCGCTAAAGCATTTATACGAAGAGAGGTATCTGATTCACCAACCATACTTCCACTTCCAAAAGTAACCCTGTAAACATATTTTTCCTTAAGGTTCCAGATTAAAAAAAGTAATAGTGAACTACTTTTACTTCAAAATAGAAATAAGTTTTAAATTTCTGATTTATAAATATTGGAATTAAAAGATAATGACTTCTTTCTGTTGGAATTATGTATTTACATTTGTTGTGTTAACGATACATTTTTTATTTTTTTAAAAAACTTGATCATTAAAATTCATCATCGAATTTGCACAAATGCAGATATGAATTTGACCATTCAAATAAGGGGTCAAAAACGACTTAATCGAGATGATCAGCCAATAGAAGCTTCATGTTAACATAAAATACATTGCACTTAATAAAATAAAATTGATAACTTAATAAAAGGTATCATTATTTAGACTTTCACTGATTTTTCAATTTATCAGTTTCATTTAGGAATTTCGTATTTCTTTCCCTTTCTAGTAATGAGTAAACACCAAACAATAAATGCTTGTATAGCTGGGGAGCTAAAGATTAGATATTATCCTAAAATAGGGCTATTCAAATTAAGTTTGTATTAATATATCTGATGGAAGTCCTAAAAATAAAGTTATACTTGTTTCAATATTATTAAAAGAGTAGCCTTTCAAAGTATGCAGTTATTAAATACTCCAGATCTGGAGAACTGTGGATGGAATTACAGTTTTATTCCATCATGACCAATGTTCCCTCTAATGTTTCACGTATAGTGTGGGCATACAGACAAGCTCCCTGAGCAAACCGAGGACCATTGTGAGCAACATCACCACAAAAAAAAAAAAAAATCGGAAAAATTGAATGTGTAGATGTTATATTTTAGAACAGGGATCTTCAACCTTTTTTACATCGCGACCCATTTTTGACACCAAAATTTATTCGCGACCCTTTAATGAGAAGAAAAATAAAATTAACAACAAAGAAAAAAGGGGAAATTAAAATAAATTTGATCAATAGTAACTTTAATGAGATTCCTGTGCCGCATTAAAAGTAAATAAATTATTTATTTAATTTAGTCCTTTATTTTCTAGTTAAAAATAAATAATTTCAAATATTTCGGGACCCACCGGTTGAAGACCCTTGTTTTGGAGTACTGCTTTGGCCTGGTCTTGTTCTGGAAGACATTAGACATAACCTTTCAGACATAACATTTTGCTCACATTAAAACATTCATATTTTGCGTTTATATTGATTTTTGTATGCGCTGGGTAGATTTTTTTTTGTTCACCGAGAATGCGTGGTAGTGCGCGATTCCTCATGCGCGCAGCTTAGAGGGAAAGGGAACATTGATCATGACTCAAACACAATTTAAAAAAAAAAAACTAAAAATTGTTCTATAAAAAATACGAGTACTATAAGTGTGTTGTTTGATGATATAATCTAAAAACAAATCCAAGGGTATGGCCTAAGCATTGACTTTGGCCAAACATCCTAAATCAAATCACACTGGTCACTGCATCTTCTGAGTCCAACTTACTATAGGTGATTTTAGAAGTATACTTTACAGTATGAATTTCCTAGCGAATTAATTTAAAACACTAGACAATTATTGTTGGTTAAATGTCTAATTGCACCTCAGCTTATAAGTTAACAATATAAAAAAAAGCCACTGCATTAGTTTTCCTTATTTATCTTTTAGTGTATTTTCTGTAGTCCCTGATGCGAAACCACTATCTGGATTAAGAAGCTTTACCTGGTCTCGATTTTTGGAAATAAGCCGTTCTAGTTAAATAAAAATTACAATTTTCAATTACATCGTTTTTATATTTATAGAGTTCAATTCAGTTTATAACTTAATAGAGTTCTTCCTCTGCCGTATGCAATACAGTCAAAGACATATTGAATTATATTTTTTTGTAAGCATGTTTAATTACAAAGCGTGATTCACATTTAAGTGATTTTGTTTAACATACTAGAGACGCTGACCATGACTTTTTTTTATATGAGAATCAGAGTAAAAATATGTTAAAAGAACTAAAAGAATAGCACAAACGTACTATCTGTTCCGAATCTATAGAAAAAGGCTTACAGTTAACTAACTAAAAACTAAACCATTACTAGGAATAAGGTAATATGAATACCGTTTAGAATGTAGATTTGAGGACTGTAATTCGGGAACAACATTAAATTTTCGTCTCTCCCTTTTCTGCGTTGTTCTTAGTTCTGGATCAGGATTTTTGAAATGTTCATTCCAATTGAGAATTCCGTTAACTTGATCCTACATGAGAAAAACAATTTAATTTGTTATTTGCGGTGTCATATTTCTTTACATAATAAACTAATAATAACATACCACAACATTATCGTAGAAGGTCCACCCAACTTGTTCCTCAGAAGATGAACTACTACTGAAAAAATATCCAAATCAACTCATAAATTTTTATGAAGCTACACTTAGAAACTAACAAATAATAACAGAAATAATCGAATACAAAATAACTGGGAAGGTTATTTTGGGTAATCTGTATTCCCAACTACATCTTTTACTATTCTTCTTAAAAATATTTGTCTGGAACCTTAAAAAAAAATTCCGGTTACATACATATGCTACCCAAAATTATGCGTTAAACAACTTTTAGAAACAAATGATTTCTACCATATAATTTACATTAAATTAAAAATAGTTTAGGGCACTGGAACTTTGTAATATTTGGAAACTTTTGGTATCTTATTAGGCATTCATAATCATACAATTTTGAAAGCAGCAAGACTATAGGATCACAATAGCTGTATAAATTTAATTGAATTGTTAATAATAATATTAGGGGCCAGGCTAGCTCAGTGGTTACGTGCTCACCTCTGAACTGATAGGACCGGGGTTCAATCCTCACCTGGCCCTCGAATTATTCACGTGGGAGGTGAATAAAATCTGAGCACATCGTCCCTCGGAGGACGTTAAAGCGTCGGTCCCGAGCCTGTACGATGTCAGGTACTCGTTAAAGATCCCTACTTCTAAATACATTTGAGTTAGGCAAAAATTTAGGACTCCCACTATAGAATCAATCTTCATTGTGTGGTATCACAAAGGGCCAATGCTTGGCGTACGTGTGTTCCCTTGTGGGAACTGCCAGTGCAACCTAACCTAACCTAATAATAATATTAAAAAAAGAAAAAAATGTTCTACCTGCTGTCAGAATCGGATTGTGAACTGTTGTATTCTTGCATTTCAATGTGAATTGATGTTTGGGGTGAAACATCTCGTGGACCAGGAACATTAATATCTGCCAGTGATATGGAATCTTGCTTGGGTCTGAAAATGTGACTAGAAACTGACAATACGTTATCCAAATAAATATATTAACAAAAAGTAAAATAAAATAAATATACCTGGTGGCCTGCTCTACCGAAGTCGAAATTTTGTCTGTAGTTTTGTTATCGCTTCCCA
Source organism: Hermatobates lingyangjiaoensis (assembly GCA_026182355.1). Taxonomy (NCBI): domain Eukaryota; kingdom Metazoa; phylum Arthropoda; class Insecta; order Hemiptera; family Hermatobatidae; genus Hermatobates; species Hermatobates lingyangjiaoensis. The sequence goes on along the minus strand of JAPFBL010001930.1, from coordinate 815,770 downwards.
TAAAATCGGTCATAATACTCTTGTCAACATATTCTTTAGTTGGTAACCTGAATGGGACTTCTGTTTTTACTGGTTTCGATTGACAAAGAGAAAAAAGTTTTGATACTTTTTTTTCAAGTAGAGCTATTCTCTGACTTTGTAGCATGACAACCTGATACAAATTAGGCGTGTGTGGTACAGATTCACCGGGAGAATTTGAAATTGAATTTATTTGTTCGCTAAGGATACCATGTCTGCACTCACATGAAGATTCTCTTTTCTCAGACTTCTTGAAACAGCTACCTGAATCACTATAGTTTGGAAATCCGAAATTTCCCATATTACAATTCGTGAATCCTATATTACAACAGCAAGGAGTTTTATTAATGTATTGGGTACAACTGTTACAGCAAGAACATTGCTGTCTTCGTCCTGAGGAATGTCTATGAATGTCCGATTGGCATCTTTTAGTGTTAACACCGTTCAGATTTCGCTGAGAGTATGGTTCTAGATGATGACTTTCTTTTAATTCATCCGTGCGAGATTCTTTCATAGGCACTTCTGGTTCACAAACCGAATTCATATTACAGGAACCAGGGGATTCAAAATTGCATGACTTTCTAGCTTCACCAAAAGTTCTTATCTCACACTTTAGATCATTATATTCACTTGCTAAGGCACATGACTTTTTTTCAAGAGCTTTTCCTAAATTGCTGACCATTTTAGAGCCGCTTTGTTCTTTCCATAACTTATAATGTGTAGGAACATCTAATCCAAGGCCACTTACTAAATCCTTTGAGCTAATTTCCCTGAAGTTATATTCATCCTAAAAAAAAGTTATATTTTTTACCATTATTAAATTTACATTTTTTGCTTTACATGAAATTAGGACTAATCTATTAAAGTTACGACAATACTTCCCCTACTTGATTATCTTATATTTGAAAGATGGAGAAGTATTAATTACCAGAACTGGTAAACAGATAGTTCCATTAGTGTTTAAACTTTTCATCATGAATTGGTTAATGGAACTGATATTGAAAAGGCAAAGAAGTGGTATACATTATAATAGGAAAAAAATTAGTTATATAAACCTTATCACATTTCAACATCTTTGGATTAGTGAAATAAGTGTTACTTACGATTTCGTTATCACTATTAGAGGATGACATTATTCAAATTGAATATCTTATAGAATAAACCTGAAGAAAATCATATTAGGCGGGAAAGTGGTATCACTTTCAATTCATGTTACCTTTATACGTTACGTTATATATAAGACCCTAAAGTAAAAGTTCATGTACCTAAAAAATTAATTTCAAAAAATAAACAGCATCTGAAATATAGATAAATAATATGCGAAATAGTAATAAACTAATTTAAATTATCTTATTATGTTGTCACTTATTTGTCATATTTTCATAATAGGTTGAAAACGAAATCAGTATTATTCATTTTTCAAGGTTCCTTTTTGATTATATTCGGCTGTGATATTTTTATTGATATATATTTCTTTTTTACAAACGTTGATATAGTTCATTTTTTAATTTTTGTCCGACACTTCAAATTAGTTAGTGACGTTCAGACATGGCGGTATAATTTGGAACCTGGTGTTTTACGAATGGTCCTTGTATAATTGTTATTTTTCTAATGGTCTTTTGAGTTAACATAAATAGTTTAGTACTTAATGTTATTGATGAATACGTTTTTTAGGCATTAATAATTTTATTGGTGAGTTAAGAAATCAATCAATGAATTTAGAAATTCAACTCTCTTAGGTTTTATCTTAATGTTCGTTCTTTTTTAGAAACTTTTTGAAGGAAACCCGAAATGGCTAAAGTTCATTTAGAAAACGTTTTAGTATTGGATAACCCTGCATCATTTTTAAGTCCTTTTCAATTTGAATTAATCTTTGAATGTATTGAAGAATTGAAAGAAGGTATACACGTTTCTGAAAAGATTAATTTATGTCTTTTTTAGTGCATTACGTTAGTAATGTAAACCAAATTTCTTGACAAACTGGTCACTGTTTTTAGATCTTGAATGGAAGATGATATATGTTGGATCAGCAGAAAGTGAGGAATATGACCAAGTTTTAGATACTATATATGTTGGCCCAATACCGGAGGGCAGACATATGTTCGTTTTCCAGGTAAAGATTGAATTAAATACTATATAACCTCAATGTTTGAGTAGGATAAACATTTCTCTTACTGCGTTAATAAAACTTCTTTTTGGTAATTTTGAAAATTGAAGTTCTGCTTTCATACTGTAATTACCAGTTTTCTTAAGGTGTTATTTATTTTTATGAAGTTGTTAATAGTTAAAATTGGTAGCTAGTGGAAAGCTTCATGTTTTTGTTGTCATATGCTGTCAATATATTCAGTATATAACTAATTAGCTTAGTTAAACAGAGTGGTTGATCTATTCAATGTGGTGCCAAATTCAGACAAATATTTAGTTAACATATCCTGAATCTCAGGAAGCAATGATTTGAAATTAATGCCCAGAGATTTTCCTGAGTATAAACTGGAAACACAAAATGGTAATTCCTAGAAGTTCTGGAAAAATTTGGGAAACTTCACTATAAAATACTTATAGGTCCCGTGTGCATGCAGTATATATATTTTTCTTTCGTTCTTTGTTTTATATTCCTTTAGTTATCCAGAAATTTCATTATTCAATTAAAAGTTTTTGTAACATTTTCCTTCACTCTTTTCTATGCTTCTCTTTATCATATTCCCTTGAACGTAGTTCATACATATTCTGTGTTCATTCGGTAGTACTCCATATCAAGATAGCTTCATACAAATACTGGTTGTTTTTTTTTTTTAAATAACCTTGAGGTTACATTAATGATTAGACTATTGTTATTAATATATCACGTTAAAATAATGTAATGTTCTTCGTGACTTTAGTTTGCTAAATTCTTCTAACAATAAGGAAGTAGAATAAATAAATAATCTTATTCTGCTTATAGAGTGACATTTTCTCATAAAGTATGGTCAGTTATAACATAAATTTAAGAGCATTATTAAAATTCAGCAATACAAACAAGGACCTATTAATAACTTCATTCATATCCTCCAATATATATCATTGCTGTAAAAAAATAGGTTTTAAATGATATTTGAACCTGGGGTTTCAAATTCATTTGGAAGATATTAATTAATATATGATTTATATGGGTATTTCGAAATATTAGGGTGGATATGCATTTAGGCTATCATTTCAGTACCACGATATCGTGTGTTGGTACCGATCGTGATTCTATTTTCAAAAAAAAAAAAAATCAAATTTACCTTTATACGTGATCCTATTAGCGTTATTTGAACGCTAATTAACAGTAGGATTACACTTGAACCATCTTTGTAAGGTAACTACCAATAAAAATGATTAGATGATCTAATCATTCAAGTTTTAGACCATAAAAGCATAATTCATTTGAATTGTAAAATTAGAGCTTGTTTTGTTTATTAATAGATAAATGACTGTTTAATCAAAAAGTACAGTTTGCTTTAGAGTAAACTGAGACGCACGTATTTACAAGTCATTCATTACAAAAGAAGAATATTTAATATGATATTACTCGCAGTATTTCAGTGAGAAAATAATTACCAATTCAACTTTTGGATAAGCCTAGACCTATTTTTTTTGCGTATGCTGTGTTCAGCATAAATAACTAATCTTCAAGATGCTGGAAAGAATGTACCTCAATTACAGGATTAGAAAAAGTTATGTACTTAACAAATATGAAACACATTTCGATCTAAATATGTTTGTTCAGAAATATTTCTAATCTCCTGGAGGTTCTTCAGAATTCATTACTTGTGCAATCAGTTATAGTATTAAGTTTTAATCAATTCCACACAAAAGAGCTTTATGTTAAAAAACTAACAAGCTCGTCAGAATGTACACATAACTTGTTCAGTGTTATTCTAAACTGTAAGAAGAATAGTAAATTAAAAGTTAGATTAATATTATATATATATATATTAAATAAAATAAATTCAAAACGAAGTAAACACACAGAAAGACACAGACATAACTCACATCGATATTTCGACCGTCGTCGTCATCAGGAGGTGTGAAGAGCGAAGAGTCCCGCAGGAAGGAGTCACCGCCCTGCCTTCCTGCGGGACTCTTCGCTCTTCACACCTCCTGATGACGACGATGGTCGAAATATCGATGTGAGTTATGTCTGTGTGTTTCCTTCGTTTTGAATTTATTTTATTTAAAAAAGTCCGCTGGACCGTTTCTTTTAATTGTATATGTATATATTTCATTAAACACTTTTTGAACCCTTGTTCTCGTCTCTTTTCTCTTCAACTTTTCTAATTTCCTAATTAGTGTTCTGAAGTTTTCCGGGATATGAAATAACAATTCTCCAAAAGTTTTATCTTGAATACTTATTGTTGACAATATTTCAAGTTTTCAAGATAAAACTTTTGGAGAATTATTTCATATCCCGGAAAACTTCAGAACACTAATTAGGAAATTAGAAAAGTTAAAGGGAAAAGAGATGAGAACAAGGGTTCAAAAAGTGTTTAATGAAATTTGTATCAACGAAAATCTGCTCCCCAATTACACAAATACGAGTATATATATATATAAAGAATTCACATAAACACGTGAAATAACAATCAATGATCAAACCACAATAAGAAAATGGGAAAACAAGACTAAGATCTTTCAACCGTAACAAGCGGTCTTCGTCAGAGTCAAAAACCCAACTATAACTTGTAATTAATTGTGTTGACAGGCAGACCCACCAGATGTCAGTAAGATTCCCGTTGCAGATGCTCTAGGTGTTACCATAGTTCTTCTTACTTGCAGTTATAGAGACCAGGAGTTTGTTAGAGTTGGCTATTTTATTAACAATGAATATACCGATCCTGAATTAAGAGAAAATCCACCTCCTACACCTCAGTTTGACAAGGTATATATATATCATTAGTTGTGCTATCCGTAATTGTGTGGTATTTACTCATTCTGAGGTAAAATGGATAAACCAACAAAAGTCTCCACACAAATGAAGTTTTATTTAACGCGTTTCGAACACTGAACACAAAGTGTTCGAAATGCGTTGAATAAAACTTCATTTGTGTGGAGACTTTTGTTGGTTTATCCATTTTACCTCAGAATGAGTATATATATATATATATATATATTTCATTTGTATTTTAATATACATATATTGATCCGTGTGAAGTAAAAAAATGGACACTTCTTCAAACCTATAATAGTATCCTTAAAGAATGTTGTCGTTTTGCAAAATTGTATAAAATTATATACATTTTGATATAAGGAAATTGGGTTAAATTTTGAGTATACAAATATTCCTTTAGTAAAAGAGTTGGATTATGACAAGTTTTGTTTATGTATAGAATGAATAGTGTTGGGTCATTTCTGTGAAGTAGGATTGAGATGAAAATTAAATTGAGTTGATACAAGTACTCTGTATTCTTAACTATTATAATCGTTTTATTACAATCTTTGAATTATTTCTTTATGAAATACATATGTTTTTCAAATTGAAGTGGGTTTATTTCCTAGTTAATTGGAGATCTTGAATGAATAAATTATTGAATTCTTGTAGAGAAATGTACATACCAAAAAAAAAATTAAATTTGTGAACTATAAATTTGGTATATAAAAGTCAGCTATACATACACATTCAAATTAGGACATTAATTTTTTTGATGATTGTAAGGTAAAAATAACTTCCATTTTAAACTGTTGGCAACAAGTTGTATTTCAGTTAAAAGTTCTAAATTACATAACAAACATTTTTCGCTTTGTTTTGTATTATCTCATGTCAAGAAATAATTAATTTCTGTTTTTATGTAGGTTACGCGAAACATCCTTGCTACAGAGCCACGAGTGACTCGATTCAAAATAAATTGGGACGAAAGTGAATCGGCAAGAGGAGAAGATGAGTCAACATCATCTTCAGCAGCAGCAGTCACATCGCCAGAGCAACAGTCTATGACTGAACAGCAACAGAATAATCATCATCAGAAACAGGCCCAACCTATCATCACTACTTGATTACTACCTTTTTCTTTACAGTTTAATAATAATGTAAATGTATTCATTTTGTAATAAATATTATTTTCAAAATAACACTTATTTATTATTGATGAAATCAGTTTTCCTGATGTTGTAAACCTTAATGAGTTAAGATTACCATTTTGGTATGTGATCCGCGAAGGTTGCGTGAAAGTTTTTATAATCATATACTTATGTGAGGAGAAAGGATCAAAGGTCACTTTCTCGAACAAACAAATATTGAGTAAAACCACCAACAATGTTATTTCTCTTGGATAACATCATCTCCCTCTGTTATCTAATGGGAGTCTAAGGCTCCTTCCGATCAATGAATATGTACTATGTGTCATTGAATTGAAGTGAACACTTTCGCGATATTATTTTTTATGATTATAAATTCAGTCTGAAGCTAAATGACATTATCAAGTAGCTTTGTTCGGCTTTTTAGAAGCGTGGGTAGTCTATAATTGGTTTCTAGAATTTAATCACGGGTGCAGTATCTGTATGAGCAACGAGGCACGTGGAGGTTGCCCCAGCACCACTATTGGCCTAGGAAACATTAACGCTTCACTAGAAATGATCGAAGCAGATCACCATATGATTCATAACAAGATGCAGCATTACTAGGCATCGAAGTAGGTTAGATACAGACAATTGGACTAATAAGATGGAAGTTGAACCTTGGCAGATAGTCGAAGTAATGTTAGCAGGGCGAGCGTTAAACGCAACTCTACCTATGTTAGACGATAGGTCTCAGTAAACATTTAGTAGTTAACTAGCAAAGGATCGATGTATACGAATCTGGTCGGATAGCGAGGCCGCGTTGAAAGCGCTAGAAGGAACACAAATTGGTTCGAAGCCAGTTCTGACGGACCTTGATGGGGAAAGGCTGACTGACGCTTTACAACAAAGTATTAATAGGTTGGGTCCCTGGCCATAAAGGGAACGCAGAGGCTGATAAAGCTGCCAAAAAAGCTTCAATCACCCCTTTTATAGGACCGAAACTTGCGTTACCCATACCCTACAGTTGGATTAAAGGTCAGGTGACAGGATGGATTAGGAATGAACAGTGGAGTCGTTGGAGATCCTACAGTGACTCCTATTGCACCCTACTGAGACTCCCAAGGAGTCAGATGAGATTAGTAGTAGGTCTACTGGCAGGACATGAGTGCGTTAGAAGTCACTTAAAAAAGGTCGGTCTTCTAAGAGGATTGACAGAGTGTAGACTATATGGGGTGGCAGAAGAAGCTGCAATCAACATAGAGACTGTACTGCGCTAGAAAGCCGTAGAGTTAATCCCGAACCCGAACAGTCGGGGCGTTAACCTCGCTACATACCTTAATAAATTGGTGAAGGGGACCTAACTCGGGCAACAGTTTTAGACACTGATCTGAGTGATTGTCGGATCAACAAAAATACCGTAAGGGCTGACTTTTTGACCCATGAGCGCATCAGGTTCTAAAATCACAAAATAACTAGCAGTCCACACCGGTGAACAAAAAAGTAATAACTAATGAATTCGACTTTTTTTTGTCAAATATGTTATACATGTTTTGTGATTACTATATTGAATATTAGATTCGCTATAGTGATGAGCCTTTGTTAGAATTAAACTAATTAATAATTTTATGATAATGGATAAAAGGTTACCTATTAATGTAAAAAGTATTTATTTAAGAATTATGAATAATTTACTTGAGTTCTTGATTTCACCAGTAGAATGAAGTGCTAATGAAATAAGACATTATCAAAGCTCAAGTAACACAGATTACATAAATAAACAAATGGCAAAAGCCAATTTTACAGGTTTCTTAAGATTTTGAGGGTTAGATGATGTCACAGAGAAAAGTGACACCATCTATAACTTAGGACATTAATTTATTGATGATTCTAAGGTAAAAATAACTTCCATTTTAAACTGTTGTCAACAAGTTGTATTTCAGTTAAAGTTCTAAATTACATAACATAAATTTTTCGCTTTGTTTTGTATTATCTCAGGTCAAGAAATAATTATTTCTGTTTTTATGTAGGTAACATGAACCATCCTAATTTCGTGTTATAGGATGGACGTATTAAATATAAACTTCATTTTTATATTTATATATTCATCAGCTCTACAAATGTATGGATACTGAGTAGTAAAGTAATTTATTACAATGTTTTATAATTTATTAAAATATTCTAATAAATGATGTAGGAAATATTTTTTTTAATGACTACATCTTCTCAGCTTTTCTCTGAAGTAATTTTATTTAAAACTAGCAAACGTACCCGTCTTTGACAGAGTCACAAATTTGATTATACATGGTATTCCAAAATATCATTACAAATTATAGAATAGTAGAAAATATCATTATTAGTACAGTATTAAGCAAATGCCTCTGTTTACACAACATAGGCTGTCTGTCCTTCACGTGCATGGAAGAACAAACAGTTGGAACCTCTGACTCTTGAGCAAGTAAACTACAGTTGACTATGTGAGAAAAACTTGGTCTCGCTAACTTTACCTTACGTGAATTCCTGCTTTATATAAAGTTTCCCCTTGCGACTTAGTTAACGTCACTGCGAACTAGACTCTGACGGAACTTTGCAATCGTTTCAACGGAAACAGATAGTGGCTCGGAATCAATGGTATGCGTGGTATACACACAGACTCCCCAATACCACACCTAGGATGAAGTCCGCCTCTATGTCATATCTGTGCAGAGCACGAACTCAGAGTCGTGTCCCGTTGCACACTTTTTGTTCACTCACGTTTCGTAACATGAAATTTGTTACTGCTACTAAATCGTAGCATAATTGGCGCTTCTACTTTCAGTTTTTACTCATGAGCGGGCTGTCCAGGAGAAAGAAATTCAGTTGGATAATGAACTCCTTCCTCATCACTAATTACTCTCTTTACTGACTTGTAAGTTCTTTCCTCGGCTTGATATAGGGAAGAACTTGTTGATTTTTCTTGCTTGTTCATATTAAGGGTTCGGAATTGCTCGTTCACAAAACTATTTATTCTGAATAGATAGGTAGTACATCCTCAACTCTGGGAAACACCTTTTCAATGATGTCAAATACGCAATATATTCATATGCTCAAATGAAATTCAAATCAACTAACAATACCTACTTGCTACACCTGTATATTTTCAAAATAAACAGGTGAAGTCTGTGAAGTTAGCAAAAGATAGCTTAAAAGGTCCATAACTTCGCTTCTGTACTGAATTATCAATCTATTCAGAGCTTATATCTTAAGTTAGGCATACATAAATTTAGTGTCAAAGTTTCAGCTCGCTATGTCTCATGTGGCTGAGTTTACTTGTGACAAACGTCCATAACTTCACTTCTACGTTGAATTTCCAATCAATTCAGAACCTATATTTTAAGTTAGCTATACACAAATCTACTGTCAAAGTTTCAGCTTGATATGTCTTATGGTGACTGAGTTTACTTGTGACAAAATTTTGCGGACAAACTGACAGAAATTTTTGTAAGGGTGGATTCGGTTTCTCCAATGTATGAAATGTAAAGAAAACTTGAAATTGTAGTTTGGAGAACTACAAATAACTCAGCAATTAGTTCACGTTAAGTCGTTATGTACTTATTATTTAGAACAAGTACAAGAATGACAGTTCAACGTAATAAAAGACTGTAAACAACTGACAGATCGAATACAAGAATATCGATATCTAAAATCGATATATAATATATCGACCCGCTACAAAATGAGTCAGTTCTATGTAATGTACAGACAAAACCATTTTTTTATTTATATAGATATTTTAATCTTATTTTTGAATAATATTAGTTTAAAAAAATGGCTAAAATGTTTTACAGATTTAGACATAACCATTCACATAGATAATCTTCAAGACGTAATTAATATCTCATAGGACTTGGTTGATCAGTAGAGGCACACAAGGAATACGAACCTATTAAATTAATGGAAAGTGTGTCAAAACGCTGTTACACATTGACCAGATACGACCAGTGCGACCAGATACACGGACATGATTACTCACTTCCTCAGGTAAAAGTATGTTTAACAAATCCTATGCTGCTATATCCATAGGTCCATGAAAATAAACAAGATACGAGGCTTCCTTTTTTCATTAACAGACGAACTTGATTTTTATATTTAAAAATTCATTAGCTTTACAGATGTATGGATACTGAATTATCTATGTAGATAGGTAACCTACCATACATGTCGGGCAAAATTCAAATGTCAGGCTAAATTCTGACGACTGTTATCTTGAAGAAATTAAAAAATAGTAGAAAAACTAATTTTTTATCAAACACTATGTTAGAAGACAGTCACATGTTATCATCTTGATTTGATGATTCAGTCTATACTGCAGATGGAAATCTGGCATTACAACTCCAGAGCTACGGGTTTACCGACAAAAAATATAATTTCATTCTGACGATGATAAAGTAACAAAAAATGTGGAAGTAAGTTGTGTGTGATCTTGTAACAAGTTCCTTGTGATTGATAGTCCTTCATTTCCTTTTCAGTTTACTATTTTTATGCATGTTTTTATTTTATAGTAGTACCTGCTTCTAGTATTGTCAGGTACTTATTCAGTTTTTTAAACAAATAATTTATTTACTACGATTTTTAGTTTCTTTGTGTGTGCTTAACATTCAATTCTCTACTAATAATAACTAATATTATCGTAAAATATTGACTTTCAGTACCGTGATAAAAGTTTTTATTCAGATGTGTACTGATGATGTACCTGACATTTGAGTAGCCAAGTATGTCATCTTTTTATGCTTTCAAGTATTTCTTCAAATATATGTATAGTCGGTAGTATTATTTGAATCATTAAGGAATATCAGAGTACTGATGATAAATTTTAGAAACGCCCATCTAGGTGGGTATAACCCAGGGTTGTTACCCTGCCCCTGGACTAGGGGGCCGCGCATCTTGCAGCTACTATATAGCATTTTCATTTATGACACAGTTAATCCATACGCAAAGTAATAATTAAAAAAAAAATAATAACTTCGTTAAAATTTAAAAAAAATACTTCCTTTTGTAATATTAATATTTCTAAATTAATAATTTTACAATTTTCAAGGAAAACAACAGTTTAAAACAATCTTGTTACCCAAGAGTCTCCACTTCGGTTGAAGCATCTTTTGTTGATACAGAAGGAACCTGTTTTGACTTTATATGTGTTCCTAAGCTTCTCAGTCAAATAAGCACCAAAATCAAATCAGGCCGACTAGTTTAACGTGTCGCCCTTAAGCCACTTTGAATCACTCCAAAGTGTCTGAGGTGACCACGCGGAGGCAAGCCCGCACGATACTACGTCGCGCATCAAGACTTACATTACGTATCAGTAACAGGTCAGTGTACTCAAATCGGGTATAAAAAAAAATCAAACAGCCTGGTACATTGACTTATTACCTTACCAGCAGGAGGAGTGGGAGCTCTATGGCACCGGACGCCCGTGGGCCTCTGCCGGTAGTGAAATTATTCTTTTCATTCTTCCTATATCGTATACGTATTCCAGGAATGCGTTTCTGTATTTATCGCTGAATGCCTTTTTGCAAGCTCTTGCTATAATTCCCGTCTTGTGTATGAAATGTCATCGTGGCAACCGGGCGAACCGACCACATTCCTCGAGCACGTACTTTACTGTCTTGATACAGAAGGAACCATTGATAAAAGGTTTTTAAATGGTAGAAAAATAAAAGGAATGCTAGACTACTGACAGATACACATGTAAAAAGGATATTAGTTTTCGTCTCCACCACGATCTGTATTCCTTCCACCTACAAGAAAAAACTGGATATAGCTGCAGAATCTTCGCAAGTTACTAGATAGTTTAGCTTGGCGTCTGGGTAGAAACATTGGTAGTACAGTATGAGAGTAATATTCAAGTGGAGCAGAAAAACATTTTAAACTTTGTAACCATTTAATATTTACTTACAACATCAATAGCACAAAGAAAGTCTACTATTATGTACAATTATTAAATATAATTTAAAAATATAATTTTATATTCACGAACTAATTATAAACAAATTAAATTATAAATAGGTAGTTAAATTCATGCGGGAATTGTTTTTTACGAATATTTTAAAAATAATAATCGCGCTAGATGACATGAAAATTATGGTTAGGAGAGAAAACACAGAGGTTATTGGTATGGAGTGATGGGCGAGTAAGTCCCCAGAACTGACGCGGTTCTTGTGGTCCCGTAAATTCCCAACCAACAAATTTGTGGCACACAGCGCATTCAGCAATTGACCAAGCGTATCCAGGAAACCAGGAAAACTCTGTAGATGGTGTTGTGATTAGTTGGATGTTCGTTACAAGGCGAAAAGTAAGAGTGTCGTGAAGTGAACCAGTAGGATTGACATAGGTGGCCTGAGCTCCCTCAGAAGTCATAGCGAAAATATCTCTCTGATCCGCAATATGGGTTCCACAAGAAGTGCATACATATTCTTGAGACTGCAAAAATAAAATCACTATCTCAATTCTAACACAATTAAATATGCTATTTGTTCACAAAAACTTCCCCCACCTTCTTCCTTTTTGTTTTTATTTAAGTGAAGAATACATTTTTCATTTATTTCAAAAAACAATATTTAACTAAAATTATTTTTCTTCCAGCGAAAATAATTTTCGTCGTCTATATATAAAAGTTTACAACGGGACATCACACAAGCAGTTTAGAGCTCATTATCTCACAAAATATGAATTTATTTAAAAAATCTGAAATCCACTTTTTTACTACAAGAAAATCATATTACTAAATTTACAGAAGTTCAATTTGAATTAAGACAAGGAAAATGTGTATCCATGTGAAAATATATCACTAATTAATACGTTACACCTTGCTTGGACTTGTTTTTCTGTTGTTATTCTAGTCCTCGAAAGTCATTCCTCGTCGTATGTTTAACTATATATGTTTGAAAGAAGAGTTGCTACCAACATTACAATTCGAAAACTATATTATTACCTTTACTTGACTTCAAATATCGATTATTAAATATACGAATATCACTGAGAACTCCACAAATATTTATCATTTTTGTTTATATGTGTAATAAAGTAATTCATATATTATATATTGCAATCTGATACATATTGTTATCTTTATTTAAATTAACGGTTCAAAATATATGTATAATTATACATATATAATATATAACGTATACTGAATACAAACATATTTATCCAAGTCGATGCGATATTTATCCAGTAAAAAACGATGTAAAATCTCTGTCAAAAGAACAGTTGCAATTATGTGTAATGTGGCTGATTTTTAAATTTGTGTTTCTGATCTTCTGCATTTCAGTTAACGGTTTTCAAGCATACCCCACACCTTTGTCACCTTATCTCCTAAATGCCTATCCCCACTCTTTCGCAGCGGATCTATTTCCCACTTGTTGTTTTCACTGGACCAACCCTTCAGCACCACATCCTTGGGTATGTCTTGAATTCTCTTAATTGAATTTTATTATTTCACTCTAATTTTGTAACTGGTTAGATATAATTTGTATTATAGTGTCTTCCTGATGATGAACACAAAGTGTTCGAAACGCGTTGTTGCTGTTGAATAAAACTTCATTTGTGTGGAGACTTTTGTTTGTTTATCCATTTTACCTCAGAATGAGTTATACATTATTTGTACAATAAGGCCGATCAATAGGAACAATGCCGGTATCTTCAGGCCAGTGACATCTAAAGATTGTTTTCATTGATAATAATATTAAGACTATTAAAACACACCATCTAACTCCAATACACCCACTTGCATAAGCATAGTTCTTTCAGTGTCTATGTCTCCTTCACAGTTTACATACATATATAGTATAGCAATCGGATATTAATCAGAAAAGCGTTTCAATTTTACATGAAATTTATCATTCAAACTTGAGTTTATTAACATAATTCATTTTTAAACATATTCATTAAATAATCACATATTTAACCATATCCTAGATATGTTATTAAGAAATTATATAAACTTACCATTGTCATGGTGCTCAATTGCCATCGTAATCTTTGAATGGGTGAATTCAATGAAATAAGGAACATTTTGTCGTCGGCATCCAAGTGAGTTGCGATCCAAAATGATAACTGACTAATATCACTAGGCATTCCTAAGGCACAAATAAATTGAAGAAATTTTAATGTACATTCATCTATTAATTTAAACATTAACATTAGTAATAATACATTAAAAATAAAACATACTACAACTGAAGTCTTAACAAATACGTAAAGATAATATTAACCTGATAACCAAATAAAGAAAAGTTAATAACTAACTATAGTCAACAAAAATATTCGTGGTTTTTTAGTAGATTCTTAGAGAATTGTCTCACTTTTATTGACTATGGGTACATTTTTTCAAAAGTCAGTAACCTCTTAAAAGCGATTGGTTCACATATTAGTGCTTGGTCTCCCTTTCTCTTTTCTCCTGAAGACGGATAAAAAAAACTTGCATTTTCCAAAATAATAAGTCAAGAAAAAAAGTAGGATCTAAATTCACTTAATGAATAATCCATGGACTTTCCAGTGATGTAATATTTCCCAATAACTACATATACAGTCAATCTCAATTTATAAGGGACATTTTGTATTCAATTTGACCTTTTAAATGGTGTATTCTGTAGGATGTCCTCAAACTTCTATGTATACGGTCAACAGTTCACACAAGAATTAAAAAAATTCAAAAATGAACTAAGGGACCACAAGGGGTAGTAATGGAGTGATTAAGCGCCTCTAAACTCAACTCCCACTTCCGGCCTTCACGAGGCTACCCTGTTCACCTACTATATGCAGGGACAAACGAAAGAGGAGGAGAAGGTGATTAGGGGCTGGGCCTGACCACCTTCGTTTCCCATCCTTCCTAATCCCCAAATCCCCTCCTTTTATCCCAGCCCCAATCTAAGGTGTTATGCGATCCGTGCCGAAGGATGGATGATACAGGGGTTTCTGTATTATGAACGGAGCCTCAAGGGTACCAGGCGACCCCCTTGAGTAAATAGCCTTACTCCGGTATGAGGTGCTCTGCCGGAGCGGACAAAATACCACCGATAGAGCTTCAGTGCTTTTCCCCTGTACGGAGGAGGAAGTCTGGAGACCATTCTCTGGAAGCGCAGAGGGTCCAAAAGAGCTAACTAGTGGGAACCTCCCACAAGTTCACCTGAGGACCTGAAGAAGACCATCCCGAAGAAGGAGAAAGGAAGTACTTTCTCCCGAAACATAGGGAGCCTGAATGGACATTATCAATGATGGTTTGTGCAGATTCTGCAAAGAGGAAGAAACACCGTTGCATCTGCTGATAACTTATAAGGCAACTTTGCTGCAGAGAGGCAGGTGTTTCAGAACTCTCAACAAACAATAGAAAAACTTTTACCGCTGGAACCAGCAAAAGTGTTGAGCTTCTTGGAGGCGTTGAAGCTAACTGCTGGGGTACTTTAGTGCAGAAGAGGGGAAGTACAATAGTTTTTTTTTTAAGACGTAGTACTATAGTCACCCTCAAATAATAAAAATAAAAATAAAATGAAAAGGGACCACAAAACTTTGCTAATAATAGAGTAAAAACAAGTAGTTTTTTAATATTACTGAATTGAATTGAGAGTTTACCCGATAATTTGAAAGAAACAAAAAACTGAGGAAAATCTATCTGATTTGTGGTTATAAGTATAATCACTTATAAGTGATCAATAAATATAAGTTATAAACTATAAATTATGTATGCCAGTTGACTCAACAAGGAAATAGTAATTATTTTGGTTTTTTTATAAGCAAAATAAAATCAATAAGAAAAATTCTATTAGCTACCTTTTTTTAATCCTTGCTGCAGAAAACTTAGTTCTGTTGATGCTCTTTTCGTTAATTTCTCTTCATCATACATATCATAGATCCAAGACGGCCAAGCAGTTAAATTAGCTTCTCTTTTACGGCACCTAATGAAATAAAATTACTTTTTTACTCCAAGGGAAAATCAATAACTCCAAAATTTCAACTTCAGGTGAGAGATGAATTATAAAATATTGTTCAGAAAAAAATTATAAAATTTTTAAAAAAATTATAAAAATTGTACTATAGACTATTATTGTGCCCTTAGGAGAATAAATAAATATTTAACGTTTTCACAAAACTTAAACGAAAACGATAAATTTATGGTATACCAATTACGCTTTGAGCGTAAACTATAAACTTGCAAGAAATTAAAAGACTTTTGGGGAATTCTAACTAATCAAAAAGAAATGCCCATCCTAAGATTAATAATGGGCATGCCATGGGAAATATGGTACACAAATTCATCAGTGTACTCTGAAGTTAACTTACCAAAAAGACTCTTCAATATAGTAAAATTAAACCATCAACATTCAGCGATACAGATAGTTGAACTTACAATTCATGCCATAGAATAGTTGACTCAACACATAACTTCACTTCAAAACATTGTGACGTTTAAGTTACATATTCTGATCTACATTTGCCCAAAAATTTGAACACTAAAATTTTAAAAAAAAATGTTTACACCTTAAAGAATTAAAATATCATCACCAACTAATTTTCACAATAGACCTAATAATCTGAAACTTTCAAGACATGTGTATTTTACCAAAAAAGTATTCCAATATACTTTTACAAAACAAAGTATAATGAAAATACTTTTTCCATAAAAGTATATTGGAAAAGTATTCCAATATACTTATACATTTACAGAACGAAGTAAATGATAGGCCATCTATAAGTAATTTAATATATATTACTTCAAAGAGGAATAGATGTTCCAGAAAAGAGAAAAAAAAACTGAACTCTTGTAACTGTGATTCTTGGAAAAAACATAAATTTTCAAAGCTAATGGATAATTCTGTGATTTAGTAAATCATTCTTGATTTAATGTTATTCATGTTTCGGGATACTTGTTAGTTAAAATGAATAACTGGGAGTAATCATCATGCAAAAGTAATTAAATAATAAATATACCAATCTCTTCTAGATCGACGAAACCTAGCGAGTGCTTGGTGTTCTTTGAGAGGATTACCCAGAACGATTTCCGGAAGAATTTCAACATATCCCATCAAATAACTAGAAATGAAATTACAATTAGATAGTTGTCAAAATACTGCAAGAATCAAGAATCGATCGATAATAAAAATAGCACACCCTGCATCAACTGCTTTTTTCTTAAGTAGTTTGAACCTCTGTCTAGCCTTTGCTTTCACGTTCACTATATCAGAGTTGTCTGAAAATTCATATATTTCAGCTGTTGTTCCATATGAAACTCCTGAATGTATTCCTTGGTGGTAGCTAAAATAAACAACTATTAAAAATATAAAATCATTTTTTTACAGCCCTTACAGAAAAACTATAAACCTGTAAAAAAAAGAACACTTTTTCTTGTTCATAAGTATGAAAAAGAAATATATACTTTTTTTGAGTGGTACACCCAAAATCATTGGTTTAACAAGGTGTTAATAAAACTCTCGGAAATACGAATTTAGAAGCTAAGACATTGCCCTCCAACCCTCTCTCTTTCGCACTTTAACTGGAGATACTGTTTTGCTGATGATTTTATTTTGAAGAATATATAAGTGAAACACACAAAATATACGGGCCCGATACTGCTCTTTACCATACAACACCTAGTTTAAGCTGTAATTTAATGCTACACTATACAGGTCAGACTGTTCGTTTGTTCCACGTAAATGAAATGCAATTTTTTTTTTATATAAAAGTCATTTTATGGCGGAATTTATCAAATCAGCATGAAGGATGAACAAACTAACAAATATATGTATAACTACAAACCGGAAAGGCAAAACGTTTTTAATATTTCGTCTCTTTTATTTTATAAGCCTGTATTTGCTTATTCCGTGCTAGTTGGTGATGACCCTACATTATTGTATCATGCTTACACTAATATGCTCAGTTGGTGTATAGTCAGCTTACAGGCCACTTCTTCTGATGATAGTGTAAAAACATACATAACGGTATGTCAGTTCTACGTATTCTTTCCTGTAATTTAACTTGCTGTCAAATGTCAGAGTGTTGTTATGTTGAAAGCTAATTTTATTAAAGCGCAGCAATAACTACCTAAACACTCACCATATTAACAATATAATTACAGAAGTGCTTAGGTGATGGAAGAAGAGCTAGCATGAATGTATAATATCTAATGGAGACTATTTTAAACAGAATAACATTAACAACTACTTTATTTTGTTTATTTTTTAGTACATGAAAAACAGTTTTTAAACTGTAAAGAATAAAATACATATTATTTTTTGAACACACCTCGTAAGATTACAAAATTCAATATTATTACTCTAATTCATTAATATGGATTTAAAAAAGTAAATACATGAACTAATCTTTCATATTAAAAAGAAAAAAAAAGATTAAATTTTGAAAACTTCGTTGTGTCGAAACTCACAAAGCTATGTGAATTTTTTTACTGTACTCTACTGGTGCATTTATAGAAAACACAGATAAATGACTCTGCTATTTAGAGAAATAGATTCAAAGACATTAAATGATTAAAACTTTCTGAACTTTATATTGTTATTAATATGATGAACTGAGAATAACTAATTGGGAAAAAAATTAATGTAAATTAAATAAATTAAATGTAAAAAAATTATATGTTTTACATTAATGATAAGTCCACTTGAAGTCTCTTCATTAGTAAAACAAGTTCTGTATCTATTTTGTGCTTCTGTTTCGAATTGCTTTACAGCATGGTGAACAGACATTTTTATGGCTGCTTAGAACAGTTCAACAATAGTTTAACATGAATGACTGGCGAGTAACGACCTAGTTAGCCAATTGTGTCAATTCGCTCCCTTGAAAACCGCATT
The DNA here is from genome assembly GCA_026182355.1 of Hermatobates lingyangjiaoensis. Classification (NCBI taxonomy): domain Eukaryota; kingdom Metazoa; phylum Arthropoda; class Insecta; order Hemiptera; family Hermatobatidae; genus Hermatobates; species Hermatobates lingyangjiaoensis. The sequence continues at coordinate 796,901 of JAPFBL010001930.1, read as the reverse complement.
GAGGTTATTATTGGTAAAGTCCCACATGTTACAGTTGGTCATAGATATATCAAAAACAGTTGAAACAAGACTTCAAAACAGTTCATAATGTTGTTCGTAACAAGCTGAAGAACAGTAAAAAGTGGAAGATGTTAATATTACAGCACAAATAAATAAGAGTCAAAGTTTGTACAGACTTTGTACGGAAACTGATCAAACTTGGTTTTACCGTTTCGAATCTGAGTCCAAAATACAAAGCATGGAATGGAAGGACACTACTTCAACTGTCTGAAAATAATTTATAAAACGTAATCATCAACTGGAAAAGTCATATAGATTAAACAACTTTTGAGATTTTCAATGTATTGTCTTCCATGGTTCTTTGGAATATCAAAGTACAATAAACAGGGCCTACTACTCTTATATATTGATGAAAGAAGTAAAGTCAACAACAGGAGAAAAACGTTGCGGATTCCAAAGAAAATGCATGATGTTGCTACAAATAATACTCAGTGTCTTGCCTCCTTAATCTACAAACCATTGACAAATTGTGTTAGGAAATCCTATACCACTCTCCTTCAGATTTTATTTCTTCTTTCCATTCAAGGAGGTATTACGAAGAAAAAAGGTCAGCAAAAACAAGAAGTTGTCAGAAAGTGGCTTAATAAAAGAAAAGGACTTCTTTGCATCAAGTATAAAAAACTAGTTCATGGTTAGGATGTGTCATGGAAACTCTAGTTATAAGTGGACTATATATGACACTTTAGTAATTTTCGAAAACTTTCTAAAATTATTCTATGTGTACATAAATATCAAATATTCCTCTGCAAGAAATTCAAAGAAAAGTTAATGACTTCTATTTAAAGGCATTAGGAAGATGTTATTTTATTTCCTGTTATATTAAGATGATACACCGAAAACAAGAAAGTTAAAACAGTAATTAAGCCTATCTACTTAGCTCAATCATAATTAGTCATACACTAAAAGTTATAAAATAAGGGACCAAACATTTTTTTTTTGTAACTGCAACTAAATCAAACTCTTATGTTGTATTTTTTAAAAAAAAATATTTACCTTGTAGCTATACATCCAAACGTGTGTTCATTTCTTACACAACTCCTTAACATTTCTTTTCTAGGTCTGTCTTTGACAGTGAGAGGAAATGTTTGACCAGGAATAAGAGTCCCATAGGCACGTGGTAATAGTGGCAGATGTACCCGGTCACTTAAAATCACTCTCCCGCTGATGATTTCCAAATCACTCCCCAAATACTTAAACAGAAACCAAATTTAAAATACAATACAATTCTTTTTATGGGTGATTCTAATAAGGCTGAGATTAATCTAAATTATGGTCATTTAATTCCATTAAACATAATTATGACATAATTACAGCAATTCGATTTAGTAACACTGCTTAACTTGAGAAACACATCATAAAGAATACAAAATAAGTTCCTCAACAACTAATGTAATTAACCCAATACTAATGTAACTTCAAGCACCCTGAGACTACAACCTTTAATATCAAAACAGTTCAAATGTACTATAGCTTATTTTCCCTAGAATAAATACTTAAACTTGACTGCTTAAAATACCAACCTTAGGGCTCACCAATGGTAAAAATATATTCCCAAATACGGCATACTATGGTATATGGGAAAAATAACAGAAAAAATGTTAAAAGTAAGTAACTATTAAAATAATGTAAATTTCCTACAAATTGAAATTTATACTACAATAAATTATTAGTTTCCATTATACAAAAATGTTATAATAAAATGGATGTGATATAACTCCAGCAAGTCTGGACTACCAATCTGGTGACTGATCTCAGCTATTTTCCTGCTAGTAGGTTTCAATGAACAATCATTCTTTGTTTGTTGGACTGAAGTCGAGTTCTTCTTTATTTCTGAGGCTTGTTGTGATTGTTAATTACAACAGTGTTAATTATTAAAGGTGAGATTTTCTGTTCACCTTTCTCTTCACGTCTAGTTCTTCTTCTTCCACCAGTTTCCTCTTTAGATGAAATTTCATTATAAAAATATGTAAGAAATAATTTTAAAAAAGTGGCAAATCTTTTAAAAAAGAGTTTCCTCACTTACTCCCAATTCGTAATTGCTTCGTTGTAGAATTCTACATATGAAATCACTTTTAACTTGTATGTGGACAACGTAAACTGTTTTTCAATAGGAAACGTATATTCACACATGTATTGACTTTTATATGTTATAATACTGTTTGTGTTTGGTGAATTAATGTCTAATTCATTCCCTCTAGTATATAATAAAACTTAAAAAAAGTTCATTGTCACCAAATCAAAACTGTAGCAGTTATAATAATATCGATAATGCTTAAAGTTCACAGGAAAGAAGCACAAGTTGTAGACAATTGTAATTATAATACTAAGAAAGTATTATAGAATAAATGTCCCGTTAGGAAACACCTTTTCAATACCAATCATAACAATTCTTTTCTGCAAAAACAATTTGGAGGAAAGATTAGTAACACAAATAAACTAAATTACATTTCAAAATTCCATACTGAATGTTCCAAGGGTGCATCTTCGTTAAAAGTATCACGCGTTCCTCTAGTATGAATATTAACTTCTGATCTATTTGATGTCATCTGAATATTTCTCACACGTATTTCACCATCATAAGAAGACAATGATGAATCATTGAATCCAAAGAATTCTTCACCATCAGAATCTGAAACAAAAGGTTTATTTCTACTAAAGAACACTTGAATATTCATAAAGTCAGTGATAAACTTAGAATGATCTTTTATGAGTTTTATAAACTTTACAACAAAATAGAGTTCTACTTAAACGTTTATATTACAAAAGAGTTCCCGCAAAATGTAAATACCGATATGTAAAAAATCAACATTTATTAAATAAAGCAACATTTTAAAAACACTTTCATACTAAATTTCGACCAAAAAAAACTTACCTAAATCTGGGTAGCCACTATCTTCCATTTAAAAGTAAATATGACGCCTTGGTAAAAACACAAATCATAATCACATTTTTTTATCATGGTATCATTAATCCTAAAGAGCATAAAGTATTTGCATATCAATGACCACAGCACCGATTCACAATGATCACCTGGTTTAAATAGTGTAAACAGTATGCTGAGGTTCCAGTCGTCAGCAAGATATCCACACGTACCACCCACGTAGCCTCATGAAAAACTGTATTACTTTATTTCCAGAACAATATTTCCGTAGGAAAAGATTGCACAAATTTTGTTTTTAATAAATTATAAAAAAAACAGTCAGTTTTAAGAGAACGAGAATAAAAAATATAATGCGTATATTGTGAAAACTTTTGGAATGTCTGTATTACCCATATTTATAATTGATATTAGTCAGGAAAATTAACTGAATTCGTTTTAAACCTTATACTTAAAAACAGGGTAAAAATTTTATTCAACATTCTTACCATTTAAGCTAGAATAGACATGGTATAACTTAACTTCCTCTTTTGATATTGAAATGTGTAACACGTACATTGATTGTACAATCGTATAAAAAAACGAATCGTTTAGAGAGTTACTACAAAACAGTTCAATAACTGATGGGCTCATCTCATTCACTTTTTTAATACATTTTCAGAAATTTTCTTAGGCACCCTTATGGTTAAAATACCACTCTTCCCTCCCACTCTTCTCAACTCCTCACCAGATGTTTTCTGCATCTAGTGTTCAGTTGGGTTTTTGACTCTGACGAAGACCGCTTGTTACGGTTGAAATATCTTAGTCTTGTTTTCCCATTTCTTATTGTGGTTTGATCATTGTTTAGGTAGAATAGAAAGCTATTTAGTCCTTAATGTAGTATAAAACTGAAAATTTCACCCTCTAAATACATCTGGTATAACCATATGGATGAAACTTTTCAGGATTTGAATATATAAAAGTCATTTTTACGATATGCTATATCGTTTGTGGTACTTAAGGATATAACTATTCAATAAAAATACAGACATGTTAATCGTTTATTTACAAGCAATAAAATAATGAACAATGTTAAAGAAACAATACTTGTTTGTGTGATTGGGAATCTGCCATTCAATTATTCATACTTCAGAATAAATACATATTATACGGAAAATGATTTCATTGTATTAAGAATTCACCTTCTAAAATACATAAAAAAATACACACTTTCATTATTACAGTAATCTCAATTTTCTAAAGGAATCACTATTCTTACTTGGTTTGTATAAATAAAGAATTTCTTTTGAAATTTCTTACTTCATACTAAAACATTTACAACAGGAGGATAACTAATAATAACTAGAAATCTTAAAACAAACTTATTATTAAACATTATGATTTTAATAACAAATTACAATTAAAGTAAAATGAATTTTGAACTTATGTTATTTAGAACCCTATTTAACTCGTATCGACTTCTTCAGGATATTCCTCTGGTCGAAGAGCCACTTTATATTGACATGGTTTGGGCATTGAAAGGAGTAAAGAATTGTCAGCATGTACCTTAGACATGTGCCTAGCAAGCGTCCTTTTCTGATCAAATCCTTTTTTACAAGTTTCACAGTTGAAAGGGTACATTTTCGTATGACTAGTTATGTGTTTTTTTAGATAGCTGCTTTTTATAAAAGCTGCATCACAGTACGGACATTTGTGGGGCATTTCGCCAGTATGAACTCTTCTCATGTGATTCGATCTTTCGGATCTATATCTAAATTTTCTATCGCAAACTCTGCATGGGAAAGGATAAGGGTTTTTATGCCACTGTCTATGTAAATGGAATGTACTGTATAAAACGAATTTCCTTCCACATGTGTCACACACATACCTCTCTTCTTTAGTATGAACCCCTTTATGCTCCTCAAGGATTACACTGGACATAAATCCACGACCACAAAATTCACAAAATAATTTATATTTTCCCGTGTGACTTACGCTATGTACTCTGAGACCACCAGCAGTTTTAAATGTTCTTTTACACACTTCACATTCAAACTTATTCATATCAGTACGTGCGTGGCGATGTTCATGCTGTCTTAATTTCACGGCATCAGAAATATATTTTCCACAAATCCTGCATTGGGAATTACCATGAGCATACAGTTTGTGATTTTCATACTGTACATGACGTGTGAATATTTTGTTACACTCTTTACATTTGTATTCTTTTTTTCCTCTATGCATCATTAGCATATGATTCTTCAATTCAACATTTGAATCCATGGGCATGTTACAAAGGCCACAAGATATTTCTTGAAGCAAATTATGCTCATTTTTCCTGTGATAGTTGGCATGAAGAGAGTCATGACACTGCTTACCACATATATTACAAATGACTGGACCTTCACTCTTTGCATGTACCTTGAAATGTCTATTCAAGACAGATGTAGTTGGAAAAGGCATTTCACAAATATCGCACACAACAGGCTTTTTTGAAACGAAGTGGTATTCCAAATGTTTTTTTACAACTTCCTTATCTTCGTTCGTAAATCCACATTTCATACAATTGTAAGTAGTAGTGTTTTGAGTTTCACTAACGTCAATTTGGGAATCATTGTACTCATTAGTGTCTTTAGCGGCAGTTGTCTCACTACTTCCATTATTATGTTCAGATTCAATATGTTGATGCAAATCGTCTTCAGTCTTAAAAGTTTTTGTACAATGCCCACAAACTAGTTCAACTTTAATTGACGGATCTAAAATTCCTCCAGGCTCCGAATAAAACTGATTAGAAAATTCATATTTTCCATCATATAAAATTTCATTGGCTTCATTAATAGCAAACGAGGTGAAATCTGAGTTTATTACTCCGTCCAAGCAATGGTTCTTTTGTACATGCAACTTATAGTCAGTGTCTGAACAATATTTCTTAGAGGGAACTTTAGTTTCTGTAATGTGACCAATTTCTCTGTTACTGTCAGTACAATTCTCCTCAAGATTGCAGGACTCAATAAGGTAATTATCATTGTTGGTATTTTCTTGAGATTCTGTTACACCAGTCAATTGACCGTCACTAGAACTATTAATAACAATGCAGTCTTGCTCACTGGTTGGTGTTTCCTGAATATTTATTTCATATTTTACTTGCAGCATTTTTACAATTTTCTGCTTCAATTCTGTTAAATTTTCTTCTAGTTTGTCGACTTTGTCAATAAGTTTGATGCAACTATCACATACCTCATCAATCATTGACACTACAACATAGAAATCATCACCAATTAAATTGCTCAATTTATTAGGCAAGGGAATTCCTTGGCATTGAGTTTTTGTTTCTACAATTTTCCGACTATCTTCTTTTAATTCTTGACCGCAAACAAAACACAAAGGTACCATTTTCTTACCTTCACTTACAAAGAGAACCTGATTTTTAGCAGATAACATATTATAATGATAGTCATTTAATCAAATAAAAAAATTAGTTTCATTTTTTGACCTCACAAGGGGACATTAGAAAATTCAATGCATAACACAAGATTCAAACTCTCTAAACAATAAAGGCCATGGAGACTCGCTCGCAGGGTAGGTAACAGGAAACACTATAAACGTTATTACCTGACAGTCAGTGTTTTCAGTAAACAGAAATAGTCTCCATACCTTTAATACACATTTTCCTCATCTTCTTCGATTCAAAATAAACTACTGTGCAACAAAATATTAAATTAAATGTTTTTGGTCCATTTTGTATCCATGTAAATGCCTTATTGGTTAATATGAAAGTCTTACGCATACCCTTCCAAGCGGTTTTGGTTTATGAATGATTGTTTACAAATTTATTTAAGTTATGATATTTGTTAATTTTGATTGGTTCTTACTATACATTGATTCGTTTAAGGAATAGATGTCATTCTTGATTATATAATGCCTGCGGAACATGAATTAAGAACTTTTCAAACATTAGTGTATTATGATAACTAATTAAGTACTTTAGGAGGCTGGATGGACAGGACTTGATTATCATAATGTATTATAAAGTCATGGTCATAAATCCATGTTTATTATATTAAGATTGTGTAGAAATCACCGAAATCTCTTATACAACTGGGGATTTTGGTATTTTTGTTGTATATTGGAAAACTTACTTGATAACAACGTATTATGTTAGATACCACCTTACGTAAGTTGTGACCAATAGAATAGAGAAGTGAATGGTAGGTAGTACGTGTTCCAGGAATTTCCTCTTTTAAATTGACATAATGTGATTTGAAGGACACTTTTGGAAGGTGTTTTCTATCTTCCGTGTTGTTATTTCCGTATGTTTAACATATTTATTTTCACCACTTAACAAAATGGCAGTATTCGTGTATGATAGTGATGTTTTGATAAATTTGGAAAATCTTGACAGTAAAAATGAGTTTGTTCCTAATGTTAATGACTTAACAAATAATTTAAGGATGAGGCCCCTGTCGCTAAATGACTTCAATGCAGGTAATAAATTGTTGCATACGTATTGAAGAATGTATATTAAGCTTAATAACTATTGAGTTTGATTGCTAAGTATAACAATTGGGCTGCTGCTTTGGCAGTCAACATTTTTAGTGAATTCTGTTTAAACTATTTTTATGTATTATTTTACTAGTAGGTAAATTGAATATTACTTTAATACTATCATTTTTTATGCTTATGGTGTAAAATTAATTTTATGAATTATCTCAATACTTGTGAGACATTTTTGAATTATGTAATATATATCTTTGTTGAAGTATTGTTCATAACAGTCAGTGTTAGATGTTTATTAACATTATAACGGTTTTTGTTTAAAACGCCTGCACTTATTAGCTTCGCCTTGTGAAGTGAATGTGTGGCTCGTTTATTTTTTAGCAACAATTCAGTTTGGCCAAGCCATATTATCAGAATCATAATAATGGAATCATAAATTTTGCATAATTATTGGAGTTGGGATCTTTATCATACCAATGATACCAATGGAGTACCTGGCATCATACAGGCTCCTACAGAACGTTACGTCTTCTTCGAGGGACGGTGTGGAAAGGGGTTTACTGAAAATTCTAAGGTCATGGACTAGATTCGATTCTGCAATCTTCAGTAATAAGAGTAAGGACGCTTCCTTTTAGACCACATAGGACTCCGAAAATAATAATTAATCACCGGTGAGATATATATATATATATATGTGTGTGTGTGTGTATATATACTGTAAAGCATAGAAAAGGTGGTCCTGCTGGACTTTACGAAACTAAAATACGTAGAACACTGAACAGATCAAAACACTTCTAAGATCGGTATTTATAACATTTCGTCTTCAGAGAAGCAGAAGAGATGTGCTGTTATCAAACTGGGATACTTGGTTTGTTGGAAATTACCGATTTAGTGCTCTTGTTCTATTCTGTGTTTTACGAATTTTAGGTTGTATATATAAATAAAATTGATGATACGGTATATTACGTCTTGAAGAGTTCTATGTTAATAACTTTTTTAAAACGTTTCTACGTCTAAATTTGTTAAAGTTGTAAGCGACAAACTACATAAAAAGTTGATAATAAAATATTCAAATTAAACTATTTTAAAAAGAATGTGGTTAAGAGAAAATCTGAAAACAAAAATTTTGTAATAAATTTCTAAGTATAAAAATAACTTTTATTGACTGCTACATTTTTCTCTGTGACTTTATCTTACCATCGAATTCTTTAAAAACTGTAAAAGTGTAAAATAGTCGTTTGTCATTGATTTACACTTTACCAAACAGTTTTATATTGCCACTTTAAGATCCGACTGTACTTTTATTCCACTGATAAAATTTATAACTGTAAGTTAATAGCTATTCTTAAAAAAAATATTTTCTAAACTCATGCATATAACCGTAACTTAATTGATAATTTTTTACCTCTTATAAGGAATTATATTCGTTTCTATTTCATAGTTTAAAAAAATTCCGATTCATTTTAAATCCAGGTTATATACTCTTCAAAATGTAGAAATGACAAAACAGGTGTACTATGGTTTAAACAAAATACTCTTTAGAATTAATTATTTGTTTACTCCTTTGAGGCAGAGATAATTAGATAAATGAAGTCCTATGAATCTCACATTGAATTTTATTTATTTCAGGATTTCTGTCATTATTGGAACAGTTAACTCATGTTGGAGAAATTTCCCAGGATCGGTTTGATGGTAAGTTTAATTGTTTTTATGCTTGTTGTGAAATGTGTTTAATTATTAATATAATAATCCCTGGTTCTACAAGGTTTGCTATTTATTACCTTAGAATATAATTAGTATGCTAGTTATTTTAATTAACTAAATTTTCTTATTGTATAGTTATTCAGTAAATTTAATTTTTTCCATGTATTGAAAATCAATATATGGTAGGTATTGTAATGTGTGACAAGAGTTCAAAAAATCATTATTTAGTTTTTTGTTGATTACATCAAATGTAAAAATAATATGAAAATTTAGAATGAATTAAAGTTAATATAATTAGGATGTAAACTGTAAAATATGTATGTTATGTAATAACACGTAAAGAAATAATAAGTGTAAAAACCAATTCAAAGCTGGAACCACTCACAGAAATTGAAGTTTGGGACAGTTAACATCTCTTTGTCATTTTGGATTCAAAGAAGTTTCTGAATTCGACGTACTTCTACACCGTCTGCAATCGTTTTAGAGTAATTTGGTCAAGTTGGATTATTTAAGGCATAGTGTGTTAAGCATGTTAAGTCAGTAATTTAATTAAACTCATAAATAATGTAAATATCATAGATAGAATCTTTCTTGTTATGATATTAATTACACTTTACGTTTAACTTTTTTTTTTTGTTATAAGTAACTGGTTTTTTTTCTCAGAGAATCTGGCTTTATATCGAGAGAGTCTTTAGGAATTTATTGCAAATAAATATTATTCCTTAATATGTCCACTGTTTATTATACTACGAGTATCATGGGAGTATATGTCAAATATAAGAAAAGGAACCTTCACTCACGTATTTTAGGGCTGCAGAAATTTATAAATCAAACAAAACAAGAAATTATAAAACTATTGATGTTAACTTAACGGAAAATTGATAAATTTTTAGTTTTAAATGTATATGTAATTTTTTTTATGAAATTTTAAATTTTTAGTTCGATTATAAAAATTAATGTTGAAGTAAATATAAGGTACAAGTTTGTTAAGGATGACTGTTATGTGTGAGTAGACACTTTCAAGTGGATGCAGAGTCGACCTGACACCTACTACCCCACGGTTATTGAAGATGACACAGGACGAGTTGTCGCTGCTGCAACGCTTCTCATTGAACAGAAATTCATACACACTTGCGCCAAGGTACGATTATTTTTTTCTCCCTTATCTCATCATATTCTTATCTTTTTTTTCTATTTATGATTACTATTCTTTTCTTTTATTTCTTCTTTTTCTTTTTTAGCGTGGGAGAATTGAAGATGTTGTTGTTGATTCATCATTCAGAGGACGGCGTCTTGGAAAAATGTAAGTTGATGGACCTACTAAGATCAAGTGATTGAGTAGTGATAGTAAGTGAAAGTGATAGTAGTAGTTATCAATCTTTCAATTTTGATAGTGATAATTTTGAAATATTTTCAAAAATATTATTTTGAAATTGAATAATAGGTTAATATTATTCAACTTATCTGTTTTGAACAAAAATTCAACGTTCTGATATTTTTATAACATAAAGTCATAAAAATAGCATAAAAAAATTTTATGCTATTTTTGTTTTATAAATTTCCTGAATATGAGAATTATTTATTTTTAATTAATTAACTCATATTATTTTTTTATTTTCAATTGGTAATTCATTCATAATAACCAAATACTTTATAAGTATTTTTAGCTTTCAAATAAATATAACTCTTATAGCAGTTAGAAATTAATAGTTAACACTTAATAGTTAATAATTAATAGAAATTAATACTTTCTTTTTAAAATTAAATTATTGAAATATTAATCCTTCAAGTATTATGTATACAGTAGTTACACTACTGTTATAGTTGAGGTGCTTTAATAAGATACATAATACTTGAAGGATTAATATTTCAATAATTTAATTTTAAAAAAGAAAGTATTTATTTAAAAACAGAACTAAGTAGAGTACGAAACAATACAATATAACCCCAAATCGACAAGCAAAAAAAATTAAATAACTGTTCCTTCTTTTTACTTTACTATAAGTAACGTATAGATATATTGAAAAAAAAAAATCAATTTCCAGATTTTGACAGATTTACGTATTTTGACGTCCCTAAAGTTCATTTTTGACGTTATTTCAATAATATCTCTCTGAATGTGTGCTTGCACATGTGTGTGTATATGTGTGGTAGGTAGTCGGGTGAGTATCCAAAGGTTTGTGGCACGAACCAGCCAAATCCTTTAATAATCAAATTGTAAAACTCTATAAAAATGAAATTTTGCCTAAAAAGTTTACCTAAAATTGGTATGTTATGAAAAAAATGCAAGAAATACTGATTACTTGAAAAGGCAATATATATCTAGAAACTGAAGATTCAATTTGGAATTATGATAACCTACTGTAGTTGTTGGATTTGTTCACATTAAATTTCTCTATTGGAATGGAGTTGAATGAAATTTTATTTTTTTAATTTAGTTTCATAAAAGAAACTTACATATATTTTGTTGAGTTAATATGATTTATAAGAATAATAAATTTTTTAAAAATGTAAAAAGCAGTAGATAGTCTGACAGAAACCTAAGTGTCTGACTCTAGTATAGGTATTTTTTTCTTGTTACAATCCGAAATAATCTTTTAGTGAACACTCCCGATAGTAAGACTCAAAGCTTGTTTACCATAAGCCCTTTACCAATGATGTTTATAAGCCAACAGTTTAGCCACAAATAACAGTTGTTTAAAATCTTTAGCTGTCATTGAAACCTTTTCCTCTTCTCTGTATATAATAATGCCCTAAATATGCATATCAGATTGCAAAGGTATCAAAACTGTATCTTTTTTTTTTTTTTTTTTTTTTTTTTTAGTTTAAAAGAGACAAAGATAAAATTTTTGAACAAAAGTGCCTGTCTAGATTTTTAACTCTTACTACATTAGATGAAAGCAGCTTTCTCCTAAATCTAAATCTAATCATTGCATCTAACTACTAAAACGACATTGTAACATCATCGGTTCATGTCAGCATCGGGAACCTTACATTTTTTCTTCTTCTATTATATTTTTAGGAAGTTTATGCTGTTTTTGTTTTATAACTTTCTTGAATATGAGTATTATTTATTTTTAATTAATTAACTCCATTATTTTTTTTTTATTTTCAACTGGTAACTCATTCGTAAATATTTGATTATATTTTTTTTCCCCCGGGCAACTCTGGGTACAGGAGCTAGTTAATAAATAATAAAAACCAGTAAAAGTGGGTCGAAGCTCATGTTGGTAACTGAACTCAAGGGAATGAGGCAGTGGATTAGTTGGAAAATGTTGGAGCCAAACAAACCTACGGCCTAGAACGTTTTACACAAAACATACGAGCTTTCTCAAAGATGAAATTGATGAATTAATGAAGAAGGAAGAAAATAAAAGGTAACTGGAGGAACCGGTTCTCATCTAAAACCCTCATTCAGTTGACCTTAATTTATAAAGAAAATAATAAATCTTAAAAGGAAGAATTTGAAAATATATATAGAATATTTAAGCCAACATTGTCATTTTAATGGCCATATGTGCAAGCTGCACTTAACATACGAAGAATGCAGACTGTCTGGATGAGGTGGAAACTCATATAATCAACACGTCGTATGTGAATGGGAGGGGGAATAACTTGTAAAAGGTTAATGATTTTTGGCAATCATATAGAAAACCAATTCAAGTGAGCGATACTTGCAAAAGTACAATTATGAAGTTCATTAACATACTTGAAATCTAAAGTTGATTTTAGAACCGACTGTAAGAAGCACAACAGGTCAGATATAGCCGGGAGTGAATTCGAGTCCAATGAAACTCAGGTCCTCAGTTGAATAATAATTATTATTTTAAATTGTTCTAGATCAGTGTTTCCCAAACTTTTTCGAGTGACTGCCCCCTTGGGTTCATAAACCGATAACTCAACACCCTTGAATAATAATCAGATTCCTAGACTAAATAACCAAATGAGTAACATTTTAATAATTAAATTAAAATAATTACTAATCGAATAATTATGTAGAATCTAATAGCTGTGTTGTTTCATAGCATATTTATGCAAAAGAATTAATACACAATGAAAGAAACTTAGGTGAGAATATACTTTTAATATAAAAATGAATTATCAAAACAAATAATTTTAATAAACCGTCCCCTACAAGTTTACATGTCGTGTTTTCACATAAATTTAGAAATTATATTACATGAACATTTTCAATTTATGGAAATGGAATCCCCGCTCCTTTTTGCATTACCGCCCCCGATATCAAAGCACCGCCCCAAGGGGGCGGTACCGCCCACTTTGGGAAACACTGTTCTAGATCAACCGATGAGATCTAGATATTATTATTAGATCTACATATTATTAAAATATGTTGTAGCTGATATAATGGATATAGCTATAATAAAGTAAAAGAAATCATAGAATTGATAAAGTATGAGTTTCATATTACGTCTACTCAATAACCACATTTAGATAAAACAAAAACTCATTTGCTTGTCAATGAGTTTCATTTTATGTTTACATATAGTCAAGTTGAGAGAAGTAGTGCTCAAATTTATTGTTTATTTACTAAATTAGAGCACAGACGTCACACATTTGATTCACAGTATAAATCAAACAAACAAAATAAATCCTGGTAGAGTTTATGCTTGCCTCCTTTCATTCAAATTATGAAAATGTGGCCCAATTGTCAAGAAGCTGTCAATAATAAACCTTTTTAGAAAACTAAACCGTTTTATTATCAAAATAAGTTTTGATATCTTTTATGAATTAGTTGTTATGAAAGGTAGTTAGTTAATACTTAATAACAGTAATTATTATGAAAGCACTAATTAACAAAATATTTGGATGAACACAATTAAAGGCTGTTTTTTTTTACAGATTAATCAATACCCTTATTTGCATGGCTCAGAGTCTGAAGTGTTACAAGGTCACATTAGACTGCCGAGATGAAATGAAACCATACTACCAGTCTTTTGGCTTTAAGAAGGAGGAAGGAAATTCGAATTTTATGCAGATGAGATTTTAAAGCACAGTATTAATAATGGACTCGTCCAATATATTATTTTTGTACTTAGTTTTTTTTTCCTAATGCATGATTGTCCAAAGAAATACCTTTATAAATCAGTCTATATAATTAGCAGAGTTTCATAATTGAGTATAATCATAAAATCATACGAGTATAATCGATAGTTTAAGATAACAATGTTTAAGAACATTGTGTCCAGTTTGGATCGTCTATCCGTTTATGAAGTTTATATATATAAATATATATATATATATAAACTAGAATTTAAAAAAGAACACATAGAAAGGAAACCACTGAACTCACTACTATATTTCGATGTCCTCGTCTTCAGGAAAAGAAGTGAATCGCTCCAAAGGCTGATAACGACTGACTTGGCGTTCGAACTGAAGCACTCAAACAGTGTAGCCAACTTTCGGAGGAAAGGTAGACAGGGAAGATAAAGAGATAAAAGCCAAATAAAAATTAAAAAATGAAAACATTTAACTAAAATAAAATTAAAAGCTGAAACAACTTAAAAAAAATAAATAAAAAAAAATCAATGATTGAGGTTAAGCCCAGGAGCCGACCTACCGCCCAGAAGACTAATAAGTGAATATATGATATGATATATATATGATATGATATATATATCTCATATATATATGATATGATATATATATATATATATGATATATGAAAATATATATATATATGATATATGAATATATATATATGATATATGCAGAACAATCACAGTAAACAAACACGTGAAGAATTAATGAAATTAAACAACAAGGAAAAAAGAATGCAATAGAAAAAATGCTCTGAGATGTCATCAGAGAGCAAACAAAGTAAGAACTAAGAAGATAACATAAAAGATATGTACAAGGAAGGTAACAAAACAGCTGGGAAAACAAATGTCAAAAAAAAACATAATATAAAAACAAAAAACATCCCAATAAAATTAAACAAAGCAAAGTGAACAAAAAATTAATTAAAATAAAATATAAATAAAATAAAAACAAGTGTTATATATAATTCCTAAATATAAACGAATTGATACAAATTAAATTAATGCAATGAATAACGAAACAAGAATACAATGAGAACGTAAATAAATTAAATAAAAATTATGCTACATTATTAGAATCCACAATCTGGTCAGAGTTTATGTTCAAAGTAACAAGTACATTTCGAATTTTTTTCTTTTTTTATTTATATTTTATTTTAATTAATTTTTTGTTCACTTTGCATTGTTTAATTTCTTTGGGAATTTTTTTGTTTTTATCTTATGCTTTTTTGATATTTGTTTACCCAGCTGTTTTGTTATCTTCCTTGTACATACCTTTCATGTTATCTTCTTAGTTCTTACTTTGTTTGTTCTCTGATGACATTACAGAGCACTTTTTCTATTGTATTCTTTTTTTCCTTGTGGTTTAATTTCATATATAATATAATATATATATATATATATATATATATATATATATATATATATATCAATGATCAAACCACAATAAGTATGGTGGAATGGGATTTCCGAGATTGAACTCCGAAGGTTGCCTAGTCCCATTCCAAATTATTTGTGGAGAAGTGGATACAAAATGCATAAATATTGTGAAATTAAAGCAATATTAATAATTATCCACTACTTTCGGGTGATTTTATTTTATTATGACCAATTTTAACGTATATATGCCTACTTTTTGTTTTAAACTTTTTTTATGGAATGACTCACTGTTGTATCGGGTTTAAGTCGGTAGAATGACTACCTTTGTAACTTGCATTTGAAAATCAATCACACATTTTACACTGAGCGTTTTGGTAATTCGCAGGTATACACACAGGTTTTGAGGTCATCTACATACAGTTTCATGTCTTGTCTGGTTGTGACTGGTTAAATAGTCATGCAGATATTTTAAGCTCTCCTGAAGTCAAACAATGTGACAAAACGTAATGACATTTGACATTATAAAGTTCTTTCTGTCATAAGAAAACTTTTTGTAAAAAGAAATATAATTTGTTTTTATTTATAATAATACAAACTAAGGATAACGAGGTACAAAGTTATCCTTATTTTATTTTTTTATAAGTACATATTACTTAATTTTTCTCCTCCGATTGTATCAAAAACATAAATACTTAGAATTCAATGATTGATATTTTATTATGTACTCTGTTTTTTTTATTTATTTCTGTTAATTAAAGGGAATATGAAAAAGGCAAATTAACATTGATGTAATCATCTTTTTATTCTTTCAACATTTAAGTAAATATCTTTAAATATAATTGAGATCAATGAGTTCAGAATTCAATTTCAACAATTCAAGGGTTCCAAGCAATGAGATATCCAACTGGAGGTAAATATTCTCTATTCTTCAAAGATTTTTTCAAATTTCTTAAAAATTGTGAGATGAGTAGGTCTTAGCGATTTTTTTTATTGTTAAATAATATTATTTCTTTGCAAGCCAAAAATAAAAAAAGTGTAGTAAAACATTGATGATATCTTCTTTAACAATGGACTAGCAGTAAATAACAACTAAACATGTAAGATTTGAAGAGTCATTCGATCACTATTGACATGGTTGCTTTTAGCCTATAAGCTGCGTTTTTAAATATTTTTTATGTGGTTTATTTGTATCTACTGAGGCCAAATGTAATTTCTTTTTAGAAGCCATCATGAAAATCATTGAATTTATAAAGAATAATATTATTCTTATTACTCTTCATAATTTTTCAGATCGATTTGTTATATAGCAACAAATATAATTTTTGGCAGGGAAATAAAAATCTAGAAAGACGTTTAGTGCTGAAAATGCTTGCTAACTTCTAAGGAGCAGAGTCTTGACTGCGTCCTTAAGTTCAACTGATTCCTCTCTAATGGGTGGGGGCTTCCGCCTCTACTTGTCCTATTCGATCTTTCACAGTCATCGACTCATTCTTAATCAGCTCATTCAGTAATTAATGAAGACAAGTTATGTGGCGTTATTCCAGGACTGGATCTCCCCTGAACCCCAAATCATGAACGGAATGTTTGTTGCGACCAGAACTCCAAACATTACCCAAAATACTCTTCTCCACTCGTTCAAAGATCTCTGAAAAAAAAAATCAGTTTTTAAGTATTATATTTATGTTTTATTAGCAAATTAAAACATTTTTATGTATTCTTACCCCCTGAGGAAAAATATCATACTGATTAAAAGGAGAACCAATTTCATATTTTTTTAACCCTTAAAGTATCAGAATAAAAATTTACTTGTTTTACTCTACAGTGTTAAAACTGTCATACAATAACTGATTTTTTAAATAAAATATAAGCATAAATAATGTATTAATCATATATGACATACGGTCATAACACCTAAAGAAAATAGAACACAATGGCATAACCCATCACGTGCAATTTCACATGTTATTGCAATAATATTAAACTATGGTTTCTTTGAATCAATAATATGGGAATATTCAAATAAAACATAGGTTAACTTAATTGATGTAAGAAAAGAGAAGAGCAAGCGAGAACAAGAATAAATGCTTGCTCAGCTTCATAAACGCGACCTATGCTCCATATATAATAGCATAGTTTATTTTCACCCACCGTCCTTCGACGTGGAGAGATCTCTCTCACTTCGTCCTCTCTTCTAGTCTACTCCTGATATCGAACAATAGTTCGAAATATTGAGAATCCTGTAAGTGCGCTTTTTATTCCTTTTTCTGTGTCGTGCTTTATGTAATTTAAAGCCATATAATAGCATTTATATTGAATATTTTTGTGCACATACCAGGAATACATTATTTAGTCTATGGAAAATGAGGACATATAATAAAACAATGACAATTTAAAAATATAAAAATGTAAAAATTGATGGCATACAGCCGAACAGCAAATACCATCTCATCCACAAAGTTGTAAGTCACTCATCACCACTGCCTCCTATGTCATTGAATAGAAAAGTAAACAGTGAGCAATATTGATTTTAAAAGTATCTCCATATTAAAAAGTAATATAGCTTTAATTAGTAAATCAAAGAGACTGTAAGTGTGTGCTTTTGATGTCTCCATGTTTCTTTTTCTACATTGAACTATACTCGTATTTGTCCGTTTCGGATCGTATTTCCAACGAAAAAATGTATATATATGCATAACAAGATTTCACGATAACAATATTTCTTTTTTCCCTTTTCGTATTGTGGTTTGATCATATATATATATATATATATATATATATATATATATATATATATATATATATATATATAATATCAAAATCAAACACAATAAGTAATGGGAAAACAAGACTAAGATCTTTCAACCGTAACAAGCGGTCTTCGTCAGAGTCAAAAACCCAACCAAGTTGGGTTTTTGACTCTGACGAAGACCGCTTGTTACGGTTGAAATATCTTAGTCTTGTTTTCCCATTTCTTATTGTGGTTTGATCATTGATTGTTGTTTCACGTGTTTATGTGAAATCTTTATATATATATAAAATAAAATCAAAACGAAGGAAACACGCAGAAAGACACAGACATAACTCACATCGATATTTCGACCATCGTCGTCATCAGGAGGTGCGAAGAGTCCTGCAGGGTGGCGACTCATATATATATATATATATATGATTCGCGCTCCGTTCTTCGACGTGGGGAGATCTCTCTCACTTCGTCCTCTCTTCTAGTCTACTCCTGATGACGAACAACAGTTCGAAGTATTGAATTCTGTAAGTGTTCTTTTTATTCTTTTTTCTGTGTCGTGCTTTGTGTAATTTAAAGTCATATATATATATATAACGGCTGATAAGGCAGTCGTTATCAGCCTTTGGAGCGATTCACATCTTTTCCTGAAGACGAGGACATCGAAATATAGTTGTGAGTTCAGTGATTTCTTTTCTATGTGTTCTTTTAAAAATTCTAGTTTATATATATATACTATTTATATACGTAACAGTTCAGTATGCAATATTAAAAAGAAATTAATTAGGAATATACAACAATATGTTATACTTTCACTTTGACACCTCATGCACTCAAACTGTAAAAAAAATGATATAGCCAAAATCCAGAATGAATGCTCATTTAATGTTCAATGGCAAATGGCTTAAAATTAAATAAGCTTTAATTTTTTTTTCTTTGAAGTGTCGATTAGATAATCACTCAAGTGGTCATTAAACTTTTTAATTAGACTGAGTCCATTAACTGATATGCTATAATTATGGGCTAAACTATTTTAAGAAGTCACATTTTGAACTTTTAAAACCGACATATAGAGAAATAAGTTATTTATTTTGTTGAAGTATAGAAATTTTGTGTTACTATTTTTTTTTTCATTATTCTAAAGCATAGACTGGAATAGAAACTAAAGAAATAATTATATAAAAGGCATACAGATACCGTGTTTAAAGATATAAGTAAATTAAAAGATTTCACATAAACACGTGAAATAACAATCAATGATCAAACCACAATAAGAAATGGGAAAACAAGATTAAGATCTTTCAACCGTAACAAGCGATCGTCGTCAGAGTCAAAAACCCAACTGAAACACTAGATGCAGAAAACATCTGGTGAGGGGTTGAGAAGAGTGGGAGGGAAGAGTGGAAAGGACTAACGTCCAGAAAGGGATGTTTGGGGAAACAAAGAAGCAAGATATATATATTGCAGTTGATATGCTGCACACATATTCTGTTGAAGTGTTCTATGGCTTTGGGACGAAAATGAGGACTTTGATGTTTAATGTTATAAAAAGTATGATTTCTCTGATTACTTAGCCAAAACTAATATTGACTTATCGTTAAACTCTACTGAATTAGCCATAAGTTATCCCATGTTACTCAGGTAACCAGTAAGTTGTGTTAGAAGTGTTATTATTTTTAAATAGGATGAAGAATTATTTACAGAGATAGAAATACTAACGTTTGGTGTCAATACACCGATTATGTATGGCGCGATGACACCAGACAGAGAGCCAGACCCGTTGACAATAGCCATGATAGTGCCAGCATAGTTAGGACTAAGGTCTAAAGCGTTCACCCTGAGGCTGGCGTAGCAGAAGCCCATGAGGCCCATTCCCACGGTGAATAGGGCTACCACTCCATCTGAGTTACAGCCAAGGTAAGAGGCAATCACCACTCCGACTGCTGGCCCAATGGCACCTGCAAGACACCAAATCATCAGGTATGCTTTAATTCATGACATTAAAACATGTAGAATCTAAATAATCTTCAAGGGCAGTAAATCGAATAAAACACCTACTGATCTACTACAGGTTGATAGTTTGAGACTGCTTTTAAGTATTATTTTCTATGACTGCACGCTAAAACCTGCGTGTTTGTAAGTTACCTGCGTAACATTCTTTGCAAAGTAATTGTTTATCTCACAGTATCGCTGAACCTCCTTCTTACGTAAAATTAATTTTGAGTATGATACCACATCTAACATGAAGCTAATATCAATTAACAAAATCACTCAGCAATTCGGAGGGTCATTTCTATCCCCGTAGTACCGATAGTACTGAATGAATATTCCTGCGAGTATAGTGGGCCCTTTGCATTTCAACGGAAGAATAAGGCCCAATTTGTCCAGATTCATGGATGGAGGGGGGCGCAGCACTAGGAACTTGAGTATCAGAGCCTCCTGATCATTTACTCTTCAACAATAAATCAAATAAAACGAAATTTGAAATAGCTATATATGGACTGCCGATATCAGTAGAAGAAGTGATCTACTTAGGAAGCAAAGCTTGTGATTTTTTACCTTATCATTAAAGGTATATCATATTATCCTGTACACCCGTGGTCTGGTATTGAATACACTATTATCTGGTATTCAATATATCTGGTATTCAATACACGGTTTAGTGTATTGAATACACTAGATTTTCAATCTAAATCTAAAAAATGCTCCTGACTAGATAATCACTATCGTATAATATATCTGATGACTTTGACAATATACATTAATATATTTTTTATATGAAATGTGTAATCATTATACATAAATATGTAAATTTATACATTTTTTGTAGTAAATAAATTAATCATTACAGTTTATTTCCTTGTATAAAGTTTTTTTCCTCTGCCGATAATGTTATCATTAACTCACAGTGAGGTTCAGCGTCGATGTGAAAAAATTATTTGCTGCAGTACAAATAAATACAGCCAGCCAATACATACAAAAAGATACTGTAACATTTGAAAATTAAATAGTATCAGCACAATTGTTTCTTGAATAAGAACCCTTAAGAGTATAACTAAATTTTTTGCTGCGTCAGGACAGATTCTCTACCCGGGATTAATGACTGTAGGCAAAATTTTAGATTAATTTGTGGTATAATTTTAATTCTATTTACAAATATATTTCATTTTAATCTTAGCTCTTAAAAGTACATGTAAATATCACAAAAATGTTTCGTATAAAAAATGTTTGTTACTAAATTCTGTTTTTTTAGGAGTCATTAAAATAATTTATGAGTATTGGAGGGATTGATTGATAAAACTAAATCCTTGTATTTGTAGTGCAATTAAATACAATAAGTCAATTGAAATGAAAATAAATACACTTAAATTTGAAAATACGATAAAACCATCACAATTGTTGATTAGTGGGATACCTATGGTTGCAAGAATCCTTCTTAAGGGTGTAATTCCTAGTAATTTTTTGGACAACATTTTATCCGCTGCCCAGCCTGAAGCGATAGATACTATCCACATGACCAAATAAGGAATGGATGACAGTAATCCGTTCTGAAAATAACGGATTGTTATTTTTATAAGTTCATTACTGGAAAATAGTTGTCATATAGAATAAACTTACTTCACTAATATCTAGGTGTTGTACATCGCTCATGTACTTGGGAAGGTCAGTGACCATTGTGTACAAGCCGTAATCGTGCCCAATTTCTGCTAGCGTTAAAGACCATAACGGTAAGGAGAGGAGCATGGCTTTCCAAGGTGTTCCTTTAAGTGCCTGTAAATAAGTCAATAACGTCAAGTCAGAAACATGCCTTTAATAGTTCTCTCATCAGAGATTATGAATCAACAACAATAAAAACTGTTAATTATACCCAAATAACAGAAATTGTCAATTTAAAAGGAAGGCAGTTTTAATATACACATGTAATTATCAATTCCGTATTTAAAGAAAATTAATTGTTCGATTTTTTTGATTCATGGTTTTGACATAAAAGTTAAA
Source organism: Hermatobates lingyangjiaoensis (assembly GCA_026182355.1). NCBI lineage: Eukaryota > Metazoa > Arthropoda > Insecta > Hemiptera > Hermatobatidae > Hermatobates > Hermatobates lingyangjiaoensis. The sequence goes on along the minus strand of JAPFBL010001930.1, from coordinate 774,610 downwards.
TTTTTTTTAAGAACATATAATTTTTTGTGTTTTAGTTATTGTTATATTTATAGAAGATTGAATTTGGGGAATACGCTTTAATTATAAAATATTAAGTTATTTAATTTATTAAAGATCATTTTAAAATTTAATTAAAAGTACATACAATGTAATCAGGAGACAGAATACATAATACATTTGTTTCAGCCTCTAAAAACAATAAATATTAAGTATCGACGGAAATCACAGAGAAACCCTAATAACTCTTCTTTACTTCGATTCCACAGTCATCAGGAAAAGAAGAGCCAACTCAAAGGAGGTGGATATAAAAAAAAATCCTCAAACTTTAAAGGAAACAGTGGCAAAAATTGAAAATATATTTATTTATTAAAATTTTATGAAAAACTTCATTTTTCCTTATTTCTTTAGAATTTTAAATCAGATTTCATTTAGAATAGAAATAATAATGGTGTAACATTGGATCCTGAAGACTTTTAATTCATGAAATCGGAACCTCAAGGCAAAAGAGGCGGGTTTTAAGACGTACAGCACAATCTTGTTTAAATAGGGACACCAGTAAGATTATTTGTACCTTCAGAGTTTCCAAAACACAGAAATACCGAAATGATTGAACACACAATCATCATGCTATTTAATCTACGTTTTAGAATTATATTTTTTATAACTGTACTGCTGGTTAGGTTAGCATGATACTGATGATATCGATTCCGCAATACTTTAGCATCCTTCTTTATTAGGAAGGTTGTTACAAACAGTGGACATGGTGAGAGAGAATATTGGATTTATATGATGAATATAAGTTATCATAAATAATACCCATTATTTCGTTGTGTTAAATCCGATGATTGGGCATTCATGGTACCGTTATCATTGAAGGTAAAAAGATTTATGGCAATCAACGACCTAAGAGGTTTTTCGTGCAACAGTGTATAGTGAAACCTTGATTTACGAACTTACTGGCATACGAATATTTCGATATACGAAATAAATTTTAAACCAAAATTCATCTTGACATACAAAGATTTCCGCGATGTTACTATGTACGATGAAGCGGAGAATAGTGTCCATAATGAAACGAATGGACTGAAGCAAAACAAAAAAAAACCTAAAGTAAGTGAAAGTGAAGAAGACCAATGTAAAAATTAGAAAGAAAAGTAGAAATAACGTATACAAAAAATAAAAACAATTTTCCTGTACAGACATAGTAAGCTAGGTTTTGTTTTAAGTTAAGTAAAGCATAAAATTAAAACAAGGAAAATAAATAAATAAACTAAAGAATAAATACCCCACCATGCCCCAAAGTAAGACGATGCTTTATGCTTTATTTATAATTTATTTGTTATAAATCTGTCTAATTCAACTGATTTCTGGTAATATGTATGTGTTATTGTTATTTACACCCATATATATGTAGTATTTATTAATGATTCATCTTAATTTTTTTTTAACTATTTCGATAAACAAGGTCCAGGAACGAATTAAATTCGTTTGTCCAGGTATGACTGTACTTTGGTGTCAGGTAGTCCAAGCCTAGTTCAGGTGACTTATCACTCATATAGCATTGTACTTTTGATGACGAAATCCTTGACCACTTGAGGAGTATCCTTTGATTCCAATCAAAGTATTCTGTACTGTTATCTACAAGTATACATCCATTATCTAAAGTATAACTTAAGCAATTTGGAAAATTTATTGAGTCCTTGAAAATCTGTGAAGATTTTAATTTTTAATAACTTTCTGTTCGAATTTAGTAGATAATAAGTACATACCAAATCACTAGAGAAGGATCTGTACCTTATTAAAATCTTGAATGGTGAAAATGCAATATTTTTGTTAGAGCAGGGGTTTTAGAACTTTTTCTCCCAAGTTACATCTTTGATAATAAAAAAATCAGGTGACATACAATATTATAGTAACTGAGATTTCAAATCATAATTAATAAGAATAATAAATGTTATAAATAAAATATAACATTTGATATGAGCATCAAAATGGCAGGGGAATAATAACATAAATAAAATTGAATTTCACGAAAGTATTTTTCTATCTTAAATAAGTGAATATATAAAAATTAGAAACAATAGGACTAAATCTTCAATATAATGCTTAACTAATTCGATAAGTAAGAGAAAATGATTCAAAGACCTTGTCTCGTTTCGTTTCGCCTATGGTGGATCGCAGGTAATTCAGTTCTGCTGTTGATATGAAAGGATGAGATGCAGGGTCGTTGTAGCAAAGAATGCACCAGATGATGAACCAAACAATACCGACTCCTCCAAAGATGTAGAAGACGAGAGACCAGTGACAGTATTCGAGGATCAGCCCGCTTGCAGAGGTTGAGATGACTGTTCCTATTTGCACTCCTGCCATAAACGATTTGTTGAATGACTTCTTAATAAATAAGTAACTAGTGATATTCAAGAACATTCACAACAAAGTGCCTCTATGAGCTTAATCATAATTAGAAGAGGTGGAACAATTAAACGAGTAATATTCTTTAATATTATATTGAATATTAACATTAATTGAATTGAACATTATATTAATATTATATGAATTAATATTGTGTAATGTTGTGTATTACACATGCACTATTGTGCAATTGCATGCTATTTGTGCAATATTAATGTTTAATAATTGTGCATTTTTTTATTATTATTATTTCCTTTTTTATAATTTTTAATTTTATAATTTTATCTATTGTTTTTGCCTTTTCCGTTCTCCGACGTTTAGTGCCTAGCTCCTTTTTTACGTTAGTGCTGCTCTCATCGGTTGACTCTTTACTGCTTCATTCGCGCTCCGTTCTTCGACGTGGGGAGATCTCTCTCACTTCGTCCTCTCTTCTAGTCTACTCCTGATGATGAACAACAGTTCGAAATATTGAATTCTGTAAGTGTTCTTTTTATTCTTTTTTCTGTGTCGTGCTTTGTGTAATTTAAAGTTTTATAGTCCTTGTGAACCGTTTCTTATATTTATTAATATTGTGTGATTCATGCCTTAAAAAAAGTATTTAGTTCACCCAAATCCAGACTTCAGTCACTATGTGGTATTCATTGATAAATAAAGTTTACAAAAACATTTCCCCCAAAAAGTAGTTTTACTATGAAAAGAAAGCGTTTTTCGAATAGTTTTGAAACATTCCCGTTTTTGTCTTCTCATTACGAGCACACAAACCTGAAGAACGTAACTACACATTCCAAATTAGTCTTCTTTTTTATAATAGTAAAGTCAAAATTTAAAAAAAAATATATGTGTATTTCGAAAAATAGAAATGTAATGATGTTATGGATATAGAATATGAAAACTGTTTAGACGGTTTACCTGCAAATACGAGAGATGACAGTTGACTCCTCTCGAGTGGGGGGGCCCACTGAGCCAGTAAGGTACTCAATGCCGGAAAAGTAGTGCCCTGCGCAATAATGCCATTTGTAACATTGTACAGGACAGTGCACTTGAGTTCAAATACTACATTAATGTAACACTAAAAAATCATTAACTACTTAACATTTACCTAATTGTAGAATCTAAAGTTTCCATACACGTCTAACGCTCAATTTCAAATTAAACTGTTCTTTTTTTTGTTTATACACATATACATCATTAAAAAGATTTCACATAAACACGTGAAATGACAATCAATGATCAAACCACAATATGAAAATGAGAAAACAAGACTAAGATCTTTCAACCGTAACAAGCGGTCTTCGTCAGAGTCAAAAACCCAACATTTGACTTTGTTAGTTGGGTTTTTGACTCTGATGAAGACCGCTTGTTACGGTTGAAAGATCTTAGTCTTGTTTTCCCATTTTCTTATTGTGGTTTTGATCATTGATATACATGATTATAAATACATAGAGCAGAGAGATGAAGTAAAATAGATATAGGACTAAGACATTTCAACCAAAAAAACTGGACTTCGTGAGAGTCACACTCGAACTCGTCATAATAAATCAGTAATTACTTCTGACTTCGATATTAAAATTTCCATGGGAAATACAGTTACTTTTATCAATAATTCTTTTGTGCCTAAATTAGATACGTTTCTTTTAATTTCTTTCTCTTGAATTTCCTCTTAATATCTAATATTTTTGATGTGATCCTATGCCAAGCCGAATCAAATTTCTTCATTAAGACTCTCAAATACTTTAATTATCAGGTTATACAAGTACAAGTTTCTCATCACGATATACGTTGCAGTGTTTGATAAATTTATATGAGATTTAACTTTACTATACGTTATATCGAAACTTAATCTATTTTCTAGTCATCTAAGACGATTGACATTTTGTATTTATTTCTGCATACATTTTTCTATGCATCCCTGCATATAATTTTTCCATGACTATGATTTCATAAATTTTTTTTTATCATAAGGAGTATAACCCTAAAAATAACAATGGTAATTCTTTTTTAACAGGTTCGAGACCAAGTGGTCTCAAGTACCAGAGTCATCTTAATTTCAAGATTAGGTAAAAGATCCACAGAACCTGAAAACAACAGGCTCATAATCCTGTCCTCAATGCTTAGTAAATTTCTTGAGAAGTAAAACCCGATAAATGTGGACATTGAAAACAAACATATCTGTGATTTTTATACAAATTGTTTATATTTTTTTTAATAAAAAGAAACTTTTTGCAACGTACGGAAGTTAGAAGGCAGATAAGAAGTCAATATGATGTCAAAAACGTCTACTTTGGCCTCATTAAAACTTCCTATACTGTCGATTTTGATAAAATTTGAAATAATAATTTTTGCTATTCCCACAATTGAGATTTCCAATGTATCAACTATTTTTGAAGATTTAAGATACCACTAAGGAGGAAGAGTGAATTTCAGGTCACACATTCTCGATATTATTTCAATGACCTGCGTTAATTACTAATTAATAAACAGGAATTTATATCTCTTTAGTTGTGCAATCCGTAATTGTGTGGTATTTACTTATTCTGAGGTAAAGTAGTTTTACGAAATCATTTGTATGGAGACTTTTGTAGGACCACTTTACATCAGGAATCATTTATATACTTATATAAATGAATGCATTTCTTTAGGATTTAAATTCTTCCTTACCAGTAATTATTACAAGTTGTTCTACATCAGAGTTAACATATTTAATTAGTGAAAATTTAAAACATATGTCAATATTAATTCCAACTTTAATATAAAATCATACCCTGATTTTTAATACACAAGTATTATTTTTAATGCCCTGATTTCAACATTTTAATAGAATATTGAAATAAGGAAAGAATCCGTGAAGCTAAATGAAATATCTTATACTCGTCTTACTTCTCCAAGCCCCATTAGAATTCTCAACGCAATCATTGCGCCGGAACCTCTGTAGGCCGCCAAGGGGGTGAGTATAGTGAAAATAGCTGTGGAGAGGATGCCCAGGCCAAGAGTGTGCTTGCCGCCGAATCTCTGGGCCAACCACCCGCCAGGCAGGTGAGTGATGATGTAGCCGATGTAGAAGGAAGACAGGATTAGACCTTGAGTGCTTTCGTCCCATTCGAAGTCGCCCTTCTGTAACCATCGGAAGACAAGGTGAGACACAGAAAAGAAACAGGACATTCATCCAACGAAACTAAACTTAGTACAGTGTACTTAATGCACTTAAGAGACTTAATGCTTCTTATCAAGACATTGGATACTGATCTAATTTTAAAAGTAAAAAATATAAATGGAATAAATTAAAAGCACTTATTACAAGCCCAAATTGCATTATAGATTGTATTTAATAAATGCAAAAGAGAAAAATTTATAAACGTGAACAATCTTTGTAGGTGTTTTTTTTATGTGATCCTATGTTAAGCTTCCTTTTTGATACCACACAATGAACATTTTACATTAGTAGTCTTAAATTTTGCCTAATTGAAGAGTATTTGGAGTAGGGATCTTAAACGAATACTGGACATGGTATAGGCTTGGGACCAACAGCTTGCCGGCCTCTCCGAGGGACGACATGATCAGATTTTTTAACCTCTACATAAATTGATACCAGAGTGGGTATTGATCCCTGGATCTGCTGGTCCAGGAGCGAGTACAATGTCACTGGGGTACTCTGTCGCTATATTCCTGTCTTACTTTATAGAATACATAACATTTATTTGTTGGTGACAATGAAAAGAACTTTACAGTTTTATGAATGAAGATGTAATGTCATTTTAACTGTGGGTTAAAGAAAACGGTAGGTAGCTTACAAAATATGTTTTAGCAGCACTGATGATGTCACAAAATTGGGGTTTCTATTAAAAAATTCCAATTTCAGTGAAATTTAAACCACAGTTACTGTTGACAATAGAAGGAAGATTCCCATAATTCAATGACTTCGGAATTTTGAAGATCAATCTAATGCGTAGGGAAGTCTACAGTCATAATTTGCAGATATAATTTCAAGAACCATAGATATCTTTTTCATAATTCATTACATTTGCATTAAGGATAAATAAATTAATTAACCATCAGTTTGATATGTTTACTTACATTAAAGCTTAGTTAAAACTATGGTACAGTATTAAAATATATTCATGGACTAGAACCACATTGCGATTAATTTTAATGTTGCTTGTATGTATGTGTCAGCAACTATTAAGGGTTTTATATTATTAATATGACAAACCGTCATACCTCATAAGATGATCTTGTGGTCGTTGGAGTGCTTTCGGACGTTGTCCATCTTCGATCGCAACTAATCTATAACTAACGCAGGTTAGTTGCAATCGAAGATGGACAACGTCCGAAAGCGCTTCAACGACCCTAAGATCATCTTAAGAGGTATGACGGTTTTCCATATTAATAATATAAATCATACTAACCTCAATGTAGTAATAATATGTATGTATTTAACTATTAAATATAGATATTTAGAAATTGAGCAACCACTGATCATAATAATTATGACTTTATGGAGAGGGAATGTGTAAGATTCACCCAAAACTTCATATTACAGGAGCGCTGTTTATTATCATTACATTTGAGTATTTATGATAATACATTTGATCATATTATCATTTATTATCATATTAAAGATAATAACGCTGTCATTGTTATTGCCTATTTTATCATTATTCTTCATTCATGACAAACAAAGTAATTCTTAAAAATATAGGTTAATATAACTGAATTATGGAAAATAGTAGATATTAAACGTACGTATGAATTGAAGGACTGGACTTGGTTTTTGTTGGGCATGGGGCAGGTGTTGGAGGCGGCGGAGGAGTTCTGCGGGACAGGAGGGGTGACGACCATGCGGGTGATGGCCATGCTGAGGCAAGCACGCATGATGTAGGCACAGGCGACTCCCAGGAAGCCCATGACTGCCAGCACGTAGCGCTGCTGCACCCACCCCGCTCTTCCTGAACCAGTCTTTATTTTAATAAAATAACCTAATGACACCAAGTCACCTATTAAGACTTGAGCACATGAATCACTATCTATAGGAAAATTACTCACCAGCACAACACATTCATATTTACAATCAATCAAATATAATAATTAAATAAATATGTTGATATAGCTTCTCGACCACTGATTTTTCAAGTTCACAGAAAGGGTTCTTGAGGATTTATGGCCATAGTCCTCAAGAACCCTTCTGTGAACTTAAATAAATATGATTGTTTAGAGTTTAGAGGGTATTGTTTAGAGGGTAAAAATCTAATGAAATAGTCTCCACATATAAAAATTTAAACGTATAGACAATCGTCTCGAACAAGTAGGGTTCTTCTTCAGGCATTAACCAAAAAATACAATGTCACCAGAGTGTTATCTATAGTACAAAGTAAATATAGTACAAAATAAAAGTAAAAAACGGAAGAGAGTGCAATATTTTATGTGGAGACTATTTCATTAACTTTTTAGCCTACAATCAGTAAATACCACATAATAACTGACTGGACAACCATAGAAACAAATATGGTTTCCGACAAATCTAAGTTCGTTACTGCTAAAGATGATAAGGCAGAATAATCAAATTTTTAATGTATTAGAATAAAAAAATGTTTCACATTTTTAATCTTACTGTTTCTATAACAAAGCATCACTCCTTTAGTTTAACCGTAAGCACATTTTCCAGAAATAATAAAATTTTTTTATTCAATTTATTCATTACTTTTTGTAAAAATTAATTTATTTTCAAACTCATTTGAGGTTCTGCCATCTTGATCTCTTCCCAAATGCCTCAATAGTTTCAGATCGATTCTAAAACTCTGTGTACTCCAACGTTAAAATGGATTCAATACAAAGATAAATATTTTTAATACCTTTTTAATGAAAACTTAACATACAAATAAATTAAAATAAGAAAGAAAACAAAATAGAACACAGTATAAACATGCAAAACTATATTCTAATAATTTCGATGAAAAAATAGATTATATTCGATGTCACATGGTGGCCGAATATCAAATTTTTTTTATTTCAAAATCCTAAAAATCTGAAGTAGCAAGGAATTATTTTCTAAACGTTCAGATAGTATCCAAATCAATGAGGTCAAAAAAGGCTTAACTATTTGCAAGGATCGTTGACAAATTACTGTCTAGGATAATTTGTTGTCTCGATTACATACGTCTTAAACTGCATGTCCAAAGAGTTCACAAATGAGAACTAAAACCAATATGTTAATAATACATAAGTAAAGAAAGAGGTACGGAATTAAAATCACTTTAAGTGATTCTAATTTACACTTTCTTAAAGTTAAATTAATTTCAAGTATATAAATATTTTGGATTAATAATTACTGATAAATATAACTTAAATAAGCATATCCATTAGTTTTGTAATAAAAGTAGAGAATTATACATAAAACACGGGTAAATAGGAAAAGTTACATAAACTGAAAAAATTGATGGCATTGAGAGAAGTCCCAAAATCACTCTGAGAGCCTCTGAAGAAGCTCTTATTATGGGAGGGCTCTTATTAGGAAGTCTTCAGGGTGTAGATATGCTCCTGGGCTTAACCTTAATCCTTGATTATTCCTTTTATTTATTTTAGTCTCTTAATTTATCTTTTGTTTACTTACTTATTTTTTCTTTACTTGTGCTAATAGTTTTTGTTTTTATTCGTTATAATTTATTTTGCTTTTATTTCTTTATCTATTCTTGCCTCCACTCCCTCCCTAAGTTAGCTACACTGTTTGAGTGTTTCTTCAAGACCACCGGCCAGTCGTGGTCTGTCTGCGGAGTGGCTCGTTTCTACCTTCCTGATGAAGAGGTCATCGAAAATATTAGTGAGTTTCTGTTTCATTTCTGTGTGTCCTTTTTGTCAATGTAGTTTATACACACACACACATATATATATATATATATATATATATATATATATATATATATAAGTTCAAAAAACGAAGAAAAGCAACACACAGAGAAAGAGACACACTTACAAACAAAGGGGATGGTTTCCTGCCATTGTGTTTCCGGCGTGCTTGGTCGCCCATTCTCTTTTCTCCTGAAGACGGATCATCCGAAAATTTGAGTTTGTAAGTGTGTCTCTTTCTCTGTGTGTTGCTTTTCTTCGTTTTTGAACTGATTTACGTCCAGTTTGGATCGTTTTTTCGAAGTTTGAGTGGATATATATATATATATATATATATATATATATATATAACAGGTTTTCACAATAAACACGTAAAACAACAATCAATGTTCAAACCACAATAACAAATGGGAATAAAAGACTAAGATCTTTCAACCGTAACAAGCAGTCTTCAGAGTCAAAACCAAAGTAAAACAGAAGATTCAGAAACATCATGGTAAGGGGTTGAGAGGAGTGGGAGGGAAGAGAGGTATTTTAAAAAATGTAAAGTGTAGGAAAGGACAATAGTCTAGGGAGAGATGTTTGAGTAAACAAAGGAGAATATTGAGAAAAAGAAAAAATCTATCCACAAGCTGTCAAACATCTTAGACGAGGCTATTGCCCTCGTCAAGACGAGTCAAGTTTGGAAAGCCCGTAACTAATGTTTATAATATTTGATCTATAAAATTTAATCTGAGTATAAATAATCTCATTATTTAAACGCAAGAGTAAGGCACTACTTTTTCCTGTCCACTTACGTTGTATTGGTGCTGTTATTAATTTTTGGACGGAATTTTATAACTACCACCGGACTCCAGATCCCTGGGAGAGTTTTTTATTAACATATTGCCTACGATATTACGATTAGAAAAAATTATTTTAAAATCAAGTTTACGCGCAAGCATAGGGAGAGGGTCCAATGAACGGGGCTCTGTTGAAATATTGGAGAATGATACTCGTATTTCAGCACTCTTTAAAGCTAAGTCCATAAATAGGAGGAGTATTTTAATGATAGGGCAATTGACCTAATGTTATTAATCTCATCATTAAGGAATTGATGGAGCATACTCCTAACGCCTCAGAAACATATTTCGAAAAACAGAAAAGAAAAACAGTTTTGGATGGGAAATATAAAAATGGACATATGCAAGTACATTAGTAGGTTTTTTATATACACTAAAACGTAACTCTTTAGGCAACCCATGGATCAGGACATCTAAGAAGGGAAAATTACAACTTACTTCTTCTTACATTGTAAACTGGATTGTCAGCATTAATTAATTTAATTTTATTAAAAAAACATCTTTATTTAGATCACAGCATCAGATTTAGGACACATGCATAATACATCGCCAATATATCTAAACCATTTAACAAGACTGGGCAATACTGAGCTTAAAATTTTGTTTGAAAAAAGTCCATATATAAATTACTCAGTAGGAGCGATAAGCAGTTAACCATTGCAAGACCAAATTTTTGTTTAGAAAGATTATTTTCAAATTGAAAATGACAATCTACTACACATAGCTTAATGCTATGATTAACCCTATTATAGTTAGTGGGTAAGGGAGAGAATAATTGACTAATTCCTCCTTGAGTAGGTCAATTATTTCAAGTTCAATAGATCTGTAACAGGTACATTGTTAAATAGGGAATTAACATCAAAACTAATCAATCTATAATTTTTATTCGTGTTGACATTTTTTAATTTATTAATCAAATCAACATTATTTTTAATATAGCTGCCTGCAATTTTTCCAATTAATGGGATCAAAACACAAACTAAACATTTGGACAAGCCATATGAGGCCGAACCAACCGAACTAATAATTAAACATATTGGGTAATTATTCGTATGCGTCTTGATTAACACGTACTTATATAGTAATGAAGGGTATTTTGATAGAAATTTAGCAATTAGTTCAGGTTTATTTTTTATGATGGTTTTAATATTTGTATTAAAATTACTATTGATCCTCTCCAATTGAATTTAATAGATCAAATATTATAAACATTATTAATGGGCTTTTCAAACTTGACTCGGTCATGACGAGTGTAGTAGCTTCATCTAATAGGGTTGACAGCTAGAGGATAGTTTTTTGCTTTTTCTTACTGTACTCCATTGATACCCAAACATCCCTCTCTAGACTATTAGATGCACTTAACAATCTCTTAAAATACCTCTCTTCCCTCCCACTCCTCTCAACCCCTTACCATGATGTTTCTGCATCTTGTGTTTTACATGGGTTTTTGACTCTCACGAAGACCGCTTGTTACGGTTGAAAGATCTTAGTCTTTTTTCCAATTTCTTATTGTGGTTTGAACATTGATATACATACCCGTCATATATACACATATATGAAATAAACACCACAATAAACAAATATATATTAATTAATATGCTCTAAGGCCTTTCGTTACATCATCAGAGAGCTAAATAAACAAACAAAAAATATAATAACAAGTTAACCTGGTTGATTGAAGTCTTCAGGATTGCTGGCATCCCTGTCTGAATTTAATGTTCCTAAAATTGAAGGAGTCTTGATCTGCTTGCTTATTTCTTTTATTAATATTTCATCTAGTCTGTAAAGTCCCGGACTATTGTTCATTAAATTTCCCGGACTATTGTTTATTAAATTATAAAGAACTTCTATGGAAATTTAATGAACAATAGTCAGGGACTTTACAAACTAGATGAAATATTAATAAAAGAAATAAGCAAGCAGATCAAGACTCCTTCAATTTTAGGAACATTAAATTCAGACAGGGATGCAAGAAATCCTGAAGACTTCAATCAACCAGGTTAACTTGTTAATATATATTTAACTGTTATTATATTTTTTGTTTCTTTCATTTAGCTCTCTGATGATGTTGTAACGAAAGGCCTTAGAGCATATTAATTAATATATATTTGTTTATTGTGGTGTTTAATTTATATATTATATCAAGAGTTATTGTTGATTATTAATATTTATATACATATATATAGAACCAATTAGATAAAACGATTCTTCGAACTGAATAAATTAGAATTTTCAAAAGAACACACAGAAAAGAAATGACTGAACTCACTACTATATTTCGATGTCCCCGTCGTCAGGAAAGATGTGAATCGCTCCAAAGGCTGATAACGATTGGTTTGGCGTTCAAACAGAAGCACTCAAACAGTGTAGCCAACATTCGAAGGAAGGAGAGACAAGGAAGACAAAGAAATAAACTTCATCGAGTTCAAAGTCGATGAAGAGTAATACACATAGAAAGGAAATACACTTATAAACTCGAATTTTTGGGCTATCCCTCTCTCTTTTCTACTGAAGACGGATTGCCTGAAAATTTGAGTTTGTAAGTGTTAATCTTCTTCGATTTTGAATTCATATTGTATCTAGTTTTGATCATCTTCCGACTTTATAGTGAATAAATATAAATATACATTGACACTCAGTCACACACACACACACACACACACACATAGAGAGAGAGAGAGAGAGACCAATGTGCCAAAGCTACTTTATTGGACCCATGTGACCTCAACACGTGTCTCTGACACACATGTTTCTGCACAGTCTCTAATCACTCCTTGAGCTTCGATCTTCTTTTCCTGATATTAAATTATAGAAATGAGTTCGTTAGGGTTTCTTGGAGTTTTTCTTGGACACTTATTGAATAGATATAGAACCAAGACGAAAGGAATAATGAAGTTCCGTTTATACAATAAAAGTTGTATACAATAAAAGGCATGAAATTACCAGTTTGAACATTTTTCTTCTGTTGAAGAAGCCAGGTAGTTTCTTTCATCTTCATACGTCCTTGAGGTACAAAAAAAAAATGAACTAAAGTGAGATGGTCAGTTTTGTTTGGACTCTTCTTTAAACATCATGGCTCAAAAGTCTTATCAGTTTTATGAGACAACTACTTTATCAGCAATGCCACCTTATCAAAGGCGATTCCATTTTATTATTACCCACCATATATACACAAATTCTCAAGGATATAAACAACTCTCGGTCTAATAGAAACGCTCTGAACAGATTGTTTACCAAACAAAACCATTTATAATGCTTAAATCATTTACAGAATTCTAGGAATAAATAAAAAAAACCTTTTAGATTTCATGTGAATACAATACTTTGTACTGTATTAACAAAACTGGTTGGCACAATATTGATGACCTGGTATTCCTAGAAGATGATACCCACTCTAGTTACGACGCTGGATTGAGACCAACAGTTTCTAGTCTTTGGAGAGGACGAATTTTTACTCTATTATTTACTCTATTATATTACTGTTTAAGTCTTAGAATTAACTGTCTTAACAAAATCAGGAAGTTTTTAAACTGTCCACTTCACTTATATATTTTCCATTTTTTCTAAAGACAGAATTAAATGTGGATGACTTTATTAAGAAAAATTGTTAAGTAATTTCGTAAATTATTAAGAATTATACATATAGGTAATTTGTTTAATTAGATCTTAATTGCCATTAAAAAACAAACCAGGAATACCAAACTTCAATTGTTCTGATTATTCTTAATTTAGGAACTAGTCATACATTACTATTTAAATCATTAGTTGTGTGGTATCCGTAATTTAAATTTAAATCCGTAATTGTGTGGTATTTACTCATTCTGAGGTAAAATGGATAAACAAACAAAAGTCTTCACACAAATGAAGTTTTATTCAACGCGTTTCGAACACTTTGTGTTCATCATCAGGAAGACACTATAATACAAATTATATCTAATGAGTTACAAAATTAGAGTGAAATAATAATTTCTGTAACTCTAATTTTGTAACTAATTAGATATAATTTGTATTATAGTGTCTTCCTGATGATGAACACAAAGTTTCAAAACGTGTTCGAAACGCGTTGAATGAAACTTCATTTGTGTGGAGACTTTTGTTTGTTTATCCATTTTACCTCAGAATTACTATTTAGGAGCAATAAAATGATTTAAATAAGCTCTTCTTTTATTAAGGGTTTTCATTTATAAGAATAGAAAATTAGTAGGTTAGGTTGCAGTGGCAGTTCCACAAGGGAACACACGTAGGCAGCATTGGCCCTTTGTGATACCACACAATGAAGATTGATTCTACAGTGGGAGTCCTAAATTTTGCCTAACTCAAATATATTTAGAGTAGGGCTCTTTAACGAGTACCTGGCATCGTACAGGCTCGGGACTGACGGTTTAACGTCCTTCTCCGAGGGACGGCGTGCTCAGATTTATTCACCTCCCGCGTGAATAAATCGAGGGCCAGGTGAGGATCGAACCCCGGTCCTATCAGTTCAGAGGCGAGCACGTAACCACTGAGCTAGCCTGGCCCCTCTAGAAAGTTAGTAATTCATTTTTAGATTGTTACTTAAAAATTATCATTAGCTAATTTATATTTGTTTTTATAATATAACTAGAACTGAGGAATAGAAGAGTATTTAAGCTAAGGATCGAATAATGTCAGAGACCGCTCAAGGTTTTTGGTACGATTCAGGGTCTGCTACAAAGCATTATTCGATCAGAGGTGCAAATCATTACACCTCTGATAGGAATATTGTCTCCCTAACGATTCCACATTGGGAGTAATAACTTGCCTAACTCAAGTACATTCAGAGTGGGAATGTTTAACGAGTACCTGATATCTTACAGGCTCGGGATCTAACGGCATCCTCTCCGAGCACGACCTGCTCGGCAGATTATTCATCTACCACATGAAAAAAATAGAGGGCTAAAGTGAGAATCGGACCCGATATCTACCAGCCCAAAAGCGAGGAAGCGAGTCACTGATCTAACCTGCCCCGCTGTAGTCTTTTTACGAGATTGAAACAGATATCATGCTTAATATTATAATCTTCCTATTAGAATGTGAAGCATCAGCGAAAAAGAATACATTTTCCTTAAAAAAAAAAAAAAAAAAAAAAAAAAGATATAAACCTCTATATGTATATCCAACCTATTGAAAATGATTTGTAAAACAGTTAATCACTAATATTTATCATAAAGCAAAACTACTTGAAAACAGCGAATTTTTAACCTTTATAACTTGGGGCACCACTTGCGTTTTCAAAATTCGTTCCCACACCACCTTCCTAAAATAACATATTTTCGTTTAACATTGTGTTCATAATAACATAAGTACTTATATCTGCATATTACTTAGTATATTAATGGAATTTATTCATAAATAAAATTAAAAGAGCCAACATTAAATACAGATGTCTTGAAAACTACTTAATAGAATCAAAATAGGTATTAATTAGTTTTTCTTTAAACGGTGTCTATCAGTTTGAATAGCCACATGTATATAGATAGTTAGTGGTTGGTATGTTCAGATGATGGAAAAACTCGTGTCATCCAGGATGTCTGACTGACATAATATTCCTTATGACCTGATATTCCTAGAGGATGATGCCCTCCCTAGTTTCCATACACTGGGTACAACATTTTAAACCGATAGTTCCTACTCCTTTGGAGAGGATGAGGCAGTTTTCCTGAATAGTTCCCAGGAGTCTAGATCTAACTCCATCTTTATTTTTGTGATTGACAGATTCCAAGACTTTCGGCCATGTCAGACGGCATGCTTGTTTTTAAAGTTCGTTCATCTCAACCCTGACAAGGAAACTTTTTGACGCATCAGTACTTCGTTTTGTTATATCCCTGTTTACACCATTTTCCAATGTAATAATACAAGTTTTATTTGTTTTAAAACAATTTGGTAACAGAATGTGAATTCAAACAAATATGGTGATTTAATTTTTAAGTTGAACCCAGAAATGAAAAAAAGATTTAGAAATTTGGAAAAATATTCGACGAAGTTAAATCAAGTGGAATCAGACATAAAGTTTTTAAATGCATGTATTCAAGAAGGACTGCTCCCAACTTTTACTAATATATATATATATGATGTAATTTTTTTAATGGTTGAGGTCCAATGATTTTAAACTAGTCCTTTTGCCGACGTTTCGACATATATTTATGTCATCTTCAGGGCTATAACATGATTGTTTTACAATTAGCACTACTATTACTGCTATTTGGTAATTTATTACATTTTAATATGTACAGTAACAAAGAGGAATTTATTAATAAATCAGTTATTTCGACTATGGATTTTTTTATACATTGACATAAGAATATTGTTATAATTATTCTATTACTTAAGAATTAATTTATAAGTATAGATATCACTATTTGATTACCTTGGAAATCTGTTTATGTTGCAGCATAACTATTTACTACTGTTTCATGATGGCTACTATTTGTTTGCTGGGAGGTTTCTTTACGGTTATGTTCTCTTTTGCTTGTTTGAGTACCCAGTGTTTTTTATATGTTTTTTTTTATTTTTTACTGGGTCTGCCTAATCTTCATGTGTTAGTCCATATGGTTTGTTTTCTTGTATTGTGTGAAAATTGTGCAAAAAAAACACTGGGTACTCAAACAAGCAAAAGAGAACATAACCGTAAAGAAACCTCTCACCAAACAAATAGCAGCCATCATGAAACAGTAGTAAATAGGTATGCTGCGACATAAACAGATTTCCAAGGTAATCAAATAGTGATCTCTATACTTATTAAATAATTCTAAAGCAATAGAATAATTATAAAAATATCCTTATGTCAATGTATAAAAAAAATCCATAGTCGAAATAACTGATTTATCAATAAATTCCTCTTTGTTACTGTACATATTAAAATGTAATAAATTACCAAATAGTAGTAATAGTAGTGCTAATTGTAAAACAATCATGTTGTAGCCCTGAAGATGACATAAATATATGTCGAAACGTCGGCAAAAGGACTAGTTCAAAATCATTGGACCTCAACCCTCAAAAAAATTACATGATATAAATATTGGGTCAAGAAAACAAATCATGATATATATATATATATATATATATATATATATATATATATATATATATATAAATAAATAATTCTTTCTTTTTTGAGAACTCATGTAATAAAAAAACAGACATTGCCATTCTTAGTAAACTTTATTGCAACATTATAAACGCTTAGCTTTTCTAGACAACCTTTTATAACCTGTCTTATCAGTTTTGTAATATTTACTACTGTTTTCGTTGTCTGTCGGACGTATATCTTATTATTTGTAAAGCCCTGATGATGCTATAAAAATGTAGCGAAACGTTGGCGTAAGTGAAGTGTTTGTTTGTGTAGACCAACCCTCAATAACCTCTGCTCTTTGCTATATCTAAGTATATACACATATATCACTTCTATTAAGCCTCCTAAAACTGCTGGTGGACAATGTGGACGTCGCGGATGTCTTACTTGTCCTATCATCAATCCCGTTCCTTCCTTTACCTCTTTCCATAGTAAACACACCTACCCTATCGCTCACAAGATTTATTGTACCCCTGCTAACTGCGTTTGCCGTTTGGATCACACCCAGTGTGAAGCCTTTTATGTGGGATTAGCTTCCACAAAGCTAAGCCCGCGTATAAATAATCACAAGTAGTTCGTCAGCAAACACAGTGACCTTCCCGTTGCTACTCATGCCTGCTACTCATCCCATCACATCTATTCCTGACGACGAGGATATCGAAATATAGTAGTGAGTTTCAGTGATTTCTATGTCTTCTTTTGATAATTTTAGTATGCATATATATATGAATATAAAAAGATTTCACATAAACACGTGAAATAACAATCAATGATCAAATCACAAAAAGAAATGGGAAAACAAGACTAAGATCTTTCAACCGTAACAAGCGGTCTTCGTCAGAGTTGGGTTTTTGTCTCTGACGAAGACCGCTTGTTACGTTTGAAAGGTCTTAGTTTTGTTTTCCCATTTCTTATTGTGGTTTGATCATTGATTGATATATATGCCAATATTTGTAGAATAACTCTGAGCAGATATTGTCATTTTAGGTCAAGTTAAAAAATTGTTTGGTATGAAAATAAACGAACTTTTATGAGACTCAAAGTGAGAGTTGCGGC
This sequence comes from Hermatobates lingyangjiaoensis, assembly GCA_026182355.1. Classification (NCBI taxonomy): domain Eukaryota; kingdom Metazoa; phylum Arthropoda; class Insecta; order Hemiptera; family Hermatobatidae; genus Hermatobates; species Hermatobates lingyangjiaoensis. The sequence goes on along the minus strand of JAPFBL010001930.1, from coordinate 756,373 downwards.
TTTAGTCGACAGAACTATCTGTGTTGGAGTATAAACGAAATAGGTATCGTTAATTACAATTTGGTGAGCTCTGTGTTGATAACTTTTCAGATTTTGCCAACGTCTTTAAACATGTTAAAAAATGGAAAGCAACATTTAAATTTAGCTACATATAACAAAATTATAGCTAAATCTATATACTTCTAAAACTCTGATGACCGATCTTTTTAGTAATTTTGACTGTAATTTTGTGAGATTCGAGCCAACGACCTTAGCAATGGAAGTTCAGTGCCCTACGCTCAGGTCTATGGATCTTTCTTACAATACACTTCCAAAACCTGATATAAATTGATGTTTGTGTGTATAAGTCAACTAAAGATGAAGCCTTGGATGTTGCCCACATGTAAAACTTGGAATACCTGTTAATTTCAGTTTATGCTGGATATACGACTTTACAAATAGCGGAATTAAAAAGAAAGAAGAATGAAAAATAAATTCTCTCAACATATGTCAGGTAAAATTTCTGAATCCAGATATAAAATCTATTTCTATTATAGAATAAATCTACCCAGTTTTTTTCTAGGAAAGGTTTTAGTTCCATTTTTTGAATCTTATTGTTGTTTAGACGATGTTTTTTATTGTACGTATGGTATTTACTTTTAATTTTTGGAGCTACTTTCTGTACCAAGGGGACTGCAATTTTTTCCAAATCCAATTTTTAGCAAATAACTTCCAAAACATAAGCATGAATTCAAAGAAGGAGCTCTTGTCATGAGTATTCGAAATGCTGATCTACCGCGCTTATATAATGAAACAAGACTGAGGATCTTTGCGATAAACTCATTGTTTGTAAAATAAATGTATCACGGTTTTAAGGGAAAATAGTTTTAATTCCATGATTGAAATTTGTTTTACCTAAAGAGGGCAACATTTCTTTTTCAAGGATTCAATTTCCAATTCAGGTAAGCATTTGCCATGACTATTCATAAGTTTCAAGTAGAGACTCTACAGAATGTTTAAGTTCATTTAGCTGAAGCAGTATTCCAAAATGGCCAATTACTTCTTCCTCTGAGTAACTTCATTTAGAGTTTTTCTGAATTTACGTGAACATGATTCCGTTAAAAAGGAAGGTGATGTCATCCAACGGGTCACGGGTAGTCTAATACTAATACAAAATATATTAAAAACAATTGACTCTACAGAAAATCTCAAAACTAGTATAGTAGATTATAAATTCCATTTTATACAACTTCTTTTTACAGCTCCATCTAAGCACTCGGTATGAAAATATTGTAAAAGTGTTAAATTGCCATTTATTTTGTTCACAATTTGTTATTTATCTTTTGTGATAGGTATCCTTACCGAGTAAGTTTTTCCTTTACTCTAAAAAAAAGTATATAATAAAAAAAATTATCAGTCACTATTTGATTGAGTTTGTAGCCATCTACTTCGGAAAATGAAAAAAATTCACAGATACATTGAAAACCATTTGCAGAAGTCACTTAGTAAACAAAAACAAGATTTTATTATGTAAAATTGTCATAATGATACATGGTAAGTTACCTGCTAAAGTTCAAACTTAGGTAAGCTTCCGACATTGAAGAAGCATTGTACCATTAAAAACCAAATAATATATCATGTAATATACATATATTAAAATTATATATTTTTTTATCATAATATACTCAATTGATGTATTTATACGCTAATATCAGTGTACTACACTTTATTAGTGTTTAATCTTTAAATGAAAAGTATTACAGTTCTTGGAAAACTCCAAACTACAGCATTGATGTTTATCAATGACCTGCTATTCTGTTGAGCATTGCACTGCAGTACAGCACAGTGTTTCAGTAAACCCAGCAGGTTAAAAATCAAAAATCATGTCTCAAATTTTAAAGTAATATGGTCTCATTAACTATTTGAAAGTCACCCAGAAAAGAATGATACAAAATAATCCAGGTAATATTATAGAGGAAGTAATTTTTCGTTAAACCCCCCTTAGTCTAACATTTTAATAATTATATGTATGTTTTAGTGATAATTTCTCTCAATTTCAAACGCAATAAAAAGTAAAGTTACTGTAGGAAATATAAACTAAAACCCATGAATAAGTTTTAAAAATTATTTTACGATTTAAAATTAGTTGAAATATTAAAATACTAATGAAAATAAAGGGAATAAGTACGAGGAATATATAAGAAGTTGGATATATGATGAACTTAGAACATTATTCAACTTTGAAGTCAAATGATGAATAACATGGTCTTAATGAGCCACGAACCACTAATTTGAAAAGTGTTCTTGTATTCTAATAAATAATGAAAAATGTGTTTTACCAGGATGAGTATGTGGATTTCAAAAAGGACTTGCTCAACAAACTGAGGGATGACAATCTTTAACTGGAAACAACCGAAGAAAGAGAGCTGGTTTTGTTGGGACCACTCGCATTCCATGAAAAGAAATGTTAACAATTCTGTCTTCTATGGTGACCGGTAAATGCAAGTGGTTACAGTGTAATCACATCCATTTGAGGCTCACATTAAAATTCAATGCAGACATACAACAGTGATGTCTGAATTGTCAGTTAATATTCCCATCTAATTCATATTAGCCTGTACGTGGTCATCTCATAATGCAATTGTGGAATAGTGTCGATATTAGTTTTTTATTGTTCTGCAAAAACAAAGTTACTCAGGAAAACGAGATGCAGCTAAAAATGCTAAATTAGCCTCTGTAAAAAGTAACAACAGTTATTAAGCATCATTACTTTATTTGCAAAAAAAAAACTGTCTTTATACTACTTAACATACCAGGGACTAAGTCTAATGATGATCCAAAATTTATACTAAAAGATAAAAAACATTCTGATGAGAGAAAAAGGTGCTAAAGATTAAACTGGGATACTGGGTTAGAAGTTTGTTCAACTGTAGACACTCGAACCCCTAAATATATTCGTGATGGCTAAGAACTTTGCATTCGAATTCACTTTATTAACATTATTAAAAAATGAATTTAGCGAAGGAAATGATTATTATTCATTTATTTATATTTCAGATGGGCTATGAGAGTTGTACTAGCCACACTCAGAACCAGCAAAGAAGAGGAAAGGAAGCTACTGTCGACACCTTTGTGCTGGTATTTACACTTGTTCTGCTCCAGTTATGTTACCTTCACTACGAATGATAACGTACAAGTATTAGAACAAACGTACGTCTATTTCTGTCACCTATTACTATTCAGTTCCCTTTATTTTCTTTAGGTCTAAGAGAAATTGTAATATCATTTTATAATAATTGAATTATAAGTGGACTCATCTCTATCTATAACTTTGTACAGGCGGTTCTCCGTCATAAGAAGAACGAAAGTGGTGTGAGGCAAGGGCAATGATAGTTCATAGGTGAACGAATGGGGACAAGAAGGTGAATCCTATTCAGGAGGACTGAGGCACCGGCATGAAGTAATGTGCAAACGGTTTCCGTGTCGGGTATTGCCAGGAATATGATGTGGTTTTTTAGTGGGTCGGGACCCCCAACCCCACATACCCTAAGCAAGACATCTTGCTAAGGGATCTGATGAACAGATTTTTCCACATCCTACGACGAAAAAAAAATCTCTATCTATAAAACAGAAATGAGGTAACAAAAAGAGTTAAAAATTTTGTGGATAACTCTGTTTTGTTAGATTTTTGAACATATACTGTGGTCAAAGTAACATTGATATACTGAGGTCTCTCAGTATATTACATTTGTGAGGTTTCTCACAAATTAATCCACAGCGAACAAGGCATATGACTACTTACATTTTAACATAAATCTGTGCTTTCACCTTTCAAGTAATTCACATCTTATTACTCAGTATATTCCCCAAAAATATTATTAATTTTCTAGATTTACTATTAAAACCACTGTCTACGCGTATACTTTCAAATCACTCTGAGAGACTCAGGGTGTTCTCCTTAAAATCTTCTAATGCTAAATTGCATTTAGAATAAAGATTTTAAGTAAGCCAAAAAGCACAATTTTGGCGGAAGAACTTGGAACGTGATCTCCCGAGATGTGTCGCCACACAAGAGTTGATTGCAGAAGTGCACGACATGCTATTGGAACATCTCAGGTAGAAAGTGTGGGAAATCACTAATACTATAATGATGTTACTTCATCCACAATAATACTTTTTTAGTAAAAAGTTTGGTATAAGAAAAATAATTGCTAGATGGATGTTTCCATTGTTGATAAAAGATCACGAACCTATATTTTATATTCCATAGTGTACGGCACTTCAAAAAAAAAAAAAATTGTCGCTCATCTAATGAGACGAAACAATAGTCAAACTAATTGAAACATTTACCATACTTAAAGAAAGTAAAGACAATTGTATCAGCTGGGAAGATATATCATCAAACTGCTGGGAGGGGAAAGGGATTTGATAGCTTTTGCAACTGACAAATAACAATAAGAGTATTTCAGTAACATTATTATTATCATGAAAATTATTCAACTGCAATATTATTGATAGCTAAAACTTTTAAACAACAGTCTTATTTACAAGAATATTGATAGAACAACAACAATGTTAATAATTCCAACAACCGTAACAATGTTTTCTTACAATGAAAGTGTCTTAGTGTACAGAGGGACTATAAAGACAAATAAAAGCAGAACAAATACATTAAAAATTGGAAATAAATTTTACTGTGTTTTTATGTTTCACTATGGTTTCCCTATACACTAGTACGCTTTGTCCAATGATATTATTAATCCCTAAACAAAGCGCAAACTAAAAGGCAAGTGTTAATACGAGTACATAGGAAAAGAAAGAAAGTCAATTGTGTTATTTACATGAAATTATATCGTTTTCTCTACTTTTCTTTTCTTTTCCCTTTTAATCTGTAATGTATATATATCCAGACATAAGAAAATATATAGGTACTTATTTAAGGTGAGTATTGGCATTGTTAAGTAGGTTTATTATGAACTTGTGAACCAGATTAATGAAGATGTCTAACATAAACATAGCTTATTTGCCTGCGAGATCTAATAGGGATATTTCTTTGAAGAGCACACCTTTGAACTCTCACAACGGGAATCACGATAACATGGATAATAGGCACTGCCCTTTATTTAAGTGGAAACTAATAATTATAATACATCATCATGTCCGGTTAGAAACTACCTATATACTTATGTTCTTGTTTAAATATTTGCACAAAGGTGAAAATTGCAATACCTGTTAATTCCAGTTTATGACCAATATTCAAATAAATATTAAAGAAAACAGTGAGTAATATATTACTTTACAAATGATGGCATTAAAGAAGAATAACAAATGAATTCTTTCAACTCAAGTCAAGTAAAATTAATGACTCCAGATATAAAATCTATTTGTGTTATAGAATAAACCTGACGAGTTTTTCTACGAAAGATCTCAGTCCCACTTTTTTGGAAATCTTATTGTTCTTCAGACGATGTGTTTTTTAGTTCACATATTTACTGTTAATTCTTATCATAATATATATAAAACAAATTGTATTTATCAGGAATCGCTCAGTTTTCTAGGTGAAAATCAAACTTTCAAAGCCAATGTTTTCACAATCGTATTGGAATTTAAGCATCTTGAATAATGTTAAGAATACTATGTCAAAAGCTTGGGGCCATGTAAGAATCTTTGCTTTCATGACTTAATAACAAGGAAAAGCAATAACAGTTATTCCTGTCAATCAATATCAGTGAATATATTTTATTAATTGTTGCTATAATTTCTTAAGACTGAGTGACACAAGGGGCACGGGTCCTCTAGTTATAGCTTAAAATTCCCTTTAATTTTTTACTAATATTTCAGTGGATATGTCTTCCTCAAATGGCTTTTCTCACATCTTAGGACTGGTTGTTCTTATCGAACGAGTATAATATTTGTTAAATATTTTTAATATACGTAATGCAGCCTGTAGCAAACTTGTTCAATGCTGTAATCTAAAACTTTGGCGTTGGCTAACTAGTTTTTTGCTATACTAAAGTAACCTCTAACTTTCCTTAAAAGAATTACCTTCTTATTGCACTTTAAAGATTTGATTTTCTTCATGAATTAATCTTATGATAGAAGACTAAGGTGTTGCAACAAAAGTTAAATGGTAAATTCACTGATAGTTCAAAACTATAGTAAATTCAATGAATCGATTTGTATAATTTTATAACGTGTATCATTTTTAACTTATCAATTGCTGTCAAAATCATAATCTATTCGGCTTGGATAATTGAACTGTTGTTGGCCGTTCTGTATTTATCTAATGACGCCACCGATGATTCCATATCGCCACACAGTAACACTGATCCCACTTCATCACTGCCCTACTAACGTCCCTGTGTATGTGCTACTAGCCACTGAGGTTTTATCGCATATCTTCATGAAATCTTTTCAAGGCCAAACTTATCACAATCATTTATTCTTAAGAGATTTCATACAAAAATTCAAATTTTTTTGCATTTTATTTTATATATATTTAACTAATACTTTAATTCTAAATCTATTGAATTGATCCCAGCTAGAATACAAGACGCATCATATGACCCGGTTGGATAAAATTCTAGAATTATCAATGGCTTCAATCAATTTTGGTACTTTTTATTGCTACGCCCTATTTTTCTCCGTCTTTAAGGTTTTATACAAAACGAATTAAGATTAAGGCAGAGATGAAGACAACATGTCTTCCTTATAAAGTTGTTGATTACACATATGGCTTAAATTTCTGGTATATTTGTTTTAAATATACAAAATTATTTATATAATTTATTTACAAAATTAAAACTTTAAAATAAGTTCCAAAGGAGGCTTCTGCCCACCATAAGTCGCAGGGAACATAATTATCAAGACAAGGGAAGGAACTCAAGAGAACTTCCTGCAGATTTCAGAAAATGATCTTTTATATTCAATCTATTATGACTATTATACAGTATAACATACTTGTGATTTTTATTTTTATTTAAAGATGGATGATCAAACCACAATAAGAAATGGGAAAACAAGACTAAGATCTTTCAACCGTAACAAGCGGTCTTCGTCAGAGTCAAAAACCCAACTCAACACTAGATGCAGAAAACATCTGGTGAGGAGTTGAGAAGAGTGGGAGGGAAGAGTGGTATTTTAAAAGGGTGAAAGCGCAGGAAAGGACATTAGTCCTTTCTGGATATTAGCCCTTTCCCGACTATGTCTAATATCTTTGAAAAACTGTTTCCTCGTAGATTCATTCCATCTTAAATTAACAGAACTTAGTTTCTTCTCACTGATGGATTTCAATCACAATCCTCTCTTCAGGAATGTTATTCCATTGTTCAACTGTCTTTTTAGACTTTGGCAAAACTCTTTGACTGAATAGGATAATCTGGATTACTTTAGAAAGTTAAGAAAGTCCTCTCATTTTTTACAATACCTAATCAGGCAGTCTTATCTAAACCACTATTTTATTCAAGTCATAGAATTTTTTCTCTTTCTCCTGTGTTCCCTGTCAAAGCAAGTGTCATAAGCTAAGACCTCTCCTATATCCAAATACACCTCAGACATTTCACAATCTCCTCACACAATCTTAGTTAATTTTGTTGTAAAAAAAAAATCATACATTCTTCAAGTAAAAATCTTGGATATCATTCAAAAATATGCAAAAACACCTCAACATTATAAAGCATTGTTTGAAAAGTTGGAGAATACAGATCAATGAACTGAAAAGTATTTACACACTGCGTGCAGATAAGTGTTCTTCGGTTTTTTTAAATGGTGTTTTGTTCCCATAATCACAACAGCCAATCTCTTATAATGGCACTTCCACAGACGACTTACTTAGCCTCCTCATACTTAAATTAAAAGGATAAAGTATAGAACTTAATAGATGCTACAAAGTTCTACTTCATTTACTTCACCAACGCTCAAAATTAACGACCAAGAATGAACTAATGTTTTATAAAACTACAATTATGTCTATTTCAAGCTATGTGGGGAGAAGCAAACCATTCCAATTGCCAAAGGATACAATCTCAACATTTATAACCTTTTACAATGTTCTATGTCTTTTCTACATATCAGATCAAACAATAAATTCAGTTTTAAAGATTTCAGCACTTCATGAAGCATGTTTCGTAATAAATCTTCGAATAAATGAATTTCTCAAAATTCTCGTAATATCTTGACATTATTTGAACCATTCGTGGTTAATTTTTTTTCCTTTGGTTAAAGCTACTTATGACATTACATGTCCCTAGTAGAGTAAGTGGTATGCCATCATTAGCAACGCCTTAAATAATGTTTCGCCTCAGTACTTCATATGTATGACGTATGAACATATGCTGTCCTCTATGTCTCCATCATCTTCATGAAAAATATTCTCCATTTAGCGCCTATTATTTCCTCCAAACTCGAACGAATGTTCTATCCATCACTTTCAAACATAAAAGCTTGTAGTTTAAGATTCCATAACTATTTCTCATCATTTTAGGCAAATTTTAAGTTTCTAATAACTCCGATTCAGAGCTTCATTCATAGATTTTAGTTATTACTTAAGAAGTTGAAATTGTTGTAGTATTTTCAGCTTAATTGACAAAATAGTCGTATTACATTAAAAGAAATATGAATAAAGATTTAAAATAAGACATCATCTATTTTTCTTTATAATACGTATAATTTGAAATCACTCCATAATTTTTTGTACGATTATACTTTATATTATTTTTATAATTATATTTAAAAGATAAATATAAATAAGTTGGACAAAGTAAATTACGAAAAGTTGTTTCCTTGTGAACATAACAAGTCAAGATAAGTTACGTGGAATTTTATTCAAATATTATAAATATTCCTTTATAAGTAGCTGGATTTGAAGTAAATTCCAGGATTTCATTTCACATCTTTCCTGGAAAAAGAAAACTGTTCATGAGAAAACCTTGTTCCTTCTTCCCAATAGATATATCATAATTAGCAATCAGTTACCAAAATTTCACTATTCTTTGAGAGTTAAACCAAGTGACTGATAACTGGTCAATAAAGTGGACGGAATGTAAAACAAAGCTGTAAATCCCAAAGTTAGTACGATATTGTGTAATCATCGAAACCTGCAGTTTATTAATGTATGTGATCAACGGATATACAATTGAACCTACGAGGGATTAGAGCCACCATATTGTAATATTTTAATAATAGTTATGAGTCAAAACTGGAGCAGCTGTATAATAAAACTTCTTTTGTGCAAACAAGGTAAATCTAACCAAGAGATAAAGAGTTCATACAATATTTAATCCGCTTCTATAATGAAGCTCCGTGATAACAGAAATGCCTTAAAAAATTTCATTAATAACAGAGTGCAACCTTTTTTGCACGCTTTATGAGCAGAGATTAACCATATCAAATCATCAAACAATTATGCACTTATCAAAGAAGGTAAAATATCCATGTGTCACCGCTATATTTGACGTGAAATTCATATATGTTTTTTTTTTCTTCAAACTAACTTTCGTTAGTGAAAGTTAAGATAAATTATTCATTATGAATTATTTGAATGGATTAAAACTACTCAGAGAAACATTATAATTTTTTTTACGCTTCATTCAACTCAGTATTAATAATTTTCTGCTTGGTTCTATTTAACTTTTTAGAAATGTAAGGTAGTTTTCCTGTCTATGTTTTGAGGAAAAATAGTTTTCTTAGGTTTCAATTAGGACGTCAAAATTAAATCTAATAGTCAATTATTTTAAAGCATTGTAAGAAATGTTTTAAAAACTACAATATAATAAGAAAATATTACTATTTCTTTTTTATTGCTGGTTTGTAGAGAAGAACTTACAAACAACAGCAGAAGGTCAATTCGATCTGGGGGGAAGCATAGAATAGGTTTAGTTTTCATGTACAGCATTGTTGAAAAGCAAATTTCAGACAACCAATAATCCAGATAATATTAACCAAAGAGGCGTTATAGTACATTTTCTGTTTTCAGAAAGGTTTTTTGACGCTAGACAACTCATTAAAAAACAATGAAATTTGCCAAAAAATTAGCAATTTATAAAAAAAGTTGGTAAAATTTGAATTACTGTAAAGAGTAATAAAACTATAACAATTCAATATTTATCCTGGCCTAATGGACCATCTGCTATACTTGAATTTACATCCTTATATTGATTTAGAAAATTTTTGAATGAATGGACTAAAATAATATTGATGTTTAGAGGTTTTTTGAAAAATTTGAAATGATTTAATACTGAGATGTAAGAAGAATAAAGTTCTTGTATGTAAAAAAAAATCATCACCAATTAAACATAGAATTTCTGATATTTTCCATGGTTTGCTTGATGGATTTGTCGAACAAAATGCTATTATCAATCTATATGTTGCACCCTTGAACAAAATAAATATCACATGTAGATTTTCTTGTTTTTATGAATCATATTACCCTATTTTTGGGTAAATTATGGTAAATTATGAGGAATGGACTCTTTAATGCAGTACATGAGGACCTACCTCGATCACTCCTAATAAATCACACTCGCCTGGCCCAATGTTCGATTTTATTTTCAAATATACATCCAAAAATATAGCTTTTAATAACATCTAAGTCAGTCAGTACGAAATTAACAAGCTAAATTTATAGGTTCAGGGATTTCAAATCTTTCCATAATAAGTTTTCTACCGTTTTAGCGTCAATGCGTCCGACTCAGAGGTACGTCATTAAAAGACTATGATTAAAAGACAAGATTTATTTCAATACACATATATAAGGCACCTAAATCAGAGTCAAATTGTTTTATTAGTCCCATAATCTATATAAATAAAATAATGATTTTGTCTGTACATTGCTTAGAACTGACTCATTTCAAGTTTTCTTTACGTTTCATACATTGGAGAAACCGAATCCACCCTTAGAAAAATTTCTGTCGGTTTGTCGGTTTGTCAGTTTGTCGGTTTGTCCGCAAAATTTTGTCACAGTAAACTCAGCCACCATAACACATATCAAGCTGAAACTTTTACAGTTAAAGCAAAAACGTTTGTCACAAGTAAACTCAGCCACCATAATACGAGATGGAGAGGTGGTTAGAGGTGGTTAGAGGTGGTTAGAGGTGGTTAGAGGTGGTTAGAGGTGGTTAGAGGTGGTTAGATACATAAGTACATAGGTACATAAGTACATAAGTACATAGGTACATAATACATAAGTACACATTACGTACATAGCGAGCTGAAACTTTGACACTACATTTGTGTATGCCTAACTTAAAATATAGGCTCTGAATAGATTGATAATTCAGCGCAGAATCGAAATTATGGGGCTTTAAGCTGTATTTTGCTCACTTCGCAGACAAGTTTATTTTGAAAATACGCAGGTGTGGCAAGTAGGTATTGTTGTTGATTTCATTTGAGCATATGAATATATTGCGTATTTCACATCATTGAAAAGGTGTTTTCCAGAGTTCAAGATGTACTATCTATTAAGAATAAATGGCTTTGTGAACGAGCAATTCTCAGCCTTTAATATGAACAGGCAGGAAAAACCAACAAACAAGTTCTTACGCTATATCAAGTCGAAGATAGAACTTAAAAGTCAGTAAAGAGAGTGATTAGTAATGAGGAAGCAGTTGATTATCCAACTGAATTTCTTGGTTCCGTGACTGCTCCTGGACTGCCTGCTCATGAGTAAAAACTTAAAGTAGGAGCACCATCATGCTGCGTTTAGCATCAGTAACAAATTTCATGTTACGAAACTTGAGTGCTTCGGGAAATGTGAAAAGGGACAGGACCATTTTCTCAAATGGTCAACTGTGGTGCATACAGAAGCATTTGTTTAACACTACACTAATAATGGTATTTTTTACTATTCTATAATTTCTAATGATATTTTGGAATACCAAGTAGAATCAAATTTTTGATTCCGTCAAAGACGGGTAGGTTTGCTGGTAGAGAATATATATTCCCAAAAGGGAAATAAAAAAGGAGCAAATCGCTTGGTAAAAGAAAATGCTCACTAAGTCCTTTGCAATCCAGAGCCCTTTTCATCTACCTTTTCAACCTTCCTAAACCAACTATTACTGGTGGATATATATGAATACATATCAAATATATACCTGAAGTGAAATATTATCCTAGTTTATTAAAGTCTTTGAGAGATGATATCACTGATTATACCCGCTCAAAAATTTCAAAAACAAAGTATTTATAACATTTTGTACAAAATACAGCACGATATGGCTTCATAAGACATCACAAGAACAAAGATGGAGCTCAAAAGAGGTTAAGTTGATTTCAAGAGGTGAGCATAGTGAATAGTGAATACATAATATGTAACTGTGAAAGAGACGTATGTGAGAGGTTTGGAAAGTTAAGGAAAGTCATCCTTCATATTAAGAAATAAAAGAATGTTCCCAAAAAACACCTATAGTTTCTTGAGCAGTACAATATGTACAAGGCCATTACATTAGACTTACGTGAACACAGTGCATGGAAGACTACAGCATAGGCAAGAAGTTAAAATAGGTTACTTTAAAAATACAGTAAACCTCAATATTGTAGGGTAAAAAAGCTAATGAAATGGTCTCCACATATAAAAATTTAATGGTATAAACAACGCGTTTCGAACACTTCGTCTTCGTGTTCTTCCTCAGACATTAACTAAAAAATACAATGTCATCAGAGAGTTATCTATAGTACAAAGTAAATATAGTACAAAATAAAAATAAAATAAAAAAATCTGGAGTGGCCTACACTCTACTTTACTATAAGTAACTCAATGTCAAATTTCTTGAGTATATAAAACATAACGTATCATTTAAGCATAACATAAATATCTAAATGGGATATAATTATTAGCATTGCATTCGTGATTGAAGGACATATCAATTTATAAGCTTATTTTTGTACATCACAAATAATTTATTAATTGCAAATAATTTCATTAGTATAACTACAGCAGTAATATCATTTTTGAAAAACCAATGTGAACATTTCTTGAAACGAAATATTATCCTACAAGAGAACATGGCTATTGTTCAAATAGCCAGTAGATTTCTTACATCGTTTACTTAACATCCTTCTACATTGAATATTAATGTAAAATTTTCAAATTTAAAACAGTAAAATACCCTTTTTTTCTCTGAAAAACATCTTAAACAGCGAAGAAAATGTTTTAAGGTGATTTGTTAATTAAAGATGTACGATAATTACAGTTATTAATCTCTAAACGAAAGATTTATATTTTGAATTATCTTTTACATTTTTGGTTTTTAACAGAATTATTATACTGGGAATTTTATGGCTTCTTAGTATTTAATAAGATCATTTTCCTTCCCCTTTGTCAAATAACATATATACGATTTTTTTTTTAATGAGTGTTATCATTTACCTGCACAATATTATTCCTCTTACATCTCTTATAAGTCAATAATATATTTTCATTTTTCCATTAGAAACATCAATTTTATCTCAGTGGATTCGCTCAAAAAATTTCTAAGTCAATGTAAACAATGTAAAAAAATACAAAAAATTCGACAAGTATAGCAGGTGATCTCTTAGTCTAGGATAAACAAAGAGTTTTTATATCGTTATTGCTCTTTTCCGTAATTGAAACTTCATGATTTTTTTTTTATGAATTGCTAATTTTTTGTTCCATTTTTGGTCAAATTTTCATTATTTTTTAACGAGCCGTTTAGCGTCAAAAAAAACATTTTCTGAAAACACAAATCGTACTGTAACGCCCCTTTAGCGAATGTAATTTTAGAAAAAAATATCTCAACTCATTGTCCATATAATGTTCTATTTATAGGCATAGTTTCATTCTTGTCCGTCAAACAGTATGGCTTGTATCGCTCTCACAAGGTTTGAGATTGATTTATAAGTCAAAATTTGTACATTTTATTGAAAAAAAAATATTTCCTGTTGATATAAAATTTTGAATATATTTTTCGTTTGTTTCATTTGTAACCTCAAAGATAATGTCAAAATCTCAAAACTCTAGGGTTTGTAGTTTAGGAGAAATAAATGTTTTAAAAAAAACGGTTTTTGGCAAAAAAGTGACTTTCCCATCATGCATAATTCTTCCCAAACAATAGGGATCTTCGTCTTTATAGGGCCCATTTTTGTGTAAAATATCAACTTGATCCATCAAAGATTCTGGACCGTAGCGTGGTAACAAGCAATGCTAACACACGCACCCACCCACGCACCCACCCACCCACCCACCCACCCACCCACCCACCCACCCACACACACACACAGACATCATCGTAAAAACTTCATAAAACGACTTCTGGGACCTCAAAACATGTAATTCCGTCAAAATCTCGAGATCGAATTTTTTCACGATCACTATACTTTACTTATAGTAAAGTAATAAGGAAGAGAGCACGAACCTAAGCGTGAGTGTCTGTGGTTCGTACTGTGATACGTAAACCCTTAGGTTCGTACTCTCTTCCTTATTTTATTTTATTTTTATTTTGTACTATATTTACTTTGTACTATAGATAACTCCCTGATAACATTGCATTTTTTAGTTAATACCTGAGGAAGAACACTACACGTTCGAAACGCGTTGTTTATAACATTAAATTTTTATATGTGGAGACCATTACATTAGCTTTTTACCCTACAATGAGGAAATACCATATAATAACTGATTGCACTGCGTTAGAAACCTCAATATATTATAATCAATTAGTCACGAATTTTGATATTGCTCTAGTCTATTTATAGCCACTTACTGAAAGTATTATAAAAGTATCGACCATGAAATAGAAACAAAATTAAAATTTTTCAGGACTCGGTTGTAACTTATATATAATAACTTCGTTAATATAAATTTAGAATAACAGTATAATGTTCTTTTGATTATTCAGTTTAGTTAAAATAAAGTAAATAAATTAATAACTAATTAATTAAGTACTGCCTCTAGGTATACTAATTTAAACAAATGAATTAAAAAATAGATTAATAGGAAAATTATTAACAGAACTTATAATTAAAATTTCTGTTAATCATAGCTTGGTAAAAAAGTTCATGTTTAGATAATAAACTTTAACCTTTCTGTTTAATGAAATTAAATGAATTTACCTCTGGGATTGTAGGAGTAGAGAGGTTGTGTGGGAAAGACCATCTTTCTGATATCGGTAAGCAGAGTACAGAGGTCACTTAACACGCCAACACCAGTCACCACTGTCGTCACAACAATTAGCGAGTCTTCGGTGACGAGACAGAAAGAAAGTAACAAATCGGGAAATTAATCAATAGCAATCTGTCAAATTATGGGGTAATCATTCCTTTACTGATAAATTAATGTTAAAAGGATTTCACAAAATTGGAAAAAAAAATAATATTGAATTCTTTAAACTAATCAGATTCTCAAACATCACGAAGTTGAAGAGTGTTGGGAGTATTTAATTAAACTGGAGAGTAGTATAAAACGTATTTAAAAGGAACAAGTAGAATAGTTTGACAAACATATAAGCTCTAGAAAGAAGTAGTGTAATATAGTAAAGCACTATAGTTCAAATGCTTGCTTATCAAATTTTACACACAAAACAAAAGAACTGTAATGGTCTACAGTTCTACACTTAATTACTACTAATTGAACCTATTACCAAACACATTCACGATCAAATTACTAAAATGCTTTTAAATCATTAGTTGTGCAATCCGTAATTGTGTGGTATTTACTCATTCTGAGGTGAAATGGATAAACCTACAAAAGTCTCCACACAATAAATAAAACTTCATTTGTGTGGAGACTTTTGTTGGTTTATCCATTTTATCTCAGAAATAAAATGCTTTTTTTTTTAACGTGGCCTTATCTATCAAAAACAAAAATATAATCACTGTAATTTTAATTATCTTTCTAATTATGAAGAACATTCAATGAATGATTTTATGTTTGATATATGAGTGTGTGCGTATGTATCAAAGTTTGTTGACTCCTGTCAACTAGAGGTCACTCTGTTAATGAATGTATGACATATTGTACACAAAATAGCTCCTACAGTGTATAAGGTTTTTATAATTTTTTTGAAAATATTGCCATATGGGAAAATTCATGTTCTTATGGGAAAACTGCTGAATTTCCTTAAGCCAGTAACGTCAGGAAGACGGCAGCTATAGTGATAAGTAATAGGTGCATTACTGCTATAAAACTGATACACTTCTCTGATGAATATTTAGTTTTTCTAGAAGTTTAGTATAACGATCTTTATTCCTCTCTGTCTATCGCCAGTTATGGCCTCCTGTAGAATCTGAACTACTGGAGAGTTAGCTCATCTAAAATTATTAAATAGACCACAATTATATTTGCTTAAAATATTAGAAATATATCGAGGAATCTCTAGGTCTCTCTTATTGGATGAAGCTGGCAAATTGGGAAGTATTTCAAAGAATTCTTCTAGACTGATCCCGTGGGTGATTTGTATTCATTACAATTTACATTTATATATCAGATTATACATCTTTTTTTTCCCTCCAAGGTAGTACCCCTACTTGGAGGGAGTTTATTGTAATATTTTCACATGCTCCATTTGTTATATTACATGTGTATAATATTGTTACACTATGTTATATGAAATCAATGTTATTTATGAATTTGTAAAAAGTATGAAATAAATTTGTTATCATTTAATTTTGCTTGGTGGTATTATGTAGTGTTATACAGGATATACATCTGTATAGTAGATATCAATAATGTAGATTAACTTGACTGATAATCTCTTGTCGGCTGTGGACCGTTCTTTTCCCAAATATACAAAGGTAGTTTTTGGGACAGAAAAAATAGTTAGCTGTTAGACTAAGGAACTGATAGAAGTGGAACAGTTGAGAAAACTTTACCAACTAACAAACTCTGCTTGGTCAGTTTAAACAAAAACGATTTGGCCTGAAATATGGCTTGGTGCGTATAAAGGTCAACACAGGTCAGCTTAAACAACCATTACGATCATCAACGAGAATGTCGGACCAATGTAAGAAAAGAAGTCTTTGTCTTGGAGAAAATTTTACTCCTTCTGTTTCAGATACAAACTCCTGGGGAGCTGTGTATGAAATATGATCTATGAGCTTGGCTCCTACACAGAAAATTTGGTTGAATCCGTAGAAGGGATTATGAAGATTATCCCCGGAAGCGTTACTCATTGAGTACAAAAAACAGCTGAAAAAAAAGACTAAGAAAGAGTTCTTGGAGATAGAACCTCAGAAAATATCTCTCCCTTTAGTTTGGAAGAAGTGTGTAGAACGATAAGAAGTTTCAATCTCAAGATGATATCAGAAAACGATTGCCTTAGTATTGGCTAGAAGACGTGCCCGCCTTTGAAGGGTATTTTACAAAAAATCTGAAGTGATACGTGGTATTTCAAAATATTATTAGATAAATTATAGAATAAGAAAAAATATACTTATTAGCACAGTGTTAATAAGTGCCTCTGTATACACCACATTACCTGTCTGTCCTTCAGGTGCAAGGAAGAACAGAGAGTTGAAATCTCTGACTCTTGAACAAGCAAAATACAGTTGACCATGTGAGAATCACCTGGTCTCAGTCAGTAGACAGATTTCCCGTCGTAGACAGATTTGGCCTTGCGACTTATTTACCGTCATTATGAAACAGACGCAGACGGGAAATTGCAACCGTTTAAATTGAAAGGGGAAGTTGCTAGGTATCAATGGTATGCGTGGTATAAACACTAACTCCTTAGTACCACACCCAGTCATGATATCAACCTCTATGATGTATCTGTGCAAAGCACAAATTCAGAGTCGTATCCTGTTGCACATTTTTTTGGACACTCAAGTTTCGTAACAGCATGATTGGTGCCCCTACTTTACCCAATTCATTTGGATAATGAACTGCTTCCTCATCACTAATCACTCTGTTTACTGACTTGTAAGTTCTTTCCTCAGCTTGATATCGTGTAAAAATTTGTTTATTGATTTTTCCTGCCTGCTCATTTGTAGGGTTGAGATTGATCGTTCACAAAGTCAGTTATTCTGTATAAACCATTTAGCTCCTTCTTTGTTATTTTTTTTTCATTTTCATAGTTCTCATGTTAGAATAGTCAAAACGATAAGACGAATACGATAAGTTTGCTATATTTGCTAAAATTCTTCATTTCCATAATTTTTTAGGGAAAATAGTCAAAAATTAAAGAGTAATGCAGTAAATTTTCAAAATTATATATATTTTTTCTTTTCATAGAAGTTGCTTAAGGATAGTCAACAGGTGATGACTAATATGGTAAATTTGCTTAATGTGATAAATTATTCCACTTTCATAGTATTCATCTGAGAGTAGTATAAACGTGAACAGGAATATAGTTGAACACTCAAAGAGTTGATGCCTCTTACGTATTTCTCAATCCTATTCCAAGTTGATCGAAAAATTACATTGCATTCAAAACTTTTAAGATAATCCATAAACTCAATAATCAAGATCTGTTCGTTTGCACATTAGAAATGGGTAGATTTTATCTGATATGAATGAGGTTGCATTTTTGTCCAAATTTTCTTGGCCAACTTTTGGTATAAGAAAATCTCCAGAAGTAAGTTGATATATAATTTAAAGAAGTTTTAAAGAAGGTATAAGAAGTTGCAGCTTTAATACTTGTCACTTTCACCTTCCGATTACCTTTTCCACCTCCCATATCCCGGTGATGCAACTAACGAACAGAAGTAGAATCGTAAATAAGAGTAGGAGTTTTTGGTGGCAAACTTTTTAGATCTGGTCTACGTTTAAGTTTTATAAACAACAGTGACATACAAAACATATAACAAATATTTTGATCGAAATATTTTCAAAATAAATTTTTCATTTTAGATTAAATCTAAAAAAAACCTAATAGATTAAAAATTTCATTCTCTACAACTATGATCAATCAATTTTCACTATAACATTATTTACTTCAGAAAATCTGAAAAAAAGGTAAAATTGGTTTACAGTTTGACATTCATCCGTCAGTAATGCAAGTGTTCTTACCTGGGTAGTTTTATATATATTTTTTTTTTTTTTGAGTCCAAGGTCTGATAATGTCTCAATTATTTGCATTCAATCCATGAGTGTAATTAAGAAGTGAAAGTTAATTGATTCTAATTTCCCTAGTATTAAAGGTGAATATGTTTCCGCCTTTAATACTAGAAGTAAAAAAACTTTCACTCATTTTTTATTTAACTTCTTTTCAAGTTATGGAGACAATAATAACCGGATTAATATTAATTGATAAAACTTATTCTTTTCTAAGGTCGTACATATAACTGTAAATTCATATATAACTTTATATCACTTAGGTATACATTACATCTCCATTTATAAAATTTGATACTTTATTACGATTTTTTTTTTAAATTTAGATCATATCTCCACACTGCAATAAAGAAAAGATGAAACACGTAACCAGTATTTTAAACGGAAATAAGTGTTAGCATATTTATTATTACTTTTCACCCGGGATAAACCAAGGCTAGCTTTCAATAAAAATCATGCATGTTTAAATAGTTAGTGACTATAAAAATAAGAAAATTAATTTCTAATTTAAATTAATCATTAATAATTTTAATTTATTGTCCTATTTTTCTTAATGGTATTTATATTTAAATGTTTACTTATTAATTGTTAAATTAAAATTAAAGTAAAGTGGATAATGGTGAACGGAAAATTTCAACTAATTATGTCACTAAAATTTGTAAATCTCAATTTTGTTTAATAAAACAGATAAACTAGATGAAATATATAAGTTACTATGTTCTATAATATGGAATTAACACAGTCAATGGAAAGATTAAGCAATATAAAAGTTGTTTTCAATAAGTTTAGTATTTGAAGTTTAATGAATGAAAAAAAGTTTAGACTTCAGAATTTCAGGAAAGTTAAATACGCTCACCTAGATATCTTTGATTCAATCCAAAAGATTTCATCAGAGGGATTACACACTTCTTGCATTATGCCAAGAAACTTTTAAAACAAAGAAATAATATAAAAAAGTTCGAAGTTTTAAACCTTTTTCTCCTATCAGTGTAAGTGAAGAATATGGTGGCGGGGTTATTAAATTGATTAGCTAATATTTTTATTCAAACGCTGATAACAAAATCCTTGGAGACATTTTTTTTCGACTTCTAATTATCTTTCAGGCTATTTAACAGGTAGCTTGAACCAACGACTGTTGAAATAAAAATTGCAACTTCATTAATTATATGGTTATGAATAACAAATTGAGAAACCATTCTGATCTTACAAAATAATTATGTTAATAATAATAATAGACTCGCAAATTGACCAATAGGCGAGCAATACTCACTATTCATTTATTATGCTTAAAACATTTTATTTTATGTAAAACAAGTAAATAACCTAATTAGAAAAGATAATAACCATTAATTCAAAAAACAATTGAGTTACTGTTTAATTATTAATTGGATAAAATAATATTTTATATATATATATAATAATTAAAAGAAACGGTCCAGCGGACTTTTTTTAAATAAAATAAATTCAGAACGAAGGAAACACACAGAAAGACACAGACATAACTCACATCGATATTTTGACCATCGTCGTCATCAGGAGGTGTGAAGAGCGAAGAGTCCCGCAGGAAGGCAGCCGTGCCTTCCTGAGTCACCCCCCTGCCTTCTTGCGGGACTCTTCGCTCTTCACACCTCCTGATGATGACGATGGTCGAAATATCGATGCGAGTTATGTCTGTGTCTTTCTGTGTGTTTCCTTCGTTTTGAGTTTATTTTATATATATATATATATATATATATATATATATATATATAATATAAAATATATAAAATCAACGTAATTAATTCAAGGTTGATTTAACTGAAAAAGGTAATTTAGTAACCAGTGCATTAGCACAGTAATGGAGGAAATTGTAAGTAGATTTGTACAGGGAGATTTAAGAAAATGTGTGATCTATTGTAATAGACAATGAGTTAGGCAAGTGACCTAAAGTTCAAGCTCCCAGCATGGAGATAATGCACGGCTGAACTACATCTGCCTGATAGGTGTCTGTCTCACTTCTCTGAAATAAGGTTCATTGCCTTTTAGGAGTGAACAGATTAACACTTTTGACTGCCCTCGACTACATACTTTACTTTACGTATCATCTGAGTGTAGCTTCAAAATACCAATTTCAATTATAATCTGTCGGAAGGACACATACTATCCATCTCACAACTTGTCATATACACTCCCTCTGTACTAGCAACTCTTGAATTAAATAAAGAAACATCAACAAACGAAGGTTTTCTAAATTAATCATATGAGTTAGTAGTAGTCAGTAAAAAATCATACTTCATTTCCAGAACTTAAAAAGCAGACGACTTGTACTGTGAACTAAGATCATATTTGATAATTCCATATCATCACAAAGGTGTTATCTCCATAATTACTTTACTATAAGTAAAGTATAGCGATCGTAAGATAATTTGTTTTTTTGATATTTTGACGGATTTACGTGTTTTAAGGTACCAGAAGTCATTTTATGAAGTTTTTTCGATGATGTCTGTGTGGGTGGGTGAGTACACAAAAGGTTGTGCAGACGCTGCTGTCCACAATCTTTGATGGATCAAATTCATATTTTACATACAAATAGGCCTCATTATTTATATGTGCTGTATAGTTTTGGAGCACAATTATGCATGATGGAAAGTTACTTTTTTAGTCAATATGTATTTTTAGACTGTATTTTTTTCTCCTAAACTGCTATTTCTAGAGTTTAGAAATGCGCTGGCACTATCTTTGAAGCTACAAAAACAAGAACTGAACAAATCCTCAGGTTTTGAAAACAACTGGAAATATTTTCTTTTTTCAATTAATATAAACATTTTTTTGTCATCCAATCTGAAAGCTTGTGAGGGTGATACAAGCCATACCGTTTGACGGATCAAAATAAAATTATACCTAAAAATTGAGCACTATATGAGAAATGAGATTAGGTAATTTTTTTCAAAATTGCATAAACCAAAGGGGTATATTATAGTACATTTTTTGTTAAGAAATTGATTTTTTCAGTCATTTTTTCCAGTGAATTGACTGAAATAATATTGAAGTTTAGAGGTAAAAGAAACAAAAAAATAACGCCAATTTAACATAGAATTTCTGATTCTTTCCATGGTAGATGGATTTGTCTAACAAAATGCTCTAATCAATCTTATGTTGCACTCTTAAAAAACTTAATAACGGGAGTAGATTTCCATGTGTATGTAAATCATAATACATTAATCTAAATATCATTAATTGTTATATGAAATGTTAGTATTACAGCTTTATTATTGTATTTAGCAAGCAGAATATAACTAGAAATATATTAACAATTTTAATTTTATTTGAATTATTTCTTTGCTTAATTAATGAAATTCTACCTGCTTCAAATTTTTAATTAGTGATAATAACCTATTATAAAAAGATTTAGGGAATGATTTTGGACAAAACTATATTGGATAAACAGACTGAACTTTCATAGAGCGAAAATTTCCTTCTCTATTTAATCAGAGAAGGAAAAAATGAAAGAAATTTTCAAATTTGTAAAACAAGAAAAAACTTATTTTTTTCAATAAAATGTAAAGATTTTGGGTTATGATTGAATGAGAAGGCTTTTGATGAGTAAACTTCATTATGTTATTAACGAGTTTGATATTTTTTTACTTATGGTAGAGTGTAGTCCACTCCAGATTTTTTTGTTCTTTAAATATAGTTTGGATTTAAGAAGTTTCTAATTCAATGTTGCATAACAAATGATAGTCATAAGATATTCATAAATAATTTTAATTTAAATATTAGAACAATATTAAGTATCTTTTTTTTGTGAAAACTCATTAATTTTTAAAAAAAATCTAGAAGTTAATCTCTATATATAAAGTTCGTCAGTTTGTTTGTTTGATTGTTTGTCCACCCATTTCCCGTGGAGGAAGAAACCTGAAATTAAATATATATCATTTATTACCTGAATAATGTTAAATAAAGGAAAATTATCACTATATTCCCAAAATTGGAGCCGGAGTAGCAAGTGTCTTGCGTGCTCGCCAATGACAGTAATGTAAATGTATTATATAAAAAAGTAACAAACAATTTTTTGTTAATTCAATATTTTCGTAATATAAACACTGGTAATAAACTGGAGGCATGGAGCATGGTAGCCCACTGGCTTGCATGCTCGCCTATGACAGTAGCGGAAATATATTAAAAATTAACGTAACAAAAAAAATTTTTGAATGTAAAATTTGAATAATATAAACACTGGTAATAAAGGCTTAGAGCCAGAGTAGCCCAGAGGCTTGCGTGCTTGCCGATGACAGTAGTGAATATGTATTATATATAAATGTAACCAAAAAAAAAAAATTAAAATTTGCGAAATATAAACACTGGTAATAAAATAAAGGCATAGAGCCAGAGTAGCCCAGAGGCTTGCGTGCTCGCTGATGACAGTAGTACAAATGTATTGATTTGATGTTTTATTTATTTATATGATAAAATAAATAATTTTTTTTTACTTTTAAATAATTTTTATTTTGTTAAATATACTTGGATCATGTTAAGAATACTATATCAAAAGCTTGGGCCATATAAGAATCTGTTTCTGTGCCTTAATAACAAGAAACAACAATTAAAATTATCCCTGTCGCTCATGTTCATGAATTAATTCCAATACCTATTGTTATAACTTCTGAGTGACACAAAGGGTCACTGGTAATCTAGTGATAAATAAAACTTGTGATACCCAGTTATTGAACTAAATCACTGTTAGAAAATAATAATGCAATGAATCACTGAATCTTATCAAGTTGATAAGATGTAGTGAAATGTCAAAAAGCAATCTGATTTAAACAATGATGAAGAACAATTTACAAACATGTGAAAGGTACCATATCATTTTTATCTCAAAGCTGTTACTAATTAGAACCTCTTTCTGGTGACTTTACAAACTTTATTTTTTTTTTTTAACAAAGATCGCCTTAATATGAATACTGATTGACAAATTTTATGAACTCAGAATATTGGATGACTAAATAAATGATAACTGTTAAGTTCAGAGCTCAGTAACTTGTCATATTGTTCTAGAACAGAGGTTCCCAAAGTGGTTTTCGCCGAACCCAGAAGTTCCTTAAAGGACTGTCTCGGGTTTATAGAAAAATCTGGTGTTTCTACTTATACCCATAAGTAGATGTGGTTAACATTTTTTGACAAATATTTAGGTTAAATCACTAGTCAGTTTTTGGAGCTATCTGATTTCAGAATTCTATTGATGAAATTAAAATCAACTAACAATGCCTACTTTCTACACCTGTATATTTTCAAAATAAACATGTCTATGAAGTTAGCAAAATACAGCTTAAGTTCATAACTTCGCTTCTACGCTGAATTTTCAATCCATTCAGAGCCTATATTTTAAGCTAGACGTACATAAATCTAGTGTCAAATCTTCAACTCGCTAAGTTTCACGGGGGTTGAGTTTACTCGTGACAAACTAATTTGTCACCCGTCGTCACCCAGAAAAAAAGTACTATCAGATATACAATTCTGGAATTCAGTAAAATTGTCACTGACAGTATTGTTGGTTCAGAATGTTTTCAAAACCAAGAGAATCACTTCTGCCTAATCTATCAACCAGCAGGAAGAGTAATCAACAAACTGATATTGAAACAATGACTTCTCAGTTTCTTCTCAGATATTGTCGAAGTGACAATGGACACAAAAACGTAGTAGGATTATTGACACAGTTTTTGGGAAGATTCTACAACCAGTAAACTGAATTAGGAACTCCAGTGTAAATTTAAAATCGAGCAGACCATCATGAAATATGATGTGTGAATAGTTTTTGGGTTGAGGTAGAATTCGTATGGTACTTACTTTAGGCAGTATGAAATCATAAGAAGATACTTCATCCTAGTTTATGACAAAACAGAAATTACACTTCCCTCTTTTTAAATAAACAAAGAAAGTTAAATTTTTGTGCAATTTAAATTTATAGATCAGCATAATCTTCACAATAAGAGAATACTAAAATCAAATTTTTATAAAATTTGGTTAATAGAAAAGCATAACGCTACTTTTGAGTAAAGAGTAAAGATGTGTTACTCTATTTAAAAGAAAAAAAACATTTTATGAAAATTGAATGACTGTCATTTCAAATTTAAAAATCTGTAGTGATTTAAATTAAACTTAAGAAATAAACGTATTTTAAAAATATCAATTATTGTAATCTTATGAAGTTCGTGGTAAGACAATAGTTAATACGAAATGTAAAGTTTATTGATTGTGCATAAAATTAGTTACTTTTATGTCATAAAGAACGAAAAAGTACCTTTCTCATTCTCATATTACCCAAACAACATTGGTATTTGTTGAAAAAAACCAAGAACTATATTTCGGAGAATAAGATTGTTAAAGTTTTGACATGTAGATCAAACCCACAACTCGCCCATTTTTTATTATAATAATTTTCCATGGAAGTTGAAATGCTTATGGTATCTCATTTCTAGCAATAACAGCTCAATTAGTTCAGGTTTCATCAAACTCGAAGGAATATAAATTTTCACAAAAGACACACTAATAATTTTAAAATAAATTTATAGTTAAATTTAAATATCACCTCATTAATTTGGAATCATTATTAACAGTAACATTAAATATAATAATGTTTCTTTCAATCAAATAATTTCTTTGGTAATAAAATTGAAGTATATAATAACACTATTATATAATGTTTTCTAGTGAACCTGGTTATAATAGACTTATTGTTTGACCTTATAGAAATTTGACTACCAAAATAATCCAAATCCATAACATGATATTTGTCTTTTCTATAAGCATTATAATAATGACAAAAAATTGATGGGGTTCTTTTATATAATAAAAAGTTTGTGCGTTCACTATAAAAAAGTTCTCCGGTATATGCAGTCTCCATTAAATATGGTATACTAGAAACGATAAAGAACAAGGCATTTTGGCTCTGAGTGTGGGCTTTGCAGGAAATGATAATTCAACAATGCAACAATGCTACCGTGTTGTGGACGCCATCTGCTCTGCTCTGGAGATGGGCGTATTGTCCGGGTACCTTTCTTGACGTGACCCAGGCCTTTGATCAGATTTGGCTCAAAGACATCCTGCCATCAAATTAATACTTTTTTTTCATAGCCACCTCACTGGTAGTTACTTCAGGTTGGTTAAGGTGTTGCAGTAGCCTCATATTCTTTTATAAAAGGAACTGTAATACAAGGGACGTTCTAGCACCTTATCTATACCAAATGCATATCGACCCATCCACAAATTTCAAATGTAAGTATTAGATGTGATTTAATTTCATTAAATGATGTATAATCATTTATATGGAGTACTATCAATGGCTAGTTTGTCTACTAGTATATTATTTTACTTATATCTTACATATCAGAATTACTTATAGTTTTAATGATAAAACAATAAAAATAAATCTGGACTGGCCTGTATTCAACTTTACAATAAGTAATCATAATTCAAATTCGTTGACAAATAAATAAATTTTATTTTATTTTATTTTCATGTGGCCTGAACGTAATATCAAAATTCATGGATAATTAATAATGAATTCATTTTTTTTATGTTGCTCCATTCATTTTGTCGGTTATTATAAACTTGAAATCATTGATATAGAACAATCTAACATGTTGTTATTATTATAACACCGAGATACTATTTTATGAAGAGGCCTTTGAAATCTACTTTTTATCTTTTTGAAAAAGGTATAATGACGTTTTAGCTGCATTTATACTCAAACCTTTCTCCTTTACTCATCTATCAAGAATTCATAGAGTATGCGACATGTTTGAAATGCAGTATCATAAGGCATAACAAGGTCATCAGTATATCCTTGTGTATCGTAATTTTCATTATTTAGAGCAGGGGTCTCCAAAGTTTTCCAGCGGAGGGCCACATTGCTGAATTTTTAAAGCTTCGCGGGCCAAGGTTCTAAATTATTTATTTTACCAAAATACATGCAATGTAAATAAACAGTGAATTAATAATTAAAAAATGTTATTTATTCAGTACATAATTACAATGCATATAATATCAGCAACAATTAACATATTTTTTAACTTCGATCAATTGGGGAAATATGAAATTGTTTCATTTCTGACAAAATTTTGTCCAACTGAGGTTCAAAACGAGTGGTTTCAATAACAAGCAAAGCATTCAAATGTTCATCAGACAACTGTGATCTGTAGCAGGATTTTGTGTATTTCATCTTTGAAAAAGTATACTCACACAAATATGTAGTGCCAAAAACTGAAATGAATTCACAGGCAAACTTCCTTAAATAAACAAATTGGTCAGATGGAAGGCATTTGTAGAATTCAGTTAAATTTCCTTCTTTATATATGTCCTTCAGGATGTCATTGGATTGCAAATCTGTAACTTCCATTTGTAACTCAGACGGTAAGTCTCCAATTGAAGGAGAGCTCGGCGGGCCGGATCCGCCCCGCGGGCCGTACTTTGGAGACCCCTGATTTAGAGTGTCCAGGAGGCCTTCCACTACTAAAGTCCACAATAGGAGCTGTACTGAAGGAAAGCCTTCAGGGGACATAAATTCTGTAGTGCTACATCCTCTTTTGATACTAATTATAATTGTGTTAGATTGTTCTAATCCATTTTATAATTTTGGATTATAAAATCTATCTATTACTTCTTATTTAATAGATTTGTAACAGTATTATCAAAAGTCTTCCAATATCCAAGAACCAATCCAGAGTGCTTTCTAAATATTTTATGATACATAAAATGTAACCTGACACCACTTTTCATGTATGTGATTTCAACATAAAGTATTAAGTTCATCTTCTGAAAATATAAAATTTGTGGGTATAATTTCATTATGACTGGTCAAACGGTGTGAACTGCATCGAGTCCAGGAGTTTTCAGAATCAATTATAAGTCAATTTTTTTACATTCGATTAAAAAAAAAATACCTTTCCGTTACTTTTTTTTTCCTTCATAATATGGTAATTCTAAAATTTCTGCACTGTGGAATTAGTATTTTAGATCGAAATAATTTTTCCTAAAATCACGTTTTATCTAAAGAAGCAACTTTCCAATGATGCAATATTGCCTAAAAACAGTAAATGAAAAACAGTGTACATCTATACTATACAGTCCAATTCATGTAAAATATGAATTTGATAAATCAAATAGTGTGAATAAATTAAAAATTGATTGTAAAATGTTAAACAGTACGACAGCTCACTGTTTGTATCGCTCATCTATTTACATTAGCGGTTCAAATACCAATAAATGCAATTTTAACGTCATATTAAAGATAAGATTAACACTTTAAAAAAAAATTATAAAGAACTGAAATATTTGACCAAGGACATAAATCCATATACTTCTGATTTTAAATCCCAGTCCTTCCCATAAATAAGGTTCACATTTCCACTCTTTTGAAAAACTTTTAAAATTTCTTTGAACGAGGCTTTATCAACAAGTAGTATAAATTATTTTACCTTTTTACGTCAAAAATTTTCAATTGTTTTAATTTTACTAAAAAAAAAGTGTTAATTTAAGCAGAAAGTTAAAATATCAAATGCTTATTTATTAATAAAATTAAAAAGTCTAACAATTAATCTATAAAATAAGTAAACAGAAAATTAGGTTAGTTTGTTAGGTTAAGTCGAAATAGTAAATTTGATATTCGAGATTATGCTGATACCGGTTGACAAAATAATCTCACCTCTCTTATAACTGTTTTGCTGTAACTTTGATAAAACATTATCTTAACCTTGCTTTTTGTTTAACTAAGGTTTAAACATACATATTCTTGATAAAAACCTAAAAATTTCTCGAAAAATATTTGCGACGTTTTAAGAAATTATATATTTGAGGCGAAAAATCGTTTCATACAGTTTTTTTTTATAAGACGCATATATAAATGAGTATATTAGCATATAAACCCCAACTAGTGACTGATGAAGTTCATTTCTTGGGTTAAACATTTTAATCCCTTGATGTTTAAAATTTAAAAACATTTATAAATATAAATGTTATTTATTCATTTTCTTCTGTGACACCATCTAAGGTGTCAAAATTTCAATAAAACTGCAAACGTATAACAGAGGCATTTACTATTTCTTTACATCTGAACTTTCATCCATCAGGGATCAAAGTATATATATATAAAAAAAAATCACAATAAACGCGTAAAACAAAAATCAACGTTCAAACCATAGTAGGAAATCAGCAAAAGGACTAAAATCTTTCAAATGTAACTAGCGGTCTTCGTCTTGGGGTCTTTTTGCATTTTCCTACCGTGCTTTGGAGGATGATATATATATATATATATATATATATTGTTGTTCATTTTGGGATCCCATAATGTTGCATCGTTTGAACATTTCTCGATAGAGAAGATAAGATAATTATTAGTAACTGTTTCCAACCTCCATGCTTAGTACTATTCTAGGGCCGGGAAATTTGGCTCAATGTGATTTGGCACCCATGTTAATAATGAGTCACCTAATTAATGATATTTGGCAAAAATTGTTCATACCTGAGTTTATGCTTATAACTATAATTTTAAGAAACTCTTTTGTTTATTGCTATGAATTATATTATTTTTTATTGTAACCTTTAATTTTAACAATTTCCGATTCACCTATAATTATTTCAGATTTTCTAAAATACAAACATTATAGTTTTATTTATAAAGTACATAGCTGTACTTTATAAATAAAAATAAATTATAAATTTAGTTTTTACTATTTTCTATTTGGGTAAAGTGAGGGAAGACTTCTTTCAACTCATGAATATTAACTGTGAACTACTTAATTATATAGAAAATCTATTCTGGATATATGATAAGAAAAATATGTCAATTTAAATAAAGTCAACAATTACACTACCACAACAGGGTTCTTTAATCAAATTGGTTAATAATATTAGAACTTGGTTTAATTAAAAAATCTGGAGTGGCCTACACTCTACTTTACTATAAGTAACTCAATGTTAAATTTCTTGAGTATATAAAACATAACGTATCATTTAAGCATAACATAAATATCTAAATGGGATATAATTATTAGCATTGCATTCGTGAGGTAGTACAGATAGTGATTGAAGGACATATCAATTTATAAGCTTATTTTTGTACATCACAAACAATTTATTATTTGCAAATAATTTCATTAGTGTAACTATAGCAGTAATAACATTTTTGAAAAACCAATGTGAACATTTCTTGAAACGAAATATTATCCTACAAGAGAACATGGCTATTGTTCAAATAGCCAGTAGATTTCTTACATCGTTTAGTTGACATCCTTCTACATTGAATAATAATGTAAAATTTTCAAATTTGAAACAGTAAAATACCCTTTTTTTCTCTGAAACATCTTAAACAGAGAAGAAAATGCTGTTTTAAGGTGATTTGTTAATTAAAGATGTACGATAATTACAGTTATTAATCTCTAAACGAAAGATTTATATTTTGAATTATCTTTTACATTTTTGGTTTTTAACAGAATTATTATACTGGGAATTTTATGGCTTCTTAGTACTTAATAAGATCATTTTCCTTCCCTTTTGTCAAATAACATATATACGAATTTTTTTTTAATGAGTGTTACCATTTACCTGCACAATATTATTCATTCCTCTTACATCTCTTATAAGTCAATAATATATATTCATTTTTCCATTAGAAACATCAATTTTATCTCAGTGGATTTGCTCAAAAAATTTCTAAGTCAATGTAAACAATGTAAAAAAATACAAAAAATTCGACAAGTATAGCAGGTGATCTCTTTGTCTAGGATAAACAAAGAGTTTTTATATCGTTATTGCTCTTTCCCGTAATTGAAACTTCATGATTTTTTTTTTATGAATTGCTAATTTTTTGTTCCATTTTTGGTCAAATTTTCATCATTTTTTAACGAGCCGTTTAGCGTCAAAAAAACATTTTCTGAAAACACAAATCGTACTGTAACGCCCCTTTAGCGAATGTAATATTCGAAAAAAATATTTCAACTCATTCTCCACATAATGTTCTATTTTTAGGCATAGTTTCATTTTGATCGGTCAAATAGTATGGCTTGTATCGCTTTCACAATGTTTGAGATTGAATTATAAGTCAAAATTTTTACAATTTAGTGAAAAAAAAAATATTTCCCGTTGTTCTAAAATTCTGAATATATTTTTGGTTTGTTCCATTTGTAACCTCAAAGATAATGTCAAAATTTCAAAACTCTAGGGTTATCAGTTTAGGAGAAATAAATGTTTTAAAAAAAACGGTTTTTGGCAAAAAAAGTGACTTTCCCATCATGCATAATTCTTCCCAAACAATAGGGATCTTCGTCTTTATAGGGCCCATTTTTGTGTAAAATATCAACTTGATCCATCAAAGATTCTGGACCGTAGCGTGGTAACAAGCAATGCTAACACACGCACCCACCCACCCACACACACACAGACATCATCGTAAAAACGTCATAAAACGACTTCTGGGACCTCAAAACATGTAATTCCGTCAAAATCTCGAGATCGAATTTTTTCACGATCACTATACTTTACTTATAGTAAAGTAAAAATATCCTTTCTGTCAATACTGGAGTGGAGTATATATGTCAAATGGTTTCTCTGTAGATGTATATTTAAATTATGTTGTATTTAAGAGTTTTATGAAAAGCTAAATAATTAGCTAATTTATTGTTTATCTGAAAACATAGAACAATAAATTTGTTGACTGTATGGCAAATAAAGAGGATGATCTGTGTATTTACTTTGTTTTAATAGAACTGTTGTATATAGAGAATGAGATAAAGAAACGTGTAGTTAAAATGATTATCAAGAGAGTCTGTAAAGGTCATGAAATTGGACCCTGTTAAAAAAGACTATAGAAAGAATAAAACAAATGATCATAAACATTTGATGTACAAACAGAACTTTTAACAGCGATTTAGAGAATAATCTCTCTTTAAATAATAAAAAGAACAATATCAGAAAGAAAATAGTAATGAAGATAGCCGGTGCATGGCTTATAAAAATAAAGTTTCAGTAAACTATAACAATGACTATAACAATGATTATAACAACAACTAACCATAGCATGAAAGAATTCTGAATATAATGATCATAATTTTTGGTTGAAAGTTGTCAATATATGGTTCCACGGAGACCATAGACACTAGGCCAGGGATAAAAGGTACCAAAAAGGAGTTACAACAAAAGTATTTTATATATACAAAGAAAAAATCATGAATAGCTTTGAATTAGTTAATTTGATATGCAAAATGTATAGTTTTTAAACTAATAAATCTGTGGAAGCATAAAAGTGTTTGTTCTTTAGACAGGAACATTACATTGTTCTTTACTAAATGCTAACAATTTAGTTAAATGATTGATTCTCTGTCGAATTTGTCGTAACAAATCTGTGTGTCTGACCTTTAACGAATCGAAATGACATATGACAAACATATAGTTCCTTGAACTATATGATAGTTGCATGAGCTATATGAAATATGATAAATATCCCATTGGTTTCGGGGAATATTCAAACAAAATAAGGTTCTGTTATAGTATTTTCAGTCAAAACAGGTACCACGTTTAACCCACTCTTCTGATGAATTTAACAATTTTAAATTGGAGATATTTATTAATAATTTATTTATTTTATTAATTATTAATATATTAAAATAAATATTGTTCGAAGAAAAGAAAAGTTCAGAAATTTTCATTATTGCCGGAAAAAACGCTATAAAGAGCAACTATATATATATATGTTCTATAACCATAATTGTATGTTAATTACGTTATTGGTTTTCATTAATAGAGTTGAGATATCCTTTTGGAATTAAAAAATTTGGTCATTCGATTTTGAGTGAGTTTTAATAATACATTTACTTATAGTAAAGTTGGGTGTAGACCAGATTTTTTTATTTGTATTATTTATTGTATACTGATACGGGCTCTAGTTGTAAGTTGGACTACATTTGTGTGTTACCGAAATAGACGTGCGTACTTCATATGTCCCGCAGTACATATGAAGCTGCAGAGTACAGCTCCAGCTCAGTGAAGGCAAATCAATCGCCCTCGAACTACGAACTTCCCTTCCAACTTAGGCACACATGGTAGGAGACGGAATACATTTTTTACAAAAGTATACTTTTTAAAAGCATAAAAAAACCTTTTTTATAAAAGTAAAAAAGATCTTTTTTTTAACTTTTTCAATAAACTATAATATCATTACAAATAAATTAGTAAATATATTTTTGATAATTTAATTTATGGTTTCCTGATAGTGAATTACAAAAACGAAGGTTTAAAAAGTTTGGTTGAGTTGTTTTAAAATGGCTAAGGGTTCATCAGAAATTTCATTCATATTAATGAACTATATTCCTTTTTCAAAACTAACAAATATCTCTTGAGGTAGTATAATTATGACAATAGGTTATAATGTCTTTGATGTAGGTTAGGTTAGGTTAGGATGAGTGGTAGTCCCACAAGGTTAACACACGTAGGCCGAGCATTGGCCCTTTGTAATACCACACGATAAAGATTGATTCTACAGTGGGAGTCCTAAATTTTGCCTAACTCAAGTGTATTTAGAGTAGGGATCTTTAACGAGTACCTGACATCGTACAGGCTCGAGATCGACTCTTAACGTCCTCCGAGGGACGACGTGCTCAGATTTATTCACCTCCTGCATGAATAAATCGAGTGCTAGGTGGGGATCGAACCCCGGTCCTATCAGTTCAGAGGTGAGTACATTAGCCACTGAACAAACCTGGCCCCTTTGTCTTTGATGTAACTTAAAGGTGTAAGGTATAAATGTCTTCGTACAGTAACCAAATTGTATATGGTGATGCATGCATATTGTAACTGCTTCAGAACTTATT
The DNA here is from genome assembly GCA_026182355.1 of Hermatobates lingyangjiaoensis. Classification (NCBI taxonomy): domain Eukaryota; kingdom Metazoa; phylum Arthropoda; class Insecta; order Hemiptera; family Hermatobatidae; genus Hermatobates; species Hermatobates lingyangjiaoensis. The sequence continues at coordinate 722,548 of JAPFBL010001930.1, read as the reverse complement.
ATAATTTACATTATTTAGGTTTGGGATCCCCGAAGACTACTTTTCACTTTTTTTTTTTTGGATGATGAGTGTGTGTTTTTTTTAAAAACTACGCAAGGATATTTCTATGGCCTTATTATTATAAAATGAGGAAGCTTCATGGTAATGTCCTTGTTTTTATAAAGTATGAAACAGTAATGAAAAAGATCCCAAATTAGGCTTTATCAATTGCAAAAAAGAAGCCCATCTGAGAATACTAGAAGTAATGACCATGTTCTTTATATCCAACATGGAAAAGTCATATATCCCGCCTCTCCTCCATAGGTATTATGTCAAAAAAATGAGGCCATCTGCAGTTTATTGATTTGGAGTTGTCAAACGACTTGTCGAGGTGACGTTTGTCCTAAACAGACTTTTCCGTTTACCTGACTTTGTCCTGGTCTAGTGGTCGGCTTACGCCATCACACACGCCTAGCTGAAGAGATCCGAAAGATCGAAACAAAGACGTTTGACAAAGTCTGTTTAGGACAAAAGTCACTTCAACAAATCTTTTGACAATTATTGATTTGGTTTCAAATGAAACTGCCTCTAAGGAAGAAAGAAGGTTTAATAACTCAATAGAACCGAACATTAATATTTTAGCCTGGATGTTGCCAGATTCAATGCGTCTCAAAGAAAATGTTTTACGGGCTTCAAAATGATCGTAAATAATTTCCTATATTGAGGACATCCTTATCTTGAAAAAGGTGCTCTTGTCTAGTATTCATTTTAGTCAAAATCACAAAGACTTCCTGCCAAATTAATAACAACGCCATATTGGGTATTATAGGAACAAACTGCAATATTTCAAAAGTTTTGAGAGAAATAAAAACAATTTTTCAGGTCAATTGTTGCAATAAGTTTTGTGTGGAGAGAATTCTAAAAAAAAAAATGCTCATACAATCGAGGATATACATTCCATTAAACAGTCAAACATCATTAAAAGCTTCAAAGTTTTTAAAAAATTGTATTTAAAATTTGGTTGTGAATTTGGATCACTTTTCATAATCTAGCCACTAAAAATAAGTAAACACTTATGAGGGTACGTGAATACATAGGAAGACAGAGGAACGAGGTAGCAGACCTATTAGAATAGGTTGGATCCAAACGAATTTTTGGTGGTCTGGAGAATTTTTTTCCAGAACCCACGAGCTTCCTTAAGTACTTAACTATGCAGTCAGTGAATGCATGAAGAACGAACAGATAAAAAGGTGGCTGGAACAACCAGATCTAATTCACTTTAAAATGCTCATTCTAAATTAATTTCAATTTGAATTGAGAATTACAATTGTACAAAAAAATATCTTTTTTTTTTTAGGTATAATTGTTCAATAAAAAATATTAAAATTAATGAACTGAAGATTAAATTATTAAAAAATAATTATATTAATTTTTGTAATGAATCTAGGAAATGAAATATTTAAAATCTAATACAATATAACAATGTGTTTGAACCAATTTTGTTTAAAAGTACGTCTATGAGTTTTTTTCCATTATTATTGATATGAGACAATTTAAGTAAGGTTTAATGATTATGGCATTTTAAATGTTATCATAAACAATTCATATTGTTAATTTTTTAATCCGTACAGAATAACATATATTTGCACTATGCCCAAATAGATGATATGCTTAAAATATATATAAAAAAACATATATATTACTTTATATTCATTGTGAAAAGCTATGAAGAATTAAAATTGCTTGAGGAGAATTTAGTTATCGTGTGTGAAATATAAATATGAGGAACATAAAATACGAGTAATTATATGTAGGCAAAAATCCTGTAAAAGAATTACCTTTCTGAGAGACTGTCATCACTGCCTTCTCCCACTATCTGACTCCGAGCTTATCAAAGTACCTCTTTAGATCGATAGAATCGATTCTTGAAGGCGAACAATGACGCTTTGATTAAATTGATTTAATATCCACAAATAACAGTTTACGAGAAACTAAGAGGTGGCATGTACAAGTAATGACAATTAACGGAGAATCAAGAATGAGTTACGTCTTTGGGAGTTTCCTCCCACACTGCCGTCACGCTTTATCTCTCTGCTGTAGGAAAGTATTAATTTTAAATAAATCCACTTCACTTCCCACTTTATCAAAACGTCAGCTGAGTAAACATATTCTTTGTGGACCTCACATTATCTCGACTACACAATATCGAATTTTAATTTCAAAAAATCAACATTAACCACCCTCCGTAAAAAAAAAACTTTTCTCACTTCAAATTTTCATTACATATCAGAAGTGAAGAGGGTGTCATCACTAAATTATAATGCGTTAAGAACAGCACTTGAAGAGAGTGAAATCTGAAGCTTCATAATAATGATTATATGAAACCATAATTTCAATATACCAAAACTAAAACGATAAAGTTCATAACGTTTTTAGCATTGATTTTTTAAACAAAATTTGATAAATTTTAATTAAGGTTACAATTTTGAATGAGACATCAATAATAATGATCTTTATCTCATAAGTGAACATTTGTTAAATGTGCAGTTACTTATTATGTTAGAAGCATTTAAATTAATAATATATATGTTCTGCTAATGGTAGTAAAACAGGAGGATTATTCTACAAAATGGGGAGGAAACTGAGTGCGGCTTTTATTACTAACTGAGTACATCTATCATTATGAGTGGGAAAGAAGTTAAGCCGTCGGTCCCGAGACTGTATGATGTCAAGTACTTGTTAAAGAAACACCTATTCTAAATATACTTGAGTTAAGCAAAATGTTGGTCTCTCTGTAAAGATTCATTAGGGGGACAGTATTCTCTTGAGGAATCAGTGTCAAGGGTGTAGCATTCTAGCAGATACTCAATTTCACTTAGAAACAAAAAACAAAACAGCCTTTGACTACGTTTTTATACTTTGTTGTATTCAGCTGGTACACCAAATTGTATTCTTTTACAACAATCTCTAGCTAATTGGTCAATATTGTCATTCTTTCTGACATTACAATGAATGGGAAATGACTGCAAGATGATGATACAACATACGGAGAGTGCTCTCAACACTGTCTGGAATTATCATTCATCGGCCGATATACTGTTGATTCGCATTTAGCAGCACGTTCACAAAAGTTTACAACATTTATATTTATTTTATTTTTTTAATAACTAGGAAGATTTTTTTTTACATTTCAAACTGCTTTATTCAAATATGTCAAGAATTGAACTGCTGCAACTTTTTAAAAAATTAAACAGTAACTGTATAAGGATTTCATACTATCACTTGAAAACGGTCACCTAATTATACAACTAGCATATCTGGTTGACACATATATGTTTATCAGCTTCAACCAAAGTCTGTAAGGGTTAGATGCAACAGTATTTGATGCCTTGTCAAATATTACTCTCTTTTAGCCGGAGCTAGTATCTACAAGAATAATATTTACTTTTGTCTAGTATGTTCTAAAAAGTTACTGTATTTATCTGCGACTATCAATATATAGTATACAATGTATCAAACAAATCCATTAGTTCGTCTATTAAGTTATTATTATTCAAACTATAAATAAATTAGTTCATCAATAAATAACATTACATTCACATCTTGAAGGGAGCTAGTTTATGTCAAAAATTATTCACAACAGATACTCATACCTTACAACAAGAAATATTTTAACAAGGAAAATTAATAAAATGGATACTTTACAAGCTGATTATAAGTTTAAAAGGAATATAATTCAAAAATATTTTAGTTTAGGATTCATAAGATACGGGTGAATTTGGGTTCATTCTTGTCCGAATATATTAGAGAAAAAATGTACAAAGAAAGACGTGTCGAGGCCAACTACTTCTATCTACTTTATGATTCTTTAATCAGCACGTTCAATAGAAATGGCACAGTAATAACATTCTCTTAATCATAAACTTTAAGGTATCATTCATAATCATAGGTTACCTCAAAAACTGTTTACTTCAGGTATTTTGTTTCTGGTAAGTCTTTCAATTTAAAGTTCATATTATTCAATCGAGTACATACATAAGCTTATTTTTGAATTTCTGTATACTAGTACTTTTAATTTCAAACGTAATTAGGCCCTTAGAAATGTAACAGAAACAGTATATTTGGAGCACTGACTTCACTGTTGAATGATTGCAAGTGAAACAACTGAACCGACTGTCATTTCTGCACAACTATAAATTGAAAATGAACTACAACAGTAGATACAAATGAAATACTGAATATACAAATGAGAAATGTTTAAAGTGTCTGATTCATTTCATTACAAAGATTATTATGTAAGCTATCGACTTATAGAAATTTGTAACAGAAAGTATAACTTTTTTATACTTAGATTTCTGATTCACTTACATTACTATTTGAAATGGTATGTATAGATTCGTACGCTCGAAGTACAAAACCTAAACATATTTTCCTGTATTTATTACATTACACAACTCTAAATAAAACCGGATTAATTGATTGATGATGTGCCTAAAACTCAAAAATTGTGAATATTCCAATAAATGTGAATCAATGTTTTCAGCACTGGTAGTAAACAAGCACTGACCCGTACTTTTAAAACTATGAAACATAATTTTTCTTGCAGGTGCAGGTGCTAACTTCTCAGCCAATATTACCAAACTCAATAAGAAAATAAAGCCGTAACAAATCCGTTAATTTTTAAAGAGAATAGTCATTAAGTGAACACACAATCTGCATTATACATGGTTTAACATCATTCATTTATCGACTTCTTTCTTCTTTCAATTTACTGCCTATTACTGGTTACTTGCTTGAAATTATCTTTTCAACGGGCAGAAAAACTATTGTTCAGTTCTTACTACTGCCATCTTAGATTCATTGCATTCATGTCGAGTTATTTGATTCATAATATTATTATTTTAAAAAGAATAATATTATGAATCTTTTTATTTTTCATTTTAGCTACAAAAATATTATTATAAACTGTAATTCTATTATTTTTTTACTATTTGTTTTTTAAGAATCACGGTTCTAAACACCTTATAAGATCAACTGTAAAAAACTCGAGTGGTCTACACTCTACTTTACTATAGGTAGTAGTAGCAGGGGTGAGGGAGACCAAAAGACCTGACAAACATGCCATTTAATCAACCCTTCCTGGAAACCCTGATCAATCTGGTCCTAATTCAAGGTAACTCTACTCGATCTTTTCAATTAAATTCCTTTAATTAATCTACCATAATAGTACATACACCGAATATACTTCATTTGAGTGGACTATACTACACTTGGCCAAAACTAAAAGGAAGTGTCATTTCCTCACACTTTTAGCATTCTTCACTGATCTCAAAGCCCAATATAATAGTTAAATGCCTCGTACATCTACATTGACCAGTAAAAACTTTGATATAATTCCTACTTTACTATATGTAACCATAACATTAAATTCATTAAGTTTGGTTACTCAATGAACCAAATTGACATTCATGGAATGTCATAACATGACATTCCATTGAGTTATGATTCTGTTTTAATAGGTCCATCGTGTAGGCTTAGTATCAAAATCTCTTTTAGAGTGTAACCAAACTTATATACAATTAATTTAATAATTTCATTTGTTTGATTTGGCTTTTATCCATTTTATCAGTTACCACACACTAGAACAATCTGATAAACTATTATTATCATTATTATTACAATTAAATTGGGGGTCTTAGTCAATATACCTGTTAGCAGCCATTTCTAGTTTAGGTCTCTCATCTAAAGCGATCCTTGTGTATTCGTACACCTCTGATAGTTCTAAGTTAATATTTTTAATCAAGCAGCCCATGAGGCTTAGTTTCTTTCTTCTTGAGAAGAGTGTAAGGGACTGCTGTTAAATCCAAATCTTCCTCCTTACCCAACTTTCATACATTTGGAGAACATGCCTCATAAACTCAAAGTCAGTAGCATCAAACATTACTCTTCTTATAACGAAAAGATCATCTACATATATATCCTTGCATATCGAAAGCTTGATTATTTAGAGTATTTAGTAGGTTATCCACAACTAAGTGCCACAATAGGAGAGATATCACACTTTCCTGAGGGCAGCCTCTGGTGGGCACTATTTAAGTTATTATAGATCCTATAATTACACTAATTATACATGAAATAAGTTGTTATAATCCATTCTACAGTTATTGGATTGCAAAATCTATATATTAGATATATTTCATTGTATTCTAAGGCATTTTATCAAAAACTCCTGCCATATCGAAGAAGCATCCCACAATGATTCATTTAATATTAGGATGTTTTCTATTTTTAACCAAGGATTTTGGATTGACTCTGTTGACTTGCCCTTCTGATATGTATATTATCCCATAAGAAGATATATATTTTTCAAAAAATTCTTGTGTTACAAATATTAAACCAAACAGTTGTCACCTTTAGTGTAATATTCGTATAAGAACTTATTTTTGGCAAAATATGAATTTGATCTAACAAACAGATTTACTTCCACCGTCTTCACAAACATTTGGATTATGTTACTACAATAAAACCTAATGGTTGTCATATTTAGTGTAATATTACTTCTCCAATATTTAAGGTAATGAAATATTCGTAGTAAGATAATATATAATAGTCTATGTATATACGTAAACTTCAATTTTTTAAATTTAAGTTTATTGAATCACCGGAAAACCACTTTCAAACGTTAGCCTGAAGTATTCATAATGGACGAAAACGAACTTTTACCATTGTTTTATATTACCCAAAAAACAATACGGTTTTTAAACATACCAAGAACTATATATCTAGCATTAACATTTTTTTAAAGAGTATATATACAGGGTTCGCCAAAAAATGAAATATTATTAAATTTGCCATAACTTCGAATTATTTTGTCATAAATCTATACAAGTTATTAATATGTATAGTGTATATTAAAGCTGTTGCGGTTAAAGAGCTCGTAGTTGGTTCTGTGTACCACGCTGTCGGTTCACCGCCTGCGGTGTAACTGGCATTATGTGGGACGTCTTGTCGGAGGGGGCTATAGTGAGCTCATTTGGTTCCATTTCGTGATGGCCTTTGGTCTCATGGAAGACCATTTGAGTTTTGCTTGGTTCCCGTTGTTGCTGCCGCGGTGCTCTTTACTGAGTGTCGAGGCAGGCTGACAAGGTTACTTTGAATAAATTAAAGTGGTTTGAAGCAGGCTTTGTTTAGCCTGAATAGTGGTGCATGGAATAATGAAATAGGACCTTGGTTCTATTTTATTGGTTTTCTGAACTCAAGGTAATGATCAATGTGGACTGGCGGGGGCATTCGTATTGCGAATTAAAGTGAAATCCTTAGGATCGACTGAAGACGGACTAAAGCGAAAGCATTTGCCAAGTATGTCTTAATAAGTTCAAAAAAGAAAGTTAGAGGTTCGAAGGCGATCAGACATCGCCCTAGTTCTAACCATAAACGATGCTAGCCATCAATCCCCCCATGTCCGGACGATGACTCGGCGGGAAACCAAAGCTTTTGAGTTCCGGGGATGTATGATTGCAAAGCTGAAACTTAAAGGAATTGACGGAAGGGCACCAACAGAAGCGGAACCTGCGGCTTAATTTGACTTAACACGGAAAACCTCACCAGGTCAGGACTCTGGAAGGATTGAAAGATTGCTAGCTCTTTCTTGATTGAGTGGGTAGAGGTGCATGACCTTTCTTACTTAGTGGACCGAAATGTCTCGTTAATTCCAATAACGAACGAACTCTAGCCTATTAACTAGTCGTCCGGTACCCATGGTTACCGGTGCTATTAATAACTGCCTAGAGGGACAGGTGGCGTTTAGCCGAACGAGATTGAGCAGTAACAGGTCTGTGATGCCCTTAGATGTTCTGGGCCGCACGCGCACTCCACTGATGGAATCAGCATGTCTCTCCCTGGCCCGGGTAACCCACCGAACTTCCTTCATGCTAAAAATTGGGGCTTGTTAAATTGTTCCCCATTAACGAGGAATTTCCAGTAAGCGCGAGTCATAAGCTCGCGTTGATTACACCCCTGCCCTTTGTACACACCGCCCGTCGCTACTACCGATTGAATGATTTAGTGTGGTCTCCGGACTGGTGGCAATTGGGCGTCCTTTACTGGGACACCGACGTCGTCGGGAAGATGATTCAACTTTTGATCATTTAGGGGAAGTAAAAGTCGTAACAAGATTTCCGTAGGTGAAGCTGCTAAAGGATTATTAAAGGTTTATTTAAAAGAATAACTCTTAAGAGTTACAAAAATAATAGAATTCACGAAAAAAACCACAACAAAGAAGACAACCAGCAGTAGTATACTGCAGTATTAGGTCTGTCTGTTGTGTTGTTTATAAATGTCGTCATTAAGGCTCCCTTTAAGAAGACGCAAGGTTAAAGTTGTGGTGGAGTGGTTCTTCGTTCACTTTATCTCTCTTGTTTATAAAGGGGTTTGCATGAAGGAAAGGTTTGTATTAGCAGTAGTGGACGGGTTGTTCACAACTTCTCCTTTGCCTTGCAAGTATATATTGTTTCACAAGTAGTTGAGGTTGAGCTTCCTGGTGGCGTCAATCTCCTACAGTAGCGAGTATAGAGAGGACACTCTCCAAAGTATAGAGAAGAAAAGTGTATAGCCAATGCAATGTATGTCTTTTTATTTAATAAGACAAAATTATAACCCTGAACAGTAACTGGTGGGTCGATGATGGACGCAGCGATATTCGTGAATTCATGTGAACTGTAGGACACATGCACATTTTTTTCTTTTTAAAGTTCAAAAAGAAACCACACAGCACCTCAAGACGATTATACTTACTTATCATGTATCTATATACTCCAAATGTCTCCCTCTACCAGCCTATTCCATAGCCACAGTGTTAATTCATTTCCACACTATGTCTAGTACAGGTACACTAGGCTAGAAAGAAAAATCTTTCTAAGTCCAAACAACTAGTAGTTGAGGTTGAGCTTTCTGGTGGTGTCTCTCTCTTACAATAGCAAATATTTAAGCAAAGTAGTTGAGGTTGAGCAGTTTATGTGTCTCTCTCCTACTACACAAGCAAATTTGTAGAGGCTGCATATTGCATTCCCAAATGTTTTCTCCAGAGAAACTTAATAAGAGCAAGTTTCTGCAATTTATGGTAATATTTTTAATGATATATGATTACAGGGAGGACTGGTACCAAAATTTACAAATATTAAAACATAACCCAGCAGTTTGTGAAGAAGGCTTCACAAAGGAATACAGGACAAACTTTTAGAATCCCCCCCTTCACGCCAGTAATAAACAAACAACTTTAATCTTCCTAATTGACTTTATTTTACCTACATAAAAGGAAAAATATTTGAAAATCATTCTCGTCCTGAAGATGGCTATATGAAAGAGTTAAAACATGTTGACAATAGGAAGTATGCTATCTAGTTTTGATACAATAATGAAAACGTTATTCAGCAAGACAGATGAGCTTAACAAGAAGCAAGCTTCTAGAAATGATGGTTATTTTTGTAATAATATGTATATACATTTCATGATTTATGATTTTGTTTTGACACACTTATTGACGTTGTAATTAATTTATAACCAGTAATAATATACAATTGAAATGAATATATATATATGTATATTAAACTAATTCACAACAAACCCGTGATACAAAAGTCATCATCTAACCACAATAAGAAAGTCATCAATTGGACTAAGATTTTTCGACCAGCGATTCACCCTTAGAGTCCCAGACAAGACATTTCCTCTTTCTCTTATATTCTTCATTCATGAAGGCAGTTCAGAGACAGGTTAGCTCAGTGGCAACGTTCTCGCTTCTGGACTGGTAGATCCAGGGTTCAATAGCACTCTGATACTCTATTTATTCACAAAAGAGGTGACAAAATTCTGATCATGAAGGAGAGAAAATTAAGCTATTTATCCCGAGCCGATCAGGCACCCCTTAAAGGTCAATGTGCGGCCTGGGTGTTCTCTCGTGGGGCTGTCAATACAACCTAACCTAGCCTAAGGCCAGCTACTTAGTCGAAAGATCTAAGTCTCATACATGACTGAGTTTAAGACGTTGATATATGAGTAATATGTATATACATATATATAAATGAAAAAGACAACACATAAAAGAAACAAGAGCACTTACTGGAACAATATTTCAAACTGAAGTTTGTCATCAGGAAGAGAGTAGAAGGGAAGAAGAGGTACGTTCGTTCAGGAGTGCGAGTGGAAGACAAATATTACTTAAAATTATTATTCTAACTAATATTATTATTAGTTGTCTTCCACTCGCACTCCTGAAAGTACGTACCTCTTCTTCTTCCCTTCTCCTCTCTTCCTGATGACGAACTTCAGTTCGAAATATTGATCCAGTAAGTGTTCTTGTTTCTTTTATGTGGTGTCTTTTTCATTTATTTATCTGTCCGGTTTGGACTGTTTAGTATTCCCATTTATATACATATAATTAAAGTTACAACTAGAGAAAAAAGAAAAAAGAGGACTAACACTCACGATTTTCGATCATTTCGGCTGTTTGCCATCTTCAGAAGAGGAGAAAAAGAAAAAGGAGAAGGACGAAGGAGCGGAGACGTGAATGCGTTCACCGATCGATACAAAGTGACAAGTATACTTCTAACTTCAATAATATACATATATATAAGTTAGCTGGTAACGAAGAACAACCTTTTTTGTCCCGGAAGCAACTGCACCAGCCAGGAGTCTTGGACTTAGAATCGCAATGTAAGCTATTATTCTTTATATAAGAGCTAGCGTTGCGACGCAGATCCAGTCTTGTCTCACCATTCATTCAGGGCAGTCTTGTCAAATCCATCAGTCTTGTAACACCAGTCAGTTAAGGCAGGCAGTTTTGTCAGACCCTCAGTCAGTCTTGCTGAACCTAGTTTTGTCTCAAGAGTCTTTTAGCTAATTGATTCTTCTATTGCCCTAACTTTCTGTTTATTTATTTAGACATACTCCTATTAGTAAAAGCTGAAAGTAATATATTTTTGTACATATGAAAAAGCAATTTGTATAATCAATAAATAGCAACTTAACTTTTTAAAAAAAGACAATTTCAATATAAGAATACATAACATACTCGTATATCTCCAAACGTCGCTTCGCAAGTGCTCTTAGTGTCCCTATCTCAACTCTCCTGATGACGGTTCAACCGAAAATTAGAGACAGTAAGTGTGTTTGTTTCTTTGTTCTGTGTCTGTGTTTTACTGTGAAACGTATATTATATATATATATATATATATATATATATACACTTTTTTTCGTTGGAAATACGATCCAAAACGGACAAATATAGTTCAATATAAACAAAGAAACATAGAGAAATCAGAAGAACACAACTACAGTCTCTAATTTTCGGTTTGAACCGTCTTCAGGAGAGATAAGAGAGGGAAACCAAACTGGATCGTCACTGATCCAGTGCGCTTGGTTTCCCTCTCTTATCTCTCCTGAAGACGGTTCAAACCGAAAATTAGAGACTGTAAGTGTGTTCTTCTGATTTCTCTATGTTTCTTTGTTTATATTGAACTATATATATATATATATATATATATATATGTATAAATGTATGTATAAATTTTATATAATTATTGATTAGAAAGTGACTACTATACCACAGTATACCACAATATGTAATATACCACAATAAAATATTAAACTATGCAAAAATTCAATATTTAGAGGTTAGAACAAACTTAATTTGCAGTCTTAATAGGAAATAACCAAGCACATTGATTTATTTATCTGATTTATAATTATAAACTATTTATTCAGACTTCACCACAAGTTAATACTTCATCTCGTTGACATACTGAACAATAGAGTATGACGTAATATTACATCTAAACATAAGATACTCTATGAATTAAGATATGAATACCACCCACTCACGGAACAATATGCTTACAATAATTTGAGGATATTTAGTTTTATTTAAAGACGTGTACCATTTGTAAAAATAAGTTTCAATTATTTAATATTTTTTAAAGAACAATTTAGACTTAACCTACTGGGATAACTACTAATCCCTAATGTAGTAAACAAATAAGCAAAGATTGTTCGGAAATACATTTTTATCCATTAATCATATTTTTATTTATAATAAATGTTTTTTAAAGGTAAAAAACTTGAAGAAATTTATGGGAAAACAAATCAGAATTATTAAATAACATCTTCATCTTCCGCATCTTCATTATCAGACTCAAAAGTATTGTCTGGAATATCGTACAGACGAATCAAAGGCTGAAATAAAAAAAACAATATAAATTCCATATCTCACGATGGCATTATGTAGGTATATACAAGTAGATAAATATAGTAGATATATATATGTAGGTATAGTATATATAAGTACATTCTGAGGTAAAATGGATAAACAAACAAAAGTCTCCACACAACTCACTGGTTGGTTGTTCTCACTGGAACAACCCGTCAGCACCACGTCCTTGGTGTCTTCCTGATGATGAACACAAAGTGTTCGAAACGCATTGCTGTTGAATAAAACTTCATTTGTGTGGAAACATTTGTTTGTTTATCCATTTTACCTCAGAATGAGTAAATACCACGCAATTACGGATTGCACAACAAATGATGTATAAGTACGTATAAATACCTTATTAGGATCTTTCATGATCAAGTACTTTCCATCTTTCTGTTTCATACAAATATCAATAATACAACGAAGTATTCCCCATGCGTTGTCCATGTTTAGTTTTATTTGAGTAGCAAACTCAGCAGGTTTGAATTGTTGAGTTCCAAGAATTACGTGCTTCGAAGAGTCCCTCACGTGTGCCCTGCTCACGTACCTAAAGTAATTCCGAAAAAAAATCATTTAAGATATTATTTCCTTCATAAAAGATAATAGATTACATTTTCCATAAATAATAACCAGTTTACTTTTCTGGTTAACATTTTAATCTCAATTGAATTTGTATAGAGGCCAGTCACTGGTAGTCGGGTGTCCCAAAAGAAGCTGATGGTTAAAAAATTCATAACTTTCTTAATGTTTTATATAGATCTTTTATTTTTTCAGGTCATCTAGAGTAATCCTTCCAAGGTCATCATGAGTCGTTACACCACCAGAGAGCGGAGATTTATCGTAGAGTCGTATTTTCGGTTCAATGAGTCAATATCAGAGAGCACAAGAGTGTGAAAATGAAAATAGTGGACATTTGAGGAACATAATTTTTCATAACTAAGATTAGACCTTGTAAAAACATACCCTAGATTAAGTTGTGTAAGTAAAATTAGAAAAAGTGGACTATGATATCATACTACGAGTATATCTCAAAAAATCAAGGAGAGGCTAATCTAATTACATATGAAATTTGGAAAGTATAACTTAAATATTGAGAAAGTTATTCAAATTTAAAATTCCGTCAGCTACAGGATTTACATCCTATAGTTAAATACGTCTTACAAGTTATCAGGTAGATAGGTATTAATATTAACTTCAAGTATGGGTCAGGTGTGCTCTAATGTTGGTCACACTACACAGGTTTTACTTACACTTATCATCTACATAACATTTACAGTAATAAGGTATTGTTTTCTTGACCACAATTACTAATCAACACTTTTTCTTCTTCTTGGAATTAGGTCAGGGTTACTAAATGGAATCACCTTTTCGCCAACGTTTCGTCTTTATTTTAAGACATCCTCAGGGCTATAAATTAACAAAAAACAATGGACATGTCTTAAAATAAAGACGAAACATTGGCGAAAAAGTGATTCTATATATTAACCCTGATCAAATTCCAAGAAGAAGAAAAAGTATTTACAGTAATGTTAGTATTATTATTATAACTATTAGTATTATTAGCATTTTTAAATCCTGTTTCCAACAGAAATACACGTTTAAAATTCTCCAAGTCCAATAAAATAGGTTTTGTAAATTGTACTATGTATTAGGTATTATTAGCATATCCTCACACTAATCTTACATCTGTTAGTATGAATTACATTGGTTTCTATTTAATAATTTAATTTTAACAAATTGCGATACTCTTGAAAAATTTCGATCAGAGTAGTTACTCTACGATTCAGAACTGAAAAAAACGTGCATATCAGAGTATTTGAAACAAAAAGTCTGTCAAGTAATAATAATAATAATAATAATTAGTATTATATTATTGGTGTATCCCATGCGAGGCTGAAGTTCTAGTCTGTAACAAGATAAATAGAACTTGTAAGAAATCTGACACCAGATGTTTTTTAAGCAGAAGATGGAAAGCACTCCAAGTGCTTTCTTTTTCAAGCACTCCAAGTGCTTTCTTTTCCAAGCACTCCAAGTGCTTTCTTTTTCAAGCACTCCAAGTGCCTTCTTTTTCAAGCACTCCAAGTGCTTTCTTTTTCAAGCACTCCAAGTGCTTTCTTTTTCAAGCACTCCAAGTGCTTTCTTTTTCAAGCACTCCAAGTGCTTTCTTTTTCAAGCACTCCAAGTGCTTTCTTTTTCAAGCACTCCAAGTGCTTTCTTTTTCAAGCACTCCAAGTGCTTTCTTTTTAAAGCACTCCAAGTGCTTTCTTTTTCAAGCACTCCGTCCTTCTAAGAGAAGCCAAGCAGTTTGTACCGAGCCTGTAAGATATGAGATACTCGTTAAAGATCCCTAATTCCATAACGATGAGTAAGGCCAATTTAGGACTTTATCTTAACTTTTATTTAAGAATCAACCCCAGGTGATGTAGGTCGTTCATAAATAAATAGACCATTATAAATCAATGAACTACTCTTTATATGCCTAGAAGAACATGAACAACGAAAGGCCTAAGTATAGTCATATGAGACAAACTCAAAGTACAAACTTAGTTCAACAAAAATTTGCCAGATCTTATTCATTACATATTTCTTAAAATGACGAATAACCCAAACATGTATAAATGAATGAACTAGCAAACGAAAAATATGAAATTTAAAATGTTGAACATAATAAATATTCTTTTTAAGACTTTTAAATAAAAATTAAATTAAAAACTGCTATGAAATTATAAAACAGCATATCTGAACAGAAAGTAACATCCTTTCAATAAAGAGCTTCATAAACAAGGTAGATATTTTCCATATGACACATCCTAAATGGATCGACGAAGGCTCGACGAAGACTCAACGAAGGAAGAAAAAAACTCACTTCGCTAATGTGATAATTTACTTCTATTAGCATTAAGCACTTAAGAAAATACTTTTATAACTCTCAAAGGAGTAAATTAGTGTAAATAAATTTGTCTTATATTATATTTGCGTTGTAAATATACACAAAATTCATAGGGACACAATATCATAATTTTTAATATTATTTTTCAAATCTAAAATTTAAAACTAGTCAAATCTTGGTTTTGCTAAACCAATTTTCCCTAATTAAATATACGGAAAATTACCTTTTTTTTTTAAAAAAAAAAGCTAGTTTATATACATTTTTTAAACAGTTAAATAACTTTAAAACAACTAATTTAAAAAGAGGTTTCATACTAAAAAAATATTTTTAAAAAGTTGTTTCCTTACCAACAATGTTCATAAAATGTAAAGGATTTTGAACTTCTTCAATTGATTAAGTATGTTTTTTTTCTTAACGTTTTGTAAAGTCTACAAATTTTGTAAACTTACCCAAATTTAATGAAATCAGATCCAGCCAAAAGAGCCTGAACGGTCCACTTAGCCAACTTGCAAGCATTATTTCTTAATTCATTTGCAAGTACTGCTCCTCTTTGGATATCCAGTTTCTGTCTCCAATCCACACCTCCAGACAACTAATAAAAAAACATCTTTGATTGATTAATGCTGAACAAACCCTATGAATACCAAACATTTAAATATTTAAACTTCAAGCATTGGTCAGTCAAAAGGTGTTGAAGTGCTAAGTGTTCCAATACAATTGAGAAGACAAACGATTTAAAAAAAAAATTGGATCAATTTAAAGAAAAATATAATTTGATTTTCTCTGAATATACAATTTGAATTCTACAAATATATACAATTTGAATATATACAATTTGAATTCTTGATTTTATTTTTTCTCCGTCATCATTAAACTGTGGTAAGAGTGTGAGAGGTTCTATATACAACACATCTTCATTCTAAATGTAGGACACAGCAAGTCCTCCGTACTTCTAAGTTGTACTGTACCATGAGCTATTATAATGTTGCAACAATATTCTTCATAATTAAAAACTTATTATGAACCACTATGAAAAATGTTTAATAATTCAACATTTCAATTGCACTGGAACATTGTTAAATTTTTCAATCAACTTAGATATTTCCTGAGATTTTTTACAAAATATTTTTAATTCAGTAAGTTAATTATATAATTATAAAGTCTTTGCATTAGTTTAAATGTATATGTATTTATTAAATAAAGTTTTATGAATAAATTATAATAAAAACGCATCAATCAATTGTAATATTAACAAAATTTCAAACAAATATTAAATTATTAATTACATTTTCATGTTTTCTTCTTATTAGAAAGTTGTGAATAAAAAACAACTAAACTTCGAAAGGTGGAAAAGTGACGACAAAAAATAATAAAAAGAAACAGGATATTTTATTACTATCTAAAAAACAAATTTGTTTGATCAGTATAATAAACAATTCATATAATGTTAACATAATCATAATTAAACTATCAGTGAGCAGCGTATAGGTTTAAAGGTATATCATACCTTTGAGTCCCATTCGTTTAAAGCCTTAATGGTGAGAAACTGAGTCTCCCCAGATGGCGTGAGCATAGCTGCATCATGTTCACAACGAGCTACAAGAGTAACACCGTTATCCAGGTCCCACTTGCGGTATCTGTAGGAAACTGAAGCCTCCT
The DNA here is from genome assembly GCA_026182355.1 of Hermatobates lingyangjiaoensis. Taxonomy (NCBI): domain Eukaryota; kingdom Metazoa; phylum Arthropoda; class Insecta; order Hemiptera; family Hermatobatidae; genus Hermatobates; species Hermatobates lingyangjiaoensis. The sequence goes on along the minus strand of JAPFBL010001930.1, from coordinate 705,776 downwards.
CGTCGGTGCCAGTAATGAAAGGGTTTACTTCGGCAAACTTGTATCGTCCTTCACCCTACAGAATAAAACATTTTCAATTTACTTATTATGCAAAATATTTAATAATTAATGAATAATTTATTTTCAATACTTTGATATAATATTCAGAGGTAAAATGGACAAACAAACAAAAGTCTGCACAGAAATAAAGTTTTATTCAACAGCAAAAACGCGTTTCGAACATTTTGTGTTCATCATCAGAAAGACACCAAGGATGTAGTGACTGATTGAAACCTTAGGTTGTTTTCACTGGACCAACCCGTCAGTACCACATCCTTGGTGTCTTCCTGATGATGAACACAAAGTCGAAACTCGTTGTTGCTAAATAAAACATCATTTGTGTGGAGACTTTTGTTTGTTTATCCATTTTACCTCAGAATGAGTAAATACCATACAATTACGGATTGCACTACTAATGATTTTGATATAATAGTTATTTAGTTTCTTCAACAACTGCATACTTCATAAATTTACAAAAGGAAAGACATTTAATATCAACTAAAACTACCATATTTTTATTCAAATAAATAAAATTTTACATAATATGTCCCATCTAATAAGACGAAAGGTGCATTTAATTTTAAAACACATATAAGAACAACAGTCATAAGCAGTTGAAGATACACAGTTTTCAATTACTTCATATTCAATACGTAAAAAAATAAAATCTTTGTTTATAATAAATATTAGACAAATAAGTCCACGTTATACAAGACCCCCCCTCCCACTCTCAAATAGTTTCTATTTTTTTGTAGCTCTTCATTTATGGGCAATTATTGTTTTCCATAAATGACGAGGCAAAGAAAATTCATCGCCCTTTGACTTGTCTTTAGAAAATATGATATTCTATTCTACGAAACAAGCATAAATGCAGGTATGATGACATTTACAAATATATAAGGATTTCACAAAAATATATTAAATAAAATTATATAAACCATAGTAAAAGTATTCAAAAATAAGATTAAAACTTTTCTATCAGTAATGGTCCTCGATAGAGACAGAAAACGCCACTCAATTGATAACTCTAAAGATTATCGTTAATACTTAACGAATATAGTGACATATTAGAATTTCTCACTTTCATGAAATATAAGAAACTAGCAAATGTACCCGTCTTTGACGGAATCAAAAATTCTATTATACTTGGTATTCCAAAATATTAATTATAGTATTATATACAATACCATAATTAGAAGTTATAGAATAGTAGAAAATACCATTATTAGTACAGTGTTAAACAAATGCCTCTGTATACACCACATTAGCTGTCTGTCCGTCAGGTTTACGGAAGAACAAACAGTTGGAATCTCTGAATCTTGAGCAAGTAAACTACAGTTGATAATGTGAGAAAAACTTGGTCTCGCTAACATGAATTCCTGTGTTAGATAAAGTCTCCCTTTGCGACTTAGTTAACGTCATTGCGAAATAGACTCTGACAGGACATTGCAATAATTTCAACGGAAACAGACAGTGGCTCGGAATCAATGATATGCGTGGTATACACACAGACTCCCCAATACCACATCCAGTCATTATGTCCGCCTCTATGGCATATCTGTGTAGAGCACGAACTCTGAGTCGTGTCCCGTTGCACAGTTTTGGGGCACTCATGTTTCGTAACATGAAATTTGTTACTGCTACTAAATTGCAGCATGATTGGTGCTCCTACTTTAAGTTTTTACTCATGGAGAAATAAATTCAGAGTCAAGAAATTCAATTAGATAATGAACTGCTTCTTCATCACTAATCCAATCTCTTTACTGACTTGTAAGTTCTTTCCTCGGTATGATATAGCGTAAGAACTTGTTTGTTGATTTTTCCTGCCTGTTCATATTAAGAGTTGAGAATTGCTCGTTTACAAAACTATTTATTCGTAATGGATAGTACATCCTCAACCCTGGGAAACACCTTTTCAAAGATGTCAAATACGCAATATATTCATATGCTCCAATGAAATTAAAATCAACTAACAATACCTACTTGCCACACCTGTGTATTTTCAAAACAAACTTGTCTGTGAAGTTAGAAATGTACGCTTAAAGCCCTATAACTTCACTTCTGTACTTAATTATGAATCTATTTAGAGCCCATATTTTAAGTTAGGCATACACAAATCCAGTGTCAAAGTTTCAGCTCGCCATGTCTTATGGTGGCTGAGTTTACCTGTGACAAACGTTTTTGCTTTAAACGTCCATAACTTCACTTCTACGTTGAATTTCCAATCAATTCAGAGCCTATTTTTTAAGTTAGACCTACACAAATATACTGTAAAAGTTTCAGCTTTATATGTCTTATGGTAGCTGAGTTTACTTGTGACAAAGTTTTGCGGACAAACAGACAAACCGACAGAAATTTTTCTAAGGGTGGATTCGGTTTCTCCAATGTATGAAACGTAAAGAAAAGTTGAAATGAGTCAATTCTAAGCAATGTACAGACAAAATCATTATTTTATTTATATAGATGAAGAAAAATGTTGATAGTAAATTTCAACATCAATACATTCCCAGTTCCCAAAAATACATTTACATCTCAGTTGTTGTTCTTTATGGAGTTAATAATATTCTGTTAATGTATTTATATTACTGTTGTAATATACTATATTGCATACAAAAATAATGTTTATCCATATGAAAAATAAGATTTATCTACGTTAGAAAATAATTTATCAAGCAACAACTCAATCCGAGTCAAGCTATGGTTTCTACAATGAGTACAGGTTATACAATACGATTCAAGAATACGGTTGAGAAGACAGAAAGGGAGAGAAAGAGAAAGTTAAGTAGATAAATACAACTGACAGTTCTTAGAACTTGCTGGGAGAAATTATGGTTGATAAAGGTAGCCTCCAAAGCCAAGTTTCGAGGGTTGTTGATGCTAATAGAGTCATCGCAAGGCGGTTCAACAGATGTTTCATTGACGGTAAGAAGGTCTGAAAACAGAACAAATAAAAATGAATTGAAGAATAATTTACATATTTTAGACAAGAGATAACGAAGGTTAAATTTATCCTAATTTCCTTCTAATTATAAACTCAAATCTAAATTCTAAATATGAATAAGAACGGGTAATTGAGATTTTAGATATTTATAATTTAAAACTATTCATACTTAAAAATAATCTAACAACTATTAATTAGAAAATATGTAATTCTAATATAAGCATTCACATAGTTGTTGCAAAACCACGTAAAAAAAGGAATAATGTACTAATTTGGGGCAAGTATATAAAATTTTAAAACAGTTAAATGATAAAATAAAACGAAATACCTTATTTTCTGTTCATATAATCGAATGCATCAGCTGAACAAAGAACTGATTTAAGTGAAAACAAGGATCAATTAAAAAAAAAAGAAAAATATTTCTTCATTTTAAAAACTGTTACTCCTATTTTTGAGATTTGTGTTTTAAAAGAGATATTTTTTAATACAAAGTAATGTTCTCAGTAGGAGGTGATACTGTGATTAGATTAGAAATGATTAGATACTGTGAGAAATATAAATTTAAGAAAATTTAGGGAAAAAATTCGGCAATATAGTGGACCTGGTATTGTTGGCGCTGCCACTTTGAGAGAACAGTTTTTATTTACTGCCAAATGCTCTATTTACACAGGGCTAAAGATTCAAATGATCATTAATATATTGGTATTAATAAACTTTTTGGAAATACAAAAACACAAGAAACAATTTACGACGGAGTCATGTCTAGCAATGATTCAATTGGTTCATTTTTATTATGAATACATTATCTATTAAATATATATTTCTTGTAAATTTTTAGATGAGCGAACCTCATTTATCCTATATTGTAACTGTAACCATATTGCATAGGTGTGGACGGGTCAGTCACAATATTTCGGCTAGTCGATAGACTAATTGATATACATCAATAATATTGTATCACTCTTAATACCGCGTCTATGATTAATTATAATTAAATGAAATAATACTATTTCTATCATTCTTTCAAAGCAGTAATGATTTTAAAAAATTAATAATAAAATTAAACGACAATATCATAAACCTTACCAAATTCAGTGTTGTCTCTCTTATCAAAGAAAAGTTTATCCTTTATCTTTTCAATAACAATATCCCAAGAATAGTTGGAACGAGTGCAACACATAAGAGTTGCAAGGATCGCATCAGTGGCATACACATTGCCTTCCGTCTTAGACAACTGAAATTGAAACAGAGTAATTAAACAGCGAAGTACAGATAAAGATTGATACCTGACAGATGATAGTATGTCAGGGCCGGAACAATGCTGTTGAGCATCCAAGATAAAGACTGATTTTTGTGGGACAAGTATATATATGCAAGCAGTTCTCAGATTTTAGTAAATAATAAAAACAATAAATGACTGTGGTTAAAGTAAAAAACATGTTATGTTTATCTTTTTTTAATAGAATACATATTATTCCTTCAGAAAATGTAAATTTAAAAGGAACGAAAATTAATATTTGTAAAGTAATCGTTAAGCAAGTTTGTTTGTAAAAAAGAATTAAAAATATAAGAAATAAATTTTACATTCAGTTCATAGTTAAAACATTTCAGACATTACATAGAAATGGACTGAAGCTCACCACATAAAACCTGTGCTTAATGTCTTTGCTTTCTCCAGGCGTAACAACCGCAAAATGTTTGCTTTTTTTGCTTGCTAGTTATACTATAACTTTCGTTTATTTAAAAACAATTATCTTGGAGAGATTTTGCGAACTAGGCGACGCCTAGTTTGCTTAGTAATAGATCGGTCCCTGGTTTCCGCACATAATCTATATCTTTTGATGATAACTTTACTTACACCAAATTAAAGCAAGATAACTTTAAGAATACAACAATTACAATAGTATTTCTGCAATATTATTTTTATTTTAATATATCCAAACAATTAATTAAATAATTAACTAAGGATATATTTCATAACTGCTACCCGATTTTTCTATATCATTCATTGGATTTACACAACCAGTCATTTTAAATTAATATTCCTTAAACATATGGAAGCTTCGATCACCAATAACGGATTTCAAAAGCTGGCTGTATTAAATAATTGAATCAATTATTGAATAATAATTGAATAATTAGTATTAAATAATTGAATCAAGTTTGAACAATATTTTTTATTTATTATAAAAAGGTAAATTACTAATTTACATGATGTCAAAACTGCAACTAAAGCGATCTCAACCATATGATATCTAATGCTTCTTTTTTCATCATTATGACTGTTTCAATATATCTATAATTTCGTAAAAGTACTAATTTTGAGTTTTATTATTTTGATAATTCATTTAGCACATTTACCAAGGACTAAATAACCCCCCCCCCCCCCCTCCTGTTGCAGGCGATACCAACTCTCTCATCGTTCATGGGTCTGTTAACTGGACATTCTTCCAAGTTTAAATGACCTGCATATCATTTTAGACTAAATTAAAATTCGCAAAATTCACTTTTAAACAACCCTAGGTTTATTAACATATATGCACAGTTAAGAAATGCAAGAGATTATAATGTATTACCTTTCTAATAACGGGGTCGTCAGTAGTCGTGACTGTGTGAAAGATTCGATCGATACGTTGAAGAGGCTTCTCACTTTTCACATTGACTCTGTCGTATGTCTTGTCATAGTATTCCAGTGAACCACAACAAATACTACAAAAATAACATACTATTAGTACCAGTTTCATTAAAACAAAAACTTATGATATAACAAAAAGAAAAGGATAAATTACACATCAACGGCATCTTTCACATTGGGCAATGAAAGTTTTGACAAGCGTGGAAAGTCCATTTCTTCAATTGTCAACCAATCAGGCCGGACAGTGACACTGGCATCTCTGTTCTTGATTGGGGCCTGATTCTTTTGCTGTCTCATTCCCAGTTGCTTGGAGTATTTCTTGGTCGTAGTATGACCTTTGCGGTCGGTCCAAGTAGACCGATTATTAAGCCGGCCACGCATAAATCGTGGGTTTTGTTTGAACCTTCCCCTCTGGTAAGGTGGCTTCTGTACTCTGGTTGTATCCACCAAGTGAAAGCTGCTCTCATCTTCTTCATGATAGTACGCGTACTGGTTACCGGCCCCAAACTGAGACTGATACTTGTCTGAAACAGACATTTTATATAAAATTGAACATAATGAAATCATTGGCCTTTCATTTTCGCTCGAGTCTTTTAGATTTAGCTTTCTGCCTGGACGGAATAAATGTTCCTTACAAATTACTTAATTTAATTAGTTTTGTTCCTATAAGTTTTTTAGATAATTACCTAGTTCCTCATGACTTCTTATAAATTTACACATCTTATACATACACATCTTATGGATTTATATAAAACCCAATATGTTTTCAAATCGTTAAACAAAATTCTATTAGAACTACTTAGAACAATAAATTTTAAAATGTTGTTCATTAGGATATTTAAGGAATGTTGGCTGAGAAATTCCTAAAGCTATTTCTGCAAAATTTTGGAGCTTATTTTCATCGTACATGGTTTGACTTTTTATTAAATTTATTTTTATACACCTTTAGAGCTAGTTAGAAGACACAGGCCATATATATCTAGTAAAATTTGCCTACTTCCACTAGGACAACCACATGTACATCCTTTCCCGGTTCTCCATCCCCACCCTATCTGCATCACAAATGTAATCCTTAAACTCTTTCAACTATTGTTACCTTCACTTTTAATCTCCCATTACTTTCGTATCTTTTTAATGTGTTTCTCCCATTACTTTCGTATCTTTTTAATGTGTTTCTCCTATTACTTTCGTATCTTTTTAATGTGTTTCTCCTATTACTTTCGTATCTTTTTAATGTGTTTCTCCCATTACTTTCGTATCTTTTTAATGTGATTCTCCCATTACTTTCGTATCTTTTTAATGTGTTTCTCCTATTACTTTCGTATCTTTTTAATGTGATTCTCCCATTACTTTCGTATCTTTTTAATGTGATTCTCCCATTACTTTCGTATCTTTTTAATGTGTTTCTCCTATTACTTTCGTATCTTTTTAATGTGTTTCTCCCATTACTTTCATATCTTTTTAATGTGTTTCTCCTATTACTTTCGTATCTTTTTAATGTGTTTCTCCCATTACTTTCGTATCATTTTAATGTGTTTCTCCTATTACTTTCGTATCTTTTTAATGTGTTTCTCCTATTACTTTCGTATCTTTTTAATGTGTTTCTCCCATTACTTTCGTATCATTTTAATGTGTTTCTCCTATTACTTTCGTATCTTTTTAATGTGTTTCTCCCATTACTTTCGTATCTTTTTAATGTGATTCTCCCATTACTTTCGTATCTTTTTAATGTGATTCTCCCATTACTTTTGTATCTTTTTAATGTGTTTCTCCTATTACTTTCGTATCTTTTTAATGTGTTTCTCCTATTACTTTCGTATCTTTTTAATGTGTTTCTCCCATTACTTTCGTATCTTTTTAATGTGTTTCTCCCATTACTTTCGTATCATTTTAATGTGTTTCTCCCATTACTTTCGTATCTTTTTAATGTGATTCTCCCATTACTTTCGTATCTTTTTAATGTGATTCTCCCATTACTTTCGTATCTTTTTAATGTGTTTCTCCTATTACTTTCGTATCTTTTTAATGTGTTTCTCCCATTACTTTCGTATATTTTTAATGTGCTTCTCCTATTATTTTCATATCTTTTTAATGTGTTTCTCCCATTACTTTCGTATCTTTTTAATGTGTTTCTCCTATTACTTTCGTATCTTTTTAATGTGATTCTCCCATTACTTTCGTATCTTTTTAATGTGATTCTCCCATTACTTTCGTATCTTTTTAATGTGTTTCTCCTATTACTTTCGTATCTTTTTAATGTGTTTCTCCCATTACTTTCGTATATTTTTAATGTGCTTCTCCTATTATTTTCATATCTTTTTAATTTGTTTAACTCCAAGTACTATCTGCTATATTTGAGCTGCTGCCTGAGGAAGAATATTAGGTGTCCGAATCGATTGTTTTTATGAAACATTTATAAGTAGAGGCTTCAGTAAATATTTTCCCCAAAATGAGTGAATACCATATAATAACTGTTTGAACAACTTCTGAAAATAAATAATAGATAAACCACATTTCATATATTGATTTATCCTTTTAAATTTTGGAAAAGAACTTTTTAATACCTATATAAAAATAAGATTATAAAGAAATAGGACGTACTAGTATATTTTTTATCTTGAAAAGCAGCTCCAGTCCAATCAGATATCTGGAAAAATAAATTGAAAACTTTAGTTTCAAATAAACCTTTTAGTTCTAGTTTTATGCGAACACTGTTGATGCTTAAAATTAATGGCTGTGATCACCTTTTAAAACAACAGAACACAACAAAATGAGCTCAAACAAAATAGAACTTATTTAACTATAAATCAACGGACGCTTTTTTGTAAACAGTAGTTTATTTAAAAATCAAACTATTAAACTATATAAGAATTTCAAAGGCTAATTTTCTATGTATGGTACAAAGTCTTAACTGAGGCTAATTCTATAAAAGAAATAAAAGACAAAAAAGTTAATACTATAAACGAATTTGAAATTAATTTATTTTAATTTTTTTCTTTTACTAAATCTGGAGTGGCTTACACAAAACTTTACTTTATTGTAAATAAACACAATATTAAACTCGCTAACCATCAACTGACGTTTTGTGTTGTTTAAACTTAAATCAATATGTATAATGTATTTATATTTGGCTGTAATCATTTTATTAGTTATAAGAATCTTGAAATCAGTCATGAATCTGCCATCTTATTAAAATGATTAAACTTAGGGTCTGAAACTCATCGGACTCGTACGTTCCGCAGCAATAGCTGTCATACTGTCTATGACATTGTTGCAGCTAAATCAACAACTTCAGAGTTTAAGATCATTAATAATCTTCATAAATGAAAACAGAGCGGTACCCCTCACTTCTAAGTTTTAGGTATGATTTGTCAGAAATCTTTGTACATTCCAAAATGATTGAATCGAATACAGGTATAATATTGTCAAAGGTTTTTACCTCTTCTAGACACACAGTTTGTATTCTTCGTATAGTATCAAATACAACTTCCATTTATAGTGGTAAAGTAACCAAATTCAAACAGATGTTCTACATATATTTGTTATTTGTTCAAATCCTCCCTTTGAAGATATAGTATTCTTTATAAATATAAGTACAGTTGCAATACTTTTTAAAATAAATTGAACACTCCTTCTGTTCCTGATATCGTTGAACTGTTTTCTCCTTGAATTATTTGTTTCCGAAGAGCACTGTATCTAACCAACATATACATCCTATTTATGTGTCATTCTTTTATTTCTTTGATAGAAGTCTTGTCGATTTTCAAAATAAAGAGAAAATTAATCAGTTTTGATATCAATGTCTAAGTGGGAGATGTTTCTAAGTCTTTAATCCTGGAGGTAACACACATAGTTATTGATCCAGTTATCCGTTTACATACTTGGTTTTGACATCATACTGATGCGTATAAGATCATTGGTATTACCACAGCAGTAACAACAATCTTGTAGAGCCAAAGGGAAGATTTCGTGTTACAAAATTATCTCTCACAGTAGGACATGGTTTTTGTTCCTACAGTCAATGGATCTCATACATGGCCATCTGTACCATTATATGGCCAACGGATCTCTTACATTTCATGTCATTTATCTGACCTGATTCTAAATTGAAGATTCAAGTTAAAGCTTTCCCGATAACACTTCAAAATATTTCTATTTTGTCTGAAAAAATATAAGACCTGTAAGAAAAAATGTCAATGTCATCGAATCACCGAAGAATCAGCTTAAAGTTAGTATCAGTTTTAAATATAAAAAGAAAGAGCCCATTCCTCGAACTCAAAGGGAATGTGATTCATAAACACAAAAAAAACTACATTTAATTTTGTTTTGTTCAAAGGTTCAACACAAAAATAGATTAATTAAAGCATTTTGTTAGACACATATCCATCTCCTTTCTGATGGAAAGCATCAGAAATTATACATTTGATTGGCGTTGATTTTTCATACGTAAGAATTTATTCTTCTTACATTTCGTATTATGTCATTAATTTTTTTCGTCAATTCTCTAAACAACAATTTTATTTCAGTAGATTTACTTCAAACATCCTCTAAGTCAATATAACTAAGTTTAAACAAATCCGACAAGTACTGCAGATGATTCATTAATCCAGGTTAAAAATTCAGTTTTCATAATTTTATTGCTCTTTGCGGTAATTAAAATACCGTAGCGTATACACAAACGTTTGGTTATACACCCACCCACAGACATTATCAAAAAACTTCATAAAACGACTTTGGGGTCTTCAATATATGTAATTCCGTCAAAATATCGAGATCGAATTTTTCCACGATCACTATACTTTACTTACAGTAAAGTAAAAAGTACTTAGTCAATATGCCACTTAACTAGCCTTCACCGTAAACTGCCATTTTATACAATTATCCGGTAAATCATGTAATAGTTAGGAGGCTGAGGACTGCTAGTTAGGTCTCAACCACATCATTATATCAAATGAAATATCTCGAATTTGTGAAAAAACATTTAACAGGAAGATAAAATCTTGAATTGTTTCTAAGTCAGAGATGTTTATAATAAAAAACAAAGGTTATAAATTATGAGGTGTTTAGGTTATAATAAAAAAGTGAATTGAATTAAAGGAATTTTCCAGATAAATTTGATGATTATATGTAACAAATACAAAACACGAAAACGGTGATCCCAAGCAGACATATTAATAATGCCTCCACAAATTGTGGATTGGTCTACGCTCAACTTCACTGTAAGTACAACCATAATCAGAAATAATAAAAAAAATAAATTTGATTAATTGGTGATCAAAGCAATTTAGTAACGTTTTACCAATTGTAATAAAAATACAATTAGGACATTATTTAGAAAATTGGAGAACGCTTAGAAGATTAATGTTAACCATTCATAAAAAAGCACTAAATGCAAAATTCAACTCTCCAGAATACCAGATGAACGTAAAAACTAGTACTTCTTTGGATATAAAGTATGATAAGGATTTAGTGAAACTCAAAAGGAGTAAATCCATCAAAATCTTTTTTTTCTTCATTATCCTTAAGTATTTCTAGTAAAGAATTCCCACAGGACACTTTACACATACACTTCACATAGAAAAACAGTATTTACATATTTTCTAAACCTTGGTTAAAATCACAATTACTTTTGCCCGCAGAATTTAGTATTTATACAGGTAGTTACATCAAATCTTATAATAATGTTAAGGAATAATAATTCTGGAAGTATATTTCCTGAAATATGTTCATTTGGTATTGCAATTCTATAAACGAATTCGAATTAAATTTATAAATCACATTTTTCTTTAACAAGAAATACCTAAAAAATATATAAGGTTATTATTTATAACATAAAAGAAAGACTTTATAGATTGTGAAAAATAAATATAAACAATTCCAACTATGATGATACAAACGGTACATCAAATCCATCTGGAGGATACTTGTAATTCATTTCACTTTTTTATTAAAAAAAGTAGACTGTAATAGCCACACCCTTCAAAACATAATACTTCTTTGGCTTTACAAACATCTCTAACATACATAGTAATTCAAAGTGAAATGACTTCTGAAATATTATACTTAGAATATAACTAGTAACCTAGAAAAAATGTGTTCTAACTTCACAATCATAATTCAAATGACCCAAACATCAGTAAAGTTTGAGTCTAGCAAGTATACTTCAGATATTAATATACGTAAAAACTGAAATTATACCTTTCCTAAGCGATCACCCTTCGAGAAAGGCTGATACGGCATGTCTTTGAATTGTTCAGGCATGTCACAAGGCCCCCAGCCAGATGGATTATCCTGAATAGGGGGAACAGTAAACCTAGGTAGAGATAAATGTTTCATAGAATCATCAAGATCATCCACTGTCTGCGGCATAATGTTGATTAAATTCCAGGTAGGTTAAGTTTTCAGTACCAGTTGTCAAACTTTATGAACCACAGATGTCAATATCAGTTTAGCCAAAATTCCGATTCTCTTAAAAATTCCGAAAATGTTGTGGTGATTTAATATAATGCTGCAATATTTTACTAAATGAATACTTTTTGAAGTTTAATTTTATAAAAACTCAATACGATAAAAAATAAATAAAAAAACTTTGCATTAAGTGAGCTTGTTCTTCACTTCATGGATAATTAATTTGTTTCTTGTTAATGTACCTAAAAACATAAAACCAACAGGAATTATGAAACAAAAATGATGGAATGACTGGTTTTGAGTTCTGAGATAATATTCAGAGATTTCCTCTTTCCATCCAATAGAAGGTTTCGAAATCTTCCCGAGTAAATGATGTTCTCCTTGATACATAATATCTTCACATTTATAGTGATTAAAATACTAAAGGAATCCTCAGCATATTCATAGGATTGTCGACGTCAGTTAAGACATCTTGATAGGTCTTTTCTTTTTTCGGAAAGTATAATCATCTTAAATATACTGTTAAAATTTTACCTCTATCTCAATTTGTAAATAGTATTCTCAATTCTTAATACAATATTTTAATTACTGGAACATAAATAAATAGGACATAGCGCTTAGATTTCTATCAATAGTTCAGTAAAAATGATATTGTTTGGAAGACCAGAATTATTGAGATAATATCAAGTTTTCGACAATTAAATTTAATACACCAAATTCTTCACACATTCCTGATTGATGAATGTTTAAGCTAGGTTAATTAATAGTTCAAGCAACAGCTATTTCATATTTAGGTATGCTCAACTCATAATTCGTCAAAAATATTGAAATGTTTCATTGAGCCTGCTTTAGTTAAATATTGAAAAAAACTGGGATGGTAAACTTTCTCAACTGGGTAGTTTTAAATTTATTAAAAAATAAACAGATTGTATTGATGACTGAATAATTATATTACCAAATGAACTCCAGTTATGTAAAAGGCCATAGTTTTGTTACTTCAGCTTGTGAGAAAGTGTGTGAAAGGTTTTATATAAATATCAAAGTCGGCATTTTACAGTTTCACTTAACCTGGGAGATTGACTGAGTCGTGATTTTATTTTACTATCACATATATATCATTCAAAACAGCATGGAGATCTATTTCATGTTTTACAAAGTACTATGAAGAGTTCATTTATTCAAATATAGTTTCGCCATCAATATCCCGATCTTTAGAATTTTGTACTTGTGAAGTCTTATTTTTAGCTATAGAGTATTGATTAAATTCCATCTTTTAATTTAATTATATCATCAATAGGTTTAAAATTTGTATTATATTCTTTCACCAGTAAGTACTAATCTCTATGTATTCATGGTATGGGATGACTAAAATATCGAAAAATAAATTTATTTTAATATTTTTTATTATTTGTTAGTATCAGTCACCGGTTGATGCTTTCATCATCTCTAAACTATAATCTAAAAGAGTCCAAAATATTTGCAAGTTGTTTTTGAGGGAACTTATTGCTTCCAATAGATTTTTCTACTGTTATGATTCTTTGATATTTGATAATATCGAACAAAATTTTTTGTTTTCAGATAACGGATGGATTTCGTTCTGAATTTCATTACCTAACTGAGCAATATTTTGTTTAAGTATGCGTTAAACCTGATTTCAATTGTTTTACCTTTGTACTTATTGGATTTAATTTGAATGGGTAATAGTGTTTATTTTTTTAATTTTGTTATTTAAATTAAATTCAGACCAACCAAATTTCTGATAATAGGATCATTTCCTATAACTGAATACTTCTACATTATCTTCCAGAGGTGTAGTCTGCCAAAAATTTCATATTTACTGATCCAACAACAGAAGATAAAAAGACTGTAATGGAAGTGTTCCTTTTTTAGTTCAATTTGGTATCGATCTTCTCTCACTTTCAAAAGCATTGATTATTCTAATTGTTCAATTATTCTTCATTAATGTTAAACTGCTGTATTTCGGAGGAGGTTATTACTAAATTTTAAGAATAAATTTAAAAAGTCTTACTGACATATCCAAATATAATTGACATATAGTAACAGTATACTGAAATAGGTTTACTATATCAACTATCTATTTAGGCATGACAATTTTTAATTTTCAAAAAAGTCATTGTTTTTAGATAAATCTGTAAAGTTTACAATTATTTTTTGTATAAAATCTGTGTTTATATATGGAGTTTAATAAATACGCGTGCTCGCTGTATATTTTAAGCAACTTATAATTTCTTAGAAGCACGTTCAATACATAACCCGCATTACATAATAACTTCTTCACATTTATATTTTCTTTAAAGTTACTTTGATACCTGTACTCTGACTGCTTTGTTATAAAATACATTTATTTGACACTAGTTCACATTTATCTGAAATATTTTAAACTAACTGTTTAATCTTTCACGAACTAATATTCTTAGTTTAAAGTTATTTAAATTAATTGTAGATTTACTTGAATAGACCTACCTGACTGGTAGCTATATATAATTAAAAGAGGAGAAACAATTTTTCTCTGAATTCAATTTCCATAGAAGCTATTTTTTTTTAATTTTCATAGGTTAAAAATTCGATTTATACTTGTTTTCTATTAGCACTGACTGTATTTGATTTATTAAACTGTTTTCTGAGTTCAGTTCTCACAAGATAGTGATTAGTTTAGATTATAAATTCAAATTATATTTCCCATCTCTTCTCTTAGATTTTCAATTTCTTAAGTCACTGTTTATCTCATAATTGACATAGAGCATTTAGTACATTATTCCCTTTATTGGTAACTTTCATTTCATTAGGAAGTAATTATATTTAATAATGATCACTTTATTAAGTGATCTATGGTATCCCTTGGAATCAAAGTACAGGAAATAATGCAAGATATGAATTCTAACATAGATATTTGACATTGTTTGAATCTATCTGTCTTTCAGAGCATATTTATATTCATTTTGACCTGAAATGAATTAATAAGGAATCTGCCTCCTCTAATATTTAAAGAATAAAGCAAAGTATAAGATTTAAAAATAATAATTTTACTATAGTACTTCAGACAGCAATGTTTTCAATAATACAATTGCCTTCTCCATTATAACAGTAAAATTAAATTAAGCTTTTTTATTTAATAGAAATCTATAATGAAATATTTGCACCACCAATTTTATTCAATCCTTTGTGGAAAGATTAAAGGTATTCTGAAATAACACAGAGTTCAACTAGTACTAAATTTCCAAACAAAGAAAGAATATTTTCCCTATATAGTGAAGGGAGGGTAAGGAGAAAAAATAAACATTATTTACTAAGAAAGAATTTATAAAAATAAAAATATTATACCTGGTAATATACTTCCATCTATAAATAAAGATTAATTGAATTTAATCCTCAATCACTACATAATTTTACTGAAATGCTCATACGGTATTTCCTTAACAATTCTGTCTCGAAGTGGCCCATTTAAGATTTTTACAGAGGCGCAGAAATTCTTAGTGTCTATGTCCACTAGTTCTGCCATTAGGTCGCAATAACCACCATTTAGTATTTTTACTCTCTTACCAATGGCTGGTATTACCGTTTCTAGATGACTCTGGTCCAACTTTATTGTATGACCCGTGTCCAACATCTTTACTTTTGCTGCATATTTGTCTACAACTTCTATCACCGTACCTTTCTTGTTGTAATACTTTTCTCCAAGAGTGTTAGTAATTACTTTAACAATAATATCTTCAGCCAACCAGTAGTCTCTAAGTTTTGATTTTTTCTTTTTACTTTCTTCTTCTTCCATTATGTCACTTAGAGCCGAAGGTTTTCTTTTATTTTCTCCTTTATGCAATCTATGACTGTTAATTTCTTTATTTGCCTTAAGTAACTTGGATGAAGCTTTAATATCCACCCTTAACTTGCTATTTGCTGTTTTCTTGAGATCCAAATCAAGGGTAATTACTTCATCGTCATTTCGTATAAGGTCTGTGGGTAAATGTTCTTCCTTCAAAACACTCGATTCTTTACCTCGTGCAATTTGTTTTTCTAAAAATTCCATCATCCTTTCATTGTCATCTTTATCAAGTTTTTCTTTTTTCCTCATTGATTCCTGCAAAGAAATCATATCTGGATCTCTGTCAATATACGTAACGAACCAGCCTTTTTCTGTTTCATCCACGACACACTTCCCTTCTCGACCTAACCATTTAACGAATTCAGTAAGTGTTTCCCACTGGGTAGCATTCATATGTAAGTGGTTTCGATCCGTGATATACTCTTGATACACCCTGTTTGCATGGACTCGTTTTGTACCAAACTGACGGCTAAGCAATTCCAAGTAACCGTCAGCAAATTCTTTGGAAAACTGATTTAAGTACTTTGATGAATTTTCAGCAAAAAGAAGTAACTGCCTATTGTGAGACTCGGAAGATATGTGACATTTAAAACCGTTTTCATCCCGGCACTGTTTTTGACACATTTGGCAATACCATCTTAATTTTTGAAGACCTTTAGCTTTAATTTTATTGGCAATATACTTAGGTGTACCCACCTCATGTTTCCCCATTATTTGAAAGTAACTGATCAATTAATCCAAACAATCTTGACGTCCCAAGGAAGGTAACTGTACGGTTAGTATTATGATGGCCTTATGCACGTAGGAACGCCCCCCTTTGATATTTAAGCATTGATGAAACGTTCATTTATGACACTTTAGATATATCATGACATTAGTATCGTACTATTCAAGAACCTGTTCACTTCTAGGTCAAACATTTTTTTCCCATTTTCTATAGCTGTTGTTCTTGATGTGTTATACTTAGTTGCGTAATCTAAAAAGATGAATTTAATAGGGTTTTCCTTTTTATTTATTATTTTGGTATGTGATATTTCTACAGGACTAAATATATTTGAATACAAGGTGAGAAACAAATATTCGTATTATTTTATGATTTTCAAATAGTTATTTAGCTGTAGGAAATTCCTTTTATCCACCATAATGTTAGTCATTACTTGTTTTGAACAACTTACATTTTGTTGACATATCTTCTTTCCTTTTTTTAACTTTACAGAGTGATATTTAATCTAACTTTAAAATTTGTTGGAATAAATATCTAAATTTTATAGTATACTGATGCTAATTTTTGAGCATCTACATCTACATTTTAAAATGTAGAAACATTTCTTTATCTAAAATTCGTCATTATTTGCACTTTGTTATTATTATTAAATCATAGTGACAGGTAGACATCTGGTAATTTTCTGTTAGAAACAAGAGTATATTTCAATTGCACAGTTTAATTATATCCTTGAGAGAATAGTTTATTTTAAAATGTTTCCATCATTCATAAAAGTTACAAAACAATAATTAGTTAAATTCTGTTGAATTTAATTTCTACACATTGAAAAACTTTCACTACATTGTGAATCGATTGGCTGGATGGCAATCAGATTTTTGTAAAGTTTAATCTATTCTTACATGCTAATATGTAATATATTTAAAGACGTATTGTATTATTTTCTGATTTATCTCAAAATGAAAACATATGTTTTAATGTGAAAAGTTTAGTTAGAGTTATTTATGATCTTGCTTGTATTTACATGTTAACATGTACAGGTGTTGGAAATCTATGTAAATAAAAGAAAGGTTTTGTCTGTACATTACTTAGAACTGACTCATTTCAATTTTTCTTTACGTTTCATACATTAGAGATACTGAATCATCCACCCTTAGAAAAGTTTCTGTCGGTTTGTACGCAAAATTTTGTCACAAGTAAACTCAGCCACCGTACGACATATCAATCTGAAACTTTTACAGTAGATTTGTGTATGTCTAACTTAAAATATAGCTCTGAATTAATTGGAAATCCAATGCGGAAGTGATGTTATGGACGTTTAAAGCAAAAACGTTTGTCACAAGAAACTCAGCCACCATGAGATATAGCGAGCTGAAACTTTGACACTAGATTTGTGTTTACCTAGCTTAAAATATAGGCTCTGAATAGATTGATAATTCAGTGCAGAAACCAAGTTATGAACCTTTGAGTTGTATTTTGCTAGCTTCACAGACATGTTTATTTTGAAATTACACAGGTGTAGCAAGTAGGTATTGTTAGTTGATTTTAATTTCATTTAAGCATATGAATGTATTGTTTATTTAACATCATTGGAAAGGTGTTTCCCAGAGTTGAGGATGTTCTATCTATTAAGAATAGTTTTGTGAACGAGCAATTCTCAACCTTTAATATGAGCAGGCAGGAAAAATCAACAAATAAGTTCATACCCTGTATCAATCTGAGGAAAGAACTTACAAGTCAGTAAAGAAAGTGATTAGTGATAAAAGGAATCAGTTCATTATCCAACTGAATTTCTTGACTCCGTGACTACTCCTGGCCTGCCTGCCCATGACAAAAAAAGTAGAAGTACCAATCATACTGCTGTTTAGTATCAGTAACTAATTTCAGGTTAGAAAACTTGAGTGCCCAAAAATGTGCCACAGGCACGACTCTGAGTTCGTGCTCTGCACAGATATACCATAGAGGCGGACATCATGACTGGGTGTGGAATGGGGATTCTGTGTGTATACCACCCATACCATTGATTCCGAGCCACTATCCGTTTCCGTTCAAACGATTGCAAAGTCCTGTCAGAGTCTGTTTTGCAATGACGTTAACTAAGACGCAAAGGGAAACTTTATCTAACGCAGGAATTGAAGTGAGTGAAACCAAGATTTATGACATGGTCAACTGTGGTTTGCTTGCTCAAGAGTCAGAGGTTCCAACTCTTTGTTCTTCCATGAACCTGAAGGACATACAGCTAATGTGGTGTATACAGAGGAATTTGCTTATCACTGTACTAATAATGATATTTTCTACTATTCTATAATTTCTAATGGTATTTTGGAATATCAAGTATAATCGAATTTTTGATTTTGTCAAAGACTGGTACGTTTGCTAGTGTATAACAATGCAAGATAAAGTCCATTCAAGGATAGCAGAACAAGTAGGATTAAGTACGCCAAATGTCTTTCATAAAATATTTATGGCTTTATGATGACTATAAACTTGTTACTGCCTATTTATATTTTCTATACCCATTGTTCTTGATGAGTTATAGTTGGCTATAAAGATCAGTGATGTTTATAGATGACTATAAACTTGTTACTGCATTTTTGTCAATCTATTAACCACGTCAAAATGAAAAGAGAAACTAAGAATTTTCGATCAAAAAGTCCTTGAAGATGTACTAAAAATATTTTATTTATGGATGTAACAAAGGTGACTTGGTAGGCCTTTCGTGATTTATATATCACTTTTTTAGGTGTTAATGTGTTTCATTGAGAACTTTTTTCGTCCTTTCTTTTTGCTATGCATTAATAAATGTCTGTAAGCTTGAGTCCTGTAATTTTAAAAAAAACATGTTGACCTATCATTTGGTTAATGTTCTCTTAGTTCCTTATTTTATTTTTCGATAAGCATCATATAGTACATTTTATTGAATTATTCTTTATTGAACTTTCTATTGGTTTTTTCATAATTTCAGAGGTATCATAGCCCAAAGATATTTGCAAATAATGAAATTGGTAACATTGCTTCTCTTAGTAATGAAACTTACTTCAGGAATGCTCTCGACAAAATTCTTGTACCTAGAGTAGTTGGCAGTAAAGGTCACAAAGACGTTAGAGAGGTAAATCTATTTTCTTTAATTAAATTTTACCTATTCCTTCTGAATTCCATTAAAACGAATAATATGTTTTCTTAATACTTGAATGCATTATCTTTTATCTATTTTTTTTCTCGTAAAGGAAATTTATTTTCAGTTTATAAAATCGGAATTGAACCGCATGAATTGGATTGTAGAAGAAGATAAATTTACTGCTTCCCCGCCTGGCTTTTCTGAATTGGAGTTTTTTAATATTATTGCACGTTTAAACCCAAATGCCACAAGGTAAAAAAATATATATTATTTTTTGACTTCTAGAGATTTGATTAATGTTTTTACATGTCGGTTAGTTTTTGATGCCTGATCCAATGATTTACAAATATACTATATGAATAGTATAAATTGAAATGGTGTTTTATCAATTTGTCGGCTACGAGTATGTAAGTCATTGTCATTTTTCGATGGTTTATTATTTTTTTGTTGATAAATCATGCAATTTGTATACAATATTTTAGCAACTGGTGAATAAATAATGATTATTGTTGTAGGAGATACAACAAATTTTCAAGTTCCGTAAATTCTTAAATTACGACGAATATTTTAATAATCAGTATAAATTATTAATTTATTAGGAAAGAGACAAACTGGCCTGGGATAAATAACTGTGTATTTTTACAAAATGAAACTTTTACTACTTCCCACCAATATTGGTTCAGTTATCCTAACGATTAATTAGTCTTTTTATACCTCATGCAAAGAAGTATCTTCCTTGTGGTTTGACTAATTTTCCAACTACTTCAGCTTCTTATTGTTACTGAACTTTTTTGAATGTAATAACTTGCGTTTACCAAACAAATTAAATTCTGTGGTATCTACTGCTATTGTATGCTGATCTTCCAAATAATCATAGTAGATATTAACATAATTATTATTGATATTAAATAATTAACATTACTTTTCCCTCTGCTTCTTATGATCTGATTTTTTTAAGGACAGGTGAGATGGTGTGCATCTATTCCATGCTCTGTCCTTTGGACTCTGAAAACCTTGAATCCAAGTTTTGTCACATTACCAAGTTCATACATCTTTTTGTACTCTGATATGATTCGAGATATTATTTTAGCCGGTTTTTCAAGTTTAGAAGGCAGTATCTTAGGTGATCCATTTATCTGATATGTGGTTCCGTGAATAACGTAAATTGTTCACATTATAAAACTTTTACTTACAATGTTTCAACAACGCCTAAAATAAAACATTATACCTACTGATACAAGACGTTTAATTGAAACAAGTATATGTTCATTATACTTAGAAAATACATGTTTACACATGGATTTATTTTAACTTTCAATAAGACATGAATAAGATTCCTCAGACTTGCCGGGATATAACTATGTTGTAATATCATAGAGCTTCTGAACATGTTAGAGGATTGGCAATGTATGAGAAGGACTTAGCTGTGATTTGTACTCTCATATTATGCGTTGAAAATATACATTTGATTAGCCAAATAGCTTTGATGCCCCATATTGAGTTGGTGACATTTGCGCAGTCACCAACTGTAGAAACAAAAAAAAAATCGTATTCATTATTGTTTATATATATATAATTAAAGTTGCAACTAAAGAACACAAAAAAGAGGACTAACACACGATTTTCAATTATTCCGGGTGTCTTGCTGTCTTCAGGAAAGAGAAAAAGAAAAAGGAGAAGAAACGAAGGAGCGGAGACGTGAATGCCTCCGCATTGTCTGACCAATACAAACAGCGATTCAGTCGCAAAAACCAACTGAGATTGTTATTTCACGTATTTATGTGAAATCTTATATATATAATCTCAATAAATTGTTCTTGACCTCTTCTATTCTATTGTATGTTTTGTTATTGAGGGCTAGGTCATATAAAAGAAAATAAACTCCTTCCTAGCCCAGCGGTTTGATGTATTTTTACATCATCTTCAGGGCTAAAATTAGAGTAAGAACTATAATACATTTACCAAAACAATCTACAATTCACATACAGAGCTAACACAAATTATTGAGACCAACAGATACATACAAAAGGTTATTTTATAATCAGAGTTGTTAAGTACACATCCATTTCAAAGTAACAAAACAAAAGGAAATTAGTTTTACCTTGGAAAGTGTGATAATGGTTATTTAAGTTTACATGAGTTTCCCATGTAACCAATTAATTTTCATGTAACTTAAATAACCATTAGCACACTTCCAAGGTAAAACTAATTTCCTTTGTTTGATACTTTGAAATAGATGTGTACTTAACAACTCTGATTATAAAATAACCTTTTGTATGTATCTGTTGGTCTCAATAATTTGTGTTAGCTTTCTATGTGAGTTGTAGATTGTTTTGATAAATGTATTATAGTTCTTACTCTAATTTTAGCCCTGAAGATGATGTACAAATACATCGAAACGTTGCGCTAGGAAGGAGTTTATTTTCTTCTATATAACCTAGCCCTCAATAACAAAACATACAATATATATATATATATATATATATAGTTCGATATAGACAAAGAAACATAGAGAAATCAAAAGAACACACTTACAGTCTCTAATTTTCGGTTTGAACCGTCTTCAGGAGAGATAAGAGAGGGAAACCAAGCGCACTGGTTCAGGTGTCCAACCGTCTCTGAACCAGTGCGCTTGGTTTCCCTCTCTTATCTCTCCTGAAGACGGTTCAAACCGAAAATTAGAGACTGTAAGTGTGTTCTTTTGATTTCTCTATGTTTCTTTGTCTATATTGAACTATATTTGTCCGTTTTGGATCGTATATATATATATATATATATATATATTTCGTTGAACAGCTGACCGTATTTCGCTGATGTCATTTTCTTCACTAGTTTTTCAAGGTTTCTGAATACCTTCTTCTTTCCTTCATCCAAACGTTGGAGAATGTTAATTAAGTTATAACCGACATGTTTCGACTGGCTTCCAGTCATCTTCAGGGTGATTAATTAAACAAAGAGGAAAATTATTAGTCTTTGGAGTTGGTCCAAAGACTAATAATTTTCCTCTTTGTTTAATTAATCACCCTGAAGATGACTGGAAGCCAGTCGAAACATGTCGGTTATAACTTAATTAACATTCTCCAACGTTTGGATGAAGGAAAGAAGAAGGTATTCAGAAACCTTGAAAAACTAGTGAAGAAAATGACATCAGCGAAATACGGTCAGCTGTTCAACGAAATATGCTTAAAAGAAGGACTGCTTCCAAATTTTACAAACATATATATATATATATATATATATATATATATATTGATAAAAGTATCGACCGTGGAATAGAAACAAAACTAAAGTTTATCGGACTCTGTCAGTTCTTCAAGTTCAAATTAAACTCTCAAGGCCAACGTTTCGGTTTTTATTTAAAACCTTTTTAATAGGCAGAAGTATAACATTTGAAACAGAAAAACTAAGTTGAGACCGTTATTGTTGAAATCCGCAGACTATTTTTCTCTGTAAAATAATTTGTAATGTAATTCTTAGTTTTTCTGTTTCAAAATTTATACTTCTGCCTATCTAAAAGGTTTTAAATAAAATCCGAAACGTTGGCAATGAGAGTTTAATTTGAACCTGAAGATCTGACCGAGTCCCGATAAACTTTAGTTAAAGTTTATATAATAATATAATTGTAGGGTAAAAATCTAATGAAATGGTCTCCACATATAAAAATTTAATGATATAAACAACGCGTTTCGAACACGTAGTGTTCTTCCTCAGGCATTAACTAAAAAATACAATGACACCAGAGAGTTATCTATAGTACAAAGTAAATAAATACAAAAATAAAATAAAATAAAATTAATATAAAATAAAATAAAATTTTTGTACTCATTTACTTTGTACTATAGATAACTCTCTGGTGTCATTGTATTTTTTAGTTAATGCCTGAGGAAGAACACTACGTGTTCGAAACGCGTTGTTTATATCATTAAATTTTTATATGTGGAGACCATTTCATTAGATTTTTACCCTACAATGAGTAAACACCACATAATAACTGATTCCACTACATTAGAATAATATAATTTACTATTCCCAAAATACAAATTATTTTTCCAAGTTCAAAGCAATCGAAATATTGAAATCGCTATAGCAAAAGTCAAATTGCGAACTCGGTATAACAATTCAAGGTCAGTTATTCAAAGATTAATGCCAGTTTGTAGATTCTAATATTATGATAACAATTCTGAAAGCGAAATTGCAAATTCAATGTTAAAAGTCTAGCCCAATTACTCAAAGGTCAAATTGCTAATTCAGTAAAACAATTACATGTAAATTACTCAATGATCAATTATAATTTGTCGATACTATTAAAGGAAATTGGCTAAAAGTACAGAATTTACTGGTGCTATCTGTTGGAGAAACAAACACTGAGTTAGACATACGGGTGGCTTAGAGAGTCTTTTGCATTCGAACTGGGTTAGAATTGAGGAAAGCAGTTCTCCGTATAACTGTCATCAGAATGAATGGAAGTGTAAGTAGTACGAGCATCAGAATACTAACATCGAAATACAAATCAATAACATTTAGTACTTTAAAAATAGTTCTACTTGGTCTTTCGAAATAAGAAGTATTCCTTTATTGTTTTACTATCTTTTAAATGGCACCAAAAGTGTTGTTATATAACCATCAGAGACAAAGTAATTCCACGTTACATGAATAAAAAAAAAAGCTCCCTGAATAAGTTATTGACGTCAAAAACGAATCACTGAACATTGTTTAATGTAGAAACTTCCAAGTGAACACGTTAGCGTTCAATGTAATTTTAAGGTTATAAAATAAACAATTATTATCCTTAGTTGTTCTCAGCTAGTTCGAATGACAGGCAAAAGCACAAAACTCTTCCTACAAGTTGTTTTATTTAACATCAATCCTTTTCTTTAATTATTAAACCTATCTGGTAAAACATTTTTATGATTTTTCAAAATAATATTCAAAATTATATATATATATATATAGTTTTATATAAAAAGATTTCACATAAACACGTGAAATAACAATCAATGATCAAACCACAATAAGAAAAGGGAAAACAAGACTAAGATCTTTCAGTTGGGTTTTTGACTCTGACGAAGACCGCTTGTTACGGTTGAAAGATCTTAGTCTTGTTTTCCCTTTTCTTATTGTGGTTTGATCATTGATAGTTTTATATGCATCATTCATTATTATGTATAGTTATGCTATATATTTTATTATCAGACTTGATTGACTTATAAGGTGCAAAAAAGTGATTGTCATTTTATAGGAGAAATCAAAACAAAAATTTTCTATCTGATTGTTTTGTCAAATAATTAAAAGGGAACAACTTAGCTTACAGAATGTGATAATGAATCGGCTACAAAAACTTATTAGGAAATAGTCCTGTTTACAATCTTCAAATCCTCAAGGAACATTGTTGTTCATGACAGAAAGTTAAATTACGAAAGCATATATATTTATCATATATTCAGTAAACTAATATAACTAAATGGATACAATTTTGATAAATTGTTTTTTAGAACCCGGCACAATTGTTTCGCTAAGCAGTTTCATATTTTTATGTATAATTGGAGAATAGTCATATATGATTAATAACGTTTGATTAGTAATTCGCATACAATTGAAGTAACAGATGGATTATGTCGACAGATATATAGAATCAATCAAAAGATTATTCTATATATTGGAGAATAGTCATATATGATTAATAACGTTCGATTAGTAATTCGCATACAATTGAAGTAACAGATGGATTATGTCGACAGATATATAGAATCAATCAAAAGATTATTCTATATATTGGAGAATAGTCATATATTATTAATAACGTTCGATTAGTAATTCGCATACAATTGAAGTAACAGATGGATTATGTCGACAGATATATAGAATCAATCAAAAGATTATTCTATATATTGGAGAATAGTCATATATGATTAATAACGTTCGATTAGTAATTCGCATACAATTGAAGTAACAGATGGATTATGTCGACAGATATATAGAATCAATCAAAAGATTATTCTATATATTGGAGAATAGTCATATATGATTAATAACGTTCGATTAGTAATTCGCATACAATTGAAGTAACAGATGGATTATGTCGACAGATATATAGAATCAATCAAAAGATTATTCTATATATTGGAGAATAGTCATATATGATTAATAACGTTCGATTAGTAATTCGCATACAATTGAAGTAACAGATGGATTATGTCGACAGATATATAGAATCAATCAAAAGATTATTCTATATATTGGAGAATAGTCATATATGATTAATAACGTTCGATTAGTAATTCGCATACAATTGAAGTAACAGATGGATTATGTCGACAGATATATAGAATCAATCAAAAGATTATTCTATATATTGGAGAATAGTCATATATGATTAATAACGTTCGATTAGTAATTCGCATACAATTGAAGTAACAGATGGATTATGTCGACAGATATATAGAATCAATCAAAAGATTATTCTATACATTGGAGAATAGTCATATATGATTAATAACGTTCGATTAGTAATTCGCATACAATTGAAGTAACAGATGGATTATGTCGACAGATATATAGAATCAATCAAAAGATTATTCTATACATTGGAGAATAGTCATATATGATTAATAACGTTCGATTAGTAATTCGCATACAATTGAAGTAACAGATGGATTATGTCGACAGATATATAGAATCAATCAAAAGATTATTCTATACATTGGAGAATAGTCATATATGATTAATAACGTTCGATTAGTAATTCGCATACAATTGAAGTAACAGATGGATTATGTCGACAGATATATAGAATCAATCAAAAGATTATTCTATACATTGGAGAATAGTCATATATGATTAATAACGTTCGATTAGTAATTCGCATACAATTGAAGTAACAGATGGATTATGTCGACAGATATATAGAATCAATCAAAAGATTATTCTATACATTGGAGAATAGTCATATATGATTAATAACGTTTGATTAGTAATTCGCATACAATTGAAGTAACAGATGGATTATGTCGACAGATATATAGAATCAATCAAAAGATTATTCTATATATTGGAGAATAGTCATATATGATTAATAACGTTCGATTAGTAATTCGCATACAATTGAAGTAACAGATGGATTATGTCGACAGATATATAGAATCAATCAAAAGATTATTCTATAGATTGGAGAATAGTCATATATGATTAATAACGTTCGATTAGTAATTCGCATACAATTGAAGTAACAGATGGATTATGTCGACAGATATATAGAATCAATCAAAAGATTATTCTATACATTGGAGAATAGTCATATATGATTAATAACGTTCGATTAGTAATTCGCATACAATTGAAGTAACAGATGGATTTGTCGACAGATATATATATATATATAATATATATATATATGATTAATAACGTTCGATTAGTAATTCGCATACAGTTGAAGTAACATATGGATTATGTCGACAGATATATAGAATCAATCAAAAGATTATTCTATATATTGGAGAATAGTCATATATGATTAATAACGTTCGATTAGTAATTCGCATATAGTTGAAGTAACAGATAGATTATGTCGACAGATATATAGAATCAATCAAAAGATTATTTGTTCAATACCCTTATATCGATCTGGCTTTCTTTTTAAGGTTTTTTTTACGGAAGAAGTTTATACAGAATTTGATAAAACAAAACGAGGTTATTATCCCTGAAGAGCAATTACTAGAGTAATTACAATTTCCCGTCATTAGATACAATATTTCCCATTTTCCTCTTGATAAATGTTATGTTACTTCCATTATCTTCTAAATCCAATAAACTAGAGTACTGCTACTAGACCACTACTTTATTATTAATTGAATAGTTTAAATAGCATATAAATAATAAATATCCTGCAAAAAAAACCTTGATCAGTATACAAGAAAAGGTTGTATTGGTCATTTTTTTATTGTATAAAGGTTGTATTGTACAATTTGAACAATACAAAGGTTGTATTGTTTTTATACAATAAAGGTTGTATTGTATTTTTTTGTCGTTGTTGTGAAACAGTAGTAAAGTTTAATAACATTCTCCATAAGATAGTTCGTAAAGTTTGTAATTTCCTATATAATTGCAGTTGTATTCCAACGCAATATATTACAAATTGTGTATACTTTGGAAATTAAAATATTTCCAAAGATAACAGTAATCAGAATTTGAGAAATTCCAGAGAGTACCAAAGTAATTTTTTTCTAGGATAACAAGAAACTAAAGAAGCTTGAAAGTTGAATTATATATACTTGATTTAATATTAAACTATATATTTATGTTGTTTAATAATGTGGAAAGTTGTAATCAATAACATTACCGAAATAACTTTGTCCTACTTCTTTTTAGGTACATGGTATTGAGTTGTCACTACGACTCCAAATACATGAAAAATGCTTTCCTGGGTGCTACTGATTCTGCAGTTCCATGTGCTATGATTCTAGAAATTGTCCATTCTCTTCAAAATGAATTGTCACTCTTAAAAAATTCTGTAGGTATTTATAAGTGATATTTTGTTTTAAGAAATCATCAAAGCGGTAACTTTAATACTTAGGTTTGTCAACTTATAACAGAGAGAGAGGGCAAAAAAAAGAGGTGGGAGCAGGCATATTACCTTCTGCCCAAAACATTCTTTAAATTCCCCGAAGAATACAACTTATCCTTACCACTACAAGGTGGTTCACTGTGACGAGCCATTAAGAGCCTTCTATTCCTCAAAATATATCCTTCTTTACTTATTTCTCAATGACAGCTCAAAATAGATGAAACATATTTCTTATTTTTTCTGAGGTAAAATGGATAAACCAACAAAGGTCTCCACACAAATGAAGAACTTTGTGTTCATCATCAGGAAGACACTATAATACAAATTATATCTAATCAGTTACAAAATTAGAGTGAAATAATAAAATTCAATTAAGAGAATTCAAGACATACCCAAGGAAGTGGTACTGACGGGTTGGTCCAGTGAAAACAACTAGTAGGAAATCATCGCGGCGGATCTGTTTCCTACTAGTTGTTTTCACTGGATCAACCCGTCAGTACCACTTCCTTGGGTATGTCTTGAATTCTCTTAATTGAATTTTATTATTTCACTCTAGTTTTGTAACTGATTAGATATAATTTGTATTATAGTGTCTTCCTGATGATGAACACAAAGTGTTCGAAACGCGTTGAATAAAACTTTATTTGTGTGGAGACTTTTGTTGGTTTATCCATTTTACCTCAGAATGAGTAAATACCAAACAATTACGGATTGCACAACTAATGATATCTTATTTTGTTTAATATACCACCAATTTTGTTTCCTTATCATCATTCCAAATCAGGTTATAGAAGATACCATTCATTAAAAAAAAAGTAAAAAAACAGAACTGAGAAGTTGGTCTGCTATATTCTGCTATCTCTTAAACCAATTATGTGTACAATAATATTTTAGTTTAATTAAATAATTTGCTGCATACTCCTGTCTGCTGCAGTTTGCACCCTCCTCTATTTGTTGACTTTTGACGTGTAAAATTTGAATTCAAATCTAAAACCTTTAACTAGAAGAAAATAATGATAGATTTCATACTATGTGTTAAAATTTAATACCGCTTTGATATTCCTTCGGGAAATTGAAGTTTAAGGTTAACTTTTAAACTTTATGTGTTATTATATTAAATAGCATAAATAAATAATGCATATATTTTCAGGATTTAGGCTTAATGTTAATTTTTTTTGATGGAGAAGAAGCATTTGTTGAGTGGTCCAAAGAAGATAGTTTGTACGGATCAAGGCATTTGGCTGGGAAATGGGGTTCCATGCCATTTCCTCATTCACGTTCAACAACTTCGTTTTTGGCTTCTATTGTAAGAAAAACTAACTTAATATAATTTACAAGAAAATTAACATTATTATTTTTTTTAATCCATATTATTACAAATTTTGTAAAGAAAACACTCTCTTGAAAGTATAATTAACATTATAAAGTAACATTTATTAATTTGTTATATCAATGTAATTCCTGAATTAAAATACCATTATGGGTATACTAATTTATAAAACGATATTTATAATGAAGTGAAATAGAAATTTTGTATTTAAAGATTCAATAAAAAATTGTTAAAAATGACTGCCAACTATTAAACATATTTATATGTGGCTTGGTCCTCCATAAGGAGAGCTATGCCTCTTTTGGTTTCACTTCTGGTAAAATTTAGAAAATATTCTTTGTATATTTCTTATGTAGTAGGATAATTCTTAAGAGCTAACATATGTATATGTAATCTGTCGTTTCTTATCCCATGTGTTGATGATAAATTACCCCAGAGGTTATGGTAAGTCTCACCTAAATATCCTATATCCAGATAGTATTTCGGGCAGACAAACCCAAGTTTTTTCTACCATGCTCTTCTTTTTGCCAGTTATTTTGATATGGAGATAATACTTCTCTTCGTGAACAACCTCTTGATGTATTTATCCTAATAGTGCTACCGTCTGCTTTTGTTTTTGCAGTTCATGTTCGGAGCATTTTCCCAATCTATTTAGATAGAGTGATATATACGTCACCTTCTTATCAATGAATTTTTATAATAACATTCTCTGCATTATAAACTGCTATTTTCTTTGTATTAATTCCTTTCCTCATTTCTCCTGTTAGTTAAAGAGAGTGGTAGTGGTATTCGGGGATCTTTCCGTTCTAATGCATGTTGACAGTTTTTTACATTTTTAAAAATGTTATAATTTTTTCAAGCATTTTTTACATGAAGCTTGTTAGGATTATAGAGTCTGTAGATCTATGGTATAGTGGGCTCCCCGTTCACTTTAGCCATATAAACAGCCTTTAAACTGCTTTAGGTTTTGGGGGATATACCCTAAGTTACTTCTATAAATCCTCGTAAGTGTTGGTACTGTGAGTCCACTTACCTTTCAGAAGAAATGGGGAGCATACCATATCATTGGGTGATTTATAGGGACTGAAAGGATTAATTTCTCAAATGATTCTATTTTCTGTGCACACTGATGTTATAATTTTGCAGTCCTTTTATATGGACTACAAGGTATAACCCCGTATTCAGGTTCTAATGCTTAAGACACTACTTGAAAAGTGTGTGATTAGAAGTCCAACCTTGTTATCAGATCACTTAGTATATGTTCCATCTAGTTTCTTCTGATCAATGGGGACATCAGTATGTAACAAAATGTCGAATAACTAACTATATAATTTGACAAGCACATTCATTCAATAGAATGAAGTAAAAGGTAGTACTGAATTTCAATTAAAATTAGATATATTTTTTTTCTTTGGTGATTTTAGCAGTAATACTTGGCATGTTGTTTAATTAAGAAACTGGCTTATTTTATTTTAGGATGTTTTGGTTTTACTAGATCTGATTGGTGAAAAAGATGCCAAATTTTATAGTTTCTTCAAAGATTCTCAGAGATGGCATCAGCTTTTAGCTCAAACTGAAAGGAAGCTCAAAGCAATGGGGAAGATTCCAGCTCATCAACCTCTTCATTTTCTGGAAAAGTCTACTTATTCATCTGTTGAAGATGATCATATTCCATTTCTGGAAAAAGGTATATAGAACTTAATTCGGATCGAATATTCATTCATGTATAATGATTGAATTTTTATTTTGAAAATAGGAACGTATTTTGGATAGCTAATCCAAAAAAAAAAAACCTGTTTGCTCTGAGATTAAACTTTAATTGAAAAGAAATATTTATAATTCTTTTTTTTTGTTTTTCTGTTTGCATGGAATTAACAAACATTAATTTTTCTGAAAACACTTAAGTATGATTATATTATTGTAACAAAAGGTTTTACATATATTACGTAAACTTATAACATCATGCTGAAAGATATATTTTCATTCATTTTTAAAAGATCTGCTAAATTATTTATTAATACAGATATAATTTCTACTTCTGGGCATATTTTAGTTTTCTAGCTTTAGGATGATAGATTTGTTAATATCCCTAGAGGATGACGAATAATGAGAAGACAAACGAAGCAAATTAAGAGAATGAAGAAAAATCTGTAAAAATTAATTGACAGGAACTTGTTAAATTACACTGCTTATTATTTAAACAACCATCTTTCTGCATGAGATAATTTGCCCATGTCTTTCTATTCTAGTTAGTCAGTCATTTTTAAAATTATTTATATTATAGATCAAAATGTTTATTTCAATAGTTTTGGTCTTCTTTGCACTGTGGAATTACATTTATTTTTTTTTTCAGGTGTACCTATACTTCATGTGATACCAATACCGTTTCCGAAAGTTTGGCATACTTCTATGGATGATTTCTCTGCTTTAGATTTTCCCACTATTTATACTATAAGCAAGATTTTTAAAATTTTCGTTCTCTCTTATCTGGGAGGAAGTGTACCTGGTTGGGTTCTTAGCTCATGAAACCGTCCTATTACTTATTATCAATTGTTATTTAAAGATTCAATTTGTTAAAATGTTTTACTTATATAAATAAAGTTTAATTATGTTGTCGTGTTATTCGCAATTTGGACTCCCTTTTTAGTGTGTATTTTTCTTCATTATTTATCAGTAGTTTTATGTAATATGAATGTCATTCATTCATATCATATCATATCATTCATTCATTAACTGTGCAATCTGTTATAGAGTGGTATTTACTCATATTGGGGAAATTTGTTTAGTTTTTTATAATAAACTTTCTTGTGTGGAGACTTAATACTTAAAACATCTATACATATGATTTATTTTTGAGTGAAAATTTAAATGTAATTTAGAGTATCCTTGTTAAACTCGACCATGATTGACTTGTAAATTCTACATTCATGACTCCTTTGTGAAATGTGGATCATGATGACAGTTATGTTGTGTCTTTACCTTGGGACTAGTAACCAAATTGGAAGCTGAAATATTTTCTCCATTGTAGTAACATATAGTCGCCATCTTAGCTGAAGATCAAAGTTACTCCAATGTGGAATATACTTAATGTTGTCAGCAATCATCAGGAAACAGGTCACTCACTCGTGGTAAATGAACCCTGTAAATACATTGTGGAATTCGGCCATTACGATTCCTTAAACTCGTTTACTACTTTTCATTCAAATTTTTCGACCTTGTTCAATCACATGGTGAAACTTTATTATTTTGCTTACATTATACAGTAGGCTTTATCCCATCTGAACAATAATGATTTCTTAGGCCAGTTTTCCTACTTCATCATTAAATACTTTACAATGATCTTGAATCCACTGTAACGTGATACTGTCATCACGTAATAAGTCACTGTTCAACCATCTGTCGATATCAGGAAAGGACAGAAGCTTGTTATGAATTTGATTATAGCTTACGATACAAAGAACACCATCATTTCAATTTCAATATCTCCTTGAGAGAAATGGTTAAATTATTATGCTTGTTGTTATAACAGCATAATAAGTGGCATTAATTCTGATGTAAACTGTGATTCTAATTCACGGTATTGTCCTTCATCAGCACCTGCATTTTCTATATATTTTCTACCTAAATGTGAGTTTATATATGAAAGCATTCTTTATCTGGTTACTATGTGGTAATTTTTCAAAAGTAATGGTTCAAATTTTTGCAACAGGAAGGTACGTTCTATAGAATCCCTTTAATAATCTTTCTCTTTCGATATGTTTTGGCCCCCATAAAAAACTTGGTAGTTATCATTTTTAGCATCCTATGGCTGCTTTGTAAAAATTGCAATGGGATCCGTCGTTATAGTGCCTTTTTTTTTTAATAATATGTGACATTATTGTTGCCAAAAAAGGGGCTTGCTTTAATCTCTTTGTTTGTTGAATTTTCCAGAATATATCTGTCAAAAATTAATGATTTTTCTTTTTTAGTTAATTAGATTGCCAAAATCCAAGTTGGTAATAGTAGTTAAACTTCTGATAAATATGACTAAGAGATTTTATAACGATTGTTCTGATTTCGAGTTTATGCTATTATGGTATGCTATTAGAACTCATGTACAGTGGAACCTCTACATATGAGCTACTCTACTTACGAGAAACTCGAGATACGAGAGGTCTTTCGAGCAAAAGTCTTGCTCTACATACGAGAGAAAATCCAAGTTACGAGAATTTCCAGATGGTTCCGCTAGGAACCTACTAGTCGTACTAGGAACCTATGTAGCTACTAGTCGTGCTACAGCTCTTTTTAATGACACTTGCCTTACACATTTCCGTAACATTTTGAAAGGGAGGCAGAGGCAAACCTCCTTGGATAAGTTTTTCTTCAAAAGACCTATAGAAAGTGAAAGTGTTGCGATTCAAGCTAAAAGGGCAAAAGAAAGCGAAGAAAAGTAAAAACTGATACAGTAATGAAAAAAAGCAGAAAAAAGTGCATAAATAAATTAGTGCCGTAAAAAAATTTAGTTTTTCATAAAGTTAACTTTAATTTTAAGTGGAAGTGCTCATAATAAATGCTCATAATAAACTCGCATTTTATTTCGTTAATATCATCTTATTTATCTTATTACTGTATTTTTATGTTCAGTCACTATTTGAATGTGTTTTTAGTAATCAGGAAGATGTGTTCATAGTTATTTAGGGTTAACTTGAATGATTTTGGGAGGCCGGGAACAAATTAATTGGTTTTCAGTTATTTCTTATGGGAAAAATTCGCTCTAGATACGAGAAATTCTAGATACGAGCACGATCCGGGAACGAATTAATCTCGTATGTAGAGGTTCCACTGTAGTTGTTTTACTTCCCAAAAGTAAAGTATAATAATCAAGAAGAAAATTGTTTTCTGGGTTTTGAGAGATTTATATGTCTTCGAATCCAGAATCCAGTTGTTGTGCTTTTTTTTATGTTTCATTATATGTGGGTTGGTGTGTATCCAAAATTTTGAACTAAACTACAACACCTAGTGCCAGAAAAATATGTAATCACAAGTATATTTATTTCCTGTTTATATTAACAGCTGGAACGGAAAAGAAATTTCCCCCTTTTTGAGCTATCAGTTCTAAATGAATGATCAACATTCATCATCAGGACGTGAATAAGATCTAAGGTGAATTATCTGGTTTATTATAAATACACGGAGAAGGTAGAAGGGGTTGTTTTCCATAAAGTTTAAGAAAAGGTGGGCGTTAATCCTGTGGGGTGAGTTGGCCTCTCGGCCTGAGTAGCTTCCTGCAAGGGGTAGCGACTCAAAGTAACCTGGGTTACTTGCCGTTGTGTCTACAACGTGCTTGGTCTCCCTTTCTCTTTTCTCCTGAAGACGCATTACCCGAAAATTTGAGTCTGTGAGTGTGTTTCCTTACTCTGTGTGTTACTCTTCTTGAATTTTGAACTCGTGTATATATATATTTTGTTAAATTACGCCCTATATTTGGCTTGTATTTCTTTTTTTAACATAATTTTTCTAATATCCGAAAGTATTTTCTCGTCTCTTTGTTAAAACTGAATAACTTATCACCTACATTAATAGTCGACATATTTTAACAGAGGACGAGAAAAGACTTTCGGAAATTCGAGAAATTATAACAGGTACAGGCCAGATATAGGACATTATTTAGCAATAATTTAATAATTTAAATTATTAAATGTCTTCTCGACATTTAATTTAACATGAAGAACTGCTACCAACTTTTCAAATATCTCTAACTGTATGTATTTAAAACAACATTTCACAGGTACCACGTTGAATGAAAATCCACACCTGAACCAGAGAAAAAAATTCAACTGTGACTAAGATCTTTCTGAATTTCTTTTTGTGGTTTAGACGTTGATATATATGTCTTCTCGATTGTGAATATTCTACAGCATTATATTTTTCGAGATTTTGTTAAATAGCAAAAATTATCAGATACATTTAGCAGATTCTTTTTTTTTGCAGTCGTTCTCAGGTTTATGTCAATTACAGAGTTTATTAGCATATCTCGAAAAAACAAAAGTTGCATTTTTTATTATGTACAAACATTACACTTTTGTACTATATATATTCGTATTTTGTATTATATTCGTCATATGATTGAATAATATCTAAATAACAAGGTAATAATGTTTATTCGAATATAAAATGCGCATTTGTTTTTTATTCATTTTTCAGTTATGGTAATTAATTCAATTATTGATGTAGTTATGAGGATGTTACAAATGTACATCAAATGTTAATGGTGTTTGTAAATTATTTAATATTTAACATAATTCGCGAAATAGAAAGACAAATATGATATTATATGTATATATAAAATATGGTTTGATTATTAGATCGGTAATTAGAAAAATGCTTTTGTGGCAGGTGAATTTGTTCTTCCGACTGTGGTAACATTGTTGAGTGGTTTGTTGTTTTCTCATAGGGAGGCGTCAGATTTGTTTCTATGCTTGGTGCGGTATTTATTTTAAGTTGTTTATAAATTTTGTGTTTGAAAACAATTCGAATGAGTTTTTTCTGTTTACCAGAGAGTCTTTAGTTTTCCTTGACGTTTTCTGAAATACTGAATATTTATAGCTTTTATATATGTATTAAAACTCATATGTTTTTGATTTGATATTCAACGATCCATCAATTTATTTTCAATTCTGGTTAATAATTGTTTTAATTCTTTCCTAATTAGTTACAAATGTATAATGACATGTCTGCATACTTTTAATTCACACAGAAATTTAATAATTACAGATTAACTATGTTGAAATTTATTCGAGGAAAAGGGCAGCAGCCTACACCTGAACGTCAGAAACTACAAAAGGAGCTGTTTGGATTTAAAAAGGTTTGAAAAATATCAGTTTTTCAGAAGTGACGAATCTCAGAAATTACGTTTTATGAATAGTTTATAAATGTCTTCTACTGGTTAGTTATTAAATAGATTAATCCGGTTAGAAATGGGTGCTGGTTTGCATTGATGCTTATTTCCATTTTCTTTTTTTTTTTTGTGTGTTGTATTATGGTTATGCGAAAACCCAAATAAGGTTGTGTGATTAAGAAATTATCTTATCTCATATGAGTGGATCAAATATCTTAATTTCGTTTTGCCACTCCCAGTGGCTTTTATATACTTAGGATTATCTTATTCTCTTGCGATAAGAACCCTAAATTCAAGTTGTGATAGCCATGTTATATTTCATATTATTTCAACCAAAGAATACATGTAACATCAGTATGCAACGTTAAGAAAATCGGCTGTTATAACTTGAAAGTACAGTGAGAAAAAAAGGATTTTGAGAACTTGCTGTCAAATAATAATTAATTTTTTTTATCATCAGTGGGTTCAAAATGCTTATTTACGCAAGTTATGAGAAATTATAGCTTCTTGAATTTATGTGAATGTTGATAGAATGGAAGTTTAGATTGGTTTTTCTTTAAGTAATATATTGATTGCTGTGAATTGTAAAAATATACTTTGAAATTAGTTTCATTTCCGCTATTAAAGTTAGTGTAACCTCATTGGTTATTAGGAATGGTCACCGGAGAATATCCCTTCCAATTTGTTGTTTCAGACAAAGTACAATCAAATTAATTTTTGAATTTTTAAATGGGATGCAAACATTTGCGTAGATTGTCCTGGGCATAATCAAATTTTTGTTATCGGGCTCCAGTTGAAATTTTCAAAAATTATTCCTCATGAAAAATCCCATTATCTTCGGCTAGGGTTACTTGTACGAGATCCACCGTTCTTGAATTTCATATATATTATAAAAACATTGACT
The DNA here is from genome assembly GCA_026182355.1 of Hermatobates lingyangjiaoensis. Classification (NCBI taxonomy): domain Eukaryota; kingdom Metazoa; phylum Arthropoda; class Insecta; order Hemiptera; family Hermatobatidae; genus Hermatobates; species Hermatobates lingyangjiaoensis. The sequence continues at coordinate 668,402 of JAPFBL010001930.1, read as the reverse complement.
CCCACAGTCTGAATAAGTTGGACATGTGCATACTGTAAACTTTTATTTATCAGTAGTTTTTATTAGCGCCATATTTTTTTAAATTAATATTAAAATTTTACGTTGTTTCAATTGATTTTAAATATCAGTTTATTGTAGAATGAATTAATATTTGGTATTTATGCATGAGGTTAAGCCATCTCTTCCCGTGTCTTAACTGTCACAACAACCACCACTTTAGTGGTACATCATCATAACAACAGTTTGGTTCCTTTCAGTTCATAGTATTTTAATTCTTCATATTTATTACTCTTGTACGTTTTAAATGTAGAAATCAGTCCTGAAAGTACGGGTTATTTCCATAAACTATTAATAATTTGATCAGGTAAATAATGTTTGCATATTATTTGTTTTACGTGTTTGCTTTCCAGTGACGTTATTACATATGAGATTGGTTATAATGGGTTGTTTAATCCTGATAGTAAACTTAAAAAGGTTAAAGTGTTTTTGTTAAGCATTTAAACTATATTTTAAAATTTAAACTAAATTAAAATAAAATAGTTGATTTATGTAAGTTTTGGTTTTCATTATTAAAAGCCTTCTTTCGTCAAACTATACTTGTTTGAAGGTTTGTAACTTGAACGGTGTAATAATTGTTTTCTATTTGATTTCAGTTTTGTCGTATGAAAAAATGTATGCACATTTTGTGGAGCAAAATGTTTTATGATAAAAGAAGTGATATATTTTTTATGGTTTATTACACTATATCAACATACTAACCATAGTAACGTGTTTTCACATGTATACTGTGAAGTATTACAGTAAATGTGAATGTGTAGAATGTTACTGGTAGCCGTTATATTTTTATATTAAACATTTGTAACCTTTTTCAGACGCTGCAGCATGGGTTTCCAAACAAACCAACCAGCTTGGCATGGGATCCTTCACTTAGGATTATGGCTATTGGAACATCATCTGGTGCTATTAAAGTGTATCCTTTTCACATAAGATAAATAAATTGTTTATTTATTTCTTTAAAATAATCCTGGAAGTAGATGATTCTTTTTTTTATATATACAGTTACTTAAAATTTACATGCAAATTATTGAAGAATAATTCAAAAACAGGGTTTTTGTTTTCTGTACTCTGTTTGGTAATATTTAAAATAATATATAACTAAAAAAGGAAAATCGGAAGGTGGTAAATTTCTTCCACTTCAATCAAACTCTCATTGCCGACGTTTCGATTTTATTCAAAATCTTTTTCAAAGACCTACAATTTAGTTATATATCTGTTCTACGGTCGATAATTTATTGTTAAAATAATATATATACATAAAGAATTTATTTTTAATTGAAATTATATTAACAGTTTTACCAGAAATTAAAATAGATTATTTGGATAATGGTAATGTGATTATAAAATAATCTTTTACAAAAGATTTCGTAACATGTGTTTAATTGTTTACATCAGGGTTGTCTAAAGTCTAGCCCGCAGGCCGCATCCGGCCCGCGGCCTCTTCTAAAGAACTTTTAAAAATTAGTATCATTTAGATATCTATTGAATTATATTCGAAAAAAGTTGTTATTAAGCAAAGCTACATTGCCAATCACTCAATTTTGGCCTCTTTTTTCTGAAGAGCATATCCTAATTTACGCCGTTTTGGATTGCACTTGCTGTCAATGTTTGGCAGTACCTACCTTTGTGGAGCAGCATTTTCCGCAATGAAGTCGATTAAATCCAAAGAGAGGAATCTACTTAATCAAACATCTCTCGAAGCCTGCCTTCGTTTAGCCTTAACCACAGTTGATATTGACACAAAGGAGCTGGCTTCCAAAATGCACGTACACTAATCCCACTGAACTATACCGTTTTACGTACTTCCTTAAATATTTTTAACGAATATATTTAAGGGTTGATTCTTATCCATACTTGTCAATTATTTTTTTATGACAATATATGTTTTTATGATAAATATATAGATTCATTTACATGTACGTGTTTTACTTTACATCTGGTACTGCGGCCCGCGTCCCCATAAAGTTTAGAAAACCCTGGTTTACATAATGGTATTAGGGTTAGATTTGTCTTAAATGGAAGGTCTTTAGAGGCATTAGTGACAATCTAAATGAGTTTTTCAGTTTAGGATGGGCATTTTATTTCATAAAAACAATATTTGTATAATTGTGATGAAAACTTCTCTATTTGTAGTTGAATACAAATTTGTTTATTTATATTTGAAATTGTTATTATTTAAGCAGTAATACCTATTTTTAACATACATAGAAGAACCGCATATTGAACATTATTAAATTAATGTATTATTTTCATAGTTCAATCAAAAGTATTATGAAAATTATGCGAATTGGTTATGAAGCTCCATTTTGAATTATTATTTTTATTATTTTTCCAACTAAAATTTCTTTTTAATCCCAATTTAGTAAACAAAATTACTGATTCGGCATTTACTGATCCAAAATTATCTTTGTTATTCATATAGTTCAGATGAATTAAATTTATTTTTTCCATTGACTAAAAATAAATATATTGTTATCCATTCATTTGAACCTATGCTAAATGTTGTGTTTTTGCAATTAGTTTTTATTTTAACATATTTTTCATGACTTTTCTATCAGTATGGGTAAACCTGGAGTTGAATTCTACGGGCAGCATGAATCTGGTGACTTGTCAGTCACAAAAATTGTTTTCATTCCTAATCAGGTATACAAATAAACTGATCATTCTTTATAATATAAAACGTATATGCAATAATAGACATTATCTTACAGGTTCTGTACTATAGTTTTTATAATTTCTTAGCTTGGTTAAGAAATGAAAAGAGCGTTATCAACACAATCATATCATCTAGCATAATTTAACTAAATATCTTCATTTACTTTGATTCAAACAATTCCATAACAATGTTAATCACGACAGGAAGAGCACAATTTTCTCTTGCAAGTACAGATTTGGCTTTGTTTCAATTTTCACTTTGTTTGCTCTCTGATGACATAAATTGAAAGGCCTCAGAGCAATTATTTCTATTGTTTTCGTGTAGAAAACGTGTAGAAAGACATGAGCAACCGAAAAGAAAAAAAAACTAACTGAATTTGAGAAGGAGCAAAGCAGAAATAAACTCCAGTGTTTTCAAATCATTTTTACAAACAAATTACAACGAGAACATTAATGATTAATGAACAGCCACCTGACTTCAAAAATAATTTTCAAACAAGGATATTTCCCAGTTTATTAATTAAATCAATGTTATTTTGCATTCAAACTTAAAATGGCACCATTTAAAGATGTTAAAACATGAACCAATTACTAGAAATTTTATAATTAATGGAGAAAATAGAACTAATTTTGTGTGAACTATTTTTCCTGTTTTAATGTCATATTTAAAAAGATGAAATGAACATTTTTAGATCACATTTGTTAAATTACTACTTTATTTTTAAAATTTTATAAAATGCTACTACCGTAGCGAAGCTATATTGGGCTCGGGTGGGACCAGAGCTTAGTCAATTTTTTTTTATTTTCCGGTTTTCTAGCCTCAGGCTGAAGGGGCCAGGTTAGCTTAGTGGTTAACGTAGTGGTCTCTGAACTGGTAGGACCAGGGTTCGAAACCAACCTGGCTCTCGATTTATTCACGCGGGAGGTGAATAAATCTAAGTACGTCGTCCCTCGGAGAGGACGATAAGCTGTCGGTCCCGAGCCTATGCGATGTCAAGTACTCGTTAAGGATCCCTGCTCTAAATGCAATTGATTTAGGCAAAATGTAGGACTCCCAGTGTAGAATAACCGATCAAAGAAAAATATGATAAAGGGTTTTTTAACCCGCTAGGTGATCGGTTTTGGCAATAAAAAAAAGTCAGGTTGAATATATAACTTTAAATATGAAATAATTATAACAATGTTATATTCGACGTACGCAATTTATTTCAATTTTAAAAAAGTTTCTGTTAGTATCTATTTATCAACTGAGCAATGATATATGATTGATGAAAATTAAACAAAGAAATATATTTCATTTAACAAAAATTATAGGTTCATGTTGCAAATCCCAAACAAAGAGTCTGTATATTGAACTACATCCTGGAATTTGATAACAAGATTGCTTAAAAGTAGCCAATTTTCTCGTATTTATAGGTATTTGTGTTTGTATTAGTGGTTCGACACTTCCGCAGATTTTCTCTTGAGAGGATCACAAACATATTTACCACTAAGTAGGTTCTTAATTTTGGTATTTATTTTTACTTTTATTATTTGAGGGTGACTATAGCACTACGTAAAAAAAAGCTATTGTACTTCCCCCCTTCTGTAATAAAGTACCCCAGCGGTTAGCTTCAACGCCTCCAAGAAGCTCAACACTTTTGCTGGTACCAGCAGTAAAAGTTTTTCTATGGTTTGTTGAGTGTCCCGAAGCACCTGCCTCTCTGCAGCAAAGTTGCCTTACAAGTTATCAGCAGGTGCAACGGTGTTTCTTCCTCTTTGCAGAATCTGCACAAACCATCATTGATAATGTCCATTCAGCCTCCCTATGTTTCGGGAGAAAGTACTTCCTTTCTCCTTCTTCGGGTCCTCAGGAGCACTTGTTGGAGGTTCCCAATAGTTTGCGCTTTTGGACCCTCTGCGCTTCCGGAGGATGATCTGCAGACTTCCTTCTCCTTACAGGAGAAAATCCCTGAAGATCTATCGGTTGTATTTTGTCCGCTCCGGCAGAGCACCTCATACCGGAGTAAGGCTATTTACTCAAGGGGGTCGCCTGGTACCCTTGAGGCTCCGTTCATAATACAGAAACCCCTGTATCATCCATCCTTCGGCACGGATCGCATAACACCTTAGATTGGGGCTGGGATAAAAGGAGGGGATTTGGGGATTAGTAGGAAGGATGGGAAACGAAGGTGGTCAGGCCCAGCCCCTGATCACCTTCTCCTCCTCTTTCGTTTGTCCCTGCATATAGCAGGTTAACAGGGTAGCCTCGTGAAGGCCGAAAGTCGGAGTTGAGTGTTAGAGGCGCTTAATCACTCCATTACTACCCCTAATTTTGTTAATGTAATCAAAATTGAAATTTTTTTCAATAAGTGCACATTATTTAACAACACAAGAGCCCCATACATTTAAGCTATACTGAAAAGTATGATTAATCAAATTTTGAGCCGGATCATCCAAAAGAGAAGTGTCTGCTTGTGGGGGCTGATATAGCTTATAAGAACTCGACCTTATGTCCTTCAATGTACTGCATGATAATCGACAAAAAGTAATCCTTGAATCATACTTAAATTTTTTGTAACTCAAAGTAAACCGTATAAGATAAATCAGTTTAAACTTTTATCTTTTTTAAACTGTAAAAGTTTAGCCTCGTCATTAGGCTAAACCAGTGCTTTACAATGGCCTTGACATACCAAACAATTTATTCAACTGCAGATGTTCGTTAGCATGTTTATTCCATGTGCTATTGGCAATCACATTATCTTATTCTTTCTTATGAATATTGATAGAGCTGTTATACATAAATATTAATTCATTATAACACAATTATAAGAATAGTCCAATAAGAACTAATATTAATGGAATTTAATTTTGTTTTTGTAAAAGTAGAAGGTACAAAACAAGTTTTAAAATTTGTCTGTACTAATTTTGGTAAAGTTTAAAAAAAAATTAAATCAACATAGTTTAATTTAAGATTTTATTCTTAAAATGTACGATTAATCCATCGCAAAAATCAGGAAGACAGACTAAATGTATTAGGGGCCGCCTAAACAGTAGCTTCAATTAGCACCGCTTGTTGAATGCATCATTTCAGAAATTGAAGGCATATTTGAGGTTGTAATAACAACAACTTTAATAGAAAATTTATTAAAGTTGGAAAAAACTGTGTACTTGTTAATAAAAGCATGCACACACAAACATTATATATATATATACAAAATATAGTTTATCGGGACTCTGTCAGTTCTTCAGGTTCAAATTAAACTCTTATTGCCAACGTTTCGGTTTTTATTTAAAACCTTTTTCATAGGCAGAAGTATAAATTTTGAAACAGAAAAACTAAGTATTACATTACAAATTTTTTTGCAAAGAAAAATAATTTGTAATGTAATACTTAGTTTTTCTGTTTCAAAATTTATACTTCTGCCTATGAAAAAGGTTTTAAATAAAAACCGAAACGTTGGCAATGAGAGTTTAATTTGAATCTGAAGAACTGACCTAGTCCTGATAAACTATAGTTTTGTTTCTATTCCACGGTCGATACTTTTATCAATATACATATATATATATATCCACTTAAAATTCGAAAAAACGATCCAAACTGGACGCAAATCAGTTCACAAACGAAGAAAAGCAACACACAGAGAAAGAGACACACTTAAGTGTGTCTCTTTCTCTGTGTGTTGCTTTTCTTCGTTTGTGAACTGATATATATATATATTCGTAAATTTTGGTAGCAGTCCTGATGATGAATGTTGATCATTCGAAACATGTCGACCATAGGAGATGTACTTTATTGTGTAGACGAAATAACGAGAGTGTTATTTAGAAAAATTGAGAAACTTGTTAAGAAACAGATATCAGCTAAATTTGGTGTCATTTTCAATAATATATATATATATATATATATATATAGTCGCCCTGTCTTCCTGCGGGACTCTTCGCTCTTCACACCTCCTTATGACGACGATGGTCGAAATATCGATGTGAGTTATGTCTGTGTCTTTCTGTGTGTTTCCTTCGTTTTGAATTTATTATATATATATATATATATATATAGGTGTGTTCTCTAATCGGGGTTCGGTCAATTTTCCAGGATAAAAAATCAAACTCTCGTTGCCAACGTTTCGGTTTTATTTAAAACCTTTTTCATAGGCAGAAGTAAGAATTTTTTAACTAAGAAAATGAAATTTACATTATTTAAAGGAACAACAATGTTAGCCGGACAAAACCTTCGACTAGACTAATAAGATAACATTACAAATAACGTTTTACAATTAACGTTATTTGTAATGTTATCTTATTAGTCTAGTCGAAGGTTTTGTCCGGCTAACATTGTTGTTCCTTTAAATAATGTAAATTTCATTTTCTTAGTTAAAAAATTCTTACTTCTGCCTATGAAAAAGGTTTTAAATAAAACCGAAACGTTGGCAACGAGAGTTTGATTTTTTATCCTGGAAAATTGACCGAACCCCGATTAGAGAACACACCTATTCTATCAAACGGTCGATATATTATTGAATCTGTTATATATATATATATATATATATATATATATATATATATATATATATATATATATATATATTAATAACGATATGAATCGGTTAGTAAAAACAATAAAAGCTATACACAAAGAATAACATTGACAAAAGATCACTTCTATATTTTGATAATTGTTATTCTCAGGAAAGCAGATACCATGATTTTGAGGCAACAGCAACTATATAGTGCGATTCAGAAATTGTATTTAGCTCATATAATTGTGTTTCAAAGTAAATAACTATGAATTTATCTATAAAAACAGTTAAGTTTATTTTGAAAGATGTAGAGAATGTCCTTTACTACCACGAAAAATCATAGAAATTCATCTTAAACTGTAGAAAGAATGTCTACTGCTGGTAAAAAATCCTGTTTTAACGTTTTGAAAATAATTTCTATCCCCCCCCCCCCCTCCCTGTTATATCTGTTATTTTGCACCGGGCCATCCGATAGAGAAGTGTCTACCTGCGGGGGTTGATATAGCTTATAAGAACTCGACCTTATGTATTTCAATATCCTGCATGATACGTGTCCAGCGTCCATACTTTCATTAAAAGATAGAATCGAAGTAATAATCAGTCAAATTGATGTGAAGAGGTTGATTTGTAGCAATCAGGTAGTGACCATGGGCAGACCAGATCTGCCCATTTTGTTTCTCTGCACATAATATCTCATTTTCAGTATTTTGAATTAAATCAAAGTTCGTTGGAGGTGTTTATGGTAACTATTCTCTGTATCTATCTTTGTAGAAATATCAGATTTAGTTGCAAAACTTCTTAGATCCTAAAGGAATGATATCATATTCGATTACTTTTAGGGGCGACTTGTCACTTTGTGTGAAGACAATTCTGTTCACCTTTGGGAAATAAATGGAAACCGTTTAAATGAAGTTAAAAACCAGTGCCTAGAAGGAAAGTAAGTATGCTTTAATATTTTTATTTATTGGTACACATTGTAGGGTAAAAAGCTAATGAAATATATAGAAATTTAATGGTATAAACAACGCGTTTCGAATACGTAGTGTTCTTCCTAAGGCATTAATTAAAGGTACCCTTAGTTAATGCCTTAGGAAGAACACTACGTGTTCGAAACGCGTTGTTTATACCATTAAATTTTTATTTGTGAAAACCATTTCATTAGCTTTTTACCCTATAATGAATAAATACCACATAATAACTGATTGCACCATTTTAGAATTTATTGTTACAGATTTAAAATCCTAATGGCAAATCTTTATAGCAAATATTGACATTTCTTTCTTAATTTGTTAATCATATGGATTTTGTGTTCTTTTTTTTTGTTTCTTTGTTATTTGTATAATCTAAAATTAAAATTGTTGTATATCCACACCAGGTTCATCATTTATTATTTAATTAACACCTGCAAATAATTTAAGTTATCTTTTAATGATTTTATCTAAAAATGGGATTAATTATCTACGATTCTGTATAATTTTCTCTAGGTTGCAGACGTACCAAATAAATTTTACTCACTACAATTTATTTTTGAAAATGTTGAAGTAATTTTGTTGAATGCCATTTTACCAGTTGAATGTTTTGCTCGACCTGTAACATATTGCATAAAGGCACTGGAAACCAGTGTTGTGTGGTGAGATTCATGATAGACGGGTGAGGCACTGACTTCATCATAGTCAGATTTACAAAAATACGAACCTTACAGATTACATTATTCACTATTTGATTGACACCAGTTAATGGATTATATTTAAAATTTCATATCAGCTTCCTATTTATTATCGTTTTAATTTTGGATAAGCTAGCCTCCATTTTCGAAAGTAAGGAAGTAAATAATAAATTGCTAGCTTAAGCGTGCTGTCGTTGACTGTGTTCTGTTGCCGAGTCACAGAAAGAATCCCTGCAGTCCCAGGCGCCCCCTACCAAGAACTACTTGACTCTTAGTGACTTTGCCTCACTTAGTGACTCTTCAGAGCAGTTTTATGATCGCTCAGCACAAGAAAGTACTAAAACACATACCAGTGCTGACAAAAATAACATATATATATATATATTGAAAATTTAGTTAATGTAGTAAATGTGTTTAAAAATTTTAATAGTGTCACACAGAGAGCAAGCCAGCACAGTTAACAATCACTGCGCAATATATCAAAAGCCACAGCAAGCGGCAGACTCACTGCCACTGTTCCTTCTAATTTTTTGTAGTGTGTGTGCGCACTTTTTTGGAAATGACTAATATTTGTGCAAAAACCCATGAATAAATTTTGGCGTTCTAACCGGGTAATAGTGGGCTTATTAAGAAAAGTTTGGTTATTCAATAAGTTGTTCTATAAATTGTAAATGCTTTAGTGAAGGCTATATGTTATCAGTAGATAACAATGAACATTCATGGAAAATAATAAATAATAAATGAAATTGTTTGTAACAGATGGTTTTATTTGAATTCAAATAAAGGGGCGAAAAAAGAAAAAGAAAACGAAATAAATGGAGCAATCAGCAATGTTTTTCAAAAAGAAACGTTTGCATGTCTTTAATATATCACATATCAGGGGACAATATGCTATAAAGGGTCGAGGACCTATGTTTTACAGTATTTCTTTACTTCCATTGACCAACTTTCTCACGTCTATCCTTCTTGCTGACCCATTCTTCATAAGCCTTCACCTTGTCTATAACACATCCATCTCGCTGATAAGACTTGACCCTCATTATCATGTCCAAATGCCTTTCTCCCAGTCTGTTCCTTTGCTTGGTTTTGATGGAATAGGCTATCTTAAGCCTATTTCAACTACAGCATAAGTGGACAAACATGCAAGAGATCTAGCAGCTTGGTTACGGCAGCCATTGAAAAAAAAGTAGCCTACTTGTCCTAGTTATGTTACTGCTGGTACCTTCTTCGCACACGATGCCGTCTTAACTTTCAAAGAAATGCATCTTTTTAGCAAGTCCAACAACAAACTTTCTCAACCTGCCAACCGAGAACATTGGTACATCACATCGAAATACGTCTGTACGCAGTAAATCTATGCGTTTGCGCTGCCTCTGAAAGCTGTGTGCGCGCGCACACGCGCACAGCCTAGAGGGAACACTGCTCACTGCACATTTCTTTTCAGTATCTAAGCAGTAAGTGTGAAAATCCAGCGACATGAATAAAAAACAATCTAAAACTGGTGCAATGAACTGAAAAATATCTTTACAGTGAAATTCATTGGACAAATAAAACCATTTTAACTATATTACATTTTTTATTTTCCAAGATTGATAGGTGAGGCATTGCCTCCCCTTACTGCAATGTCCCTGCTGGAAACTAATATATTTAAATTCTGAACTAATAAAAATTTTGAATGTTCATATAAGTACTTTTTAAAATGAACTCATTTATCACCCTCTCACTAGTCTAACGATCTTAGTTCGATTTAGAATTATATAGGGTCTTCTATATATTGGTTTTTATTTTGCAATGATAACAGCACTGCATCAGGATGATATGAAATATAATAAGTAGGAGAGATGTGTTTTGTTTGACATAAAATGTATTAAATCTAACGTAATAGTTCATTTTTTTCATTTTCAAACAATTTTTCTTCCAACATTTTTCTCACTATTCAGTTCAGAATATTTAGATGTAACTTTGCGTCTTCAGTATATGGTATGCATATCCGTATTTTGTAATTTTTTTATTCCAACGCTTATGTGTTAAGGGTATAACAAGCGATTGCTTACTAGATCGGAAAAGAGGCAGATGCGACACTGGTGGGCGGTTTAATTTTCTTATATATTTTGTATATTCAGTTTCAAATATCCACAGGTGAGATAATGTAGAAAGTAAAAAAAAAGTATCCTATATATAATCAAGCTCTTTTATTTTATATCAATATTTTTAATCGATGCAGCTTAAATCAATTCTGTTTTTTTTTCTCGTTTCAGATTGAAGAAAGTATCAGCCTTATGCCTGGACGGAACAAACGAACATTTACTTTTAGGAACAGAAGGAGGAAACATTTACCTCATTAATTTACCGTCATTTACTGTATCAGAAAATATTATTTATCAGGATATAATTATGCAAAAGTAAGATTTCATTTTTTTTTTCTTATTTTTAAATGAGTAATTTGAAGTAATTGTATCGCACAATCCTCTGTAATACTTTTGAATATTGATTTTGGTTGATAGAATTCTTTTCCAGTGTTATCTGGCATCAACCCTGGAGAATAGTTCTAATTGATGGTTTTCCCTGCTTTTAGAATAAGAAAATTTTTCTCAATTCAGTTCCAAAATATTTGAAAATCCTCTTCTTGGATTCACAGTCATGAAGACTTTGGTGTTTTTAAATCTGGAATTATTTCTTCTATTGTGTTATTTGGTAATGTGACCTTTTAGGAGCTTTATTTAAGCATAGTGAATCTAAACATATTCCATTTATTCTAGTAGTATTTCGAAGAGTGTCTTCAGCTTTATCGGGACTCTGCCAGATTTCTGTATGACTGGACATGCTTTTTGATCACTTTAATCTTTCTGTCTTTAATCTGACATCATTTTGAACCTTTCCAATCCCTTCAAATACGTCAGCAAATTCTTCTAGTAATTTTTCTGCATCCATATTTTTGTCCATTTCCATCTTATGAACTGTTTTAGCACACCTAGTTTTAGAGGTTGCATTATAAGTCAGCAGTGCTATTTGTTATTGAGATAATACCACTAGAAACCCTAACTTGTAAATTCTGTTATATCTTCTTACTGTTTACTACTGTTTTCCTAAAGCGCTTGTAACTCCATTTTCAAAGCTACTAATCGATGCTTTCCTGCATTCCTGTTAAGTTCCTATGGTCTTAAGTACTTATAACGGAATACCTGGCAGTACTGTACAAAGTACATAACATCTTCCTTGATTTATTTCTTATAATAAATTTCAAATGCGTTTTTGCAACTGATCTATCTCTTATCATATCATCTATCTGAAATATGATGTCCTCAGCCTCATGGAGATAATTTCAATTTCTTCCGTGGACGACAATCTTTGGCAAAAAGATTTTTTCTACGTTTAGTGCATTGTTTTCCATAGACTAAACATTTTCGAGAGGTGTATACTGCCTTTAGTAACAGCATTTTTTATTGGAAGACTCTTCAGTCTCTGTAGCCTTCGACTGACTAGCTCTTACTGCCTTAGACATGTACCAGTACTGAATAGACCTACTACTGAATGCTTTGTACTTCTGCCCCAGACGATGCAAACGACCAGTGTTCGTTTACACTTCATTCATATCTGCCCCATTTATATCTTGTTTACAGCTCCTTGCAATTTCAATGTTTTTTTTTCATACTCCTTTCTCCTAATTGTGCATTTCTTATAGATATGCACAATTAATCCACTATGAAATCTTCACTGAGATCAGAATTACACTTGCAGCACTTAAAACCACATTTTTTTTGACATTATTTTAATGTCTTAACATTCAGCTATGTCTTTGTTTTATTTCTGTGTATCTGCATTGAACATTGCCCTTTAATACCTTCTATTTATTTTAGGGATTAGATATTTATCAATTGTAACTAGCACTTCAAATGAAGGGACCGTTTTTCCTTTTCTGTGATGGGAAAATTTTGAAACAATCTAAAGCATTTTCCCCCTACAACTGAAATAAGAACTGCAATCTGTTTACCATCTGGTTTATTATTAGGACCCTAAGCCGTAACTAAATTTCCCACACCGACTTAAAAAAAAAGTGATATTGTATTCAATTGCCCGTTCAAAATTAATTCATTTAAGCAAAGGTACACTTAGTATGTTCTGTATCAAAGATGTTGGATTTATGCCACTTTGTAACAAATTCATAAGAGCAGTAATCTTTTTTTCCAGTTTCTCAATTTTCGTTTTATCCTCGGCATTGTTTCAATTTAGTTGACACATGATTCCATCATATTTTCAAATAGTTCATTTCTTTTTTTTTAAAAAAAAACTTCTAGAAATAATCAACCGATTTAACATGTAGTTAATCTAAATTGATTATGTTTTAGCGTTCCAGAATCATATAAACTAAATCCCGGTGCTGTCGAAGATATGGCCATTCAACCAGATAAACCGGAGAACCTTTTAATTGGTTACAATAGAGGCCTTATGGTTTTATGGAATATGAAGGAACCTAGTGCTCTGCAGGTGGGTTCCTTATAATTTTTGTATTAAAATTTTAGTTGACATACATTCCACTTTGGGAATCGTACTTAATTGGATCACCATGTGGATATAGACACTCATTATACTTTAAGTGTGCGCTAACGTCTTGAAAGTTAGGACATATACTGAAGGTAAACTTGACTGTAGCTCTCACGTATGTTTGTTTATGCAAACTAGAGTTGCACTAATAAAATGATTAGCAAAGCAGTATCTCTGGTGTCATTATTATTAACAATAGAAAAACTTGAATTTTGAGTTAAAAAAAGATTTTCTGGTTATTTGGAGAACAAATTTTTGTGTCTGTCTGTATTATGACTCATATCAACTTGTGTTTACTGCTTCTTATTATTTTGTTATTAGAAAGTTTAGAGCTTTCGAAAATACATCTATTCATTTAAAGTAATCTCAACAATCGCCACTACTATTCTGAACTTTCATGATTCAAATTCTGGATTACATATTTTTCTGGATTATATATCAGTTTCATTATGTTCATTCTCTTTTACAGCATACTTCAAAATAATTTAATTTCTTCACTTGTGTATTTCTCATATACGAGACAAATTTGTCGCTCATTAAATGATTTTTTTTTATTAGTGTCCTATGATAATAAAAGACGGAAAATATTGTACCATTAAGTTGCACTGCTATAGTGATACTAAGGCGTTTTGACATTCAACAGTTCATGTGATATACCGATGAGAATAATGACTGATAGTTATTATTAAATTAAGATGTGGTGGTCGCTGTTGAAGGCTATGCAGTCACATTTTTGTAATGATTCTTGAATGGGTAGACGTTTTTTCTTTCATGATCTGTCTTACCCGTTATGACTTCAATGTATATATACCTTAGTTTCCTGACACAATTATACCCTACTTCCTTGAAATCAAGATTATATCGGAAATTCTCAACTCATTCAAGAATTTAGATGGTTTGTTAAAATTTGAAAATAACTCTTTAAAAGAGTAATATATTAGTTAATACTATTGATCGGAAGTTCTGTCTGTGTTTCCAGACTTATATCCGGAGTCAGGGCGTTGAGTCAGTGTGTTGGTATGACAAGGGCAAGTTCTCTTCTTCCCATAACGATGGCAGTTATACGATGTGGTCGGCGGACTCTTCAGAGCCTCTTAAAGAACCTGCTAACCTTTTCGGACCTTACCCTAGTCGAGCAATTAGCAAGATCATTATTCTGCCGTCTTCTGATCACGAGTAAGTATTTAGATTACATTTATTATTCTTTTTATCTAAGTTAGAAGTGTCATTATGTATTAGATGGGATAAACCGAAAACAATATTCCGTAAAATTACGAAATTAGGGATAGGGAAATTAGTTTAAAAGAGCAAACGTTATATTTAAAAAAAAAGTGGCCCACATTCAACTTTATTATAAGTGAACATAATATCAAATTCTTGGCAATCAGTTTAGTTTTGGTTTTAATTTAATGTGGGTATCGTGTAGTCGTAATATCAAACGCATAGATAATCAATTTAAGGGTTTCATTTTTTTAAATTACTGTATTAAATATAAGTATATTTAAACTTATATCTGTACTTATACCTAAATATAGGTATATTAATGGTATATCCATTTTATCAGTTATAGCAGACTTGAAATCATTGATTTAGAACATGACACATAAGAATCGTAATAATAATTATTAAAGTAAGTGCTTGAGTAACATCGCATTCTTGCTCACTGTTGTTATATGTGTTATATTGAGCTTATCTCTGTCGTTTCTAGAGTAAACTTTATATTTTAAATTCATTGATCAACTTCATAATTGTTCTTAGGTAAATATTTCACTCATATATCGGTGTAGTAATGATTTAAACATAACCTATTCCATAAAATTTTAACATAACCTCTTAAAAGCAGTTGTTTCGCATTCACATACAATGTGTTCAAAGATTTTTACTATTTCCGGGTGGAGTCTGCATTCTTTGTTTGGTGTTTATGTCAACTTGCGTGAGTAATAATTAAGGTATAATGGCTAGTTAGATATCTCTATATATAAAGTTCCTGAGTTTGTTTGTTTGTTTGTTCACCCACTTTCCGTGGAGATAGACACCTGAAATGAATTATATATTATTTATTACCTGAATAATATTAAATAAAAGAAAATTATTACTATAATGCCAAAATTGGAGCCAGGGTAGCAAGTGTCTTGCGTGCTCCCCGATGACGGTAGTGAAAATGTATTTTATATGAATGTAACAAAAAAAAAAATTAATTTAAAATTTGCGAAATATAAACACTGGTAATAAAGTAAAGGTATGGAACAGAGTAGCCCAGAGGCTTGTTCTATATATATTTTCAAATCTTCCTTAGAAAATTCGTTATTTCTTCCCAAATTCAAGTTCAGTTAGAAGGAGTTCTTGAACTGAATTAAAACTGATTGTTCTAGTCAACTTTTATCTACTTCATTATTGTCCATATATTAACTCTATTGATAAGGAAGCTAGTGAATGTTTTACACAAAGCACTGCATTGCAGAAGATTTTTTGTTTTTATGAAACCTTTTCGAAACAGTTCAATTCCTAGCAATTTCAGTGGTCGGCCTGACAACTTGGTAAACTGTATATCTGTAACTTTTATGATTTTTTTTTCTTTAGAATGCATTGAATGCAAATCTTTATTACAAGGATTTCTTGTGGAAGAGAGTAGTTACCCTTCTCAGGGTTTTAGAAATGTGGAAATTGTCCTATAATACACAATATGGTTTCTTATTAATATTACTAGTAATGATTTTTTTTATTCTATATTATTATTCCTTATGTGATGACTCTCACATTGTATGTTTCAGTGAACAAATAGTAATTTTCTCTGGTGGAATGCTGAGAGCTCAATACAGTGACAGGCACACAATTACCCTTCGTGATGGAAAGAAACAAGTCATTTTTGATTTTACATCCAAAGTAATAGATTTTTTTGTAACGACTTCTTCAGATTCTAGCCGTTAGTATATTGACTTATTTATTGTTATCCAAATTTGTGTTTTTCAAAATGAATATTAAAGAATATTAATGAATATAAAGAATTATATAAAAGTTTAAATTATCGTAAACAGTTTCCTTTAATGATCATGGACTAAATATTTGTAAAATATATTAAAAAGAAACATCCAACTGTAATAGGTACTTTGACAGGTTTTCAAGTCCTCTTCAAGTGTTTTAGGTCGGTAATATGATTTTTCGTCCTTCTATAGATTTTATTAACATTTCTAATTAAAAATTAAGAATAGTGGGTAAACTAAAGAAATTAGTCTCCACAAAAAAAAATGTGTTTAACAACTAATTGTTTGTTTCCCTATTGCGAATAAATACTTAAGTAACTGATTGCATAACGAATTAAATTTAAGTATTTTTAAGATGCCATCCAAACTAAATTTTGAGTTCATTTTCATATCAGTAGTAATCTACTGGATATGTCTGAAAGGGAGTTAGTATTAGTTTTTTTTTAAATTTTGCTTTAATTTTGAAAAAAAAAGTATAATGAAAAAGTAATATTTTTTTAGTTTGCCTGATGTGCCTTGTGGAGGAGGAACTAGTCTGTATTGACATAAGCAAAGCAGGAACTCCTATGGTTCGCTTGCCTTACCTGGTTTCTGTTCATGCTTCTGCTGTTACCTGTTCTGCATTTGTTACCGGTGTCTCTGAGAATGTCTGGAATGAACTTTTTACAGCTGGCCAGCATCAGTCGGAGAAGTTGTATTGCAACACTGTCAGTATTATTTGTTCGTATTATTGGGGTGTTATGAAGACTTGTTTATATTTAATACCGAAGAATAGGTTTTCATTTTTTTTTTAAATTCTATATCAAATGTTATTAAATTGTAAAAACTTCCTCATTTTTAGGAATGAGAAAGTTAGGAAGAATTAGGTATGTTATTTGAGGTAAAAAAACTGAAATTGAATTCTTGTTAACATATCATCTTAATGGTTCCGTAAATGTATAACCATTTATAAAGAATGCTGATGATATTACTGAGGATTTACATCTTTCTCCAATACTTCGTTCTTTTGCTTTATCAATGAACTTGTTCTTGGGAATAGCATTGGAATACCTGAAGTCGTAGCTTAGTTTTAATGCTGCTATTTCATTCAAGGAAATCTGTATTAAAGTATTTTATTCTAAAAATATATTCAATAAACGAAGTATTGGAGAAAGATGTAAAACTTTCTGAGAGATTAGATTAAAAAGTGAAGTAAATTGTTTACTGTTTAAATAATATATTTCAAAATATGGAAATATAAGGTCTTGTGGCTATAATTCATAAAGAAATATTGAAATGGACAAAAAGTTTCTTAAAATCATTTTCAGATCAGTAGTAATCTACTAGTACTGTCTGAAGGGAAGTTAGTTTTTTAATATTTTTTATTAATTTTGAAATGAAGGCACAATGAAAACGTAATATTTTTTAGTTTGCCTGATGTGCCTTGTAGTAACTTAATATTTTTGCAAACAATAGAGGAGTATTTAGGTATAATTTCTGTAGAATATTGCAAAAATTTGTTCAGACTTTGTTATTCTGTAATTAGAATGTATTTTTTGGTGATGTAGGCGTGGCCAGTGGATGGAGGCCTGACAGAAGAAGATTGTGAAGAATCCTCGGAGGAAGTAATTTGTAGAGACATATTACTAACTGGACACGAGGATGGCAGTGTTGGTCTCTGGGATGCATCTAGTGTGGCAATGACTCAGCTCTACAAGTTCTCTTCCACTCAGGTCATGGTGGGGGAGGATGATCTTGAAGATATGCCACAATCTGAAGAACAGGACGATGATGCATGGCCACCTTTCAAAAAGGTTTCTTTTTCAATATACCACAAATGTTTTTTAAATTGTGCGTAATAAGTTTTCTTGTCTTAAGAAAATAGGTCAGGTTATTATAACAATCAATGATCAGACCACAATATGAAATGGGAAAACAAGAACTAAGATCTTTCAACCGTTACAAGTGGTCCTCGTCTTAGTTACAAGATCTTAGTCTTGTTTTCCCATTTTATATTGTGGTCTGATCATTGATTGTTATTTCACGTGTTTATGTGAAATCGTTTTATTATTAAAGCAAGTAACACAAATATAATCTTAGAATTAGTAATAATACAATCCGTCATACCTCGTAAAGTCTCAGAAAAGCTCGACCGGTTTCGGGTCTGTCTGGATCCCATCTTCAAGAGCACCTAACTTTTTTTTTTTTGTTGTGGTGGGTGGAGTGATGATTTATGAATAGTTGTGTCGGTGGTAGTTGGTTTGCGGTATATTTGAAAGCTGAGTTTGTCTTTAGTTTTTCCTATTGTTAAGTCTATGAAGTTTAATTTGTCATTTGTTTCTATTTCGTGGGTGAACTTGATTTTGTTGTTTAGTGAGTTGAGATAATTCTTTATGTCTATTATATTTGGTTACTAGGGTTATTGACTATTAGGAAGGAGCCATCAACATATCTGCAATAGTAAACAACGTTAAATTTTGGGTTTAGAACATTTACATAGACCTTTTCAAGTTAGGTGCTCTTGAAGATGGGATCCAGACGAACCCGAAACCGGTCGAGCTTTTCTGAGACTTTACGAGATATGACGGATTGTATTATTACTAATTCTAATATTACTAACCTCAGTGGAACTAACCCATTAACTATATTTAACAAATATAATCACCATCTTAAATGGACTATAAATATATGATGTGGTTTTAGATTTCTTTATTTATAAAAATTTAGACGTTGGTAATGATTAGATGCAGCTAAAGATGTGAGAGCATGCATGGAAAAAATGGCAATAGATAATGAAGTAGTAATGATATAAAAATAAGTGTTTTTTTCACTGGGGTTGGTTTAATATGATTAGAATAATTAAATCTATCTTAGACTACTGGACCGGCTTTCGATGTTGTCCAACTTCAGTACCGTTTCTTGATGTGAAACAGTTACATAGTAAAGAATGCCATAAAATGTATGAGATAATATTTTATTTCTCACTATTGATATTGTTAAGATTAAACATATCTGATTTCGATTAAATATTTGTCTTACAATTCCACTAATTAGAAGAAAACAATGCATTATAACATATTTGCAGAGCACTTGATTAATTTGGATAATTTTCAACAATGACCATGTAAATTAACTAATGTTCATTAGTTATCCCAATAGTGATCCAAATTATTACTGATATAATTATTAGATTTAGATTATATTTTATAGATTTGGGATAAAATTATGATACACAAAGATAATAATTATGAAAATGTTTAAAGTTTTCAAGAAATATTTAAATTCCGGTTTTTTATAAATCAAATATTCATAAATGTTTTATTCATAATCATTATGATTCACAATGTTATTCATAACAATCATTTATAATCTTTTACAATTTTTATTGTAATAAATTACATTTTATAAGTAGTAATGATATTTTTTTTTGAATGCATTAACTGTTATAACATTGAAAATACTTCCTCATTATTAATGTGATACGAATTTTCAAAGTATATTTGAGGTGGAAAAACTGAAACTGAATTATTGTCAATGTTATTATTTTAATGCTTTCATAAATATATAACTTTTGTTATTTTGCTTGATAAATTAACTGAACTGGTACATTTATTGTTATTTAGAATCTTAGTATCGAGTCTAAGACTCTAAGAATTGATTGTGTTATTAATGTGCTGTTAAGATTAGAATAAGTAGTATTTAATATGATTGTATTTGAAATTTCCTTTCTGTAATTGTTAATCAAAAAATAGTATAAGCTCTATTCTGGCCCAGTAAATCAACCTTAAGGATATTTTTTTTCCTTGAATTTAAAAAGTTAATTAAGTAATAATAATAATAATAATAATTTGAGTAGTTCTCATCTGACACTTCTACATAACTTAGAATTCTCAACATAATTTTTAAAATTATGATGTAATGAAGTGAAATGACGTGTCATGCATTCAAACTGTAATAAATATTTTTACTGATAATATACCTATTTTTGGAGCAGATAAAAAGAAGGTGAATTGAGGTTCAATGTTGCTTTGCAGGTGGGCAGTTTCGATCCTTATAGTGATGACCCTCGTCTGGCTGTGAAGAAAATATGTTTTTGTGGTGACACTGGTACTCTGGTTGTGGGTGGTACTAGTGGACATGTCCTGGTGGCAACCCTCGTCAAGGAGAAGACCTCCATCCAGCCTAAAGTTAGTCCTTATGTACAGATTATTTATGGCAAATACTTTACTACTAGTAAATATAACAAACTTATTAGGTTTGATTAGGTTGCAGTGGCAGTCCCACAAGGGATACACGCGGGCCGAGCATTGGCCCTTTGTGATACCACACAATGAAGATTGATTCTACAGTGGGAGTCCTAAATTTTGCCTAACTCAAGTGTATTTAAAGATCAAGAGTAGGGATCTTTAACGAGTACCTGATACCGTGCAGGCTCGGGACCGACAGTTTAACGTCCTTCTCCGAGGGACGAAGTGCTCAGATTTATTCACCTCCCGCTTGAATAAATCGAGGGCCAGGTGGGGATCGAACCCCAGTCCTATCAGTTCAGAGGTGAGCACGTTAACCTCTCCTGGCCCCCAACGAACTTATTATCAATCAATTTATTTAATTGATTTATTTTAATATTGCTGTCTACATTTTGTCAATTACAGCAAAATGTAATAATTGGTTTTGCTAAATATGACAAGTAACTATACCTAGAACTTAGGAAGTTGGTCTTTTTAGTGTAATATTCCCTCTTCCAATATTCAAAGTTTGAAATGCATTATGCAGTATTAGTTAAGACAGTATAGTATATTTATAAAGTTAAGACAGTATTAGAACGAACATTTTGATGCGAATCGGGTTTTTAGAATGACCAGAAGAATGAGTTAATATTAGTTCCTGTGTTGATATACATGAAGGTAAAGTACCTTTCATATGCTTCAATATTACTATCAACTAGGTATATAAATATTATTTGAATCATATTATTGAATGAAACATAAGAATCTTTACCACACCAAGTATTTTGTCTATTAAACGTTGTTAGGATTTATCGTACTGAGGTATATGCAGGCAGACATAATTAAAAATTAATCCAGCGGACCTCGATATGTGTTAATCCGTCAAAATCTTATAATATATGGTTTTTCATGATCACAATCAACGTTCCCTGTAAGCAATCGCGCACTGCTCACACATGCTCTGCGCACAACAAAACTAATCCAGCGTGCAAAAAAAGTCAACATACAGTCGCCAAAAAAAAAAAATGTTAACCTTTGAGAAAAATGAAGTAGCATTTTGAAAAGTAAAATACACCATTTTTCTTATGTCATCAACTTAGTACAATCGTGAAATGCGCTCTTTTTGTAGTTTATTATTTTTTTAAATACAATAGGATAAAAAATAAAATCAAGAACAAAAAATTGCAAATAAAGTATTTTTAAAAAACTTCCTATAGTCACTTGTTTTTTAGGTAAGGCATTTTGTAATTTCATTGATCATATTTCAAGAATATAGAAATTACAATTTTTCTGTGAGTAATATATCTACATCACTTACTGTGGTCCCTAGTCTCCTCAGAGAGCTTGTTTGTGTGCGCAGATGAATGAAAATTTAGAGGGAACATTGTTCACAATACGAACTAAAAAAATTGTTGTGAAGTGAAAAATTATTCTTTAAATTTATTGCTTAAAAACATAACATGCTATGATTATGTATCATATCATACATATTATTATATAATCTTTTTACCCCATTTTTACGATACTGTAAAGAAGATGTCATATCTCTGTTTAAAAAACACATCACGTTTAGGGACCTAAAATCACGTTTACAACTTTGAAAGTCTTATCTTAAGTTACATTATTTAACGTTTATGTAGAACTGACCTTTGGTGTTATTTAAGAATTCTGAATATTAAATTATTATGAATTAGGAATAATGATTTTCTAATATAAGTTCTACAATAAAATTTCAATATTCTCGAGGAATATTACAGGATGATATAAATCGCCTGTACATTCATATAAAGGCAATAAAGTAGCTCTCACATGGCGTAAAATATCAAAAAACCTACATCTTCACTACAACTGCTATTATTTGGTAAAGTCCTTCAAATCTATATATAGTTCGTGAGTTTGTTTGTTTGTTTGGTCACCCATTTCCCGTGGAGATAGAGACCTGAAATTAAATATATATTATTTATTACCTGAATAATGTTAAAAGAAAGCAAATTATCACTATATTCCCAAAATTGGAGCCAGGGTAGAAAGTGTCTTACGTGCTCGCCTATGACAGTAATGCAAATGTATTATATATAAATGGAACAAATTTTTTTTTTTTTTTTAATATTTGCATAATATCAACACTGATAAACTAAAGGCATGGAGCCAGAGAAGCCCACTGGCTTGCGTACTCGTCAATGACAGTAGCACAAATATATTAAAAATAAATGTTTTAAAACAAATAAAATAAATTAAAACAAATTTTTTTTTATTTAAAATTTGAATAATATAAACAATGGTAATGAAGTAAAGGTATGGATTCAGGTAGCCAGTCGCTTGCGTGCTCGCCTATGACATTAGTGAGAATGTACTATATATAAATGTAACAAAAAAAAAATTAATTTAAAATTTGCGAAATATAAAGACTGGTAATAAAATAAAGGCATGGAGCAAGAGTAGCCCAGAGGCTTGCATGCTCGCTGATGACAGTACTGCAAATGTAGTACATTAGAGGTTAAAATGAATAATTTTAGAAACAAACTTGAGCACAACTGTCAGATAAAATACGAATGTTCTAAGGTAATATACTCGTAAAGACACATTCCTTTCATTAATGTTATTTTATGTTAGGTAAACAAATTAAATACTTCAATTTGCAAGTTTTGTTTGTTTGAAATATATTTCATTGTGTATATAACTTGAATTGATGCTTTATTTATTTATGTCATATATAAATGATTTGTTTTTACTTTTAGATTATTTTTAGTTTGCTAAATATACTTACTGTGTATTTAACTTGAATCGTGTTAAGAATACTATATCAAACGCTTGGGCCATATAAAAATCTATTTCTGTGCCTTAATAGCAAGAAATAAGAATTAAAATTATCCCTGACAATCATGTTCAGTGAGTTATTTCAATACCTATTGTTATAATTTCTGAGTGACACAAATGGTCACGGGTAGTCTAGTTTAATATAAACTAGATTCATTTCTCCATGTGAAGTGTAGCGTCTCCACAAAGTTATGCTCTTTCCAGCCACATGCATAGACATACACATACAGAGTATGAGTATCTGTCTATGACATCACTCAGGAGACCCCAAAACAATATCCGTTAAAATTTCAAAATCATTTTTTTTTTCATGATTATTATATTTTATTTACAGTGAGACAATGGAAAATTAAAATAAAATTAAAAGAGCTCCATTGTTTTGAATAAAAGATAATGTTTGGTGTAACGTCAATATAATTATGAAAACCTAACCTAACAATAGGAACATTAATGAAGAAAATTGAAAATATAATTTTTCCGTACTCGAAAGAGTGAATAAAGACAATTTTCCTAAACAAATAATACAAAATATGCTTGGTGCTTGGTGATCCTGGTAATGAGAGGCTGTTTTAATTGTTTTTTTTATATATATGCTGTAGATTCGTTCCAGATATAAGTGGTATAAGTACAAGAATATTCCTTGGCTAATTCATAAATGATTGCCAGGTGATGATATTAATAAGTCGCTTGCTAACGGTACACCTTGAACTTTAATTATGAATTAGATTTTGTGGATAACAGCAGTGTACTTTTTACGATCCAGAAATTATATATTATTGTAAGAAGCTGATGTTACAAATAGATATAATAAGCAACGTAAATAATATGAAAGTAAGATCATTTTTTAATAATTTTGTGTCTGTGAAGAAATAACTTTGACGAAATAGAGGGATGTTAGGAGTGTTTACTTGTAAGAACTGTGTTTAATGCTGTAGTTGATGTCGCAGGTGACCCAAGTGGACATTGTGAGCAGTAGCAGCAGGGACGGGTTCGTCTGGAAGGGGCACAGTGGACTGGGTGTGAGGAGTGCTGTGGAGGCCGGTCCAGGGCTGGTGGCCTCCGCAGTGCTGCAGCTACAGCCTCCAGCCTGCATTACTGCTCTGGCTGTCCAGACGGCTTGGGGTCTCGTGGCGGCAGGCACCGCCCATGGGCTTGCTCTTTGGGATTATCTTCGTGCTGCTAATGTAGCCTCCAAGTGTACTCTTGCTCCTGGGGAGGCCGGTTCTGGTGATGCTCCTATATCTAGAAGGTATTCCAAATCTTCTATCGTGCCGTTATGATTGCTTATATTTAAATATTTTGAACTGAATATTGATAATGAGAAATGACCTCTCTTTAATAAAATTCCGTTTCATTATCGTGAACTTCAGTCAACGTAACTGTTTTAGAGTAAAATTTCTATGTCTTATACTTCAGAAGTGTTAATATTATAGGACAGGGGTGTCAAACTCATTTTGGTCTGGGGGCTGAATACAGCTTAATCTGATCTCCAGTGGGCCGGACCAGTAACATAATTGCAAAATTATATAGAACTAATAATGCCACTTTTTTTCTTAGTATTAGTCACTGACACTAATAATTAGTGCAAAGAATAATAACTCAATTATAAAAATCTTTATTAAAATCCGACACTCTGTATCCATTTTCTCCTTTTTGACAGAGATATACCGCTGGTGAAGGTGCGAAGACAACGGAAAAGTGAATAATGCGCCAACAGACTTTCAATTCTACCACCTCCTTGTGTTAGTTCCGTCGCCGTGTTGCTTTAATGTTGTCTATGCGTACTAAATCACTTTGCTCCTAGCGTACAATGCAAGAATAACAGGTTTTAAAGAAAATTAGAATGCATTTATTATTTTTTTTTTATAATAATCCAGATTTATTCCCCGGGCCCTACTGAACCCCAAGGTGGGCAGGATCCGGTCCGAGGGCCGAAGTTTGAAACCCCTGTTATAGGAATTAATTGGTGTAGTCTACCTATTAGCATCAACATTTCAAATATTTTGAAGAGACTGAGTAATTGGTTGTTTCAATCCCAAATCGTCTTTAATCAATTAAAAGTTTACAGTGAAATAGTTGTATGATAATAAAGTTGTAAATAGTAAACTATGTAGTCCTAAAGGTAGGAGTCAAAAGAATAAAAGCTTATTAATTAAAAGTACACTAAACATTTCAGTTATTGAGTTAAAGCTTTCCATAAAAAGTTAATAGTTATGATATTTTACCAATAATTAATAAGTACGATCTAGTTTTTTTAAAAAAAAGGCCTACTAAAAGTAAATTTAGTAATATATTTAATGCTAAGAAAGGTTATACAGTTTAAATATCATTCTATTGTTGATATAATGTTTGTCCATTTTGGATTGTATCTTTTGCTTTACTCTAATGGAAGTATAGTAAACATAAAGAAATATTATTTCAATATTTTGCTACTTTTACGCATTCTGAAGCTCCGTAAATCCATTTTTGAAGTTTTTTTTTTTAATTTTTCTTTTCAATTTTAAAATTATTCGTATTTTAATAAAGGTTTGATAAACAATTCTATGCTTCATGAAGTTAATTACTCGTAACAATACTAACATAACAGTGCAATTTAATTCGATTAATAGAATGATGTACTTTAGATTAATGCTGAGTTTTCTTACAGGAAGTCGTTTAAGAAGTCACTGAGAGAATCATTCCGACGACTAAGGCGGGGAAGGTCAGGACGGGGCCAACGGCCTGGTGAAACTGCTGCAGCTCCTTTAGATCCGCAAGAGACAAGGCCAGTGGAGCGCGCTGTGGAGGCCCGCTCTGTTGATGATACTCTGGGCAGTATGGTCCGAGCTCTTTCCTTCTCTTCTACCTTCATCATATCAAGTAAGACCTCTGCTGTAGTTTTACATTGTGCTCAATTTGAAATGGTTGCTGTAAATATGCTTCAAACATATTTTAAAGATCATTAGTTGTGCAATCCGTAATTGTGTGGTATTTACTCATTCTGAGTTAAAATGGATAAACCAACAAAAGTCTCCACACAAATGAAGTTTTATTCAACGCGTTTCGAACACTTTGTGTTCATCCTTCTCTATTTCAGTTAACGGTTTTCAAGCATACCCGAAGCCTTTGTCACGTTATCTCCTAAATGCCTATCCCCACTCTTTCGCAACGGATCTGTTTCCTACTAGTTGTTTTCACTGGGCCAACCCGTCAGTACCACATCCTTGGGTATGTCTTGAATTCTCTTAATTGAATTTTATTATTTCACTCTAATTTTTGTAACTAATTAGATATAATTTGTATTATAGTGTCTTCCTGAAGATGAACACAAAGTGTTCGAAACGCGTTGAATAAAACTTCATTTGTGTGGAGACTTTTGTTGGTTTATCCATTTTACCTCAGAATATTTTAAAGAACTCTTTAATAAAACGAACACATTTCGTAAATGTATACATTTTGTAAGCGTCTAGAGTACTAACTTTTGAAGAATCTGATATTTATTTCGTTGTAACTTTAAACTGTATCCCTATTATTATAGACAGTAAACATGCATTTTATAAAACATATATACAGAAAAGTATATAAAAAAAGTTAATGTTTTCGAAAAGCAACCTTAATTTATGATTTCTATAAATCCTTGATGTTACTCGTATTTCCAAATGTATATTCAAAATATCACTTTTTTTTATTTCGGACTCTATTTTGGTGATAAATGATTTAACTTGTTTGATCTCACTAAATATACAGTAGAATTTCTTAACTTTACTGTTGTTGTTTGGTATAATCCTGTTAAATCGTTTATGCGTTGGCAGGACATTAAATTCCTGACTCCAAAAATTTGGAAGCATCCAACTCTGACGCTTAGTCTCTTCTTTTTTTTTTAAAAAAAAAAAAACAGCGTATTGCAGCATATGAAACAAATCTAGTTAATTTACAATGTTATGAAGTAGTTAGTAGCTCTAAAAAGTTATTCGTAAGGCTCAATATAAATTCTTTTGGAACATGCCAAACGACTTGAGTGCATGAGACCATTTTCGTTTACGTGTTAATGACAAATTTTACAGTTATTTTGGTAGTGTCCTGAATTCAAAAACAATACTACAATGTACATGTGACTGTAAGGCCTCTGCGAGGCAGCGATGATGGGCTTTTTTGTTAAGAAAGCTAACCTTCGTTATGTGGAGTCAATAGTAGGCATATGGAAACCAGAGAGTTTTAACCTTTTTGTTGAGAGGTTTTTTTTTGCAAACTATCAATTTTAAATTAAATAAATTGAAAATGAATAAAATTCATTCAAATTTTCAGTTGAGATTAATAATTGTGTTTTGTAGTTCAGGGTTGCACACCAACTCTCTGGGCTGGAACGAACAATGGAACTGTTTACGTCTTCACAATAGCAGTTCCTCCTTCTGCAAAAAGAAAAGAAGAAGCGGTATCTTGTCAACTTGGTAAGCATTTCTGTTTGAGTTATATTTAGTTTTATATTTAATTATTATTTATGGTAATTACTTTGTCCTTCATAGGAGAATGGCGTAAATATTATTGTGACTGTAATTTACAGAATGTGTAAGAAATTATGACTGCAAAATTTTAGTTGATGTGTACAAAAATATTAGATTTATTTATTGTAAAGTTCTAAATTAGGCTTTTGTGTGATTTTTTTTTTTATTCCTGCTGAAGTAATTAAAAGAAGTGAAATCAATGTCGTTAAAGACATAGGGGTCAGTACAATTCCTCTTGTTTCAGGTAAAGAAATCCAATTGAAGCACAGAGCACCAGTAATTAGTATATCCCTTGTAGACGGCTACTGCAATCCTGTAGGATGCAAACCTTCAGAACCCCCAACTCCTCCTCATAGGGTTATAATCTCCTCAGAAGAACAAATCAAGGTTTATTATTTTAATGAAATATATATTATATATATGAATTTTTATGGAAATTGATTGACCTATCTTCTATTTATATATCACAAAGCGTTATTTAAGTGGAATTTTGTTGCTTTGTTCCAGATGTTTAGTCTTCCAGCACTAAAACCTTTGTGTAAGGTTAAATTAACAGCAGGAGAGGGTGCTCGTGTGAGACGCACCTGTCTTGCTTATTTTTTCACTAAAAACTATAAAGAAACCTGCCTGGTCACGCTCACTAATTTAGGAGATATAATTGTTTTCAACTTACCTGACCTTAGAAGACAAATAACAGCCAATGTTCTCAGGAGAGAGGATATCAAGTAATTCTTCATTTTATGTATTCAGTTTTTGTCAATTTCGTTTTGTAAGATTTTTTTAAGTTTCTTGATCAACTAACTAAAGTTAGGTTAAAACTAATGTTTAATAAGATTATTATTAGAAATTTGTATGCAATTACATCTGTAATTCCCATTGAAGGTAAATAAACAAACAAACAAAAAATCAAAATTTTCAACCTAGTCTATTTGAAAAAAGTTTTCTTCTGACAATAAGTTAACCGCTCTGAAATTTTTTGGGAACACTTTTTTAAACTTAAGGAATTATGTTCGATAGTGGTTAATCTGTAAAGTGTTTTCTCTGTTTTGTTGAACCAGAAAATTTTCTTTTTCCATTATTATTGTGCACCAGGTCAGTGTCGGTTTCGTCTGCCGTCATGAACGATTTGTAAGATACATTCTCTAACCCTTGGTTTCACCGATCATTCGCTCATTGCGTTTTCTGAATCCAATTAGCTATTGACTTTATAATTATTTTAAAACCACGGAGTTTTTCATACCTTTGGCGATTTAAGACGTGCGAATAAATAAAATTGTGACGAATGCTTCCATACGGGCATCTAAGGGGTCAGGTTAGCTCAATGGTTGAGTTCTCTCCTTTGAACTGGTAGGTCTGGGGTTTGATCTCCACATGGCCCTCGATTTATTCATGCGGGAGGTGAATAAATCTGAGTATATCGTCCCTCGGAGAGGACGTTAAGCCGCTGGTTCCGAACCTGTACGATGCCAGGTACTCGTTAAAGATCCCTACTCTAAATGCACTTGAGTTAGGCAAAATTTAGGACTCCCAATGTAGAATCTGTAGAATCACCGATCAAACAAAGAACCGGTAAACGGCTGACGTTATTACCCGCTAGGGGATCGGTTTAAACAATCCAAAAAAAAAAAAAAAAAAAAAATGGACATCTAAGGCTTGCTAATGAATGAAATTACTCAACGGCGTTGATAGAATGGTGTCCTTGGACTATAACGGCGAAATTTAAAAACGGTATTTGTAAAACACAATTGGCATGCAAAAACTAAGGTGATTATTTACATTTAAGAGACAATTTGGTAGGCCGTCAAGAGTACGTGAATGTGTTTCAGCGGCATTTCCTCTGCGGTCCTGAGTGAGACTGGTGAGGCTCTCTTCCTCCACTCGAGTAGTGAGTTACAGCGAGTCACAGTGTCTGTAGGAAAGGTAACACAAACAAAGTGTTCCCTGGATTTGCCTCATGGAGCTAGGGAGGATACTCAGGACCCCGATGCCTACTCCGATTCAACATCTTCTTCATCCTCAAGTTCATCATCATCTTCTTCTTCTTCTGATGATGGTGAGAAAATTCAGTTAATTATATTTATGCTGATATGTTTGTGTTAATACTCATAATAGTTTGTAAACAATAATCGTTCTTGGAGAACTACGAAAGGACTAAAGTCGTTCGTTATAAGATCTATGTGAAGTTATTGTGTGTGTAATTACACACAGGGTGGGTGTGTGTAATTTTTTTGTAGTTATTATATATACGGTAGTTATTTTGTAGTTATTTGACGGTAATATTAACTTAGGAAAGTTTGAAAATTTGTAATGATTGAAAAGTCGAGTTTTGCTTAAAAATGTAAAAATTTTGACCTATCTGGAATCTAGAGGTTTATGAACAGGATACTGATCACACCATTTGATGGATAGTAATGAAATTAAACACCAGATTTTTTTATAAGTGGATCTATTTTTGGTATATTGCTACAAAAAAAAGAAAAAATATTTTCTGAATCAAAAAAATATTTGTTTGCCGCTAATCTACAAGCAGTATAGAAATAAACCTTGCATATGAATCTAACCAAATTCGTATACTATGAGAAGAAATCCAAATCCAAAATGTTTCATTGGAATGGCTTATAATCTGCTTATAATCAGGGCTACTTTCGGATTTATTGACATTAACTTAGAAATATGTTTATCAGATCCAAGTAGATCTGATTAATGAGAAATTCATTAAACTTTACTTTTTTTATAATAATTTGTGGAGTACTTAAAAGTTATTTGATACTGGTAATGCATAAAATTGTTAACCTTTTATGGCAAATAATATGATGAAATGTAAGTTTACTTATAAGCGTATATTTCATGATGGCTCATGATGGTACATTGCATTGTTCTCTAGGGTAACAATTTGACAATTTAGTTAAGAAATAAAGGACATTTATAAATATGAATGATGGTTATGATTATAAGTTGAAGTATAATTATTTTTATAAGTAGAGTATGATCTACTTATGAGTAATCATAGTAAAAAAATATTTTTTGAAATAGTACAGATGATTTTTCTTAACTTACTTAACACGCACATGGAGCTTAATTGTTAGCTTTTTAACAGTTTTGAACTTTATGCAATAAAATGAATCTCTTCTGGAGGTTCCAGTAAACTTAAATTTCATATTAAGCATTGGTCGAATATAATTATGACTTTTTATACATGATAAAAATGCACTAATTTTAAATATTTGAAAAAACAATATCACACAAAAAAGAAATGATTGAGTTCAATCTGTAGAAACCTATTTCAATAGTAATTAATTCCGAACGTCATTCAATTCATTGTTATTCGATATATGAATGCTCGATTCATATGAATGGCCATTAAATTTATTGTCTCTGAGTTTGATATTACTCTTACGGCAGAGTTGAATACTATTAGTATAAACGATAGGTACAATAAATTAAATAAAAAATTGAATTGGTTTTTTAACTTATGGTTTTTGCTAGTAAGTTTACTTATAGTGAAGTTGAGCGTTGTCTACTAAGGATTTTTTGTGTTCCAAAATCATGCTTCTTCATAGCATTTGTTAGAACAGGTCACTTTTTGACTGTCTTTATGAATTTTTTTATCAGCTTTTTTTAATTAAAAAAGTTGTTATTACAACAGGGGGTTATGGAGACATTGTTATTTGGGTATAATGGTTCATTATTTTTAAGTTAAGAGTCTAATATTTTATTCTCTTTTGTCATTCAAAAGTATCACGAAAGAAGTAATAATGTTGTTTGTTATTGTTAGATGTTCTTAAAGGTGGTGTGCTTTACTCATATTTTGTTTTATTAAATAAACAACGGAGTGATAAAAAACATGTTACCATTGAGGGTGTTTATGTTTGAAACTAGTTTTGTTACCATAGAGCAAGTGGTGGGAACAGTGGAGAAAGAGGTAAAAGAAAACGGAGCTTCAGACAGCATGAGTGGACATGATGTTACCCTTTCCAGCGTTGGAGACATAACTATCGACTCTGTTCGAGACCACATGACCAAGTATGTTTATAAACCTGAAGTTTTCGATATATATGAAAGAATTATTCGTATTTAGAGTTCCAAAAATGTGAAAATTCATGAATCCTTGGTTTTAATTCTAAATATTGGAGTTTGATTATTTTTTTTTTATATTATATTAATCCTTGTGTTTTACCCAATTTAACTTAAACTTCAATGATTTATTTTCTTTTTAAACGGAGTAATGAAAGCGTTTACATCGTGGTAGTGGTATGGAACTAGTAATATTTTATTAATTGTGTGTTAAGAGTAATTAATTTTTTTCTATTTGATTTCTTAACTATAAAATACGAAGTCATATTTTATTCATAATAATTCCAAGGTTTAGATGACTTGAAACTTCTCAGTGAACAATTCTGTTCGCCATTTAGCGTATATGTATAAATATAAATATTAGTGAAGGTTGGTAGCAATCCTTCTTGCAAACATGTTTTTAAAAACTTTAACCTCTAAATTGTTTAGTTGTTCATTTCTGTTAGTTGTTTCTTCAGAAAATGTTTAAATATATTATATATATATATATATATATATATATATATATATATATATATATATTAGTGTACTTCGGTAGCAGTCCTTCTTTTATACATGATTGGTTATACACGTCTGAATATTGTCGGTCGATGATCTTCAGTCGTGTATAACCAATCATGTATATATATATATCAGCTCAAAAACGAAGAAAAACAACACACAGAGAAAGAGACACACTTACAAACTCAAATTTTTGGATGATCCGTCTTAAGCAGGAAATAGAATAGGCGACCAAGCACGCCGGAAACACAACGGCAGGAAACCGTGTTTCCGGCGTGCTTGGTCGCCCATTCTATTTCCTCCTGAAGACGAATCATCCGAAAATTTGAGTTTGTAAGTGTGTATCTTTCTCTGTGTGTTGTTTTTCTTCGTTTTTAAGCTGATTTGTGTCCAGTTTGGATCGTTTTTTTTTTCGAATTTTAAGTGAAATATAGATATATATATATAGGGATATATACTGAAGGAGTTAGCTTCAGCTACTCAAAGGGACTACTTCTACCCGATGACGACGACTTGTGAAATATCGTTGTGAGTCTTTTGTGTGTATCTTTATTTGTTTTTTCTCTTTCATGTGTTAACTATATATATATATGTATATATACAATTAAAAGAAACGGTCCAGGGGACTTTTTTAAAATAAAATAAATTCAAAACGAAGGAAACACACAGAAAGACACAGACATAACTCACATCGATATTTCGACCATCGTCGTCATCAGGAGGTGTGAAGAGCGAAGAGTCTCGCAGACTGCGAGACCTCCTGATTACGACGATGGTCGAAATATCGATGTGAGTTATGTCTGTGTCTTTCTGTGTGTTTCCTTCGTTTTGAATTTATTTTATATTATATATATATATATATATATTTATATAAGGTATTTATAACAAGATTTTACAACCTTATTGTGATTCAAACCTCTTAATGTACTTTGGACGTTGATAAGATATTTAGAAGTATATAAAGATTAAGTAAATATAAACAAATACCATTATTTTATAATTATTAAGTAAAATAATTTATTTGTAGCAACTTAACCAGTGTTGAAGAATCAAGGAATAGTTCGGCACTTACAGAAGTAATTAAAAATGAATCAGTGAAGATAGAATCTTCTTCAGAAACAGTGACTGTGAAATCTACAGTGATTTCAAGTAACCAGCACAACTCCTCCACGACGACTACCACCACTACTCAGAGTACATATTCATTTTTTTATCTTTAATCATTATTTGGAACACAATTATTATATTTTTGTTTCTACATACATTCTAGCTTTTCATTTATTATAAAATCGTTAATAATTACCTTACATTTTTTCATATATATGATTTTTTTTTTTAATACTGATAATTTTAATATTTACTCTTTCGTTATCTGAATGCCATAAGTTTGAATGCTAGAATAAATACTTAAATTAAAAACAGTTTATTTTTTTTATATTTGTATACGTAAGTTTAGCATTTTTTAAAACGCTTTATAAAATATGTTGAACAAGTTAATTACGATTTTAAATTTCCTTGAAAGTATATATATATATTATAGCTTTTTCTGTATAATGATAATTGACATTAAGTCGGTAGAAAGAAGCACAGGTACAGGCCAGTCTTCAGATATGACAAAGTTCCCTCATGTCTTATAACAGTAAAACACTGTTCTTGTAATTAACTAGCCCCTTAATCTTAATAAAGTTAAGGTATATTATTCTAAACTTTGGTAAATATAGTTTTCTGGAATTTATTTTCTAATAAATTAATAAATAAATTTTCTTATAAATAATTAACCATCTAATACACTAATATAATTATTTTTACTCACTTGTTTACTTATAGATTTGTAGATGTAAATTAGAATTATTTAACATTTTTTTTTAAAATGAGTATCCACCTTAAACCTAATATAATTTTGAGTGCCTTAAGTAAAATAGAATTAGATCTGTAGTAACCTAATTGACTTTAAATCTTTTTAGCTTATATCCATCGATTAAAAGGTAGTCCATTGATCTTGATTGGTCTTATTCGGAGATCGAATTGTCGAGTATTTTCCTTTTATCGTCATATTACTGTGCTAAAGATCTGGAGCTTGTTAGTGTCAGTAGTGAAAATTAATTGAACATGGACAGTGCTTACAGAAAAACTCATTCTGCTATCCTCTGTATTTTTATTAAAAAGTATAGTTCTTAATGTAAAATTTTGGCTAAGAACAATAATTAAATTCTAATGTAGTGCAATCAGTTATTATGTGGTATTTACTCATTGTAGGGTAAAAATCTATTGAAATGGTCTCCACATATAACAATTTAATGATATAAACAACGCGTTTCGAATACGTAGTGTTCTTCCTCAGGCATTAACTAAAAAATACAATGACACCAGAGAGTTATCTATAGTACAAAGTAAATAAGTACAAAAATTAATATAACATAAAATAAGGCAGAAAGGACGAACCTAAGGATGAGTGCCTCTGAATAAGACAGAAAGTTCTACTTTCTCCTTATGCATATATTTGGTTTATATTTCGTTATAGCTCTGTATGTTATATTTACAATATGTTTCCTACACTTAGTCTAAAAGAAAATGTAAAGGCTCAGCCTAACTTTTAAGAGAAAAAAATTACAATGTACTTGCCTTCGAATAAGAAACAGATGTACCCTATACCCCCACCCATGTCCATTCCATTACCAGTCAGTCTTATTCAGAGGCACTCATCCTTAGGTTCGTACTTTCTGCCTTATTTTATTTTATATTAATTTTTGTACTTATTTACTTTGTACTATAGATAACTCTCTGGTGTCATTGTATTTTTTAGTTAATGCCTGAGGAAGAACACTACGTGTTCGAAACGCGTTGTTTATATCATTAAATTTTTATATGTGGAGACCATTTCATTAGATTTTTACCCTATAACATTAATTAAAGTTTTTAACATATGCTATATATTATAATCTTTCACTTCTTTTCTCCCATTTTACTTCTTTATTTATTCCCAATACTTTTTTTATATTTTCATTTTTAAGCTGTTCCAATGTGACTAAGTCGATATAATTTTACGAAAGTAGTGAAGTTATTTTTTCTTTATTTTAATAATATTTTATTATTGTAATTTTAAAAATGGAATTATTTCCACTAATTACAAAATAACGCACATACTACTTTTTTTATTGATGATACTTAATATTTTTTTTAAAATTGAACATTTACATCTGCCGTTATTTATTAACACTAGAGTGGTCGAGATGTCATTTTCAACACATTCTACTTTAGCAATTGTATAATATTCGACTGATCAGGAAGCAAGGAAAATAACATAATTTAAGCGTAAATAATTCTTTTATTATAACGATATATTAACCATTAAGTGGTTTAAAAATATTGTTAAACTTTAAATATTACAATTTTACATACATTCATATTTGGACCCATGATCATAGAAAATAATGCATTATTTTGATATAATAAGATTGTATAATATTGAATATGGCTCTTAGAACAATATAGAGGTAAATGAGGGCACTATTCATTTCTCTACTGTAGATTTAAGTGTCTTTTAAAGATATTTGAACAGGACCATGTACACAATTTAATACCTAATATTGAAATTGAAGTTCTTAAAAAGGTAATTAATGTATTTTAATAATTATTAATATCAGATAAAATTGTGATTTTTCTTAAACTTGTTTTAAACACTCCTCCATTGATCGTTTTTTCATAAGTACACTAATTATTGTTAACTGAAGCAGTATTATCATGTATCATGACAAAAAAAATTGGTGGTTTAATATTGAGAAGTTTTAATTGTTAATACTAAGTTTTAAATTTACTTATAATTTATTAATAATATTGCATATGTAAATATATTTATAAAAATATTTCACATAAACTCGTGAAACAACAATCAATGATCAAACCACAATATGAAATGGGAAAACAAGACTAAGATCTTTCAACCGTAACAAGTGGTCTTCGTCAGAGTCAAAAACCCGACTGACCCTCAGTTGGGTTTTTGACTCTGACGAAGACCGCTTGTTACGGTTGGAAGATCTTAGTCTTGTTTTCCCATTTCATATTGTGGTTTGATCATATAATATATTTATATAGATGTATATATTAAAAAAATTCATGCGATAATAATTCTTTTATTATTTATTTTTAAACGTTTAATATATATGACATTTTTACATAAACTCCATTTTGATTACTTGAGAGAGAGAGATTAGGTGAGAGGAGGTTGCTGTGAATAGGGTTTTCTGTGCAGGTTGAGTGTAGGAGTCAGCTGTTTAGACACCTGCGGCTGTTGTTGTTGCTAAGCAACAGTTTTTCAAATAATTTAGCCCAGTTTAATTCAGTTTCTAATAACTAAAATGCCTGGATCTGAAAGAATTCCTCTAATCAAAAAGTACAATATTCCTGTTGAGAATTTAGATTATGGTTATATCAAGAAATGTACTGATAAGTCCGAACTGGAGAAGATTTTGCTCATTCTTATTTCGGAAGAAGAAGGAAGCTTTCCAGACCTTCTACAGTATACGAAAGAAAGACTTCGAATCATAGATCAAGATAATTTTCTGCTACGTGAACCAGGAATAGCCATTACTAATAATCATCCGGATCCAGCTAAGTGGAATGCTGTGGTAGACGACTTAAACGAATGGATGCACAAAATGTCTGCTTGTGAGAATGATCTTCTTAAAGAAGTGAAACCTTCGACTGATGTGAATCTTCCTCCGATTCGGAAACGTATAAAGAAAGAAAAGAAAACAGAAGCGGAAAAAAATCGAGAAGAACACACTTTGAGAGATAAGTATGCCAAGTGGGACAGTTATGATGTTGATGCCGAGTGTTTGAAACTTGATATGGAGCCTCAGAGTACTAAGTCATCGGGAATTGAACAGCAATTATGTTATGACACTGATACATCATCATCTATTCAATTAACTAAAACTGAAAAAAATGTTTTATGGCAAAGAGAAAAGGAATTAGGAGATGAATTTTACAGAGCAGGACAATATAACGAAGCAATTGCGCATTATTCACAAAGTCTTGCGATATTTCCTTCTGTTATGGTTTACAATAATAGAGCTGCTGCATATAAAAAGATCAATGATGATTCGATGGTAATATCTGATACGACTTTGGTAATTGAAGCTGAACCAAAAAATGTGAAAGCTTTGTATCGACGAGCTACCGCGTATGAAAATACAATGGAATATGAGAAGGCTTTATCGGATCTTCGAACATTGATAGATGTAGATCCTCATAATACAGATGCTCAAAAGAGATTGGTAAGCATTCAATTGAAAACAAAGCGATTAGTTGAAACCTCCAATTCAGAATATACAAATATAGAAGGCAATTTTAAAAGTAAACAACTCGTAATGCCACTCCAACTTACTGATAACCGCATAAATATTACTAACTCACCTGAAGCAGATAATAGTTGTTCTGTAATAAATAAAACTGCTGTATCAACCATTGATGGTAATATTGTAAGCCAAATGAAAAGTTTGGATATGAAGGTAAATGATGTAAGTGATCCAGACATATTTCCAATTCCTGGACCATCATGGTTAGAACCTAATCAAATTCAATCATTGAATCGAAACTCTCACAAAAAATGCTGTGCATTTCCATTGAATGTCTAATATGTTCTTTTATAAAAGTATGAACAGGAGATTGTAGAAATGACTTCATACCAAAAATAAGAAAAAAGGAAACTGAAATCTGTGGATTTTCCTAATGAAGGTTTATCGTCTATCATAGTGTTCGGAAGCAAGCAATTTGAAATATTGTCATTATTGTGTAATTTGTTTCATTTCATGAAGAAATGATTTATGTAACTGAAATATTATATAATTGTAAGCTTATAAGCTGTTACTTTTGTTTATCATTGCATGAATTGTATAGTAGCATCAATAAATTAAGTACTAGAACATCTTATATTATCTCAAGGAGATCGAGAATACCATATAACTCTTTAATTTGGATAAATGACTTCAGCACTGTAATAATTTGATTTTATATAAACGACACAAAGGCTAAATAATAAAAATATTCCTGGATCGTTAAAGATTCATTTCTAATTATTATTAAAGGTATATATGCATTCAAATCTTATGTATCAGTAAAGTGGAGATCTGCAACTATTAGGAATGTGTACTACAGATTTTTTTTGTCAGTTCTATAGTTGTAAATTCTTTCAATTTGTAATGGAAACATTGTTCTGCATTTTTAATGAGTTATTTTTTTAAGTTGAGAAAAATTTATTTTATATATTAAGAGGATAAAAGTTTTGGTATATATAAATATAATTTTCAGAAGTATTTATGGCTTTCAGATATCGGAGATATTTTATAATATGAACTGGTCATAACTAAAACTAGCGTCTTTGTTTCTGTAGCCCAAACGGACAGTTATACTCTGACGATTATGGAAAACGATCTTGGGTACCGTGTGTCTGTCATTCGTGTTGGTAGTAGGGCTTGCGGTGAAGAGGAGTCCATAACCTGAGGACCCTTTCTCAGAAACAGTAAATGGTTTAGGCGTTGCATGTTTCTTTTATTAAATCTTATTGTATATGCAACTATTACATACATGTTTAGTTACGTGTTTAGACGATATTACTGTATTAGATGTCCTCTTTTTAGAGCATATCCATGATTTGTTCATTTTGTGTATTAAAAAGTTACTTAATTATATTTATTTATAGTATAACTGGAGCAGAACAATTTTATTGAATACATCTCTTTTGACTAAGATTAAATTAAAATATGAGGTGTTACGGTTCCGCAGGTCGAATTCAACTAATGGTTTTTTTTCTATGAAAATATGTTTACTGATTTTTTACTGTCTTCAGGTCATTTTTCAACATAAGTTTCTTTCTAATTATAAAAAGACTTAGCATGATGTTTTTTGTTTGTTTAAGTTTTCGTAAATTCTGTATTTATTTCGACCTATGTTGAGTTCTTACCCTAAAACCTCATATAATATAATATATTATATATTATAATATATATATATAATATATATTATATATTGTATTGATGTTATAAATATAAACAAAAAAACAAAATTCACGGAAGCGAGGGTTCTAAGTTGTTCTGCAGCCTTTTCGTTTACATAAATTATTGTTCAGTGTCATTTTTTTTTTACTAATAGCATTTATTGTTTGAGATTTACATCTCATTACCTATTTTATTCTGTAGCAGTAGATAAATTATACAAATACCTCAATTTGAAGAGTAACCTATTTTAAATACATTTTTTTTATAATTATACATATAGTACACAATATACTGCAAGTCAGTTCTTGAGCTCCTTTATTTTAATACTTATTATTAGTGTACTTTCAATGTATGTGGAAAATATAAATGGGAAAATGGGATGAACATGGAATGTGAAAATAAAATTTTCGGTAAAATAAAAATAAAGAACTCATCTAAAAACTCACCTAAAGAAAAAAAAAACTTCTCTGATGTATGCGCATCAAACATTTCACTCAGGTCTGTAACATTAAAATACAGTAAAATAAATAATATTACAAGTACTTGAGTTACAAGTACTGTATTTACAAGTACAGGGGCATACTTTATTATTTTGATACAAAAGAACATTACATTTGGCTACCCTTACCTCTTATTGGAACATTTTATATTGTAAAATTTTAAATGACTGAAATCTTAGAAGAATTGATAAATAGTTTTGTAATATTATTTGGTATGGATAGATATTAACTTGAATGGATATGGTAGGGTGCTCTAAAATAACTCTTAATTCATATGATTGATTATAATTGATTTTTGCTTGTTTGCTAAATATCCAACAAAATACCTGAACACAAATCTTTATGAAGTGCTCTTCTTCCTGTTTTTTTTTTTAAATAATTTAATACCTATAACAAATTTTCTTATATAGTTGTTTTAAATATCCGTGCATTCGATGGCTGTATATACTGAGTGTTTGATGGTTGTAATACATTCATCTAGAGTTAAAAGCCTCTGTTTAACTCAGCCCAAGGAGGAAAAAAAAGAGTATTTGTTTGTATAAAACATGAAAAGAATGACCTAAGTTTGTCACTCAAATATCTTTGTCGTATCTATAAAGTCATTACTATTCACAAAACGTTTAGAAGGAAAATAGCAGACGTTAAATGCAATCACTTTTATTAAACGAATTTCAGTAGTACACTGTCCTGTGGAAAAAAGATCCAACAGATCAAATAATCCGATCAAATTGATGGGATAATAGAAAAACCATAATGATATCTTAACTTCGCCGTAATGCTCATTTGCTTTTTATCTGGTTTTCTCCTGACTTTGTACAAATTATGAAGTATTTCTTCATTGTTTCAACTCCTTTTTTTAATGTTTAATTTTATTTTCTATTTAAACCATTCATTAATTATCTATTCTTCGATAGATGATTGCATATAGATGATAAAAACCACCTAACCATTAATTTAATTATTAAAATACCTTACATAAAAATGCTAATCCTTGAAATTCTGATTTTAGTGTAATTTACTGTATAAAATATTAGTATTTTGTTTTTTCCCTGCTTTTTAAAATTGATAAATATCAACATTATACAGGAATCTCTTGACTACTTTAATGTGTATTCAGTTTTTTTTTCTCATGAATAAAACACATATTTCTGCTGATTGATACTCAAACCCTTTTGTTTGCATTCTAAATTATTGGGAAGGTTTGCTTGTCATAAACAAGTGAATACATTTCTGTTCAGATCCGATAAATTTGCACAGATTTCAACTTGCGATTCCTTCAGCCTTACCTTCAGGTACAAGTGCTGATCTATCCTTATCGCTTTATAACCTAGTGTAGTTTTTTTTTGCAAAAATGTTTATATTGGAATTATTTTTTGAAAATAAGTAAATATGGTAAGATACTCGTGCTTATAAAATGTAATTATTTTTTTCATTGAATTTGGTATTTGGCTGCTAGAAATTTGTTGGTAATTGATGCTTATTCCAGTGTTATTCCAGACCAGCTTGAAATACACCAACCAGTTTTCACTAACTAAGATTGGACTTTTATCGCCTTGCTATTTTTTTTAAAGAAACAATACAAGTTTCAATTCTATCTACTTCAATAGTTATATTAGAAGTGTTGATTAAAATGGTGCCTTTAATCTTCAGGTCTTGTAATTTACCAATTATTTACAATTATGGTCTGCTGAACAAAAAAAAAAAAGAAACATTGATAACTTTTTTTGACTATATCATTCAAATAATAATCCCAAAAACATTTTTAAGCACTAATGAAAAATCATACGAATAAAGGGATTCCTATATAGTGTTTATTGAATTATTTAGGAATATAAACATTTTAAAAATATTTTATTTTCAACAAGTAAGTGAGATTGCCGAACATTGCTTGGGATAGTCAATCAGGGTTAGTCAAAATTTTGTGTAATGAGCTCCTGCTTCTATGACTAGTTCAGACTGTTGGTGATTTTGTTTGGTTCTAGCTTATATGCTTATGTTTTGCTTGTTTGTTTCCACAGAGAGTAGTTGTCCAGATGTCACAGACTCTCTCAGTTCCTCGGAGGTAGATAACTTCACTTAAGACTCCATTAGATTTCCTTCAAACAATTGCTATCTTTTGACACTTTAGAATGGTTCAGGTGCTGATTGTAATTTCTTCATGTGCTTATGACAGCTCTTAAAGAAATAACCTAATACAATTCTTATTAACATTGCAAGAAGGGAATACATGACTCTGTTAACAAAATCTCGCATGGTCTGCTTTCTTGGGAAAATATTAAATATGTTATTAAAATTTTTGTAAACAACTTTTACTTTATAGAATTGCTGTAAACTAATGAGCTCTCAATTTCAAATATATTGAAACTGGTTAGCAATCCCCTCAGATTTTTTGAAAAATCTATTCAGAACATATTCAAACTTAAAATTATAAACTTCATAAAAGTTACGAGTAGAACTGAACAGTAAGAATAATATATTTTAAAATAACTTCAGATAGTTATTCAAGTATTAATGAGCTTTACATATTATAAAACTCCAGTCTAACATAATAAAAACAAATTCGAAAATTGTTATATCGAAACAACTGCTGCAACCGAAAGCACATATTCATTCCATTTGTTGAAATCTGTTTTCATGTCGGCTGCTTTAAACAGTATAAAGTACCACTTCCTCTGGACTTTATTCAGATTGATTTCTACAGTTTTTATTTATTATACTCTACTTCTTTCTGAAAATGACATGATAATTGAACATGAACATGACAATTATTCCTGTTAAAATACTTTGAAGTATGGATCTGACTGGGGTATTTACTATAAAAATAACCACAAACAAGCTTTATGGGGAAATTGTAATGTACATAGTATGCATGCTTGTAAATTTCAGTCTAACTTCTAATTTTTAATATTGTTTAGAATCAAAACAGTGAATTTAATTAATTATAAAGTGCATAATAACGTAAAAGTAATCTTATTTTTCCAATGAAGCTAGAGTTAAATATTGGAGATTCATTTAAAAAAGTTTTTGAAACATCATTAATGTTGTGGAATTATTTTGTTGCTTTAAAATAAAAACTAATGAAGGATATAATAGACATTGATCTTGTTAATATAATTACATCATCTCTTTCAGTGATTACAGCTTTTTTTTGTTTTTATTCATAGGTTTCCTAATTTTGTTAACAAAAAGAAAAGTTATTTTATTTTTTTAAAAAATTATTGAAGTAGATATATTTGATCTTTTCTAAATTTTATTTAATTAATTTTTCCCTTTTCTAGAATTATTACAAAACTTAGAGATTAAAAAAAAACTTACTAGTCAAATAATACAAAATAGTAGTTTTCTTTTTGAATGAATTTAGTTTTTTTTTATCTATCTAAAGTATAAATACCGAATAAACGGTTTTAATAGTTTTTAGGTATATTTTTTTTATCCATATCACAAACCTATGCTCTTATTGATAGTTCCAATAAAACTTCCTTGACGAAGAACTTTCCTATATCATGATGAAGACAGATATTAAAATCATTAGTTGTGCAATCCGTAATTGTGTGGTATTTACTCATTCTGAGGTAAATTG
The DNA here is from genome assembly GCA_026182355.1 of Hermatobates lingyangjiaoensis. Taxonomy (NCBI): domain Eukaryota; kingdom Metazoa; phylum Arthropoda; class Insecta; order Hemiptera; family Hermatobatidae; genus Hermatobates; species Hermatobates lingyangjiaoensis. The sequence continues at coordinate 624,849 of JAPFBL010001930.1, read as the reverse complement.
GATAAAACAACAAAAGTCTCCACACAAATGAAGTTTTATTCAACGCGTTTCGAACACTTTGTGTTCATCATCAGGAAGACACTAGAATACAAATTATATCTAATTAGTTACAAAAATTAGAGTGAAATAATAAAATTCAATTAAGAGAATTCAAGACATACCCAAGGATGTGGTACTGACGTCAGTACCACATCCTTGGGTATGTCTTGAATTGTCTTAATTGAATTTTATTATTTAACTCTAATTTTTGTTACTAATTAGATATAATTTGTATTATAGTGTCTTCCTGATGATGAACACAAAGTGTTCGAAACGCGTTGAATAAAACTTTATTTGTGTGGAGACTTTTGTTGGTTTATCCATTTTACCTCAGAATGAGATATTAAAATGTAGAATCAAATGTTAGTTTTTGTTTTTTATGTATTTTATTTTTATTAGTAATATATTACATAGGTTGTGTATTAATAATTCCACAACTCAAAAGTAATGCAATGTGATTAAGGTAAGGTTTAAAGATTATATACAATTCCTGTGTTGGTTAAAAGATTTTTGTTTTTATAATTTTGTTTAGCTCTTTCAAACTACACTATATAAAGTTATGTTTGGAAGAGATTGTGAAAAAAACACATTTTAACCATTTTTTCGAAACCAATGTTTATCTGGAGCAAGAATTAATTTTCATAATAATAATTTATGTTCCAACTGCTTAGAATGCAATAGTCTTGTAAAGATCAATTTATTGTACCTGATCATAAGTTATTGAGTCCTTATATTAATTTTTAACTATCAAAAAATTAAAGTAGTTATAACCGGAACCAGGATCTATCACATTCTAATTAACTGGATCCAAAATTATATGTATTCAGTTTAACATCCTTATTCTTATTAGTTGAGATTTTTTTTCTCTATTTCTATTTTTTTTTTTTGAAATGTTTTGCTCCTAAGTTGCTGCGAAGGTAAGCAGAATCCAGCTAATTTTGTTTTGTATTATTAAGTGTAGCTTTCACATTGGCTGTTATGCCTAGTCATTGTGCATTGCTGTGTTGCTTTTATATTAGGATTTTTCTCGTGATGAAGAAAATAATATTAATCGACTATTTTTGAAAGAAGAGAGAGTGGAAGTTATATATATATGTTAACATACTGTTTTCAATCGAATATACTTGAGACTATCCTTGTGACGAGTCACAGTAGACTGTAGGCATTTAATTAGTGTTTTTAGTTCTTAATGGGTTCCATTTAAGTTGTTTGTTATGGGTATATAAATATCATAGCATAGATTTAACAATTAGCCTTGTTAAACTACTGCTTGCCATTTGAGTGGCAAAAAACATCTTTCCTCCTGATGAAGACAGATATTAAAATATAGAACCAAATGTTAGTTTTTGCTTTTTTATGTATTTTATTTTTATTAGTCATATATAAAATTGGATTTCACAATAAACTTGAAGCAATTTTACGTGAAGTAAAAGTCAATGTCTGGACCACATTTTAGATTAAATGGTTTTACATATTATGAACTTTATTAATGTAACATAAATCAGATTAAACTTTAATATATTTTTTTCTTATGGTAATAACGTAGATAATTTATTAATTAAAAACTCTTCTAGGGAACTGGAGAATAGTGGCATTTATAAAATTCCGTGTAAATGTTATTATTAAATATGCTTAGGTCATACTGTTAAAACGCCAAAGTTACATACTGAAAACATCAATACTTTATAGTTAGAGTTGAAAAAAGCGGGTCGTATTCAGCCAACCGATGAAGATGATGTTGAAATTGAATTCCCAGAGTTTACTCTTCAATAATTTGTTTTGTTTTTTTGAATTCTATTCTCACTTTGTGACAGGTGGGCTGTAAAAGGTTGAATAATCTTCAACTATAGTATTATCCAAGTGATGTTCAGTTCTGACATTATAAAAATTATAATAGCAGTTAAATTTATACATTTACATGTATATATAATATTAGAAGTATGCAATGAAAAGTAAATATATTAATGTTTTTAATATTTTATTTAAAAGCCCGCTGGACTGTTTCATTTAATTCCTATTAATATTTTTATAACTTCTAAAGTCAATGTCTTCCATCAAACTACTATACTTAGTAAGTGACTGAAATATATTTATATAAAAAATAAACTACTAATCAAATTGAAAAAGATAGTGAAAACTTAATTGGTTGAGGATGTTGCATGCTTCGTATCTTTATTTTGATTTCATATTTTAGAAAATTTCCCTACCTGAATAATAATTGTTCTCGTATTGATTTCGTTTGAATGGCCAAAAAGTTACACATTTTTTTTTCATATCTTGTCGTTTATGTGGTGTGGAACTTTTTTCTGTTATTTTAATGGCAATGCTTCAATTCTATTTTATATGTATGTATGTGTATATGTATGTAGGATAAGAAGTAATGATAAAGTAATGTATAATGTAAGTATGCAATAATATTGACGCAATTCTTCAATAACATGTGAATAATCTAACATGTTAGGTATAACTTCTTGTTTGATCTACATTACTACTTTTAGTGTCACATCCTTTAAAAATTAAAATAAAATATTTTCACTAGTTAAAACTGTTATAACTGTAACTTACTTGAGATTTTTTTTAAACTAAAAAGTTCAGTTTAATTCATCGACACTTTCCCAGAGAACAAATATAGCAATTTGTTTGAGGCATCCAAACTGAAAGAGCCTTTTATTCAGTATTCTCAAATATATTGAGAGAATTCATATTGAATCATTAAACAAGTACATATTTTCAGTTAATTAGAAGTGGGCATATTTATTTCAGAAATTGCATAGATCATATTGATTCAGATTAAGGTATTCTTAATATTTCCCAATATATATCTAGGTTAAGATTGTTTTAATTCTGTTGAGGCACTCACATTACTTGTAACTGGATCTAGAGCCTTTTGGTAAGGGTACAGTGAGTTCTAGCTGAATTGCTGATTGTAAATAATATATAACATTATGTTGTAGTATTGTAGTATTACAATATTGTCTAATATTGTAATATAAACCATCTAGATAAGTATACAAAAAGATTAAAGTCATTTAGGTTAATAAAATATTAATTTTATGGGGACTACACTGACTAATAAAGGACCTATTCTTGGAATATCCTGAAAAATCATAAAAAAAACCGAGATAGTAATTTCAGTTTCAAATTTGAAAATTGTTTTCAATTTCAGAATTAATAAAATATTTCTTATATTACGTATTGTTATTAACAATTAATTACTAATTATATTTAAGAGCTAATCATTTGTTTTAATCTGTTATTCCTCTTTTTATTATACTTTATTGAATTTTGTGTATTTCACTTTTCATAGCCTAGTATTACACCCAAATTAACTGGGTTCAATAATTAGATGGGGTTATGTGAACACCTGAAAAATTTAGTTCTTTCAATATTTATCAATTTATTAAATTCGTAATTAACGATTATAAATTAAAAATTTATAGTTTTAATTTTGTAGCTATTGACTATTTTATTGAGGAGTTTTAGTTAGTTAGGTATTTATTATTTCAAAAACATTTCTGAAATTTTCTCTTGCTCTTAATTAAGTATAAATTATTTTTATTGAACCATATCTATAATAAATTATTAAATCATCAGTTAAGAAAATAAGCTAAAGCAGTGTATTACAGTAATTACCTATAATTACTTTATTTTTGACTCATTAATTATTTCTAAATAGCTTACTTTTAAGTTACCGTGTTATAACGGTTTTTTTTATTAGTTGTTCTGTTCTTTTGCCTTTTGTTGTACGAGTATCACAAAGTAATTCAGAAATGTTTGTATTTTTTTCCTTCTAATTATTTTGTGAATCGTATGCTTGGTGAGCTTCCATTTATGACTTTAAACATATACAAACTTCTTTAGTTAGTGTTCAGAAAATTGTTCTCTTTGTAATTATTTCATTTATGTCAGGTGTTTAAATTAAATAGTGTATATTTTTAAACAAATTATAGAAAATATATCAAAAATAAATTTTCCCTTGGTTAAACTTCTTACAGAAGTTCTTTCTTATTTATAAATTTAAATTTTATGTGTAATGTATAATTACCGAACTGTACTGTTAACGCAAGTAGAAACCACGTTTCATCTGTACATTATAAATTAACAAAATTTCAAGTTCTGTTTATGTTTAAAGTTATTTCAAATTGAATATTTTGTTTTTTGAAGCATCTTAGTAGAATAGATCTGTCAGTTCGTAACTTCTAATTACGAATTGACTCACAGTTGTAAAATCATGAAAACATTGTCTAATGATGCTAATGATTAATGATGCAAGTTAGCTTAGATTGTATTTCATTTACTACTACAGTACCAATGTCGATTATATTGATGATCTCATAATGGTTTTTCATTTTTATCTTTTTTTATAATTAGGCTTGAATGTTTTATATGAAAATGAAAATTATATTTAATTCTGTTGTCTTTTTGTTATGCTTTGATTAATATGGAGATATTTTTTTTCATTGCAGTTGGGTAAAGCGCCACTTGCCTTGATGGAGGAAATAGACAGCGAATCAGCCTCTTCTTCTTGAGCTGGCTCCTCTTCTGCTTGGTTCTACTAACACATTCCAATCAGCTGCCTTTTCCTTGCTGCTCTTTATAGCCAGCAAGTGCCAACTGTTTGAAATCTTATTGATTCTTGTCTCTCCTTAAATTGCTTCCTTTAACTCGAAAAGAAAAGCCGTTAACTTGCGTTAAAACTTTTTTTAACTCCCAAGTAGATTAAAAAAAAAACATACTTCTTTTCTAATTTATATATTTATTAGTGATTACAAAATAAATATTTGTCCTAAAATAAATTTATTCGAGAGTAATTCAGAATGATTATCGAAACTAATTTTTGTGAAATACATCCAAGAAAAAAAAAAATTTGTAAGATCGTCATTTGAAAAGTGTAAAATAAACATGAACATCTATATATTTTCGCTTTTTGAACATAATGACGCTAATTTACTTTTAATTTATTCTTCGCATTGGCAGGAATTATTATTAATTAATACTTTTCCTATTTTTCATATCGACAATGAAATTTAGGGTTAAAGTTTTTAACTGACTTATCTTTTGACTCATCAGTAACTTATAAATTAAATAACAGCATATTGTAATACGTATTTTTGTTTATATATTCACTGGGCTTTTAGACGTTGGTCTGAGATCTGTTGTGATATATTTATTAACTGTAATTCTAAACAATTTTTCTAGATCATCAGTTTCGATAGTAAATAACATTAAAGAAAACATGTCACCAGAGATACTTTATATCATGTTTATGCTACAATGATGCGTGCTTTTTAATCTGTTATACTTACTCATCTATGGTGTCGTAAAGATCTATCCAATTTTCAAAAAAAAAAAATTGTTTTTCACATCTTTCTAATGTATTCGTTTGTTTAATTTTATGTTGTTCCTTAAACTTGAATGAAAGCATTATTATTTTTCCATAATTTTTGCTCTTGCTCGCAAGAATTAAATATTTTTTTCTTTGTGAGTTGTACCTTTTTGACAACAACGAATATACATTTTGCATTTAATCTATTCTATGAAACTTAATCTTTGCAAATTGTCGTGGATTTGAACATTAGGTTAAAATAATTAATTTTAGAACAATTTCAAAAGATAAAAAAAGAATTAGCAGCGAATGTAATAAGATTTAGTATTATGTTCAGTTGTAGGAAATAGGAGAAAAAGCATCATCCTTGTGTACAGAGTATTTCATTTTCTACTGAAGCTTGAAAATTCGAGAAAGTCATTGAGTGTTTACCTGGTGAAGAGTTAAATCATTGGAATACCACTTAGAAGTTCTGTCTGTGAGCATCAAAACATAACTCACTTATTACTTGGTTTCCTAACTTGTAACTATGTCTTTAATCAATTTGGTTGTTCTAAGAACGTTTTATACAATAGTAGATATAGTTTATGTATACTTACATTAATTTGACTTACAAGTAATTTTAAAGGTAATTGACGTTTTAGTAACGATTTAATATCATAATGCCTTTTATAATTCTGTTTATACTTTAAAAAAATACTCTCCAGTGCATTTAACATACATAAATATACTTGAAATAGTATAGTCACAACTTAAAGAAGTTTATTTAGATTAAAAATACAAATAATAATACAATTTACCTGTCTGCGGCTTGATGTTTACGATTATCCTTCAAAAACTGAAATTGTGGTCCATTGTATTTTGTTGACGTCACATATTTTTGTCACTGTCTGTTTATTAAAAATTCTATAATTGTAACACGTCATCGTCACAGTTAACATTATATTTATATTTTATGTAGTATTTTCTGCATTTAGTAAACTACAATTGTGTAATCTGATTCTGAATTTAAAAGACAGATTAAATTAAAAAAAAAAACCGTTAGTGTAATTTCATTAATGAAACTTTTAATTGTATTAGTTTAAATTGTCCTAATACTCGGAAAGGTTTTTTCCTATTGTTTGACTTTAAAAGACGATTTAATGTTTTATTCATTACAAGAAATATATATATAAAGAAAAAAAGAATTAGGACATTTACATAAATATGAAAGTAATTTCAGCTAGTAAGTGGTGATCAACGGTCAAAAGCAAAAGTGAATATTTAAACCATTTATGAGGACATCTAGCAAGACAAGGCACAAAAAAATGTTGATAAAGAATCTTTATTGAATATAATGGAGTTTGATTCGAAGATTTATTAGTTTTTCCAGACCAGAGACTCTGAATCTAAAGACTTTTGTCATCTAACTGCTACAATGTCTTAAGTATTAGTAGTATAATATGTACTTAAAATATTAAGTACCTAATTACTATATTGTTTTAAGTCCGTTTTTGTTAAGGGTGTTTTACTAACATATCGAAAGGTTAAACTTGTCCAATTATTGTTCAAAATCCTTCCCTATTGTATATATATACTAATACAAGTTAATATATTGAGATAGAGATGCCAATTTACTAATATAAAAGAAGGGGTTTTTCAACTTAAACTGTGCCTTTTGCCTAATTGATATAATTGTAAACTTTATTTCTTTTTTTTTTTCTTTTAGATCATTACGTGTAATCAATTAGACTATTTCTTGTTACTCGAATAATATTTAAACAAGTTATTTTTAACGTGGAATAGAAATAATTAATAATAACTTAATAGATGTTGTAAATATTTTTGGAAAATGTCAAATACAATTATTCATTCACTGCCAAGCAGGGTATATTAATTGCGGAAGAACTAAAATCTAAAATTTCATTATTTGTCGTTTTTTATATACATTTTTTTGTTCCTATTGTCATTGAAATAAATATGTGGAGTTGATTAGGGAACATATTCAATTAAACATAGTTTTTTTTTGAAATGTGTGTTCACAGTAACCAGCTTTTCTTAGTACTCACATCTACGTATCTGTGAACTTTATTTCAAACAAAGTTTAGTTCCCATTATTATTATTATCATCAATGTCGCTTTTAAAGTATTTAACCCTCACGAGTTCAAAGGTAAATGAATTAAAATTTATAACTCGTTTTATAATTGCCATTTGATTTCATTTTCCTATATTCCTCCCCCATCCTGTCCAAATGTAATGAATTGTATTTTTTGAATTTTCCTGACTAGTATTTTTTATAAAAACGATTGACTATCTTTATAAAGTACTGCAGACTCAATGAGATGATCTGGTGGAGTACGCATTGCTTTTGTTTGTCTCATTTATCTTAACATTTTATTAATGCTAAACTCCCTGTTTCCTTCTTTTAGAAATTTAAAACAGAATAAAGCTAATCCTTTATTTATTAATGATTAAGTTAACCGACTAGTATATAAATGATATGATGTCGATGTTTAGGGGGGGGGGGACAAATGCTATGAAACTAATATTAATGTTATTTAAGTAATAAATTTTCATTAACTCGTTTTCAGCAAATTAATTATTATGAAAATAATGGCCTGAAATTTCCTTATTCTTTTTAAATGATTATAAACCTGTGATATCCCTGTGATGTCCGAAACAAATGGGACAGTTTAATGAACTCCACCTACTCTGTCCTATAAAACAATTATTTAACCACTACGCACTTTCCTTTCAAATTTAATATCTTGATTCATCATTTATAAAGGTCTAATGGCAATTGCTTAAACTAACTAATTGAAGTTTGTGTTTATATGATTATAATAAAAATAAATTTATAAAATCCTTAAACGTACTCTTATTACAATTACAACTAGCCTTGTAATTAAACTTTCTTCTTAAAGAGGTCCACTATTAGTTGGAAATCCACTAGTGTATAGAAATATCTCACATTATAATTTAACTTTATAATTTCATTGTGCATATAAAAGCAAATATTTAATTCAAATATTGATGATTCATTTACCTTTAGTAAGTTTTACTTATTGAACTCTAATTGTATTCTTCTTACGTTCAGTATTAGACATTGATTTTTCATGTTTTCCCCAAGAGTCGTTCAAGTAAACAAATAATTAAGAACTCATCGCGAATTTTTTAAAATTGCCCTATATTACCATAGATGGTTTTTGTAATTCATTACCAAAACGGTTTTGAAATATTCTTAACTAAATGTGATCCCTGTCTTTCCACTGCCTTTTGTTAATATATTGTTACTATATAGAATGATAGATTTTGTATCTTTATACTAAATTTCTTTCTTTAAAATAATGAAAGAACTTAAAAAAAAAATGTAGGCTAGCTAAATTATTTCACCGCTTTGTGAAGTTTTAACTAATTTATAATTTAACTGCTAAAAGGTTTATTGAAAATTTTAATTTTTGTTGTGGCATTTGCCTGATAAATTTATTTATTTTTATATTTTAGAACTTTTCCTGATTCAGGGTGAGTTAGATAATATATTATCAATCTGTATATATTGAATTTATACATATATATATATTGAACTATATTTTTTAGTAAATTTAAGAACTTTATATATTGATGTAGAAATGTGCAGAAGTCCAATATTGCGTTATGAGACAGAAGTAATTATTCGTTATATGTGTGGATAAAGAGTTATGGTCAGACTTGTAGTTTTCAATTATTTGTTGATTGGATTTTCGGCATGTTGTATTTCCATTTGTATTACTTCTTTGTATGCCATAAATGTTATTCATTGTACATTTAGCATGGATACTACATGGTGGAGGCAATGTACTGTAAGATTTTTAGCTATAGCAAGAAAAACAGATTTAGGTTCTAATTTTGTTTTTTGTTTTTTGGATGTTGAGTATTTTTTCTTTGCTTTGTAATTCTAATGTGGATAATTTACGAAATCGATTTTATATTTTATGAAGCATCACTCCTAATTGACAGCTTGTAAAAAAAAAATGGATAAGTCTGCTTTCACGGAACCGTAACCACTGCTTTTCTGCAAATAAATGCATTCACTGTAATGGTTTATTTGATCCCTGTTACTGTTTTAAGTTGAAGGACTGTGAAGGAAAAATGTAAAACAGAGTAAATGTTCATTCAAAGAATGGTGCAATTTATTCTGCATAAATGCATTACATGCACATTTAATTCGTTTATATTTAAAAGAACTATGATTTGGGAATCGATAATGTTAGATATACTTTTAAGTTTTGCTCAAAAAAAATCCATGAAAGTCATTTAGAATAATCTAATTATGAGCAGTGTTTATGCATTATAATATTGCGAACTCGAAAAAGTAACAATAAGAAAATAAAGTACGCTTTGTTTAAACTGCATGGAATTATGGACGAAGGCTACAAATTTTTGAAGTTATTTTTTGATAATGAAGATTTACATGAATTATTTTATTACACCAAGAATGTATTATTTTGGGAAATATATTTTTATCCTTAAATGTATCATATTAGAAGTAGTTCGTTCTCCTACCTTTATAAAGGGGAACTGTCAAAAAAAAAAAAAAAAAAAAAAAAAAAAAACCATTAAATTTCATATATTTCATAAATTTTCATTTAATATATTTTTTCAAGTATTCTTTATTTGTACTTAAGAATTTACTTATTTTGGCTTGCTAAATTTAAAAATGCAACATATTAAGAAAAAAAAATGTTTTAAAAGAAATGGTTCTTGGATGTGATATACTTTGGGTTAATTAGAACATTATACTTTAGTTTAGAAAATGACATTTTTTATTTAAATTGTATTAATGTAAGAAAAAGGTATTTACCAGAGTGAGGTCAGTAAGTAAATGCCTTGTCTGCTTTGTTTGTTTTGTCGGTCTACGATATTTTATGGTCGTTTTGTTTTACAGTTGTGAGTCACTGAGTCAGGGGAAAATAATCAGTCAAGGGTACATGTTATTGTTGAAGCAGTGGGAAATAATGTGTGATAGGCCTTGTACTAAGGGGTTTGAATGGGATGGGATTTTTGTAACCTCATTGGTTACCAGTCGAATGATGAATTACTTGATTGATCCAAACCTGAATTACCCATTGATTGAATTACCCACAATTATGGCTTACCAATGTGCCCTAGCATGAGACATGCGTACTTGGTTTGCACTATTAGGATGATGTTTGTGCTACTTTTTGAGACTTGTTATCAGGTCGAGTATCCGTTAGTCTTAATTGTATCTAATTACAATAGCTCAAATATATATCAACCGTCTGTTAGAAATAAATTGGATCTTAGTTAGTTTTCGAGGTTAAAATCATACTCAAATGATGACATTTCGATTTTTATTTAAAACCTTTTTTCAAAGCCCTATAACACAAGGAAACCAGCATTATACATCAGTCAACATATATATATATATATATTCACTGTTTCGTTATTGAGGGCTAGGTCAAATAAAAAAAATAAACTCCTTTCTAGGCCGACGTTTCGATGTATTTGTACATCATCTTCAGGGCTAAAAATTAGAGTAATCGACTTATAAACATTTATTCAAAACAATCTACAACTCGCATAGAGATAATAACACACACTTTTTATAGTAATTATATACAATTTTATATATATATATTACATAAATAAAAGTGGGTCAGGGGTGGTTTTAGTGACCATACAGGAAATTTGAGTTAGGGTGAAATTTCAGTGCCGTTCTCCCTTAAGAGGAGACTAGCACAAGTCTGGTTGGGACCCTTTTTCTTTCGTTGCTTTTATTATTTTTCAGGCGGTCTCATGGAGACGGTCTTTATCTCTGTCAAAGAGTTTTCTCAAGTGCTGCTATGAGATCTAACAAGTACTACGCACTTCCCACTGAGCTTTGTTAAACTGTCTTTTAACTTTGGGGTTTCTCAGGATTCGTGGAAAATGACAGTTTCCAGATAATGTTTTCGAAAAAGACAAATTAGTATTTTCTTTTATATTGTTTTTATATTGGCTTTAACGAATATTAAAGTTTTGAATAGTAAACAAGATTGACAGATGAGTTGAATCAAGACAACAGTGATATATCAAGTACGTCACGTCTCAACAGCGGAACTGTTGATATGGGTGGGGATTAGTGACGAGAACCAGAGTGTTGGATTGAGATATATGGTTTAGTAAAATGAACCCTGACATGTTATAATCGTAACATTGGGCAGTGTTTTTCGCATTCAGGTCACTCCATATTAAGAAAGATTTTCCTGAATACAACAACCGTTGGATGAAATCAATATTTAAATGAACAGAAGAGGCTTTACAGATAGTTGTAATCTACATGGGTAAGTTTTAATTTTTCAAGAGTTTGAGAAGTATTAGTTTAATTTGAATGGTTGTGTGTTCTAGGGGAATGGCCACGTTCTGAATTCTACCATAGTGAATGTCGTAGCATATAAGGGTGGCAGTGCTGCCACCTGGTGTAAGGCAGTTAGTTATTTCACCTTCTAGTTGGGCAAAGAGTTTTGGCTTTAGAAAAGTTTCAGCCAAGAAGAAAAATATCTAATCTGGATCTTGATAAGAACCAGATCGAAGTTTCACTGTTTTTCTGCTTAAATCCCATCTGAGTTATAAATAACATCAGTCAGACATGATTGGTTTGTATTTGATGGTTGTGTTGAGTCATCTTATAATTGTAATCAAGTCACTCATGGGCGTGTATATATGTATACACATTATACACATAATATAATATTTTTAGATGTTTTCGACTTTATTAGTTTTACAAGGTTCACGAAATATTCTTGTGTAGGCCCAATACTTACTAATCTTTATAAAGCGAGTTATACTCTCAATTCCATGCAGGAAGATTAAAGTAGCTTTTATACCTATTTTAAGATTGAGAGTAGAAATGGGCCTGGTGAGAAACTTAAATCATAGAGAACTGTAACCCTGACGTACTTCATATTAAAAGTTAAGGAAAAAGTAATTGCCTAGTACATTCAATGTAAGTTTATGATCAATAAGCCTCTAAATGCCTATCAAATGGGAAAATCTAAAGAGTCGATTCTAAAAATTTGGATGCAAAATAGAAAACTTTAAATATTAATGAAATACTTTGAGCTGCTTCTTAGATATAGAAGGAGCTTTTAATGATACCAATACAGTGGGTAAAAGAGAAAGGTCTGGATATAAATCCAGCTAAAAAGGTCATAATATCCTTCTTAAGAGGAATGAATGTATGTGTCAAAGACTTCTCAGAAACACTAAACTAGTACATTCAAAGATATATCTCAGAATCTTTTTGGATGAAAGGCTAAACAGGAAAAACTGTAAAACAAATGCATTGGCTGAGGCTACAAAAGCTCTACATTGATGTGGTATATCTCTATATATAAAGTTCGTGAGTGTGTTTGTTTGGTGGTTTACCCATTTCCCGTGGAGATAGAGACCTGAAATTAAATATATATTATCTATTACCTGAATAATGTTAAATAAAAGAAAATTATTACTATATTACCAAAATTGGAGCCAGGGTAGCAAGTGTCTTGCGTGATCGCCTATGACAGTAATGCAAATATATTATATATAAATGATCAAACCACAATAAGAAATGGGAAAACAAGACTAAGATCTTTCAACCGTAACAAACGGTCTTCGTCAGAGTCAAAAACCCAACAGATATTATATATTATTTTACCACTTTACTAACAGATATATTATATATAAATGTAACAATTTTTTTCTTAATTTAATATTTGCATAATATAAACTCTGGTAATAAAGTAAAGGCATGGAACCAGGATAGCCCAGTGGCTTGCGTGCTCGCCGATGACAGTAGTGTAAATGTATTATAAATAAATGTAACAATAATTTTTTTAATTTAATATTTGCGTAATTTAAAAAGTGGTAATAAAATAAGATATGGAAACAGAGTATCCCAATGGCTTGCGTGCTTGTCGATGACAGTAGTGCAAATATATTATAAATAAATGTAAGAAAAAATTTTGACTTTAAAATATGAATAATATAAACAATGCAAATAAAGTAAAGGCATGGAGCCAGGGTATCCAGTAGCTTGTGTGCTCACCAATGACAGTGGCAGAAGTACATCTATTAGACAAACCGAATGCAGTCTTAGAAAAATGTCTGTCTGTCGATATGTCGGTTTTCCGCAAAATTTTATCACAAGTAAACTCAGCCACCATGAGACATAACAAGCTGAAACTTTGACACTAGCTTTGAATATGTCTAGCGTAAAATCTAAGCTTTGTAATGAGTTTGAAACATTTGATCTACCGTAGGAATTGAAGTGAGTGAGACTAAGTTTTTCTTCACATGGTGATCTGTAGTTTGGATGCCCTAAAGTCAGAGGTTCCAACTCTTTGTTCTTCCATGAACCTTAAGGACAGATAGCTAATGTGGTGTATACGGAGGCATTTTGCTTAACACTGCACTAATAATGATATTTCTTCTATTCTATAATTTCTAATGATATTTTAGAATACCATGTATCATCTCCGATTTTTTGAAAAAGTACCCGTCAAAGACGGGAACGTTTGCTAGTATATTAATAATTTATCAGATATAATATCTTACCAATTGGAACCATAAAACAATTTGAGTTAAACTAAACATACTTGCGATCTTAATATTAAATGATTTGATAAATCTATTTTATAACATACAAAAGTTATAGTAAATTAATAAAGAAGTAATGATAAAGTCATAAAGAACTATGAATTATATAGTTATGTTTTGCTTTAAATCGGTTTTTTTAATTAATAATGTGTAAAGAAAGGGGTTAGTTAATTAGTGGTGTAGACTTAATTGAGATATATATAACTTTTGCAAATATAATAAGCGTGTAAGGTTACGCCAGCACACTGGAGATGGCTCTGTCATCGGACTGATAGAGAATCAGTTCCATTCCCGGCACGTTTACAATCGTTGCGGTAATTCAGCATCCAATGTGCTCAAGGTAAAGTATTTTTATATTGACAGTTTATTATAATACCTTTCTTATAATAAAGTTAATAATGTTAAATTTAATTAACATCAGTAGATAATAGACAATTTTCTTATTGTTAACAGTTAATGTTTAAAATTTAAAATAACATTATATTTCATAAATTACCTGAAACAATATTGTTAGCGCAGCAAAGCATTTTAGTAAAGTTATTAGAAAAATGAACATCTAATTCAAAAACTCTCCTCTTCCCCCTCTACCTCTTCAGTAGTGTAAATGTAACAATTCGATTTAATTTTTATATTAGTATATATAATTATAAATAAAATATTTTACTTTTACTTAAGGCTAAAAATATTGTAAAAGATATTTTCTAGTGCCAAACACGTTTTTGAGAATCTTCTAGTCATGAAAAACCATATCTTGATGTAATAATTTTTCTTATGAAATATGGCAGAGTTTAGACTTTGGATGAGGTAAAACAATATTTACAAGGAATATTAATAATCAATTTAACATTTATAATAAGAAATACATTTAATTAAACAAAAAATTGTATTGTTAATGAACCTATACTGTGATAGGCATGTTTTAAGTTGCAATAGGATTTTTGTATTAATTTATTTTCTCTTTATTTATATCTTTTAGCATTTATTCTCAAAAAAAGCATTTTGCAGAATGGTCTTATATGTGAGTTACATGTCTATATAATTTGTTGAAGATAGCCTTAAAAATTAAAATAAAACTTAAATTAATTTTAAACTCATAAAATGTTCTTTTTTATTGTAATTGCTATAAAAAATGCAATAACAAAATAGCAAAAACAAATAGCAAAATAGCAAAAAATAGCTTATTTTTTAAGCACCCTATAAGTTACATATAAAAATGACGTTATTCAAACCTCTAGGTTTAATAAATAATCATTTATTTCTATATAATTTATCTTACAAGCAAGTGTCTGCACTTGTTTGGGTGGAATGAGTGCAGTTCGATTACGTACCTTGATCACCCGTCAGTGTGAGATATTTTTGTTTTTTGTTGTTTCTCTGAGTCTCTCTCTTTAAGTCAGGCAATCACCTGAATTAGTGAGTGTACTCAAAATAGCATTCTGTATTCATTCAAACTTTTTTTACCATTTATCATTTCACAACACCATTCTAACATTTACTTGGATTACTAAATCACTATTTCTCTCCATCTCTCATAACTTAAACAGAAAGAGTAATGAAGAAAAGAAAGTAAACTTATTTAGTGACCTTTAGACACCCACTATATTGACTACTAGACAAACCGTGACCCTTTGTGTCACCCAGAAATTATAACAAAGATATTGAAATTAATTCACTGAACATGATTTACAGGGATAATTTTAAGTGTTGTTTCTTGTTATTAAGGCACTGAAACAGATTCTTATATGGCCCAAGCTTTTGATATAGTATTCTTAACTTGATTGAAGATATATACACAGTAAGCATATTTACGTCTCCCCCCCCCCCCCCCTTTATAACGGCCTTCTCAAAAACACTAAGGAATTATATAGCAAAATAAAAAATCATTTAAAAGTAAAAAAAATATTTATTTTATTATATATATAAATAAAACATCAATTCAAGTTATATTCACAATAAAACAAACAAAAATTGTGAATTGAAATATTCAATTTATTTATCCAACATAAAGTAACATTAATGGAAGGAATGTTTCTTTATACCTTAAACATTCGTATATTATCTGACAGTTGTGTTCAAGATGTATCTAAAATGATTCATTTTTAACCTGTAATCTAGTAGTTTATTATATATTTGTTACATTTATTTATAATACATTTGCAGTACTGTCATCAGCAAGTACGCAAGCCTCTGGTCTACTCTTGTTCCATGCTTTTATTTTACTTTTTTTTTGCCTTTTGCCTTTATTTATTTTATACCACTGTTTATATTTTGCAAATTTTAAACTAATTTTTTTTTGTTACATTTATGTATAATACATTTTCACTACCGTTATCGGCGAGCACGCAAGCGACTGGCTACCCTGAATCCATCCACGTCTTTACTTCATTACCATTGTTTATAATATTCAAATTTTAAATTCAACAATATTTTTGTTACATTTACTTTTAATATATTTTTGCTACTGTCATCAGCGAGCACGCAAGCCAGTGGGCTACTCTGGCTCCATGCTTTTAGTTTATTACCAGTGTTTATACTACGCAAACATTCAATTAAAAAAAATTTTTTTTGTTAAATTTATGTATTTACTCTACATTATATACATTTGCACTACTGTCATCGCCGAGCATGCGACACTTGGTTCCCTGGCTCCAATTTCGGAAATATAGTGATCATTTTCTTTTATTTAACATTATTCTGGTAATAAATAATATATATTTAATTTCAGGTCTCTATCTCCACGGAAAATGGGTGAACAAATGAACAAACAAACAAACTCACGAACTTTGTATATAGAGATTACAATAAATAACTGTTAAAATACTGATAGTCCTGGCTTAGCAACGATCTCGTTTAATGACGACTCAGAGTTACACTGGCTTCAAAAAAAAAAAAAAATCTGGAGTGGCCTACACTCAACTTTACTATAAGTAACTTACTATCAAATTTCTTGAGTATATAAATATAACGTCTCATTTAAGCATAACGTAAACATCTAAATGGGATATGATTATTAGTCCTTCATTCTTGAGGTAGTACAGATAGTGATTGAAGGACATATCAATATATAAGCTTAATTTTGTACATCACACAGCTGATGCAAATAATTTCATTAGTATTACTACAGCAGTAATAACATTTTTGAAAAACCAAAGTGAACATTTCTTGAAACGATATATTCTCCTAGAAGAGAACATGGCTTTTCTTCAAATAGCCAGTGGATTTCTTACATCGTTTACTTGGCATCCTTCTACATTGAATATTAAAGTAAAATTTTAAAATTTAAAACAGGAAAATACCCTTTGTTTCTCTGAAAAACATCATAAACAGCGAAGAAAATGTTGTTTTAAGGTTATTTATAATTAAAGATGTACGATAATTACATTTATTAATCTCTGAACGAAAGATTTCAATTTTGAATTATCTTTTACATTTTTGGTTTTTTACAGAATTATTATACTGGGAATTTTATGGCTTCTTAGTATTTAATAAGATCATTTTCCTTCCCCTTTGTCAAATAACATATATACGAATTTTTTCTGAGTGAGTGTTAGAAATTTATGGAAATATATGGACACGATTGATGGGTTATAAATCTCAATCAGTCCGTTTTGTTCCGTATATTCATTTAATAGTTCAGACAACTTTTAAAAGAAATAGGTTTAGAAATTACTTTTATTAATTTATATTATGACTAATTAATTTAATTTATATTGATAATATATATGCTGTTTTTAAAGAAATAGTTTAATTCGTTTCTTTGTATGTTTGATTATTATTTATAAAAGAAATACTGATAGAAGGGGACTATTGAGATAATTTAGATGGCATTTGATTGGAGCACTGGTAGAGCTATGTCATTCTAAAAAGGCGGCATTACCCTCCTTGTTTAGTCCTCCGCGTCCTTCCTGGAACCTTTCAAACTGTTTTAACCTCTCTATAGATTGTTGTGTTATCTAGTTAATTCTTTTAATAATACTTCAAATAGTAAGTACAAATTCCTTTTTAACTTATTTTTGTAAACTTAATGATTTCCTAATTAGTTTAATGCTAAATATTATTACTTTCATAATTAGTAATTAAAACGATTTCACAAACTAGATAAACTAAACCAGCAGAAACAATACACACAAAAGATTTCACAAAAACTTACTATTATATTTCGACTGTTTTGTAGAAAGATGTAATTTGCTACGAAGAAAAGCGACTTTCATGTGTGTTGTTTCTCTGGAATTATTTTCATAAAAATATATCAAAATAATTAATTAGTTCCTAAATAATTACTGCTAAACATTTAATAAATATAATAAAGCATTAAATAGATTTATTTTTAGTTAATTTATGTTATTTTAAACCTCATTCACTAGATTAGTTATAGCGAAAACGATTAAAAATACTTAGCAATAGATTATTTAAATTTATTACCCTATATTTATCAAATTAAGGGTTTGTTCGTCTGTGTTTCCTATTGCTTTTGAGAAATGTTGTAATCCATTTGAAAATTTGAAATGATTTAATGACATAATGTGAGATGTAAGAAGAATAAAATTATATGTAAAAAATGAATGCCAATCAAACATATAATTTCTGATGTTTCCATTACCACAACTTCTAATTATATTGAAAAGCCGACTTTGAATTTGATTTGAGTATGCAAAACTGGCTAATCACTGATATATTTTTTCTCAATATATATTTACAGCAACGTTATAACCGAATATAGCACAAAGGAAAAAGTTACTTATATTATGTTTGGTGTGAAAAGCTACTGGTTGTTGACTTTTTTGTGTTTATGAATCTTATGATCTTTGAGTAATATTGAATTAAGGGAAATGAACTCCTTAGTTTTATATTACCAAAGAGATGCTAATTTTAAACTGATTCTAAGGTGATTCGATGACAGTCATTTTCCAGAATCAGGTCCTCAGCTAAATATGACTACCTAATTACTTCACGGTATACATTATCTCAGACAATGCAAAGCCGGAAGACCATACGACCACGAATGTGACTCCTTCCATATTCGTGAAGGACGTCCTGACAAACTGACGTCCCATCCCCTTCCTTATGATTACTGACCTTAACAAGAAATGCAGGATGAGAATATAGCAGTAGTGGGCCTCTGGTCTAGGGCTGCTAATTACGACGTGCACTGATATGCATGGAATATTCGTTGGCCGCTGGAGATCCATAGCCTTTAGAAACAAAAGTCATTTTCGTCTGTAAGAGATTATTTCGTAACACAATATCGTCACTTTGACTTTACAAAAGTCTTATTACTGCTGTGCTAATATATATGATATTATATGCATCAATTGTGTAATATACGGTATTGATAAGAGAATCAATCACTATCTGTACTACCTCCAGGAATGAAAGAGTAATAAACATCTCCCATTTAGACATATATATTATGTCTACATACTACATTATCTACCCAAGAGGTTTGACATTATACTTACTTATAGTAAAGTTGAGTGTAGGCCACTCCACATTTTTACTTTACTATAAGTAAAGTATAGTGATCGTGAAAAAATTCGATCTCGAGATTTTGACGGAATTACATGTTTTGAGGTCCCAGAAGTTTTTGTTACACAAAAACGGGCCTCATAGGGAAGAAGATCCCTATTGTTTGGGAAGAATTATGCATGATGGGAAAGTCACTTTTTTTGCCAAAAACCGTTTTTTTTAAAACATTTATTTCTCCTAAACTGATAACCCTAGAGTTTTGAAATTTTGACATTATCTTTGAGGTTACAAATGAAACAAACGAAAAATATATCCAGAATTTTAAATCGACAGAAAATATTTTTTTTTTAATAAAATGTACAAATTTTGACTTATAATTCAATCTCAAACCTTGTGAGAGCGATAGAAGCCATACTGTTTGACTGACAAGAATGAAACTATGCCTATAAATAGAACATTATGTGTAGAATGAATTGAGATATTTTATTCTAAAATTACATTCGCTAAAGGGGCGTTATAGTACGATATCTGTTTTTAGAAAATGATTTTTTGACGCTAAACGGCTGATTAAAAAATAATGAAAATTTGACCAAAAATGGAACAAACAATTAGCAATTTATAAAAAAAAAATCATGAAGTTTCAATTACGAGGAAGAGCAATAACGCTATAAAAACTGTTTGTTTATCTTAAAGTAAGAGAAATCCTGCTATACTTGTCGAATTTTTTATATTTTTTTTCATTGTTTACATAGACTTAGAAATTTTTTGAGCAAATCCACTGAGATAAAATTGATTTTATAAAGGAACAGTTTAAATTGTTTATTGACGTATATGAGATGTAAGAGGAATAATATTGTGCAGGAAAATGATAACACTCACTGAGAAAAAATTCGTATATATGTTATTTGACAAAGGGGAAGGAAAAAGATCTTATTAAATACTAAGAAGCCTTATAAAATTCCCAGTATAATAATTCTATAAATAACCAAAAATGTAAAAGATAATTCAAAATTGAAATCTTTCGTTTAGAGATTAATAAATCTAATTACCATACATCTTAGTTATAAATCACCTTAAAACAACATTTTCTTCGCTGTTTATGATGTTTTTCAGAGAAAAAAAAGTATTTTCCTGTTTTAAAATTTTAAAATTTACTTTAATATTCAATGTTGAAGGATGTCAAGTAAACGATGTAAGAAAATCTACTGGCTATTTGAACAATAGCCATGTTCTCTTGTGGGATACCATTTCGTTTCAAGAAATGTTCACTTTGGTTTTTCAGAAATGTTATTACTGGCTGTAGTTATACTAATGAAATTATTTGCAAATAATAAATTATTTGTGATGTACAAAAATAAGCTTATAAATTGATATGTCCTTCAATCACTATCTGTACTACCTCAGGAATGACAGGCTAATAATTATATCCCATTTAGATGTTTACGTTATGCTTAAATGAGACGTTATGTTTTATATACTCAAGAAATTTGATATTAAGTTACTTATAGTAAAGTAGAGTGTAGGCCACTCCAAATTTTATTTTTACTTTAAATAAGTAAAGTATAGTGATCGTGAAAAAATTCGATCTCGAGATTTTGACGGAATTACATGTTTTGAGGTCCCAGAAGTCGTTTTATGACGTTTTTACGATGATGTCTTGTGTGTGTGGGTGGGTGGGTGGGTGCGTGGGTGGGTGCGTGTGTTAGCATTGCTTGTTACCACGCTACGGTCCAGAATCTTTGATGGATCAAGTTGATATTTTACACAAAAATGGGCCCATTTAGACGAAGATCCCTATTGTTTGGGAAGAATTATGCATTTTGGGAAAGTCACTTTTTTTGCCAAAACCGTTTTTTTTAAAACATTTATTTCTCCTAAACTGATAACCCTAGAGTTTTGAAATTTTGACATTATCTTTGAGGTTTACAAATCAACAAACGAAAAATATATTCAGAATTTTAAGAACAACAGGAAATATTTTTTTTTTATAAAATGTAAAAATTTTGACTTATAATTCAATCTCAAACCTTGTGAGAGCGATACAAGCCTACTGTTTGACGGACAAGAATGAAACTATGCCTACAAATAGAACATTATTGGAGAATGATTGAGATATTTTTTTTTGAAATTACTTTCGCTAAAGGGCGTTAAGTACGATTTGTGTTTTCAGAAAATGATTTTTTTGACGCTAAACGGCTCGTTAAAAAATATGAAAATTGGACCAAAAATGGAACAAAAAATTAGCAATTCAAAAAAAAAATTCATGAAGTTTCAATTACGGGAAAGAGCAATAACGATATAAAAACTGTTTGTTTATTTAGACTAAGAGATCACCTGCTATACTTGTCGAATTTTTTTATTTTTTTACATTGTTTACATTGACTTAGAAATTTTTTGAGCAATCCATGAGATAAAATTGATTCTTATGGAAATTAAAATATATTATTGACTTATAAGAGATGTAAGAGGAATAATATTGTGCAGGTAAAGAAACACCATTAAAAAAAAAATCGTTATATGTTATTTGACAAAGGGGAAGGAAAATGATTTATTAATATAAAAGCCATAAATTCCCAGTATAATAATTCTGTTAAAAACCAAAAATTAAAAGATAATTCAAAATTGAAATCTTTCGTTTAAGGAAATAATGTAATTATGTACATCTTTAATTAACAAATCACCTTAAAAAAATTTTCTTCGTGTTTAAGATGTTTTTCAGAGGAAAAAAAGGGTATTTTATGTTTCAAATTTGAAAATTTTACTTAATATTCAATGTAGAAGGATGTCAAGTAAACGATGTAAGAAATCTACTGGCTATTTGAACAATAGCCATGTTCTCTTGTAGGATATATTTCGTTTCAAGAAATGTTCACTTTGGTTTTTCAAAATGTTATTACTGCTGTAGTTTACTAATGAAATTATTTGAAATAATAAATTATTTGTGATGTACAAAAATGCTTATAAATTGATATGTCCTTCAATCACTATCTGTACTACCTCAGAAATGACAGGCTAATAATTTATCCCATTTAGATGTTTGTTATGCTTAAATGAGACGTTATGTTTTATATACTCAAGAAATTTGACATTGAGTTACTTATAGTAAAGTAGAGTGTAGGCGCTTTCAGATTTTTTTTTATGAATTGCTAATTTTTTGTTCCATTTTTGGTCAAATTTTCATTATTTTTACTTTACTATAAGTAAAGTATAGTGATCGTGAAAAAATTCGATCTCGAGATTTTGATGGAATTACATGTTTTGAGGTCCCCAGAAGTTGTTTTATGACGTTTTTACGATGATGTCTGTGTGTGTGTGTGTGTGTGGGTGGGGGGTGGGTGCGTGTGTTAGCATTGCTTGTTACCACGCTACGGTCCAGAATCTTTGATAGATCAAGTTGATATTTTACACAAAAAATGGGCCCATAAAGACAAGATCCCTATTGTTTGGGAAGAATTATGCATGTTGGGAAAGTCACTTTTTTTGCCAAAAACCGTGTTTTTGAAAACATTTATTTCTCCTAAACTGATAACCGTAGAGTTTTGAAATTTTGACATTATCTTTGAGTTAACAAATGGAACAAACGAAAAATATATTCAGAATTTTATAACAACAGGAAATATTTTTTTTTCTCTAAAATGTAAAAATTTTGACTTTTAATTCAATCTCAAACCTTGTGAGAGCGATACAAACCATACTCTTAGACGGATCACAATGGAACTATGCCTAAAAATAGAACATTATGTGGAGAATGAGTTGAGATATTTTTTTTCAAAATTACATTCGCTAAAGGGGCGTTACAGTACGATTTCTGTTTTCAGAAAATGATTTTTTGACGCAAAACGGCTCATTAAAAAATAATGAATTTTTGACCAAAAATGGAACAAAAAATTAACAGTTCATAAAAAAAAGTTCATGAAGTTTCAATTACGGAAAAGGGCAATAACGGTATAAAAACTGTTTGTTTATCCTAGACTAAGAGATCACCTGCTATACTTGTCGAATTTTTTATATTTTTTTACATTGTTTACTGTTTTAATTTTTTGAGCAAATCCACTGAGATAAAATTGATATTTATAAAGGAATAATTTAAATTGTTTATTGACTTATATGAGATGTAAGAGGAATAATATTGTGCAGGAAAATAATAACACTCACTCAGAAAAAAATCGTATATATGTTATTTGACCAAGGGGAAGGAAAATGATCTTATTAAATACTAAGAAGCTTATTATTATTATTATTTTAAATATTAAAATTCTCAGTATAATAATTCTATAAAGGACCAAAAATGTAAATGGTAATTCATAATTGGAATCTTTCGTTCAGAGATTAATAAATGTAATTATCGTACATCTTTAATTATAAATAACCTTAAAACAACATTTTCTTCGCTGTTTATGATGTTTTTCAGAGAAACAAAGGGTATTTTCCTGTTTTAAATTTTAAAATTTTACTTTAATATTCAATGTAGAAGGATGTCAAGTAAACGATGTAAGAAATCCACTGGCTGTTTGAACGATAGCCATTCTCCTGTAGGAGAATAAATCGTTTCAAGAAATGTTCACTGTGGTTTTTCAAAAATGTTATTACTGGTGTAGTTATACTAATGAAATTATTTGGAAATAATAAATTATTTGTGATGTACAAAAATAAGCTTATAAATTGATATGTCCTTCAATCACTATCTGTACTACCTCAGGAATGACAGGCTAATAATTATATCCCATTTAGATGTTTACGTTATGCTTAAATGAGACGTTATGTTTTATATACTCAAGAAATTTGACATTAAGTTACTTATAGTAAAGTAGAGTGTAGGCCACTCCAGATTTTTAATTAGCCGTTTAGCGTCAAAAAACATTTTCTGAAAACAGAAATCGTACTGTAACGCCCCTTTAGCGAATTTAATTTTGAAAAAAAATATTTCAACTCATTCTCCACATAATGTTTTATTTTTAGGCATAGTTTTATTTTGATTGGTCAAACAGTATGGCTTGTATCGCTCTCACAAAGTTTGAGATTGAATTATAAGTCAAAATGTTTACATTTTATTGAAAAAAAAATATTTCCTGCTGTTCTAAAATTCTGAGAATATTTTTTGTTTGTTGCATTTGTAACTTCAAAGATAATGTCAAAATTTTAAAACTCTAGGATTATCAGTTTAGGAGAAATAAATGTTTTCTAAAAAACGGTTTTTGGCAAAAAAAGTGACTTTCCCATCATGCATAATTCTTCCCAAACAATAGGGAGCTTCGTCTTTATGGGGTCCATTTTTGTGTAAAATATCAACTTGATCCATCAAAGATTCTAGCGTGGTAACAAGCAATGCTAACACACGCACCCACCCACCCACCCACACACACACACACACACACACAGACATCATCGTAAAAACGTCATAAAACGACTTCTGGGACCTCAAAACATGTAATTCCGTCAAAATCTCGAGATCGAATTTTTTCACGATCACTATACTTTACTTATAGTAAAGTAAAAAGACAAATTGTTACAAATATTCGTACGTAATTTGTGTATATATATGTACAATAAGATGACTCATGTACACAAATTATACATCAATATACAAGAAATTTAATTTTTTAACTGAAATCTAATTAAAACATGATTATTGAAAAGAAGATTATTGAATGTTCCAAAAATATATCAGGTGAGAATGGAAAGATTTGGACTAAAGATAATTACGATAGAAAAGAGACCATGGTAGCAAGACGAACATAATAAACATACATAACATAGTACCTACATAACATAGTACTTACATAACATAGTAAGTAAACGAAGATAATAAATGTATTAATACATGCGTACATTCTCTGAATAATATATCCTAGCATTATACACTTTGTCTTCTTCCGAATCTTTGTTTATATCCAGGGACATGCAGTGAGAGGAGGCAGGTGTATATTGATGTATAATTTGTGTACATGAATCATCTACATTGTATATGTATATACATAAATTACGTATGAGTATTTGTAATTATTTGCCTTTTTGTTTATTATATACATTTTTTTTTTTTGGAGGCACCTGACAATCTTAGAAAGGAAAAAAATGTAAAAATGAGTAAAATAGCTCACTGGGTATATTTGTCACAGAATCTTACTATAAAGATATTTTTCAGTTCACTTCACTAGTTTTAGATTGCTTTGATTAAAAATCGCTGGATTTTTACATTTACTGTTCAGATACTTAAAGGAAATGTGGTCGTGAGGCTGCCGCCTGCTGTGCCTCTCGATATAGATTACGCAGTGACTATACGGTATCACATGCTTTGCTGTGATACCGTATTTATGTCTCTCTGTAGGTTGCAGTGGCAGTTCCACAAGGGAACACACATAGGCCGAACATTGGCTCTTTGTGATACCACACAATGAAGATTGATTCTACTGTGGGAGTACTAAATTTTGCCTAACTCAAATGTATTTAGAGTAGGGATCTTTAACGAGTACCTGACATCATACAGGCTCGGGACCGACGGTTTAACGTCCTTCTCCGAGGGATGACGCACTCAGATTTATTCACCTCCCGCATGAATAAATCGAGGGCTAGGTGAGGATCGAACCCCGGTCCTATCAGTATGTCTCTCTGTATATCGCTATTAAAATGTTTAAGTACTTTTGTTATATTAACTAAATTTCCAATGTTTGCAATTTTATAGCTGTTTGTACTTTCTTGTGCTGAGCAATCATAAAAGGCTGCGAAGAAGCACTAAGTGAGGCACGCAGTTCTCCTGCCTCATGGAAGGGGGTTCCTGTGACTATAGGATTTAAATCTGACTGTGATGAAGTCAGTGCCTCACTTGCCATGAACCTGACCGCACTTCACTGCTATGGTCATATATGATATTTTTTTTTTTATGTTTTCCTCACATGTAGTAACCCTACCATGAGGGAGTTTATTTTTGTTAACCTGTTCCCATTTGATTACAGATTTTCTCATTCAGTGTTATTGAACTGCATATATGTAGTTATAATTCATCAATTGGTAGGTTGTTTATAAAACCAAAGAAGTCTTTGTTGTACTTAGTGATTAGGTTTCATATATGATATGACTTCCTCGGAGGGTTCTTGATTAGCGACGAACTCGCTTAACGACGGTGTATTCAGTACCATATTCCGTCGTTAAGCGATGACCATCTTTATCAATATTTGATGTTATTGCATGAAAAGCGAAAACGAGAACTGGCAAAGAGATGAAAGAATCATTTCTTTCCTCTGTTCATATTCTTGATATGAATCAGAGTCAGAATATTGCTTTCAGTCTACACTTTTTCTCACAAACAAACAAAGATGATGCTATTTGTAAGTTAAATAATCCTGTTAATAAACGAAATGCGAAATTAAATCATTTTCATCAACATTATCAACAAATTACATTAAACATCCTCCGTTATCATCCTGTTATTTAATGTGTAGTGACGCATTATTATATGAATCATTATATTTTCAAGTTAAAAACATATGGAATTTTTCTATTTATTTTATTCTAAAATGATAACTAAAGACCCTGTATATAATTTACCACTTTTGACAGCAGAGGCGAAACGTGCTTATGAAATGAAAGAAAAACGCTTTGAAAAATGTTATCTTTTAAAGCATAACTAAGAAGTAGCTCTTAATGAAATTTATTAATATTTTAAACTTAAGTAAATTTATATATTTAATACAAGTTAAAGATATTTTTTAAGTATAATAGTATTCTAATGTAGTGCAATCAGTTATTATGTGGTATTTACTCATTGTAGGATAAAAATCTAATGAAATGGTCTCCACATATAAAAATTTAATGATATAAACAACGCGTTTCGAACACGTAGTGTTCTTCTTAGTTAGAGTTCTTCTTAGACGAGGCACTCATCCTTAGTTAATTTCTGAGGAAGAACACTACGTGTTCGAAACGCGTTGTTTATATCATGTAATTTTTATATGTGGAGACCATTTTATTAGATTTTTATCCTACAATATTGTATTCTTTTGAGATTTTGTTTCACTATTTTTATTTGTAAATATTTTCTATCATTTATGGAACTACTATCCCTGTTATAATAGAAATGTAATCAAAAACTTATTTTTTCTTAGGGAAGTGCGTGAACATTTGTAGCGCCCTCTTGACTTCACTAATATTTAATCCATTTTTAGACTTTCGGGGACCCTAGGTACAGTGCTTTGGGTAAAAGTTACATCATACCAACCTCTTTATTATCTTTGTTAAAACGTTGAAGATTAAAACTTTGCTACAAAAGATGATGCAGAGAATGTAAAGAACACTCGCAGTCGATATCCTTTGTTTCATAAGGCAATGTAATACGTATTTACTTTCCCTTTAACCTTAAACCCTTTCACAACTTTTAGAAATAATTAATTTATTATAAAGAATTTATGAAAGTGTATATCTTATAATATGATTACTATTTAAAACATTATTCTTGAAATAAGAGAAAATAAATAATGTTCCGGAATTCTTCCCTAAAAAAATATAGATAACAGACATATGGACGTTGTATGGGTGGTTTTGTCTTTTGTCTGTTAGAGGCAAGGTTTCCCGGCCGGGAAAGTTGAATTGGAGTGATGGATATAAGTATAGTGTTTGTTCGGTCATGAGTTAAAATCTTTTAGATTCACAATTTCCTGAGTAAAAGTGTATATATCTTATTAATACTGTAATTATTACAAAAAAAAATTGTAATTATCGTGTGATGTTTTGCCTTCATGTAAATGAAAAACACTGACTTAATGTACAAACAAAGAACTGATTAACTTCATTAAATCTTATGACAAAAACAAAAATCCGATTTATACTTAGTTAGTTTACTCATCGCAAATTACAATGTGTGTGACATTGAGAGGTGAGTGATATTGATAATTCTTCAATTCCGCTGGATTGTTTTGAATGTTCTCAAAATAGACTATAAACCTTTCTACTCTCACTTTGAACTCCACTTACTTACAATGATTTGTTTTCCGTTTCTTTTGAATGTCAAACTAAGGGATTCCAAATTGAGTGATAATAACTTTATCGAATTAAAGGATGATATTATTAGGAAAAAACAAATTTCAAAAACTGTTAAAGTTTTTAGTACTCCTAAAAATGTAGTTTTTTCTAAAACTGTTTTTATCTTCCTAAATGTTCTATATTTCAATATTTTAAAGCATTACTCTTTATTCACTTTTCTTATTTCATGATATAGTCAAAATAGTTATTGACTAACCTTTACCCATGATTTTGGAATTGCACACATTTAATAGTTTTACTTCTAAAAATGTTTAATTATGGAATAAAAGTTATTTTTAAATAGCTTTTGTCAAACTATAGCATTAGCTTACTTAGAATTGACTGTTGCAGGCGACATTGGTTTGACATAATCAATTCGCGAAGCTTTGGGCTAGATTAAAGAGGGCATTGTGGCTGCTGAATGAATAAGATTGAATTGTCATTGATTGTCTCAGTTCCACTGGGTGTTCCGTTGAATTTCTACGGTTTATTGTTTTTGCTAACTAAATAATTTATCTATTTGTCTAAGGGAGAATAGAGTCCCTTGGATTCAAATTTGTTTGGAATATTCTTTACCATCCCTTATATGAATCAGACTAAGAATATTATTTAGGTCTAAGAATTCTAACAATTCTAGGACACAGTCTTTTATATATTAAATTTAAAAAAAAATATATCGAACGCGATTAAAGTAGACAGCGTGGTTTAGGAGCATAAGTAAGGGAAAAGCTTAGAGAGTCCCTCATAGAAGAGTAAATAAACCCCTCTTTTACTAGAGAAGATTTATTAACGAGGTACTCAAGGAGCGTTGGATTCAGGATTGGTACTCAGGGGAGTGTCGCAAGGTAACTGCTGATCTATGATCATTGAGTTGGGTCAATGTATTTTTTTTGTTTATTATACAGGGCTCTTCTGTCACGAAGGGTTAGGTTGTTGAAAGGTTCTATTGAGTTATGGAAGTCAGGATTAAAAAAAATTTCTTGGATAAAACAGTTATAAAAAGTTAAAGTTGGTGATAAGCGGGTAGAGGGGCTGGTTGGAAAGCCCTGTTTCATGGTCATAAGTCAAAACAGGTTCATGGAGGGAATGGGATTCAAACAGTTTGAGAGAATTATGAATTATCGAATAAGAATCATTCCCATGAGCACAATGGGATGTCCAAAATATTTCCACTTGAGTAACCTTAACTTTGAATATCCTTAACCATCTAGATCAGGGGTGTCAAACTCATTTCGGTTTGGGGGCCGAATACAGCTTAGTTTGATCTCAAGCAGGCTGTGCCAGCAAGCTAATTACAAAATTAGCTAACTTATTGAGCTAACAATAAGTCTACCTTTTTCTTTTTACTAGTCACTAATACTAATAAATAGTCCAAAGAAGAATAAGTAAATTATAAAAATCGTTATTAAAATCCAACACTCAGTATCCACTATTATATATTTCGCTAGTTAAGGTACGAGGAAAAGAAAAAGTGGATACTAAAAAAGTGGGGCGTACTAAAACACCGGTGTATAATATAAGAACTGCAGGTTTTTAAGGAAATTAGAGTAAACTGATTTTTTTTTATATAATAATGCAGATTTATCCCGCGGGCCGGATTGAACCCCCAGGTGGGTCGGATCCGGCCCGCGGGCCATATATTTGACACCTGCGATATAATTACATTTTGAAACAGAGGAAAAAGTAAACCCCTAAGAAAGTATATTTCTTGGTGAACATTCAATATAAGTGAGGAGAAGTTACAAATGTTTCTGCATCCAGTATTAGGATTAGGTTGATATATTCGATTTGGTCGAGAACTAGAATTTATTGAAAAGGGTATCGGTTTAATACAGTAGGAAAAGAACTGTCAAGGGTGAAGAAGGATAATGTTTTTAGGTAGATAATAGGCATTTTTAAAAGGTATGGGGTGTTTGGAAAGAGTAAATTTCAGAATTTAAATAAAAATAATACAATCTGAACAACTTATTCATAGTGTGGGAATGAGATTTATAGTTGTGTTTAGTGGCAATAGTAAGGAAATCTTTAATTTTTCTGAAGTGAATAGGTGACAAAATTAATAAACTTTTAATAAAAGAACACAGTTTAAAAAGTGAGATATCTCAATTTCTGATTGTACAGAGTAAATTGAGTCTGTAGAGAATAATTGACACCTGAAGAGGCTATTTGATAGTGAAACTGGAGAGGAAATTAAGTAATAATCTGTAACAGGACAAAAATATGAAAAAGCATGGTGAAGTAAGTATAAAGAAATTAAACAAAAAAC
This sequence comes from Hermatobates lingyangjiaoensis, assembly GCA_026182355.1. Classification (NCBI taxonomy): domain Eukaryota; kingdom Metazoa; phylum Arthropoda; class Insecta; order Hemiptera; family Hermatobatidae; genus Hermatobates; species Hermatobates lingyangjiaoensis. Next base: position 594,141 of record JAPFBL010001930.1, on the reverse strand, counting down.
AATACCAGGAATGAATAAATAAAGTAATCTGCAGAGTAAACACAAAAATATGAAGTAAGTTAAATTAAGAGACAGAAATAAAGATTAATTTTAGGTATAGTGAATGAATAAAAAGCCAATAAATACTAGGCAAAAATTAAAAACTCAGAGGTCGGGACTATCACATCACAATGGCAAATGAAATCAGACTCGAATGAACGACTCACTTTAAAAACAGAAAGAAACACGAATGAAAAGTAAACACGAGGACTCGTTTTCAATATTTCCACCCTTCTAACGGTTACCATGTGGACTCCAACCGTGTGGAGTAAGAAGACGAAAACTAACTGAACAGCTTCTGAAGGTTTAGCCACAGAATGATATATATATGAATATATATATTTATATATATGAATATATATATATATATATATATATATATATATACGATGAATCACAAACACAGAACTAAGGAACAAACACACTTACGGATACCAACCGTTGGTCTCCAACCGTCGCTTCACAAGTGCGCTTGGTGTCCCTTTTTCAACTCTCCTGATGACGGTTCAACCGAAAATTAGAGACAGTAAGTGTGTTTGTTCCTTAGTTCTGTGTTTGTGATTCTTCGTGAAACGTTTGTTGTCCTTTTGGATCGCTTTCCTGTTTACAGTATATATATATATATATAAACCTGATTCTCAGAATTAGCACATATAAAAGAAGTCACAGAATCTCACTGCTACATTTCGACCATGTCGTCAACCGTGTGGTCGTCTATCTTCGAAGTTACTCACTTTTTTATCTCTCTCCCTGTTGTTAACGATGTGGTCGAAATATAGAAGTGGATTTCTGTGACTTCTTTTTTGTGTATTTGTTCGGTGGATGTAGTATAGTTCGGGGAATTGTTCCCTTTAATTGGTTGTATATGATAGTATTGAAGCATTTCATTTAATTTTTCTACCTTACCATCACACCTCTTGTTTTTTTTTCTACTGGTAGTTATTAATTATTCATTTCTTCAACATGAAAGTTGAATTTCATGTTGACTATGTTAAGCAAGTGCAGTGTACACCTAAAAGTTTTTTTTCATACCTAAAAGTGGTTGGAATGAATTTAATTTTTGGAGTACATTAAGTATAAATGAGGTTATTATCTTCTCTGGATGATGTATTATTCTTTTATCAACATCAATTGTCTGTAGGTAATTTCTGCCATGAATCCTAATGGAATAGGCTTAATTACATTAGTTGAAGTACATTCTATTCGATTATTATAGTAATAAGATGAATGTATTGTCCTCGTTATTGTTGTTGACATGAACACATATTTCTCTTGGGCACTTGAAAACGGGTACATTAAAAACATTGAATAGCCATAGTTTATTGATTATTCAATTATGTACAAACAAAAGTTTAGTGTCTGTAAGTAAAATTTAAAACAAAATAGTTCATTTCATTTATTATGTAGCAATTAATTTGTACATCTAAAGTAGACGTACGGATGCAACTTCAAATGAAGATGTAGAATATGACTTGTTTATGAAGACGCTGAGGTAACTGGCTTCCTTGTCAAACTTACTAACTTCTCTTCCGAACTATCAAACTTTTACTATCACCAACCTTCTCAAGACAGAATCAGATAGAGTTCTCACAATTTAGATACGGGTTTTAATGAACCTAGGGATATTTTGCACTTCCGAAACATACAATTTTTGAAACACAGTATAAAAACTCATGACTCATGAGTAAGTAAATTACAGTTGACCATTTAGAATTTAACCACAGATTACGTACTATGGACACCTATACTATTTCTTTTACATGTGGATTCTCTTTGATCTTCTGTGGACACCTGGGGAATCATGTGGACCATGTTGAGAACCCCTGCACTAACGAATAATATCATGTAATAATATTTCTATTTTAAATAATTTAAATACAAATTATTTGCTGTAAAAAAGTATTCGTGCTGTCAAACATATATCATTATTATATTGTTAAAAATATGATAGTACCTTGTTGCCGTGTGTTTCTTGATAATTAAATATAGTTAATGGGTTAGTTCCACTGAGGTTAGTAATATTAGAATTAGTAGTAATATTGTCCGTCATACCTCGTAAAGTCTTAGAAAAGCTCAACCGGTTTCGTGTCCACCCGGATCCAATCTTCAATTGTTGCTCTTGAAGATAGGATCCGGACGGACCCGAAACCGGTGTCGAGCTTTTCTGAGACTTTACGAGGTATGACGGACAGTATTACTACTAATTTTAATGTTTCTTGATAAGTTCTTCCAACATCCTACACAAAAACTGTCGTCACCTCACCTAAACAATACAATAAATGTCCCAAATTTCACATGTTTCAATCATTTCCACAGTCGTCATCAGGATATGAATGATTCTTGTTTTCCAATTTTCTCGTTATATAAGCAAACAAAATGAGATGAAGTGGCCAAAATTTAATTAGTTCTAAATCCTCTTGAGTTAATTGGTTTGGAAGAAGCGTCTTTCTGTAAGGTCCAACTTGACTTTAACTTGATTGAAACTGCTTTAAAATTTCACTACTAGTTTCTTATTAAATATTTATAGGTAACTATCTATAATTTTTATAAATATTGATAAAAGTATCGACCGTGGAATATGTAACAAAACTAAAGTTTATCGGGACTCGGTCAGTTTTTCAGGTTTAAAATTAAACTCTCAATGCCAACGTTTCAGTTTTTATTTCAAACCTTTTTCATAGACAGAAGTATAAATTTTGAAACAGAAAAAACTAAGTATTACATTACAAATTATTTTTTAAAAGAAAAATAGTCTGTGAATTTCAACAACTATCTAGTTTGAATGAACACATGACACTTTTTGCGTGTTTTGGGTTAACTTTGTGTTATGCATGTTTCAATATATTTTCTTGGTGTTCCAGCTATTAAATTTATTACCAGTCTTCTAGACAGAGAAGTTGCAGTCATCCTTATATATGAGCGCGAGTAAAGTACTCAGTCCTCGGGTTATAAAGGCCATACAATCCTATATGAAGAAAAAGTTTACGGGATCATCTGGAAAATTAGTCTAAGGAACAAGACTTTTTCAACTGTAAAGTGACCCTCTCATCTGAGAACTTAAGAATTTCTTTATATCAATATCAAAATTTATTATTACAAAAAAAAAATTATTTAGCAGTTCGTTGTATATTTTTTTCGCTCTTATCTGTTTTTCTCAAAATAATTCATTTTTCCATTTCTTTTTCATTTTTATACATGGACTTTTATTTCTTTCCTTGATTCTTTTTACATATAATTTAAAAAAAAATACATATGGCTTAAAAAAATAAAATAATATTATAATTAATAAAATTATTATTTTTTAATTATTATTAAAATAATTGATTTTTCTTTTGACTTAAATAACTTTCTTTTGACCTTATGAAATATGTCATTTGACCAACTCTTATTTCTATTATCTCCTGACAACAGGAAATTAGTTCATAAGATGAAATCTCTCAGTCAGAAGATAGTGAATGTCATACTGCGGTTCAATTTAATGAAACTTGACTTTCAGGGTAGGAAAATTTGCTATCCAGCTCTATTTATAGAACTATATAATGTTAAGTTTACTGAAATAAAATGTTTATAGGAAAAATTTTTTCATTTTTAAAATACACTCTGTTCATTCTGAGGTAAAATGGATAAACGAACAAAAGTCTCCACACAAATGAAGTTTTATTTAACGCGTTTCGAACACTTTGTGTTCATCATCAGGAAGACACTATAATACAAATTATATCTAATTAGTTACAAAAATTAGAGTGAAATAATAAAAATTCAATTAAGAGAATTCAAGACATACCCAAGGATGTGGTACTGATGGGTTGGTCAAGTGAAAACAACTAGTAGGAAACTGATCCCTTCTGGTTTATCCATTTTGTAGGTTTATCCATTTTACCTCAGAATGAGTAAATACCACACAATTACGGATTGCACAACTAATGATCCACTCTGTTATTTCTTTTTTTACCTACTATTAAATGTAGTGTTTTTTAAACTGATATTTGTACCGATTTACTTTTTGTTTTTGGTAATATCTGCTTGTTTGTAACTGCGTAAAATTCCATCGAATATTTCCTAAACACTCTTCAAATGTTAATGAAATTTAACAGACACATAATTCATGATGTGGTAAAGAACCATAGTGTTCTTGGGTAATATTTGATAATATTGCTGTACATTAAATCAAAAAGTGTACTGATTTCAAAACGTTTTTCCGGTGATTTCAGAAAATTAAATTTTGTATTGAAGCTATGAGAATATGGGAGAAAATAGTGGGAGAATACAATAAATGCTCAAATAACCGAACGATACTTTCCTAAAGTGAAACATCCACTAACATTGAAACAACTAGCATGATAGTTCTGATGACTTAATTTATCAAAGATTAAGGAATTTTCAAGGAATACATCACCCTCCTTAGTAACGGTATAATTCAATAAGGGATTATCAATTTTAGCAATTGTAACAGCATGAAAATATATAAACAAACAGTAGATTACTTTACTTATTAATGGAACATACTACTACTGCTGCCTATAAAATATATGTCTTTTTTGATATAATTACTTGGCAATAGTTAAATATCTAAGATAAAAATGTAAGATATAAAAACATTTATATGAGTTACAATTTTTTAAGAAAAATGAAGGAAAAGAGGAATTATTGAAAATAAATTAAAAAATATGGTTAAGTAAAATACAAAATAACTACCTATTATAATAATTTAAATGCTTTACTCGATGCATACGGGACAATGAACTCACTTAAGGGTAGCATGAATCCCGTGTTTTCACATATTACTAGATATAAGAGATATGGTCGATGTGTACTGAAAAGCCGTAAAGACCTGAAGAGGCCCAAAAATCGTTATTATCTTTTAGAGAGTTAGTTTTTTAACTAGCTGGTGAAAATATCACTTAACTTTTCAAGTGATTTACTCACGATGTTTTAAAAATTGTGAATAATGTAAACTGTGACTTAAAATGTAAAGGTCGTGTTAACCTCCGCAAGGGCTTGAAGTGCCTCTATGTGTTGGATCGTCATGCTTAGCTCCCTGTTGAAAATATCACTTAAAACATTTGATTCATTCACCTTTACCGATGACAATCTTCTTATTTGAGTAGAAAAAAATGCACAAAACTGGGAAAACTAAAATGTCTAGAAATAGTTCTAGACCAAAACTGATGATGGAATACGTTTCAGAGAAGTATATCGACTACTTACGATGGTGATATTTATTAAAGGCTCATACACACTGCGCTCAATGTTATATACTCCTAAACGTTCCTTTCAAATGATTTTGTATCCAATTCTAGTTTGGCAATAAGCATTAAAAATTAGGAGCATCAGAAAATAGAAGCGGATACAAAGAGTATTCACTATAAGATGCTCAATATTAGATGTCAGAACCATCTCAGACAATGCTGCCTGTAATACACTGAAGTAATACTTAATTGTCAGCATTTTTTCAATCAGGAAAACTGCACAGTAAACATTATCAATTGAGACAGTGCAATTGGGAGGCTGAATAGCAGATACAGATGTTGGAATATTAAACAATCATTTTTGAAGACTTAATCGAAAATTGAAAAATGTCTAGGTAAAACCTGTAAAAAATAATACATGCATATTTTTGCAAATTGCAGCAAAGAAGGTGATATTGTGGGATATAGTTTCGTGGTCTATATTACTAACAACAAAAGGGTAGGTACTGTATCACTTAAAAATGTTTTTACAGATCATAATGTATGACACTTAAAAACAGTCATACAGAGCAGTTGTAATTAAAGTTCTGTAATGGATGGATAGTTCAGGGACTGCGAGAAACTTTGTTCGTATAAAACCTGATAGTAAAATTGTATGGCTATCATTAAATATCCCTACCTCTAATTAATTGAAGATAAAAGATGGAAACTGCTTCTAATAGAAAATGGAGTGCAATTCATTTTCATTTACTAAAGCGCTCAGGGGAATGGAAGGTAATGAACTAACTGGCTGACACAAGAGCCAAAGTTGAATATAGAGGGAACAAAACACCTCAATGCAAGCACCTTCCATACTCAGTAGTACTTAGATCAGTGCTTTTCAACCTTTTTGCAGGCGCAGATCCGCCGAGGAGCTTATTTATTCTTGCGGATCCCCTTGTACATAAATATACATGTATATATAAGTTTTTTTAATGAAATAAAAACGGCTTATAAACACAAAAACACAATACAGTACTATCTGGATTTTTTTATTCAAGAGAATTACAAATTAATGTGAAATTTGTCCTTGGTGATTTTTGAACAGAACTGGAAAGTTTGGCCTGGTTTTAGAAAGACATACACGCATCTCTTCTTCAAGTGCTAGTAGTTTATTTCTTTTCTCACTTTTAATGTTCGTCATGGTGGAAAATCCTATTTCACACAGGTATGATGTAGAAAACTGTAGGAGAATGCGCAGAGCCTTATTCGAGATTGATGGATATTCTTTTACAGTTAAAATCCAAAATGAGTCCAGATCAAGAAGTAAATAATCAGAGCGTCACGTATTGGCTAAATTAAATGTTTCAATTAAATGACGTAGGTCGTCATCATAACTGAACTGCCCGACTCAAATTTTGGCTCGCAGTTCTTCCCCAACGTTACCGAAAGTTGCTGGTTTTAGATGTGAACGACGAGTTATCTTGATAAGATGCACTAATTACATTGATAGTGTGCTACTGTACTTACATTGACGTGTACACATTGATAATACATTAATTGCACATTGTGAATCTGTAGGTCTTGCGGATCCCCTGGGTAAACGTCACGGATCACCAGGGATCCGCGGATCACAGGTTGAAAACCACTGACTTAGATAGACAAAAAGGCTGGGAATGGTAAGCTGAAGGAGTATTTTGTCAGACTTTCAGACTGGTCTAATCGCAAAGGGATTCATACAACATGCTGAGATCTGAGTAAATATAAAACAAGTTACAATAAAAATATTTTAATCATCAGATTGAACATTTGGAAATACTTGCAAATATTATACATAAACTGCATTTCTGTATGTCTGTATTATACCGTGATACCACTGCATTGGATAATTCTCGACTAAGACATTATTGATGAATATATATTCTCTTTGTTAACACTCATAGATGATTGACTGACAAGTTAACTTTGAAGAAACATGTATCCTAAACTTGACAAATAAGCAGGTCAGTGCAAGAGACCATTAATTAAATTATTACCATTAACCAATTATTAATTGATACTAATATAATTAGTTAACTTTTTACCATATTATGAATAATGCATCTGTAATTTGTTTTTAATTTAACTGTTATTGTATAATGTGCAAATACAATTACTATTAAACTTATTTAATTAATTCTTATCGTAATTCTTACTCTTAATGTAAAAACACTGGCACAATTTTTACTATCGATTTCTTGTTTGTATTTCCTTAACATACGATATAAAATAATGACGTTATTAATTTAAAAAATCTGGAGTGCCCTACACTCAGCATTAGTATAAGTAAAGATGATATCAAACTTCTTTGTTATATAATATGTACTGTATACTTTAGGCATAAAATAAATGCCTAAATGGGATATGTTTATTATTCTTTCATTCCTGGAGGTAGTACAGATAGTGATTGATCCACTTATCAATACATATGGTTATTAAGGTATATCATACCACTGATGAATATCACTACTATGTACTCGCCTTTGAACTGATAGTACCGCGGTTTGCTTCCCACCTGGCCCTCGATTTATTCATGCGGGAGGTGAGTACATCTGAGCACGTCGTCCCTCGAAGAAGGATGTTAAACTGTCGGTCCCGAGCCTGTACGATGTTAGAGTACTCGTTAAAGATCCCTACTCTAAATACACTTGAGGTAGGCAAAATTTAGGACTCCACTGTAGAACCAATCTTCATTGTGTGGTATCAGAAAGGGATCGATCTGCTCTGCTTTGTTCCATATAATGGTCGGAAGGCTTTGGTGTATGGTAATAAATCAAAACAGGTACCAGAAAGGGCCAATGCTCGGCCTACGTGTGTTCCCTTGTGGAACTGCCACTGCAACCTAACCTGAACTAACCTAATATCATTAGTATAACTAAAGCAGTAATAACATTTTTGAACTTTTTAGTGTCTAAAAACAGGTTTTCAAAAAAAGTGACTTTTCCCATAATGAATAAGTGCTCCCAAAGCATACGGCTCACTTATATTATGAGGACCATTTTTGTGTAAAATACCAATTTGATCCATCAAAGATTCTGGACCGTGGCGTGGCTACAAACTTTGGATAGATACTCACCCACCCTCCCACCCACACACAGTCATCATCAAAAAAACTTCATAAAATGACTTCGGAGACCTCAAAACATGCAATTACGTCAAAATTTTTCGCAATCATTATACTTTACTTACAGTAAAGTAAAATTATAGAAAAAAGGAAAAGCATAATATATAGCGTTTTATTAAAAAGAAATAAATACAGTTTATACGAAATAAATAAATTACGGTAATTAGTAAGTTTATATGGTTTTTAGTAAGAAATGATGCAATTTTATTATTACGGCATAGCTTGAAATAAATTGAAAAGGGAATATTATAGAAACTGATAAAAGAGGACGTCACTAATTCAGACTGCCGATTAAGAGGCGCCCTCTTCCCAATTGGGATAATTATCTGACTGTCTAGTTCTAATTATCAAATAGATAAAAATTTGGTTGTTTGTTTTCAACACACACACACTTGTGAGTTTTCACATTTAGTGTTGTTCTATGAACGGAAAGTGTTCTTCATTACTGGGAAAATAGATAATAATGTTTACTTAAATTTCATTTTACCTATACACTAATTTAAATTTAGACCTGAAAATGAACTGAATTTTATATATCCATAGTTTGAGGGATATAGAATGAATATAACAGCTGAGTCTATGAAATGTCTATTACATCGTATTGAGAAATTATTGCTACATAAGTTGTCTTCTTTTTTTTAAATATAATTATTCTAAAGAGGCCTTATTATTGGAAAGGCTTTACCTTATCATCAGAATTTTTTAATTTAGTTTAAAAACTCATCTTGTTTATTCAAAATTCATGCTGGTTATATTTATATATAGATAAGTTCCAAAATTATAAATTTAATTTGTACAATAATTAAATCTGAAACATGTGCAAACGGTTTCCGTGTCGGGTATTGCCAGGAAATAGGATCTGGTTTTTTAGTGGGTCGGGACCCCCAATCCCACATACCCAAAGCAAGACGTCTTGCTAAGGGATCTGATGAACAGATTTTTCCACATCCTACGACGAAAAAAAAAAAATCTGAAACATACTTCAAAATTATTTAATGAAATTACTTTGTTTTAATAATGTCCTGAATGTTTATTTTTATCTACTTCTTTAAGTTCCTTTAATTTTCTACTGCCTGCTTTCAAATTTCACGTGAAATTAACGAAAGTTTTCTAAATGAAGTACTAATACAGTTCACCCTATAGTCTTTTTTGAGTAGGATTTCCAACGCTGTTCCAACACCTGTCTATATCACAATCAGAAAGCAGGAAAGTTGATCGAGACAATGGTAGGTTGTAGTGGGAGTATTAGTCGTTAGTAGTTCAAAGCAAAAGACTGAAATTCTTCCTTCATTTTATCCAATTCATATTATCTGATTTTCAATACTGGGTTCATGTTTAGATATAAAGTTGTGATGAAGCGATTATACCCACAATTTTTCCCACAATGCTGCCAAGACGGTGTCATAGTATAGTCTCATAAGTTTATGAAGTTTGGAGTTGTACAGGTGGTTGGTGTCTTGATGATTATGAAATTTTAGTTATAGAATTATTGAAATTATTAGGGAAGAACTCTATGGAGTGGAGTATGTCACTTTCATATTGTCTGCTCTTGATATGTGTATAGTGAGAGCATTATTATTACGGTGGGGAGATTTGATAAGTTCTTGTAAAGTTATAGCAAACGATAGATGGTTTATGAAGGAGACTATTTGTAGATGGATGTTTTTTTTTTTTTTTTTTTTGGTCAGAAAACAGCATGCTCCACCCGAAGGCACCACACGCATCAAAATCTTCAATGCTACACAACAATCTCCATCATGCTATGCAAATACAGCTTAATTATAATAACAACAACAAAATAACCACAATGACAACAGAGCACACACAGATAATACAGGCTATCATAATCAACCCAGTAAATTAAAATATTTGTTAACCACTTCCCCGAAGGCACCGACTAGGCCCTCCTCCAACAATGCTGCAAGCTGCGGGGGCCACGCACCTCCGGCAGTCACCACTTTTCTCTCCATCCTACTCCTCTCTGAGTTTAACTCAACGCAGTCGAACAGGAGGTGTTGAACTGTTTGAGGTGACCTACCGTCACAGCTACACCCTGGAGAGTTGACAAGTTTCAGGCGGTGGAGATAGTGGCCAAATCTCCCATGCCCTGTTAGAAACTGGGTCAGTCTCCAGTCCACTTTGAGGTTCTTTTTCTTTCTCTGACTGACAGATGGTAGAAATCTTTTTGTAAGTTGAGCATTGGTCGCCTCTTCCCACAACTTCTGCCAGCACTCCATGCTACGTTCATGGGCCCACTGCTTGAGGGCAGTTTTGGCATGTGAGAGTAGATTGGCTCTGTATTTATCTGTTGGGCCGCCCTTTTGGCCAGCTGGTCAGCCAACTCGTTCCCTTCTATACCAATGTGGCTCTTGACCCAGGTATAGATGGATGTTGTCAAACATATTCATCGTTTATATGAATATGTTTTTATTTTTTGAGAACCTAAGATGGTATGTGATCTAAATATAATAGTACCTGGATTGGATATTAGGTTCAATTTTACTACAAATTAGTCAAAGGAGGTTGTATGAAAAGACTGTGGGATGAAAGGAAAGGTATCAAGCGAGAGAGAGATAGAGAGAGAGATAGCAGACGTATTAAAATCAGCTATTTAGATAGATTGGATAGATTCCTTGGAGAGGTGCATTACAACTTTGATTGCTTCATTATACTCATTTCGTTAAACATTTGTATAATGATTGCAATAGTATGATATAATTGTAAAAAGTTATAACATAAATACTGTATGTTATAAAATCACAGTACAGTATATGTTATATTTCTTGGACCAATTTATTATAAGGATGATTTTTTACTTCTTGCATGCTGATTTATTCAGATGGTTACTTTGAGTTTATATAAACTTGATTTTTTTTTTTAAATTTGGAAAATGTTTGAATCACGAGGGTGTTTTAACCATTCCACAGGAAGCATCATTCTATAAATCACAATGACGTTTGACAATCACAGAGTCTTTTGACAATCACAGATATGCATCCAGTAATTGTGAAAAATTAGAAAAGTACTTTATTAATCTTATGCTATGATGAGTACCTATCAGAACTATCTATTCTGATGATTGTACAAACTTTAATATTTCTTTGCATGAATATTGCATGATAAAAGTTTGAATATTGGAAAAGAATATATTCTATTAACAATGCCAACTATTAAGTTTCACCTGTGGAACTTATCAGATTGTTCTAGCACAATGACTTCATTTTTATTATCACTGATAAAATAAAAATATTACCAGATTAAACAAATAGTGCCATTAATTGATTTTCTGTTTATTTGATAATACTTTAACGACAGAGTTTGATAACACATCCATGTGATAGTCTTATTAAAATAAATTCAAAATTGTATTGATTGCTAACGAGTTTGGTAATATGTTTACTTATGCTAAACTTGAGTGCAGACAACTCCAGATTATTATTTTACTCTAAATACATGCATATTTTTAGTGTCACAGAGGTTAGTAAATAAGATATTATTATTAACCGTCAAACCTCGTATATAGTTGGTGAAGTCGCCTCAAGTTTAAACAGAAGAGCGACTTCTTAATAATAATATCTTATTTTACTCTAAGTTAAGTATAGTAATCTGGAAAACATTGATTTTGAAATGTTGACGGATCAAGTGTTTTGAGACCACTGAGATGATTTTTTAAAACTTTTTTTCGTGATGTTCGTGTGTGTGAGGGTGGTTCGATGGGATTGTGTCCAAATCTTTGAAAACTCGATAAAAGTAAGGTAAACTAAAAAGCTTATTGTTTTTTCAAATAAAAACTAACATTTTAAACAGAAAACAATGATCAAAATGTATATGTCTATAGTTTTTGAGCTATATTGGTTCATGAATATTTCCTTAGAGCCCTTAAAGTGTGTAAACAAATTTTTTTCTCTTGAACATATATATATATATATATTGTAAACAGGAAAACGATCCAAAAGGACAATAAACGTTTCACGGTGAATCACAAACATAGAACTAAGGAACAAATACACTTACTGTCTCTAATTTTCGGTTGAACCGACATCAGGAGAGTTGAGATAGGGACACCAAACGCACTTGTGAAGCGACGGTTGGAGACCCTCGCTTCACAAGTGTGCTTGGTGTCCCTATCTCAACTCCCCTGATGACGGTTCAACCAAAAATTAGAGACAGTATGTGTGTTTGATCCTTTGTTCTGTGTTTTTGATTCACCGTGAAACGTATATATATATATATATATATATATATATATATATATATATATATATAGTTCAATATAGGCCAGGTGCACTGCCTCAATCAAAAGCGATAATGTTTAAAAGTTCCTTGCCTTTTCATATTTTATGATCAATTTTTTTTTAAATTATTTCATTTATTATTATTATTATTATTATTGTTTGTATTCTCAGTTTTATTTTATTTTGTTTTATTTTTTATTTTATTCTATCATAGCTTAGTCCTTACTTTTATTTATGTATCAATTTCTCTGTTCGTCCCTCAATTTTTTCTTTTATTTATTTATTGTTTTCATATTCCGCTAATTTAATGTAATTATAAATTGATTCCTGTCTACTTTATTTTCTGTACTGGGCGCGCATGCGGCAACACTGTTGGTCTCCAACCGTCTCTGAACCAGTGCGCTTGGTTTCCCTTTCTTATCTCTCCTGAAGACGGTTCAAACCGAAAATTAGAGACTGTAAGTGTGTTCTTTTGATTTTTCTATGTTTCTTTGTCTATATTGAACTATATTTGTCCGTTTTGGATCGTATTTCCAACGAAAAAGTGTATATATATATATATATATATATATATATATATGCAAAAGAATCACAATAAACACTAGATGCAATCAATGAAGTATACAATGAAAAAGGAAACCAATAGAATTTCAATGAATTTCTATTGAAAATGTGTCTATTTTCAGTGTCACTTGTTTATTGAAATTAGACAGTTGTTGAAATTTAAGAAATTGTTTTCTTTAAAAAAAAATCTCTTTTTTAATTGTTTTCTTTAAATAAAAACCGAAACGTTGGCAATGAGAGTTTAATCTGAAATTGAAGAACTGACCGATTCCTTATAAACTTTAATTTGTTTCTACTTCACGGTCGATACTTCTATCAATATAACAGATAGTCAGTTTGTTAAAATTAAAATGTTACAACTCATGTTTTTTTTCCTAAATATTTACAAATTAAAAGGTTGTTCTAAGGAGAGATATATTGTCACTGCTATACTTAAAAATCGAAGGAAGAAGCAATTCATTGGTGAAAACCTTTCCATTAAGTGAAGCCTTTAAGTGTTTTGACTCAACTAACTATTAGGCGCCAACTAAACAAACTCTAGAGTAAATATACTTGAAAATCATTTGAACTACTGATGTCTTATTTTGTACAAATGTAGATCTTCAGACAAAGTATTTACTTTATTTGTAATTGTAGTTGGATTTAATTGCAATTTAAATCAGTATACTTCTTCAGACTTAAAGATTCATAAAAGGTCAACATTTGTGGTTTATGATGTTCTTATACTTCCTATTTTCAACATGATAAAACTGTCTGGATGACTGTTTGTGTTTTATTATTAATTAGACAATTATTTTTAACAATTTGTTATGAAACATATGTATAGATTTTGGTTTGCCCTTCAAGCCATGTACAACTCCCCCTAACGAGTCAAAGTATTTTGAGTCAACTATAATTAGAATATATTATTATTCAAAGTTATACCTCGTGAATCGTTGGAAACCCGTCTTTGCACAAAGTGCAGAGTCAAATAAGATTCAAGATAGACTATGTTCTAGGCCGGTCGGACATCTGCGACGACCAATCACGAAGTATGACGGATTTTTATAATAATATGACGCTTAAAAACCTTTTTGGTATAAACAATATTCATGCATTTTAAATATTATAGTTATTTTTTTAGTTTTTTTTTATGTGTTTCTTTTGTGTTTTAACATACTATATACTGGCCTCGAGACCCCCTGTATCAATCAGTGTTAAGAAATTATATAAACAGTTAATAACATAAATTCACTGAATGTGATTAACTGGAATAACTGTTATTGCTGTTTCTTGTTATCAAGTCTTGATTCAAAAAACATACACAGAAAGTATATTTAATAAAACAAAATCATTTAAAAGTGAAAAAAAATTATTTATGACATAAGTAAATAAAACATCAATTCAAGTTATATACAGACTCAATAATATCGTCTAAACAACAATAAGATTTCCAAAATGAGACTAACATCGGTTAACTCTAAGGTCTTTCGTAGAAAATAACTGGTTAGGTTTATTCCATATCGGTAATAGATTTTACATCTTGAGTTACTTTTTTTTTAAAACCGTTATTTGTAAAGTAATATAACTGACTATTTTCTTTTAATATTTATTTAAATAATGCAGCATGAACTGTAATTAACAGGTATACCAAATTTCACCTGTGTGCAAACAAACAAGTAACAAATAAACATCAACAGAGTTTTATAAGTATACAAGACCGTTATTAATAACAGGTTTTGGAAAAAAAATTGTAAAAAAGTTTCCTTGGCGAAGAGGGTATCTCGCTGGACTTCCAATGCAAAGGTCGTGGGTTCGATTCCCACAAAATTAAACGTATATTTTATTATTTATTCAGACAATGCACGGTGACAAGAAAACAAAGAAACAAACAAGATCAGTGATCAGAGTTTTATAAAGTACTAGCAAACGTACCCGTCTTTGACGGAATCAAAAATTCTATTATACTTGGTATTCCAAAATATCAATTATAGTATTATACTAATACTACAATTAGAAGTTATAGAATAGTAGAAAATACCATTATTAGTACAGTGCTAAAAAAAAGCCTCTGTATACAAAGATTAGATTTTAAGTTAGACATACACAAATCTACAATCAATGTTTCAGCTTTATATGTCTTATGGTAGCAATATTTTGTGGACAAACCGACAGACAGAAATTATTCTAAGGGTACATGTGGCTACTCTGAAGTATGAAACGTAAAGAAAACTTGAAATGAGTTAGTTCTAATTAACGTGCTCCCAGTCAAAAGCTAGCACGCAAGCCACTGGCTACTCTGGTTCCATACCTTACTTTATTACCAGTGTTTATATTACGCAAATATTAAATTAAAAAAAAATATTTTTGTTGTGTTTATTTATAATACATTTGCACTACTGTCATCGGCGAGCAAGCAAGCTACTGGCAACCCTGGCTAGATCCCTTTACTTTATTACCATCTTTTATATTATCCACATTTTAAATTCAAAAAAATATTTGTTTGTTACATTTATTTATAATACATTTGCACTACTGTCATCGGCGATCACGCAAGCCACTGGGCTACTCTGGTCCCATACCTTACATTATTACCAGTGTATTTATTAAGCAAATATTAAATTAAAAAAAAGTTGACAGTTATATATAATACATAGCAAACGTACCCGTCTTTGACGGAATCAGAAGTTCCTGTTTTGGTTTATTGCCGTGTGCCTATTGCCTTTCGGCTATACCACGGAGGAATCAGAAGTTCCGTCATTTTTGGTATTTCAAAATGTCATTAGAAATTATAGAATAGTAGAAAATACCATTATTACTACAGTATTAAACAAATGCCTCCAGCTTATACACTACATTAGCTGTCTGTCCTTCAGGTTCATGGAAGAACAATCAGTTGAAACCTCTGACTATTGAGCAAGTAAACTACAGTTGACCACGTGAGAAAAACTTGGTTTTGCTAACTTGAATTCCTGCGTTAGATAAAGTCTCCCTTTGCGACTTAGTTAACGTCATTGCGAAATAGACTCTGACCCGACTTTGCAATCATTTCAACGTAAACAGACAGTGGCTCGGAATCAATGGTATGTGAAGTATACACACAGACTCCCCAATACCACATCCAGTCATTATGTCCGCCTCTATGGCATATCTGTCTAGAGCACGAACTCAGAGTCGTGTCCCGTTGCACAGTTTTGGGGCACTCATGTTTCGTAACATGAAATTTGTTACTGCTACTAAATTGTAGCATGATTGGTGCTCTACTTTAAGTTTTTACTCATGAGCAGGCAGTCCAGGAGAAATAAATTCAGAGTCAAGAAATTCAATTAGATAATGAACTGCTTCTTCGTCACTAATCCAATCTCTTTACTGACTTGTAAGTTCTTTCCTCGGCTTCATATAGCGTAAGAACTTGTTTGTTGATTTTTCCTCCCTGTTCATATTAAGAGTTGAGAATTGCTCGTTTACAAAACATTTATTCTCAATAGATAGTACATCCTTAACTCTGTGAAACACCATTTCAATGATGTCAAATACGCAATATATTCATATGCTCAATTGAAATTAAAATCAACTAACAATACCTACTTGCTTTACCTGTGTATTTTCAAAACAAACTTGTCTGTGAAGTTAGGAAAATACAGCTAAAAGCCCCATAACTTCGCTTCTGTACTGAATTAATAATCTATTTAGAGCCCATATTTTAAGTTAGGCACACACAAATCCAGTGTCAATGTTTCAGCTCGCTATGTCTTATGGTGGCTGAGTTTACTTGTGACAAACATTTTTGCGTTAAACGTCCATAACTTCACTTCTACGTTGAATTTCCAATCAATTCATAGCCTATATTTTAAGTTAGACCTACACAAATCTACTGTAAAAGTTTCAGCTTTATATGTCTTATGGTAGCTGAGTTTACCTGTGACAAAGTTTTGCGGACAAACCGACAAACCGACAAACCGACAAACCGACAAACCGACAAACCGACAAACCGAAA
This sequence comes from Hermatobates lingyangjiaoensis, assembly GCA_026182355.1. Classification (NCBI taxonomy): domain Eukaryota; kingdom Metazoa; phylum Arthropoda; class Insecta; order Hemiptera; family Hermatobatidae; genus Hermatobates; species Hermatobates lingyangjiaoensis. The sequence goes on along the minus strand of JAPFBL010001930.1, from coordinate 576,996 downwards.
AATTTTTCTAAGGGTGGATTCGGTTTCTCCAATGTATGAAACGTAAAGAAAACTTGAAATGAGTCAGTTCTAAGCAATGTACAGACAAAATCATTATTTTATTTATAAAGATATATATACTTTATATTCTTTATATACTTATATATTATATATTATGCTTATATTTTACATATTATATACTTTATATTCCTATATTCTTTCCTATATTAACATATAGGAAAGAACAGAGAAAGTCACTACAAAACTCCCTTTGATATTTCGACACCCGTCGTCATCAGGAAGAAGTACGAAGATTGGTGTTGAGAAGCAAAGTGCAACTGGCCACCAGAGAAACTCGTAGAACCACCGCAGTACTGACCCCCCCAAACGGAGGAGAGGAGAAGTAGAAACCCTCCAATATTTATAAAACAAAATAAAGAATATAATATGAAATAATAATGAAGAAAACGATAAGTACTAAAATAAAAATAAAAAAAAGTAAAAACAATGGGAATCAATAAAATAACAATAATGATAGTAATATAATATATATATAGAAATTGTAAAATTTTTTTTAAAAAATAATAAAATTAACAGTAGAAATTAAGGCCAGGAGCGCCCCGTGATTGTTCAATTAAATAATATCGATTCTATAAACTAAATAAACTAAATTCCCAGAAAGAACATTCATAAAAGAGATTACAAAAACTAACATTGAGTCATTACTTGCCTTCAGAGTGACTCACATCTTTCTACTTGATGACGAGGCAGTCAAATATAGTTGCGAGTTTTTGTGGTCTTTTTCATGTGTGCTAACTGTTCTTACTAAACAATAAAAATAAACAGTGCGCATGACATAGAAATCCACGTAATATACTCGTAGTAGATGTTTTATGTGGTTGTTTATCACCAGCAGTAGAAGAAAGATGAAGAGAGAGAGATTGAGAAAAAAATACTTCTGGTTTTCTCTCGATGACGAGCGACGGTTTCAAATATCGACTGTAGGAGGTATTTCTTTTTTGCGTCGTACAATCATTTCAGTCTTACATGTATAGTATTATGTAATAATCTTCAATTATATAATATGTAAAGTAATCATAATCTTCCTAAATTTGCGGCTTGTGTAATAGCAGGTGTCAAGCCAATCAGAATCATGGCTCAGGAACTGGCGGACATTAGTACAGTTAAAGACGGAGGAAAGGTAGACGGGATGGAGGGCACTATTCTAGAAAGACCAGTGGAACCCAGATATAGGCATCATCCAAAGTTATTTTCACCCATTCTCTTGGACTCCAAAGCTAAAGTCAAATATGAAGTGTTCACAGACGGGAGCAAAATGGACGACATGGTAGGCTGTGCGTTTGTAGTGCTGGAAGGAGAGAGGGTAGTCTCTGAACAAGGATTTAGACTGGCTTCAGTGTGCTCCAACAACCAGGCAGAGCAACTCGCAATATTGCAAGCGGTCATCTGGGCAACGGGGACAGTAGAGGTCGGCTGCTCGGTCCGCATAAACACAGATAGCAGGATTACTCTAGAATGTCTACAGGACAACAAAAATCATTCACCTTTGATCAACTTAATAAGACAAAAACTGGACAGTTTAAAAGCAAGGGCAACAGTTTATTTTACCTGGGTCAAGAGCCACATTGGTATAGAAGGGAACGAGTTGGCTGACCAGCTGGCCAAAAGGGCGGCCCAACAGATAAATACAGAGCCAATCTACTCTCACATGCCAAACACTGCCCTCAAGCAGTGGGCCCATGAACGTAGCATGGAGTGCTGGCAGAAGTTGTGGGAAGAGGCGACCAATGCTCAACTTACAAAAAGATTTCTACCATCTGTCATTCAGAGAAAGAAAAAGAACCTCAAAGTGGACTGGAGACTGACCCAGTTTCTAACAGGGCATGGGAGATTTGGCCACTATCTCCACCGCCTGAAACTTGTCAACTCTCCAGGGTGTAGCTGTGACGGTAGGTCACCTCAAACAGTTCAACACCTCCTGTTCGACTGCGTTGAGTTAAACTCAGAGAGGAGCAGGATGGAGAGAAAAGTGGTGACTGCCGGAGGTGCGTGGCCCCCGCAGCTTGCAGCTTTGTTGGAGGAGGGCCTAGTCGGTGCCTTCGGGGAAGTGGTTAACAAATATTTTAATTTACTGAGTTGATTATGATAGCCTGTATTATCTGTGTGCTCTGATGGCAATTGCTCTGTTGTCATTGTGGTTATTTTGTTGTTGTTAGTTATTATATATTTAAGCTGTATTTGCATAGCATGATGGAGATTGTTGTGTAGCATTGAAGATTTTGATGCGTGTGGTGTCTACGGGTGGAGCATGCTGTTCTCTGACAATAAAAAAAAAAAAAATTTCCTAAATTATGATTACTTTTGACAATGAGTGACTAAGATTAGTTCAAGAAAAATGAATAAAATTAGTCAATGTAGATCCATTTCTTGTTTTTTTATTTCTTTTTTTTTGAAACTTCTTTTAGTCTACTTTTTCAAATAAAAAACCGGAATGAATAATGGAGTTGTTAAATAGTTATCAGTTATGACAATCGATATGGGTGGAGTAGAGAGCTTGTTTATACAAGATAACTGAAGGATATCAAATCTATTGCATTTCAAATGTGATAATTATGTTGATTTACTAAAGTCCCGTAGATTCATCGAAAATTTTTTGATTCAGATCATTTAGATAATAGAATATATTTATTTCTTTATTATCAATATTTACATGTTGTTACTATTAATCTACTCAACTCCTATTATGCAAACATATTAATCATGCACATATTATTATAATATGGATGCATATATTATACATGCGCATCCTAACCACGAAGATGGTGACTTTAATTACAGACTAAAATTAGCATTATTGTAATTATTATGCAATTACTGTATTAATCACATAAATTTATATTGATCTTTAAAATATCTCATTCATGAACTGTTGTTATAGGCACCAAGAGTTTAGTTTAAAGTAAATCACGACTATTTTAATTCCTCTTTCTCGTTTGTTGTAAAATGTTTCGTACCCCAAAACGTTGTTGAATCAATGTTCCGGACCCTGCCTATTTGAAGATTTCATTTTCTTGAAACTGCTTGTAATCAATCGGACATATGAGACAGCATATAGTGTAAGACGTATTCATTTGGTAATGACATTTTTTTTAAGCCTGAAGGATCAGTGTCGAATTCTTTTCATCCTAAGCGTAATGCCACTAGAATTCGTTGTGGTATTCGAACAAGTAATGAAAAGTATATCACAAATATCACAAAAAGAATTAATTCAAATATGGGCGGATGTTAGAGATGAAAATGTACTAAGTTTGGGTCGCAAGATAAGTAAGAAGTTACTTTTGGACGAACCAAAAGAAATACCTAAAAAAATTTGATAAATACTATGTACTCTTCTTTATTCTTCAATTAGTTAAGTTTATAAGTAAAAGTTATTAGACATACTAAGTTAAATGCTGCAACAGCGAAATTCGGGATGTTTGAAAAGGAAATTATGCAGATTATAAGAATTCTTGTTTTCTAAAGAAACTCTGGTGGCCTGTGAAGTTGGTTATGGTGAGTAGATTCGAACTTCCTCAATTTTTTCGGAATGACAGAACCAAGATATCACATTCTGGAAAGCAACCTGCTGATAAGGAACCCAAGAAGCTGAGGTTTCTTCATATTTGGACTTTACTATATAAGACAACTAGCAAATGTACCCGTCTTTGACGGAATCAAAAATTCTATTATACTTGGTATTCCAAAATATCAATTATAGTATATTACTAATACTATAATTAGAAATTATAGAATAGCAGAAAACACCATTATTAGTACAGTGTTAAACAAATGCCTCTGTATACACTACATTAGCTGTCTGTCCTTCAGGTTCATGGAAGAACAATCAGTTGAAACCTCTGACTATTGATCAAGTAAACTACAGTTGACCATGTGAGAAAAACGTGGTATCGCTAACTTGAATTCCTGCGTTAGATAAAGTCTCCCTTTGCGACTTAGTTAACGTCATTCCGAAATAGACTCTGACAGGACATTTCAAACATCATTTCAATGGAAACAGACAGTGGCTCGGAATCAATGATATGCGTGGTATACACACACAGACTCCCCAATACCACATCCAGTCATTATGTCCGCCTCTATGGCATATCTGTGTAGAGCACGAACTCAAAGTCGTGTCCCGTTGCACAGTTTTGGGGCACTCATGTTTCGTAACATGAAATTTGTTACTGCTACTAAATTGCAGCATGATTGGTGCTCCTACTTGAAGTTTTTACTCATGAGCAGGCAGTCCAGGAGAAATAAATTCAGAGTCAAGAAATTCAATTAGATAATGAACTGCTTCTTCATCACTAATCCAATTTCTTTACTGACTTGTAAGTTCTTTCCTCGGTATGATAAAGCGTAAGAACTTGTTTGTTGATTTTTCCTGCCTGTTCATATTAAGAGTTGAGAATTGCTCGTTTACAAAACTATTTATTCGTAATGGATAGTACATCCTCAACCCTGGGAAACACCTTTTCAAAGATGTCAAATACGCAATATATTCATATGCTCCAATGAAATTAAAATCAACTAACAATACCTACTTGCTTCACCTGTGTATTTTCAAAACAAACTTGTCTCTGAAGTTAGAAAAATACGCTTAAAGCCCTATAACTTCATTTCTGTACATAATTATGAATCTATTTAGAGCCAATATTTTAAGTTAGGCATACACAAATCCAGTGTCAAAGTTTCAGCTCGCCATGTCTTATGGTGGCTGAGTTTACTTGTGACAAACGTTTTTGCTTTAAACGTCCATAACTTCACTTCTACGTTGAATTTCCAATCAATTCAGAGCCTATATTTTAAATTAGACCTACACAAATATACTGTAAAAGTTTCAGCTTTATATGTCTTATGGTAGCTGAGTTTACTTGTGACAAAGTTTTGCGGACAAACAGACAAACCGACAAACCGACAGAAATTTTTCTAAGGGTGGATTCGGTTTCTCCAATGTATGAAACGTAAAGAAAAGTTGAGTCAGTTCTAAGCAATGTACAGACAAAATCATTATTTTATTTATATAGATAACAATAAAAAACATATATCTTTTCTGTTTGAGTAAATGTTTACAGTTCAATCGTATTACCTATTTTTGAAATTTCATATACATATATATAGTTCAGTGTTAGTAAGGAATTAAAAATAAAAGGGAAAAAACACTATTTCAGTCTTTAATTTTTAATTTTAACCTCCTTCAAAAAAGGAAAGATAGAAGAAGCAAATGCATGAAACAGCAACAGTTTACAACCACAGTAAGAAATCTCTTTGCTCTCTTGATATTGAAACCAAAAATTAAAGACTGCAAGTGTGTGCTTTCCTTTGATTTGTTTTTTTTTTTTACTATTACTGTCCGTTTTGTATTATTTTTCAATAATCAAGTACATAAATTCTCAATTTACATATAAAGAACATAGAGATCTTTATAAATAAAATAATGATTTTGTCTGTACATTGCTTAGAACTGACTCATTTCAAGTTTTCTTTACGTTTCATACATTGGAGAAACCGAATCCACCCTTAGAAAAATTTCTGTCGGTTTGTCGTTGTGTTTGTCCGCAAAACTTTGTCACAGGTAAACTCAGCTACCATAAGACATATAAAGCTGAAACTTTTACAGTAGATTTGTGTAGGTCTAACTTAAAATATAGGCTATGAATTGATTGGAAATTCAACGTAGAAGTGAAGTTATGGACGTTTAACGCAAAAATGTTTGTCACAAGTAAACTCAGCCACCATAAGACATAGCAAGCTGAAACATTGACACTGGATTTGTGTGGGCCTAACTTAAAATATGGGCTCTAACTAGATTATTAATTCAATACAGAAGCGAAGTTATGGGGCTTTTAGCTGTATTTTCCTAACTTCACAGACAAGTTTGTTTTGAAAATACACAGGTGTGGCAAGTAGGTATTGTTAGTTGATTTTAATTTCAATTGAGCATATGAATATATTGCGTATTTGACATCATTGAAATGGTGTTTCACAGAGTTAAGGATGTACTATCTATTGAGAATAAATCTTTTGTAAACGAGCAATTCTCAGCCCTTAATATGAACAGGCATGAGAAATCAACAAACAAGTTCTTACGCTATATGAAACCGAGGAAAGAACTTACAAGTCAGTAAAGAAATTGGATTAGTGATGAAGAAGCAGTTCATTATCTAATTGAATTTATTGACTCTGAATTTATTTCTCCTGGACTGCCTGCTCATGAGTAAAAACTTCAAGTAGGAGAACCAATCATGCTGCAATTTAGTAGCAGTAACAAATTTCATGTTACGAAACATGAGTGCCCCAAAACTGTGCAACGGGACACGACTCTGAGTTCGTGCTCTACACAGATATGCCATAGAGGCGGACATAATGACTGGATGTGGTATTGGGGAGTCTGTGTGTATACCACACATACCATTGATTCCGAGCCACTGTCTGTTTACGTTGAAATTATTGCAAAGTCCGGTCAGAGTCTATTTCGCAATGACGTTAACTAAGTCGCAAAGGGAGACTTTATCTAACGCAGGAATTCAAGTTAGCAAAACCAAGTTTTTCTCACGTGGTCAACTGTAGTTTACTTGCTCAATAGTCAGAGGTTTCAACTGATTGTTCTTCCATGAACCTGAAGGACAGACAGCTAATGTAGTGTATACAGAGGCATTTGTTTAACACTGTACTAATAATGGTGTTTTCTACTATTCTACAATTTCTTATTATAGTATTAGTATAATACTATAATTGATATTTTGGAATACCAAGTATAATAGAATTTTTGATTCCGTCAGAGACGGGTACATTTGCTAGTATATAATACAACTTTTCAAAATGTTTCAATCCACTGTTTGTCATTGGGAGAAGAAAAATTCTTATCCTGATGATAAAATATGTTGAAATATGTTACTGAGACGAATCAGTTAATGTGTTCTTTATCTTTAACTTTAACTTTAAATTTGTTCTTGTGGTCTGATTCTTTTTTTGTATTAACTATATAAATTTCCTTTTAAAAAAAAAACTGTGAATATAGTTTAGATATCAGTAAATTAATATATTTGATGTTAAAATGTTGCTTGGAAGACCGAAGGAATTGAATGTCAATGTCGATTACATTAATTTGCTAATCGTTTTAGCAGCTGCTTTTTCCATCAACACGTGGGCATTTATTTTGTTTGGTCACACCCTTGGAAAACATTGTTATAGCCTTTGTTATGAAACGAAAACCACTCGGGCATTTGATGGTTTTAATATGAATGCTTGTTACGTAAAGTCTGAATCGATTGCTACCTTAATCATGAAGTGCTTTACTTTTAAGAATTTCATTTCGCAGCTTAAATGACACTGAAATCTTTTTATACCTCGGATTTATGTTACTTTTTATAACTTTTTTTACACGTCATAAACATTTAATTCATTATTGAACGATTAAAAGTTAATTTTATATTATTAGTTTTATTTGAGCTTGTTAATAGTCTTAAAATAGCCAACATAAAAATAAACTACTCATACTGCATAATAGTATTTGATAATATTTAATTAAAATTATATTATTCAATATTACTCAATAAGGCGTGAATAACAAGAAACAGTTTATTCTATATAGACTGTACTAAAATTAAAAAAGAAAAGCTAATAGTCTTAAGGCCATCTACAATTAATTTTACTCCAAGTAAAATTGAAATTTTTAATGAAAATTCATTAAGAAATGACTTCTTTGTTCCTGACACCGTTCTGGAGTCATTTTTTCAATAACTGTTGTTTCGAGGGATTTTTAAAATTGTTGAATTAAAATCTCCTCTTATGTTTACTGAGGTTCTGAAATGTTGTAACAAAGTTGCTATTTGAAGAATATCGCTTGTGAGAACACCAGTGACTGTTGCCTAAATGTTATATCAATTAGGGTTGTAGAAACTGTCAAAGAGGTCTTCCTTTTAGTGGAGCGAATCCAGATGATAATATTTATTCTATAAGACATAAATACTTCCTTTAGTATGCAGTTGAATTTCATCTTTAGGTATTCACCGAACCGTAAATATTATTCTAATAATACAAATATAAATGTATGTGATATAATATTAATAAGGCAGATATGAGTATATTTGTACATGTATATGTATAATGTGTATGTATGTATATGTACATGTATAAAATTTCGTTAAAAACGTAATTAATATCTAATGAAAATAAATTTATTTTACTTTTAGGTTTAATGTGATTAGTTTAATCCATATTTTTTGCCCACTTCTAGCTATCTAGTTTAAATACATATTGTTGCTTATTAAAAAGATCATATATATATATATTCAGCTACTCAAAGGGACTACTTCTACCCGATGACGACGACTGTCGAAATATCGTTGTGAGTCTTTTGTGTGTATCTTTATTTGTTTTTTCTCTTTCATGTGTTAACTATATATATATATATATATATATATATATATATATTCAGGTAACTCACCACAAATTAGAGAAGATAGTCGCTCTAAGGCCTTTCGTTTTCACGTCGTCAGAGAGCAAGTGAATACAAGTTGTAAGCAGGTTATGAATTTTGATTTAAAGAAGGAGTAAGATTGGCATCATTGACAGTATTTTTCCCTATAACTGTTGAAATAGTCTTGATTTGTTTGATAATTCCTTCAATTAGAAATTCATCTAATTTAAAAAGGCCTGGACTAGTGTTGACCAAGTTCTTAGAAAAGTCTTTTATGAGGGCGCTTTCAACAATGTTTCTTCTTCTTTCACATGACATAAAAACCAACTCCTTTGCTTCTTTCCAGTTAATTATGTGATTTTTGTCTCTAATGTGTAGGAACAAGGCACTTTTATCATCTTGTCTTCTAACTGAATACTGATGTTGCTTAATCCTTGTATCCATTCCTTTTCCCGTCTGTCCAATATAAGCCAACTCGCAATCCTTGCAAGGAATTCTGTATACACAACAGTTTTTTCGACTTCTTTTAGAGTTATGGACAAGTCTATTTGACAAATTACCACCACTACTAAATGTAACTGAGATATCTAGCTTCTTCAACAAATATGGAATGTCTTTTAAACATGGGCTGTAGGGAACCACCAGCAAATTCCTTCTTGAAAAACGTTCCTCACTTACAGATGACATCAAAGATTGTTTGACTTTTTTCATCACGTTATCAATTAATTTTTTTGGATACATTAGAGAGGTTGAAACTTTGTAAATATATTTAATTTCTTCTTCTAAAAATGGTTCACTGCAAATTTTGAAAGCTCTCAAAAACATGCTATTAAAAACGGATTTTTTGACACTGAGGGGGTGTGCCGAGAAGAAATGAACATAAGAGGATACATTTGTAAATTTTCTGTAAATACTATAATTCAATTTATTACCACTTCGGTGCAAAAGCACATCCAGGAAAGGGAGTTTATTATTATTTTCTAATTCTATTGTAAATTGAATAGACATTGTAAATTGAAAATAGATATTGTAATTTGTTGAAAGCGCCCTCATAAAAGACTTTTCTAAGAACTTGGTCAACACTAGTCCAGGCCTTTTTAAATTAGACGAATTTCTAATTGAAGGAATTATCAAACAAATCAAGACTATTTCAACAGTTATAGGGAAAAATACTGTCAATGATGCCAATCTTACTCCTTCTTTAAATCAAAATTCATAACCTGCTTACAACTTGTATTCACTTGCTCTCTGACGACGTGAAAACGAAAGGCCTTAGAGCGACTATCTTCTCTAATTTGTGGTGAGTTACCTGAATATTTATATCACGTGTTATTGTGACAATTTTCAATATATATATATATATATATATATATAACAATTAAAATAAGCAGTGACACATAAACAGAAACACAACAAAGACTCACTTTTCAATATTTCGACCGTAATGGCGGTCGTCCTCAGGAGAAGAAGTGAATTGACGGAGGGACGACAGTCAACTGAAGAACTCACTGGGTGAGGGCTAAAGCAGTGCTGCCGCAAAGGAGACAAATAAAAAAGGAACTAGGAAGTCGAGAGCAAAAATAAAAAAAAAAAAAAATGTTTTTGAAAGGTAGAAAAAGGTTAAGAAAAGAAAAAGTAAAGAAAATATATAGAACAATTAAAAATAAAAAAATAAAAAAAAAATTAAAAAAAAAAAAATAAATAAATAAATAAAAAACTAACGATTTAAATTCAAGCCAGGTTTCGAGCGTGCCCCCAGGAGCCAAATGTGGGCTTCATCAGAAGCTTTTAAAGTAACTTGTCTGTTATCACTGGGGACTTGTTTAAGAACTTGGACTGTGAAACAATCATTGAAACTGAGATGGTGGGAATTAGCGTGAGTGGCGACAGGGAGACTGCTGCGTTTACCAACCGAAAGCCTGTGATTATTCATCCGAAGGTTCAGCATCGTAGATGCTAAACCAACGTAAAAAGCATCACATTGGGTGCATTTCAAGAGGTAAACGCAGTCAGTGGAGATACAGGAGGAAGGACTGTGAATAGGGTAAGAATTAAGATTAGTTAGAGACTCAAATGAAGACCCAGAATCAACAATGGGACAGGTAAGACATCTCCGACGTCCACAACGTTGTAGGCCACCGCTGCTTTGGGGATTCTGAATAAGTTTGCCGGCCCGGTGGGAAAAAATATTTGAGAGATTGGGGCTCTTCTAAAGGAAATGCGGGCAAAGGAAAACTGGTTAAAAACTGAAACGGTAGAGGGGGAAGAGGAAAGGATAGGGTAAAGTTCTTTAATAAATTTTCTTAATTTATGGACACCAGGAAATAATTTGTAAGAAGCGAAGCAGTAGTAGTGGGTTCTCTTCTGTTATTAGTGGAAAAGTTGACATTGGCAGGGATGATTCGGCTATTGATTAAATTGGGGGGATAACCACGCTGAGTGAATTTGCATTTAAGTTTTTGAAGATTGGTTTCCCGATCTTGGATATTATTACAGAGGCGATGAAGACGGATTGAAAGAGACCGCGGGATAGATTTTTTAATATGAGGAGGATGACAACTTTTGTAATGGAGGTAGTTTTGGGCGTTGGTGGGCTTAACGTGAACAGACGTCGTGAAGGTCCCACTGTTAAGAGTGATGTCAACATCTAAGAAAGTTATGTTGTAGGGGGAGGAATGGTGTGTGAAAGAGATAGAGGTGGAGAAAGCTTCGAAGGAAGTGATGAAAGAATCCAAAAGATGTTGGCCGTGCTGCCAAACAAGGAAGATGTCATCAATAAATCTAACATAGAATAGTGGAGAAAGAGGGCAAGAAGCAAGGAACATTTGTTCCAGCTTCGCCATAAATAAATTGGCAAAAGAAGGAGCCATCCTCGTCCCCATGGCGGTACCTCTGGTTTGAAGATAAAACTTACCTTCGAATTGAAAGTAATTATGCCCTAAAACAAAGTCAGCCAGTTTGACAAGGAAATCGGTAGAGGGAGAATGAGGTAGGGGTCTGTGATTAAGAAAATAGCGTAAAGCCTCCAAACCCTCATCATGGTCAATGACAGTGTATAACGACTTCACATCCATCGTGACCATGACAAGGGGGAAGTCAAGCGTCTCAGAAATGGACAGGTTTTTCAGTAAATCAAGGAAATGAAAGGAGTCTCTGCAGTAAGAAGGCTGCATTCTTACAATAGGCTGCAAGAAGGCATCAACGAACGCAGAAACCCTTTCCGTGAGAGAACCATAACTAGAAACTATTGGCCTCCCGGGGGGCGGAGTAAAAGGCATCTCAAAAGATTTGTGAATTTTAGGGAGTAAGTAAAATTTAGGACAACGTGGATTAGAAGGGACAAGAACGGCTACATCTTCTTTGGAGAGCCCCTCACGGAAAGAAGAGCTCTCCAGAAGTTGGGTTAAGGAGTGTTTATAAGAAGGAGTGGGGTCAGATGATAAAGGAAGGTAATAAAGCTGGTCATTGAGTTGTCTCACAGCCTCACGACAATAGTCGTCGTAATTCATGAGAACAACAGAAGAACCTTTATCGGCAGGCATAATCATGAGATTGTTGTCGCTTCTCAGCTCATGAATAGCCCTTCGCTCAGGAGGAGACAGGTTGTCATTAGGATTTAAGGAGTTCAAAAAAGTAGGGTTTGAAATTTTTTGAAGTAATGAAGTAATGAAGAGTTCGAGTGGGTGGGAAGCAGGGAGGGAAGGGGGTTCATAAGAAGAGAGAGGTTTAAACTGTTTCAGAGAAGAATGGAGTTTAGAGATGACACCTTCATTGCTACTGGCAGAGGACTTCCAAAAATATTGCCATCGGAGCGATCGGCAAAACATTTGAACATCCTCGAGAAGCTTGACGTGGTTAACTTTAGGTACAGGAGAAAAAGTGAGTCCCTTAGAGAGTACACTTTCCTCATGGACCGTCAACCTACGTGAGGATAGGTTACAAATAGTGCTGGCTGTTTCGGGATTTTGTGGAAGAGGAGTAGAAGAGGATTGATTAAGGACAGTGGAAGGAATTAGTGGTGGAGGAGTAGAATAGGATTCGGAAGGATAAGAGTCAGGCACAACTTCAGGTAGATTACCTGGGAGGAAGGAAAAAAGTGGTTCACGCTGTTTAGATTGAAAATGAATATTAGGTAACAATATTGGAGGAATATTAAAAGGTAATTCAATTCCAATCCGAAGGTAACTTAAATAAAGGTTTGACAGTTTATTAAGTGATATATATATATATACAAGCAACTTCACAACTATTCTACAATTTTATCAACTTCAATAGGGAAAAGAGAATACAACTATTAAATATAATCAAAATAATAGCATCTGAATAGTAAAAGAAATGAAACTGATAATAGATAAATGTGTAATTTGCTTGATTAATCAAATTTACAAGGAAAATAATCTGGAGTGGCTTACACTCAACTTTACTATAAGTAAATAAGTATCAAACTGGTTAACAACATATAAATCTTTGTCGCTCAAAGGTTATCACATTCAATCATAAGTTAACATTTGTTTATATTATTGAAAAAAATACCTTTTTTTTTTGTTTTAAAAATATGAAAATTTCTTTCACTTATTCTGTTGAGGGTCCGTTATCAAATAATTTAACGAAAGGAGATTCTTGATGTCAGCTTTTATTTTACACAGTTCAAAAACGACACATTCAAAGCTACACACTTAGTCAACGTATACAGACACATGGTTCATATTCAGGTTGTGCAACACTGGTTCATTACAGGTTGTGCAGTCCCCTCAGGCATGTTTTTAAATGTCCCACAACACTCTCCCTCATTTAACAACATCAAAAAAAAAACTGAAAAACAAACAATGATTTACATATCTACAAGTCCCAATCGGGAACACAAATCAGAATGTCGGGGCCTAGGCAGACTTTAGTTAAAATATCGGCAAGTTGGGCGGTTGATGGTACCTTTTGTACCTCCACTTCTCCATCCAGGACTTGCTCACGCACAAAGAAGTGTCTTAATTGTACATGCTTAGTACGCTTGTGATATTCTGGATTCTGAGCAAGTCTTAGTGCGGCTTCATTGTCAATGTGGAGTTTAGGAGTATTGATATGAGTCACCTCAAGCAACAGTCTCTTCACCCAGACCATTTCTTTGACAGCTTCACTCGCAGCCACTACCTCTGCTTCAGTAGTAGAGATTGCAACCGATGACTGTCTTTGACTGGCCCATGAGATAGCACCACCAGAATACAGACAGAGTATACCAGATGTAGACCTGCCTGTCTTGCTGTCTCCTCCATGGTCAGCATCACTGAAGCACTCAAGATTCCCATTATTATATTCAGACTTATAAAGAATACCATAGTCCACAGTTCCCTTAATGTAGCGAAGAATCCTTTTGACTTTTGACCAATCATGCGCGGTAGGATTCTCCAAAGATCTAGATGCAACTCCAACTGCATACGAGATGTCAGGTCGAGTACCAGTCATCAAATACATGAGTGACCCAACGGCTTGTCGGTAAGATGAAGCCCCAAGTTTACTGCTTGCACACGAGTCTTTGACAGGTTCCGAAGGGCAGTTGATAATGGGAGTTGAAATAGGGTTGCACTGGTCCATTCCAAGCTTTACGAGAATCCGTTTGGTATACGTGGACTGACTGATCTTCACAGATCCATCATCAGTCTGGTTTATTTCGAAACCAAGGTAGTATGAGGCAGGTTTGTAGGAAATTTTAAATTGTTCCTTCAAATTACAAATGAATTTGTTGAGCATGACATTGTTACTGGATGCAACCAAACCGTCATCAACATAGAGAGCCACCAACAGTTTATCAGACCCCTTTATTTGAATAAAAAGGCAAGGGTCAGCTGAGCTTTGTTTGAAGCCCAAGTTTAACATGAAGGTACCAAACCTCTTATTCCAGCAACGTGGTGCCTGTTTCAACCCATATAAACTTTTGTTTAATCGACAGACACGGGAGGAACCATCTTGATAGCCTTCAGGTTGTTGAATGTAGATCTCCTCATCCAGACTTCCATATAAGAAGGCGGTTGAAACGTCAAATTGTGTTAGACTTAGTTTTTCACTTGCTGCAACGCTGAGAATTGTTCTAATTGTACTAGCTTTAGCAACAGGACTGAAAGTTTGCTCATAATCAGTCCCTTTCTTTTGAACAAATCCTCTCACCACAAGTCTAGATTTGTAGCGCTCAATAGTGCCATCAGAATGATATTTTAATTTATAAATCCATTTACAAGGAATGGCTTTCTTACCCGCAGGTAGTTCTTGCAAGTCCCAGGTGTTGTTGTCTTGCAAGGAGCGAATCTCAGAGTCCATTGCCTGTCTCCAAAGCTTTGACTGACGACTCTCAATAGCTTCCTCGTATGAAGTAGGTTCTTCAACATCTGAAATGTTTTCATTAATCATGACAAAATCCGAATATCTTGACGGCTTTTTCAGTATGTTGCGATCCCGAAGAGCAGTCCTATTTTCGACAGATTCGTCTTCTGAAACGTGCTTCTCAAAAGCACGTTTTGGAGATGTTTCAGAAGGCTCGTTAGGTGTCTTGTCACATTCCTCTTTAGGTATATTATCACGTTGAACTCGAAGGGGAGTCTCTTCAAATGTAACGTCACGAGATCGTATAAGCTTGTTAGTGCTTTTACACCAAATCCGATACCCATCCGCTTCATATCCAATCAAAACACCTTTGACAGCCTTAGGATCCAACTTGTTACGTTTTTCTTTAGGAACATGAGCGTAACATTTTGATCCGATTATTCTTAGGTGTTTCAGGCTAAGTTTTCGTCCTTCCCAAAGCTCAAATGGGGAGATACGCGGTTGACTGGAGGTACCGGTCAGGTTCAATACGTACACAGCAGAATTTATCAGCTCTGCCCAGAGTGCTTGAGGCAATTCTTCATGAGCGTGCATCATCGCTCTTGCAGTCTCCACTACTGTCCGGTTGTCCCTCTCTACGCAGCCATGTTGTTCAGGGGTGTAGGGCATAGTGAGCCTCTGTTTTACTCCATGTTTTTGTAAAATCTTCTTTACAGCGAGGTTATTGAATTCCCCTCCGTTATCGGAAAGAAGCTCTCTCACAGTGTACCCAGCAGTTTTTATTTCAGCTAAAACAGTTTTCAAAGTATTGATCACTTCAGATTTATGTTTTATGAAATAGACAAAGCGAAAACGTGTATAGTCGTCCTTGAAAAGAACGAAGTATTTGTATCCTGAATAAGAAGGTACAAATGGTCCACAGACATCCGCATGTAACAGGTCACCCTGTTTACAGGATCTAACCCTTGTTCCAAAGGATTTTCTATTTGCCTTACCGTAAATACAGCCTTCACACAGTTCACTGTCAAGTGGAAGGTCTATACCAAGCTCTCTCTTAACCGTTTCCCTTACATGGCGTTTATTCTGATGTCCCATACGTTCATGATGAAGTTGAAGCAGGTTTTCATGACAAGTAGAATAGAGCGCGGGTGGTTGAGTTGTGACAATGTGAAGCTTATAAAGGCCTCCAAATCTATTTCTGGAACCAACCAGTTTGGTCTCACCATCAATGGTCAAGCAGCATTTCTCTCCCGTTGACTCGAACTTGCTACTCAGAATTTTATCTTGAATAGACAAAACAGAGAATAAGTTTTTCTTTACATCAGGTACATACCACACATCACTCAATGTGATATTTTCTTGTCGCCCATCCACTAGAGCAACGATGTCCACTGAGCCCTTCCCAAAGGCTCTCATCAACTCTCCATTCGCTATTGTCACCATGTGATCCGTCGAGAATGGTTTGAAATCACGTATCATATCTTTCCAGCGGCAGACGTGGTTCGTGGCTCCGTTATCAACAAACCAGTCTTGTTGATTGCACTCAGCTGACAGTTTGCAGGAGGTGGTGGCCAACAACATCATGTTAACCCCCTTTTCCATGAGATTTTTGGGTAGATTTCTCTGTTTTTGGTGGTCTTCCATCAGAAATCCACTTTTTACAAAATATTATTTTATGTCCAGGAAGCTTGCAGTAGTTGCACACTATCTTCTTGGATGGATGCTTTAGAGAACTGTTAATACTTTTCGATGACTTTGAATACTCAGTTACCAATAATTCATTGGCATTACTGCTCTCTGCTTTTCCAGACAGGGCCCTTTCATATGTGCATAGCTGAGTGGTCAAGTTTGCCAAGGACCTCTCAGACTTGGCTATCAGAGTCCAGCTAGACTTGAATGAAAAATAAGACTCAGGCAGAGTCTCTAAAATTTTGCACATAAGGAGCAAATCAGGGAGTTCTCCATTATTCTCCTTCGACAACTCAATATTCAAAGCATTCCAAATATTCTTCAATTTGGACGTGTGTCCCATTATGTTATCAGAAGGATCCATTTTATAGCAAAAAAATTGAATACACAAGTCAAATGCTTTGTCCTCCCTGCAGCCATCAAATAACCTGTGTAATTCCAGCCAAACATCCCTAGAATTAGAAAAGCGCATCACCAACTTCAAAGTGTCCTCCGTCATGTTAGTAGTAATAATCAATAGAGCAATACTATCTAACTTGGTAAAAGTTTCATAATTTTTTTCAAATGCCTTTACCACTGATGGACTTGCATCCTTTGAAGGATCTTCAGGTGCAACCACTCTCCCTTCCACAATATCCAGTGCACCAGGAGTACTTTTCAATAAAATTGTTACTTTATATTTCCAGGTAGACCAGTTTTTCTTTCCTTCAAGAAGGCCAATGTTTACTTTTGTCGCTTCCATTGTTCAAAAATACAAACAAAACAAATTGCAACACGAGTCCAAGTTCAAACACACAACTTTGCTCAATTAACAATATTTAACGGCCTGGGCCCATAACCTGTTGAGGGTCCGTTATCAAATAATTTAACGAAAGGAGATTCTTGATGTCAGCTTTTATTTTACACAGTTCAAAACAACACATTCAAAGCTACACATTTAGTCAACGTATACAGAAACATGGTTCATATTCAGGTTGTGCAACACTGGTTCATTACAGGTTGTGCAGTCCCCTCAGGCATGTTTTTAAATGTCCCACAACATATTCTACCTCGGAATAGATCAGGAATGTGTACTTTATATCGCTGTCTTAAAGTCCTATCTGTTTATCCAATATAGTGGTGTCCGAAATAATTGCATCTTATTTTCTAAATCTGATTTTAATTTATTATTATTGCTATTTCAAAATTTTAATGATGAAGAATTTCATTAATTAAACAAATAAATAAATTTGAAAAATCAAAATGCTTAATATATATCTATGTATATTATCCATGATGAATAAAGTAATAAAGCCGTAATTATAACAATTAACATACAATTTAATTAAATTGTATGTTAAAGTAATATGTTTATATATGAATGAAAATAAAATAACGCTTTAAAAAATATATATATCATTTAAATGAAACTTTTTAAATTAAATAAATAATTAAATTAATTAAATGAGACTCTTAGATAAAAAAGAGTTAAAATGAAGGTGATACAGAGATAGGAAGAGGCATAACTCACTTCTATATTTCAACAATCGTCGTCTTCAGGAGGCAAAGAGTCCCAAAGGAATGCAAGGTGGTGACTCAGGCCTGTGGGACTCTTCATCTCCTGATGACATTCGATCGTTGAAATATAGAAGTGAGTTATGCCTCTTTCTATCTCTGTGTTACTTCCGTTTGTACTCTTTTATATATGTATATACTTGGAAGGTTGAAGAGACACGCATGGAAAACAGATACTAGGACTCACATTCAATATTTCGACCCCTTTTAACGGTCGTCCTCAGGAAAGGAAGTTGAATGGGAAGAAGATGAAAGCCAACTCAAAAGTTCTTGTGACATAATACTTGATAAATGTATTCCCATTTTTTTATAATAGTCAGAAACAGTCAGTTTCTCTCACGAAAACGTATTTATACGTCAAATTCAATTAGGACCTAGAAAGCACTGGCATCTTTAGTGTATGTTACAACTTTTGGTAAGCAACCAATTCCACACATGAGTTTCAAGGGACCTTGAAACTCATAAAACTATCAAAATCTCAAAATTGACTTTTCCAGTAAGTAAACAAATTGAAATATAGTGTGTGATGTACACAAGTATGAGAGATATAAAATTTAAAATGTAGAGATTTGGCTTGGTTTAGGAAGTGATTCGTTGTTTGGTTTTGCAGGATGCCGAATCGAGGACGATCGAGCTCCTTGTGGAACCACTTAGGGCTTCTGAATGACTCCACGACTCACTCGGTGAGTAAACCTCGAAAAATTCTTTTGCAATTACTTTATATATGTAAGTTTTTTATAATTATTCCCAGATAAATTGAAAACTTTGTTGTAAATATATTTATTTTTAAAACTTATTGAACATAATATTTCTTTTTTACTTTAAATGTAATTTAAAAACGTTAAATTTAATATTTAAAGAAATAGTTATTATTTATCATATTATCAGAGTTTTATAAGTATATAAATAGATTACTCCTTGGAACATATTTCCACATAATTTAGTGTCTTATAAAAATTGTTTAATTTTAACAGAAATTGTATTATTTCTTAAAACTAGTTTTTCAAATATGGTTTAGTGTTTTATTAATACAATTGAAATTTATTCCATGCCGTTTTTATTAAGTTTTGAGTGGGAATTCAGCTTGAAATCACAACTTTCTCTCCTAGAAGGATATTCCTATATGTAGGCGACTTCTACCTTCAATCTCAGAAAATGTCCTATGTATTCTTATACCGTCATTGTCCTATCGTACATATGAAGTCATATATATGAAGTTTAAAAGAATGTTTTTTGCCCTCCTCACCAGTTCCCTTATGACGGTATTCCGAGATTCTGAATTACCTCTATTGTTTAATTTTCATTACAACTCCTTACAATATCTTATGATTACTTTACGTATTTTAGGAGTAAGTAAATACATCATCATTGTGCTTTGTTTTTGGGTTGGAAATTTATTTTTTGAGATTGGCATTTGGTAGTTTTTATTGTATCTTCTTTTTACTATTTGTATAAACTTTTCACGATGCAACGATTTCACAAGTTTAAATTTTTCCAATATTATTTTTATTTTGCTGCAGATAGAGTCATAATATAGTGTTTATTAAAATATAGATTTAACTGATAGTAACGTTCAGTTTTCTTTTACTTATTCTCCTATATACCTGTTTTGATCGCTGTGCACCTTAGCTTTCCAGCCATTACACCAAATTCTTCTATATACCATGAAGCATTATGTTCAATTACATTATGTACAGTTCAATCAAGCATTATATACAGAAAAAAAATGATATACAATCAATGTTACCTCTAAGCTCGGCGCATGCTTGGCGCACAAAAAATTCTATTAAATGCATACAAAAATCAACATAAACGTCTTAATAAATATCTAATATTAGACATAAACTAATCTAATTAATTCGTCCAAAAAGATAGTTTTTACTCTGTTTCTCAGTGAGTGTCCAGCCAATGATACGAAACGGTTCACTTACGCTACGTAGCCAATCACAGCACTGACAGTGCTTGCATCTGTGGAGGTTAAAGCAGGACTCTCACATATAACATCTACACATTCAATTTTTCCGATTTTCGTTTTTTTTTTTTTAGTGGTGATGTTGTTTACAATGGTCCTCAGTTTGTTCAAGGAGCTTGTGTGTATGCTCAAATACGTGAAAAATTACAGGGAACATTGTATACAATACAAACTTATCAAAGAACGCTTACTGAAATCCTGAGCAGTAAGCACTTTGGAGTGTATTACACTATGTAACTATTTAACAGTTCATTGACTCAAACTCTTAATTTATCTACGACCAACCATCACAACTTAATAGAAATCAAATCTAATAATAACTTGAAATATAATTTTGATATTTTAAATGATTTTTTTTTTTTAAGAGAAAAATTCATTCGCTACCAGAAAGGAAATAAATGACCTATGTATGTTTTGCTTAATGACCACCTATTACCCACGAGTTTTAAACTTCGCAGTTATTACTCCTTAATAAACATGATATGCTAAGTAGTGTAGCAGAGAAATTTAAAATATTCCGCTACATCATAAAGAACTTGCCAAATTCCCTGGGCAAGTTGTTAAAATTAAAGGTTTAAATCTAATATTGAATTATAATTATATATAAATAAAATTTATGGTTAGTATTTAATTTTGAAAAACAAATTTTAGCTCAATTATGGTATTAAAGGAGTATTTTAATAATGAAGTCACGAAATGCGATAAGTATTAGATATTGTTACCAAATATTAATTTTTTCCTGTATGGTTATATTTTAACTTCATAGTTTTTTTTACTCTGTTCTTCTTTTTAAGTTTTAAGTTAAACTCACTCATTTTCTTCACGAAATGTAACTGACCTTCATTTTTTACATTCCCATATGAAAAAACCTGGAGGCCTACACTCAACTTTACTATAAGTAAACATAATACCATACTTTCATGGGTATATAATAAATAAATAATGTTCCATTTAGGTATAATATAAATGTCTAAATGGGAGATGTTTATTAGTCTTTCATTCCTGGAGGTAGTACAGATAGTGATTGATTCACTTATCAATATATATGCTTATTTTTGTATATCACACCACTGATGCATATAATATCATTAGTATAATCTGACCTTCTTCTACATTGAATATTTAAGACAAATTTTCCCATTTAAAACTTGAAAATATTCCTATTTTGTCTGACAAATGTCAGAAACATCTAAGAAAAAATGTCGTTTTAAGATAATTCTTAATTTAATATGTTGGATAATTTATTTTCTTCAAAGATGTTTTCAATTTTGAATGATGTTTTATATTTTTGGTCTTTTATATAATTACTATACTGGGAGTTTCATGAGTTCCTAGTATTTAATAAAAACCACCTTTCTCTCCATTTGTCAAAAATCATATATACCAATTCACTCTGAGTGAGTGAATTTTTTTCCTGCCTATTGTACTCTGTTTATATGGTTGCTGTGAATGTATATTGAGAAAAAATACATTAGCAATTAGTCAATTTTACATACTCAAATCAAAGTTGATGCCAGCTATTCAGTATAATTTCAAACTTTTTTATCTAGAAGCTTGAACATTTTTTTTTAAAATGATAGATATGAACTGCTAGAATTAGAATAGTGAAAATTCTGAATACTTGTCAACAAACATAATAACTCTTTCTTTAGGAAAGAGACCATTCCCTTCACATGAATTTTACCCAATGATACTATAATTTCACAAACCAAAATAATTTACAACTGAATTAATTTTTGTTTCAAGAGTACAATATGTAGATTGATTATATCATTTTGTGAGACAAATCCATCATACCAACGAAAGCAACAAACATTTATGTTTATTGGGAGTGACATTTTTACATATAAAAATATTATTCTTCTTATATCTCTTATAAGTCAATGAGTTATTTAAATTTTTCCATTATAAATACCAATTTTATTTCAGTGGATTCACTTAAAAAATTTCTAAGTCAATGTAAACAATGTAAAACAAATGAGATATGTATATTAGTCTTTCATTTCTGAGATAGTACAGATAGTGATTGATCGACATCAATTTATAAGCTTATTTTTGTATATCACACCACTGATGAAAATAATCTCATTAGTATGACTACAGCAGTAATAACATTTTTGAAAAGCCAAAGTGAAAATTTCTTAATACGAAATAACCTCCTACAAGAGACTTGGCTTTTGTTCAAATAGCCAGTGGTTTTCTTACATCGTTTACTTGATCCTCTTTCTACATTGAATATTTAAGTCAAATTTTCAAATTTAAAACAAGAAAATACTCTTATAACATAATAGATAATACATTTTAAGTTTCATTTATTTTATCGTAGATATAACCACTTTTTTCAGCTATAACAAACTTGAAATAGTTGATCTAGTATCTAGAACAATCAGATATGTCTGATTATATCTGCCCTATTGAGCTGTCCTGTGACGTTTGTAAGATCAAGTTTAAATTTTAATCTCTTAACTGAACTTCAAAAATTGTTTTTGACGAATTATCTCTTTCTTGGTTATAATTATAACCAATTGCTGATTTATGTGTCATTATACTCTTCAAGGTGACTGACTAGCATTATGGTAGAATGTAATCAAAGAGATCTGCCTATGATGTTAATGCATCTTGCATATATAGTTATCAGTTCGGTATTATACTATATACTTATAAAACTCTAATGGCCCATCTTGTTTGTTTGTTTTCTTGCCACCGTGCATTATCTGAGCTGAATTTATATTGAATATATGAAATTTTGTGGGAATCGAACCTACGATCTTAACAGTTAGGTATTACTGCACTATGCACTGATGACCTATAAGGAGCCTGTTACAATAGGCTCGTATCTGATGTACATATGTATATGTTTACTATAAAGCCATCGTGAATTATCTGAGCTGAATTTATATTAGAATATATGAAATTTTGTGGGAATCGAACCTACGATCTTAACAGTAGAGGTCTTACGCACTATGCACTGGACCAAAGGAGCCTGTATACAATAGGCTCCTACCTGATATACATAAAACCTGATATACATAAATAATGTCATACTATAAAGACTGAAATTTGGTTTTGGGATAATGAATCACCTGCTCTACTGATTGGATTTGTGTAAAAAATTAATCCCAATCAAACAGGTGTTTTCTGATGCAATCTTGGTGGATGGATGGTTATCGAACAAGTGTTTGACTAATCAAACAAAACATATGTTGGTTGTTGATGAGTTTATTGTTTACTTATAGTGCAGTTGAGTTTAAGCCACTCCAGATTTTTTTTTATCTTAGTTTTTATTCCTGTTTGAATTGAATATATTTGTAGGTAGGATAGCTATTACGTTAAGAATTAAATACCAAACTGAGTTTAGCTAAAGGTAACAACATTCACTGAAGGTGGTACAAAGTTCGCCGGATCAGCTTGTATTTTTATAAAATCTTCCTTTGATGATACAGTATTTTCTTACAAATATAGTTCCTTTGGAATGAGTCTTTTAAAATATATTAGACACGATCTATCATCAATTTCTAACACATTTTCCAAATGGTCTACTACCTCTGTAACCTCTTGTTTTCAGGTACCCAAATAAAAGTTAACTTATTTTGCTGATATCATTATTACTTTTTGGCCTCTTATTACACCCGAGTAGTCATTTTCTTGAAATGAAGCCTCCAATTCCAGTGAACATTGTGATCACTCTGACGTCATTTTCTTGAAATGAAGCCTCCAATTCCAGTGAACATTGTGATCACTTTGACGTCATTTTCTTGAAATGAAGCCTCCAATTCCAGTGAACATTGTGATCACTCTGACGTCATTTTCTTGAAATGAAGCCTCCAATTCCAATGAACATTGTGATCACTTTGACGTCATTTTCTTGAAATGAAGCCTCCAATTCCAGTGAACATTGTGATCACTTTGACGTCATTTTCTTGAAATGAAGCCTCCAATTCCAGTAAACATTGTGATCACTTTGACGACCGCTGTAAAATCTTATACTCACACTAATACTTTACTGTATGAGCATTGTATTAATCCATTCTAAAGTTTCTGGATTAATAAAACTATGTTTTTCTGCTGATTCAATGCATAGAAAGGAAGTGCTGTCCAAAGCTTTTTCTATATCGAAAAAATTTAAGACATTTAAAGTAATTCTTTTAAGTACTTTCAATATTTTACTAACCTTACATAATAATAACTTTTACTAAACTTAATTTTAGTTTTTGGAACTGTTATTTTTTAACTGTTATTCTGTTATTTTGTTCTTGGAATGGTTATGTTGTTTCTTATGAAGATGCTATGATCCAATATTAGCCTTAAAGAAAAATTGGGATATCGATTAAAAACTTGAATAATTTGTAAACAGCATTATTACTAATACATAAACTGCTCAAGTTTATGTTTTCACCCTCTAGTTATAGATTAAAACAACAGAACATGATTTAACATGAGTAGATGATGATTTAAACCAGTGGTGGGATTCAAATTTTTTAAGAACCGGTTCGTGCGAACCGAAGTTCGTTCGTCCGAACGAATTTAGTTCGGAAACTAAATTCGTTAGTTATATATAGGCTATATACATGCGCAAATTACATTGTCATACATGCACAAAATACGTGAGTCACGCGACACTTGTGGAGTTTGATAGTGGGCTAATTAATACAGGTCTGTGAATAGGGGTTTACATAATTTTAACAACTGGTTCGCCGAACTCATAATATTTTAAGCACCGGTTCGCGCGAACCGGCTCAATCCCGATCAATCCCATCACTGATTTAAACATTTTGTAATTTGTCATGAAACATCAGATCCAAAGCCACTGTACAACGTTTTATACAAACCGACTCGTGTATATTAGAGTGTAAAAAGATCTCAAAATTAATTTTCCATTAATAATATGAACAAAAACCTGGATTGACCTACACTATAATTTACCGTAAGCAAACATAATTTTAAACTCATTGACATGAAAATCAATTTAGTTTTTCTTTTATTGTATTGTGGCTATCGTGTAAACTTAATATAAAATTTCTTGGAAAATAATTATTAAATTTATAGATAATCAGGACAAATAAATGAATATGAATAGATGAATTCAGTGATTTAATTTGTTTCATTGTGGCTATATCCATTTCATTATGGATATGAATGTTTCCAACATTTTATTATTATTTACCAGATTGCTGAGTCTCATCGGAGTCATGCAATCCAGAACTATTTCTGTGATATTGTACTTCTTTTTGTCGTTTTTAAAACTAACTTCAGATTTAAGTTCTTTAATAAACTTCATCATTATCGTGAAAGAACTCTATCTCACTGTTATTAGTTTTAGGTACATAGGTATGTATTTACAAAAAAAAACCTTTAATCACATAAATTGCTTGCCTTCCATTAACATAAAATGAAGATGCTTTGAGAACTATATGGATTCTTCTTGAAAATGATTTAAGGATCGTTTTAGCTGGATTTATATCCAGGTTTTCTTCCTTTTCCCAAATTGACTTACTTCAAAGGCAGTACCATCAAGCAGTCTTCTTGTAAAGACAAGATGATGTGCACATCCTTGGTCACCTTAACTTTAATTATCTTGAGTGTTCATCCAGTAAATCATCCACAACTACTAACCACAATATGGTATCTTATTACATCTCCCTAAGGACAGTCTTCAATTTCTCTGAGACTTTTACTTGTGTTAGATCCTATACTTCCACTAATTATTTTTGCATTGGGCTGTTCCATTGATTAAGCGGGTCGCAATGAAATATTCTCTAGCTTCTAAATTAATACGTCTGTATATTAGGATTGGTATAATGCTTTCAAAGCTTGTTGTCATAAACTATATCAATATTCAAGAAAGAGTACAGAGTGATTCAGTAAGGCTTAAAGATTTATTTATGTTTACAAAAACTCCACTATATCTTCATATAGCCTAAATTTTATAGACTTCGTTTTTGACAAGAACTAAAATAATTTTAACGAATATTCCACTAAAAATATTTATAATATAATAAAATTTTTAAGGATTTTGGATCACTAGAA
Organism: Hermatobates lingyangjiaoensis; assembly: GCA_026182355.1. Classification (NCBI taxonomy): domain Eukaryota; kingdom Metazoa; phylum Arthropoda; class Insecta; order Hemiptera; family Hermatobatidae; genus Hermatobates; species Hermatobates lingyangjiaoensis. The sequence continues at coordinate 550,981 of JAPFBL010001930.1, read as the reverse complement.
GAGACAATAAAGGTTGGGTTACAATAGCCGTCCCCAGAGAGGACACTGGCCAAAGATTGACCATTTGTGATAACAGATAATAAATGTTCTAGATTGGGAGTTCTAAATATTTTCTAACTCAAGTGTATTTAGAGTAGGGATCCTTAACGAGTAACGGATGTCGCACAGGCTCGGGACTTACAGCTTAACATCCTCTTCGAGGGATGTTGTGCTAAGATTTTTTCAATATTCGTGAATAAATCGAGGGCCAGAGTGGATATCAAACCCCGGATCTACCAGTCAGTCTAGACGTGAGCACGCAACACACTAGGCTACCCTAGCGCCTTAAGAAGCAATATAGTCTTAAAACCACCTGTTCTGTTTGGGGTATTTATGCATATTAATTGGTGATGCATTGCGTGAAAGGAGCTTAATTTATTGAGCATACAGTGGACGGAGGTCGCATGCATGACGGAGGAGGTGTATGGTGATTTTCGGTATATATTAAAGGCACTTTTGACCTTCAACACTTTCCACGCTACTGCATTTTTGACTTTGGACTTTGACTTTTGACCTTCAACACTTTCCAGGCTACTGCATATTTATTACGTAATAGTACCAGGCACAGGCACAACAGCAGTCACCCTGTATGCCTTAAAGCAAAGGTAAACCTGACCCTTGCACAGGTACAGGACACTACATTTCTTTCATTGAACATCAACTATATTTTGCATGATCTTAATTTATATAATTATATACGTTGATTATTATTTTATATAATTTCTATTATATACGAATAAGATATCTTAACTTATGATAATTTAAACTTAAAAAAAATACTTATTTTTAATTAAAGTTACTACCAAAAAAACACAAAAAAGAGATAACACTCTTTTGAGAAATGGTTGAGAACCATTTCTCAACCACATTTCGCCGTCTTGCCGTCTTCAGGAAAGGAGAAAGAGGAAAAGAAGGAACACATGAGTGGAAATATGAATGCGTCCACTGACCTATACAAGTGACACGCAGTGCAGCCAGTTACCTTCGTGTACCAGTTGTAGCAATGAGTAAACGAAATAATAAAAGTGGTTTGTAAGTGTAGGAGGAGAGAGAAGTAAAAAGAGAAAGGAAAGGATAAAATCATAAATTAAAAATTAATAAATAAGGCTTAAGTGATAAATAGTGAAAATACAGCAGAAAAAAAATCAAGTAAAAACTAAACTCTGTAATGCTCAAGTGTGAAAAAATAAAAAAAACAATTTTTTAGAGAAAGTTAAAAAATGAGTTAAAAAAAGAAAGCATAATGAAACAAAAAATAGTTAACATAATAAAATATAATAACAAATGAAATAAAAAATAAAATAAAATAGAGGAAGTCATCTGATTAGGTTCAGAGTGGGGGAATTTCTGGCACCCAATAACCAAATGAAAGCTTCCTCAGACCTTAAAGTGGTCTGGGTGTCATCACTAGATAGTTGTCTAAAAAGTTGGATCCTAAAGCACTTTATATATTTATGTATACAGTGGTACCTCGGAATACGAGTTTAATTCGTTCTGTAAACTGCTCGTATGTCAATTTACTCGTATCTCAAAGCAATTTTCCATATTGAAATCAATTGAAATGCCATTAATCCGTTCCAGCCCCAAAAATACTTACCACTAATTGTTTTTGTAACGTGATTTTGAATAATAAAAATGTATTTATAAATGAAAAATATTGTATAAAAACATAATAAAAGAGAATGTAGAGGTGGTTAGAAAAACTGGTTTTATTAAGTTTACGTATATATATAATTAGTATTTTGGTTATTTAAATTTAACTTAGACATAACTTAAATGCTACTATATGCTTAATTTTAGTTGCTAATTTTCTCTTCACTGGTCTTTGCCTTTGACTCATGCTACGGAAATGAGTAAGGCAAGTTTCATTAAATAGATCCCATGCACGACCAGTTGCAACTCTTTCGGGGTGTTTCTTTGCCAGGAACTGTGAAACTCTCTCCCACATTCCCAAGATCTTTCAATTGAATTGATCTTCCAATTTTCAAAGGTAAACTGAGAACTGAGTGGGTCTTAGGCGGCATCGTAGAAAAAAGAAATGTACATATTTATAAATGACCTGATACTACAATTGGCTGTTCCTCGTATCTAAAATTTCACTCGTATTTCAAATCAAAATTTCGCTCATTTGACAGCTCGTATCTCAAATAACTCGTATGTTGGGGGCAGTCGTATCTCAAGGTACCACTGTACTCTTCTAAAAGTTTCATCATTATCCTCAAAGTAGTTACCAAAGATAATTGAGAAGTAGCTAAAATTCAAACAACTATACTGGCAAAATATCATTCTTAGAACTAAAAGGATTTATACAAAATTAGTACGAAAATCGATGAAATGTTAATGTAGGAGGTAAAACCGCAGATATTATACAAAATAAATAAAATAAAATTAAACAAATCAAAATTGAATAAATAAATAACAACTAGAGTAGGATAGAGTGGAATACAACTTGAGTAGAATTGGTCCTAGTAGATCCTAGTTTTTACAAAAGTTATTATGAATAAAGTATTTTGAATGGTTCCAAAATCATCTCCTGTTGAAGTTCTTATACTCGTTAGTTGTATATCTAATTATAAATCAGGAAAAAGTATTTATTACAGGTTACACCAGTACTGCATAAATATACATGTTACAATAGGTGTAATAAGAATTTCTAAAGAACTTGAAAATATTTCGTAAGAATTTTTAAAACAAAAATAAAGAAAAATTATTTGCAAAACAAAATAAAGTTTAGAATTAATGAGTACTTGAAATATGTTGGAGAATTGCAAATTTACTTGTAAATGTTGCTAAATGAATATTAAATTAATTTTTCTTCCTGATTATCAATTTTGCTAGTCCTTTTCTTCTGAGAAAGTGACTGACAGAATAGTGAGGTCTTGACATTTATGACAAGCTTAAATTAATTCCAAAAACAATTAAGCTGGGGCATGAAGCAAGGCAAACTATTGAGCAAACAGACTAATAATTTCTAATTGTCAAGCCAAAGTAATTGCTATTTCCTTTTCGGTTCCTATAGATATAGACTGTGTTAGTATTGATTTAGCTTAGTTTATAAAAACCTGTCTAGTACTGCAGTTTTTATGAAATCATTCAAAATTCTACTTAACACAGAATTCGAGTTTCTTGTAAGCATATATATCTTTATCTTAAGTGAATATTTCAAGCAATATGCATGGTTGACTTGAAACTGAATATATATCGTATTCAGTGGTGTATGTTACAAATTGCAACTTTAAACAAATCTAATATTTGTTGAAACTGTTAAATATTAACAGTAAACCAATTCTCATATGGTGAATATATTTCTAAAACCAAAAGGGTATTTAAGTTTTTATATGTAATGTAAAGAGAAGCAATTCCATAGAGTAAACTATAAAATTCCGTGCAAAAATTACCATAAAATTTATATTGGTCAAACTGGTAAATCATTAAAGACACGTATAAAACAACACCAATACAATGTAAGTAGACAGGAAAAAAGTAGTGCCTTATTCTTGCATATAAAAAATGAAAATCATCATATTGATTGGACAGGAGCTAAATTTATTACCTATGAAAAATCAATGTTGTTGAGAAATATTATTGAATCGTCTCTAATTAAATTTAATAAATCAAATATTTAAACATTAGTAACGGTCTCTTCAAACTGGATACTTTCGTTACGAGGGCAATAGCCTCTTCAAAGAGGGTTGACAGCTAGCGGATAGTTTTTTACTCTTTCTTACTCTACTCCTTTGTTTCCCCAAATATCCCTTTCTGGACATTAGTCCTTTCCTGCGCTTTCACGCTTTTAAAATACCACTCTTCCCTCCCACTCTTCTCAACCCCTCACCAGATTTTCTCTGCATCTAGTGTTTCAGTTGGGTTTTTGACTCTGACGAAGACCGCTTGTTACGGTTGAAAGATCTGAGTCTTGTTTTCCCATTTTCTTATTGTGGTTTGATCATTTAGAGTAAAATATATGCATTACCTTTGCATATGGATGGACAGGATATATATAAATAGTATTCGACATCGAAATAATATGATGTGTAATTGCTTGTTATTTGTTACTAAGTTGCTGGTAATTTCAGTTGAGTTTGACGATTTCAACTACATTAATGCTCTCACTTTTTTTCAAGTCATAAATGCTAAAGCTAACCCCATAGTTAACCAAGAGTTACGGTAGTCTAACCCACATCTCAGTGGCTTGTAGATAGCAACCTTAGTAAGGGTAGAGGCTTAGGACTGTCTCTGTCTTTAACAAATTGTGTTACAAGTTGATAGATGATTGTACAAAATACTAGCCGACCCGTGACATCTTGTGTCACTCAGTGTGAAGAAATTATAGCAACATTTAATAATATACATTCACTGAACATGATTGACAGGAATAACTGTTATTGCTATTTCTTGTTATTTTACATGTTATTTAAAAGATTTTCCATGGTCCAAGCATTTGATATAGTATACATGACATGAATCAATAAATATATACATAAATAGTATATTTATTAAAACATAAAATCATTTAAAAGAAAAAAAACATTTACTTTATTACATAAATAAATGAAACATAAATTCAACGTATATGGACAATGAAGCATGTTTAAAACTAACAAAAACTGTAAATTGAACTTTTCCATTTATTTTCCACAATATAAAATAACATTAATGAAAGCAATGTGTCTTTATAATATTACCTTAGAACATTTGTATTTAAGCTGACATTTATGTTCAAGTTTATATTCCTAAAATTAATCATTTTAATCGTCTAATGTAATAGTTTGTTATATATACTTTCGGCATTTCAATCATTTGTTTATTGTTTAAGTTCCCAATACAATTGTTAAATCAAAAAGTTGTCTTGGAAAGTTTGATTTGAACCTTGAAAACTGACCGATTCCTGATAAATACAATTTGTTTTATATATATGTATGACAAGAATTAACAGTAAATACGTGAAATAAAAAAAAACATTATCTAAACAACAATAAGATTTCCAAAAATGGGACTGAGATTTTTCGAAGAAAAGCTATAAAATGTTATATAATAAACATGTATAGATTTTACATCTGTTAAAATAAAGAGCATTAATTTTACTTATCTTATGTTGAGAGAATTTATTTTTCATTTGTCTTTCTGATTAATGCTATTATTTATAGAGTAATACATTACTCAAAGTTTTCTTTAATATTTATTTGAATAATTCGTCGTATACTGGAATTAACAGATATTCCAGTTTTCACCTGTGTGCAAATATTCAAACAAGAACATCAGAGTATTATAAGTATATAGATTCCAATAAAATACTACCTCGTTTACATTACGCGGAAATTTTTAAATATTTCGATGTTACTCATAGGTTCTTATATGTGATTCTTTATAATTATTAGGTTTTCAAAAAGGTTGGAAGGTTTTTAATATTTTCAAGTAAGAATAATGATGGATTTTCAGAGGCCTCACCTATGGGGAAGCGCTAAGGGTGGCGCGTGGCGCACTCCGCGAGTATCAGCAAGTCTGGACGAGCCTCGAGACGAACTCAAGCTGATGCTCGACCCCAAGATCGAGGTCCAGGGCGAGGTGTGTCTCCTCACGGACAGCCCTTTCAGGATTATCAGGGTACCTCACTTAGTTATTTCCATATTTACAAAACTAACATCTACTAACCTCAGACAAACATTTCCGCATATCTTCAGTCACTAGGATCATGTTAACATTTTATATTCAGTAAACACTTTAATAAATAAGTTGTTACGCTTAACGTATGTAATTTATATAACATTTTTTAGACATTGCTTTGAGAACACTTGTTATCTTAATCAGTTAATATCCTTAAATCATTAGTTGTGCAATCCGTAATTGTGTGGTATTTACTCATTCTGAGGTAAAATGGATAAACCAACAAAAGTCTCCACACAAATGAAGTTTTATTCAACGCGTTTCGAACACTTTGTGTTCATCATCAGGAAGACACCAAGGATGTGGTACTGACGGGTTGGTCCAGTGAACACAACTCTGTGAACACAACAGTTGTGTTCACTGGACCAACCCGTCAGTACCACATCCTTGGTGTCTTCCTGATGATGAACAAAGTGTTCAAAATGCGTTGAATAAAACTTCATTTGTGTGGAGACTTTTGTTGGTTTATTACCTCCATTGTTGTTTTGTTGTTCCATTTTACCTCAGAATTAATATCCTTGTAAAATTGCCTGCCTGGTTAAAAAATTATATTAACGTTACATTCAAAATTAAACATTGTATCTAATAAAAATGAATAAATATTATACTTTAACCTCCTATTAAAACTATATCTATATCTTAATGATATATCTGACACCTGATAATTTAACAATTTGAGATATGTTATATTTAGTTACTTTGTAGATTCTATGAAGTGAACAAAAAAAAATTAATAATAATATAATTAATAATGTATCATTAATATTATAGGCATTAACAATAATATATCGTAATCTAATATGTGATTGTTGTGGTTGATTAATCTTAGATCTATTCCTGTAGTAGCTCTATTATGCAGTTAACTCTACTCATGGTTGGTTACCTTGCAGAGTTCCTGTATATGGTTATAATTAAATTATATTAGAATTACTTTTGCATGATATAGAGTAAAATACCATCTTTTTCATTTTACTTACAGCTAAGATTTTAAAATACATACTTCTGTTAATTACACAATGTTATTTAATTCATTCATAGAAATGTTTAAATATAAAATTTGTATATTTTAGTTATTTATTTGGATATCTGTATATTCCATGTTTGTTTTTGTACTCAGAATTAGTGTGCCTGCTTATGGGTCTAGTGGTTAGTCAAATAATATTATATCTGACTTTATAATTAGTGAAAAGCTTCGAGATCGTAAATTATCTGAATATAGTAGTATTTTACTTTGCTATTCAAATAATAATCTATCATTTCTACAAAGTTAGTTTATCCTAGTAGTTTAAACTATCTCTTAAGATAAAGTTTCAGCCCTTATCTCCTTAAATGAAACCTGTAAATTAAACTCTAATCAGTGTTTCCAGACAATATCCACTTCATCATTTAAGTCTAGTATTATTAGCTTTTCTGTCTGAAATAAGGAATATGATATTCAGCGAATTATTAGATATCATTGATTATTAATTTTATCAATCCTACAATTATCCTACCAGATAATCAATACATGGTTCTCAAAGGCATTGATGCTATATTTAATTTGAGTTACTACTGCTTAATCCATAATTTTATTATGATATCAATTTTTTGCAATTGCTGTTTATTGTTTCATTGTTTGATCCTTTCTATATTGCTTTTTCTCCCGAAATACAAGTTTTAGATTAATTTCATCACAGTTTGGTGCCTGTTCATCAGAGATAAAAAGATTCAACAAAGCATAGGGCTTAGTGAATTCCTGTAGATGGTCTCAATTAGAATATAACATTTCTCGTTATTTGCAATGTAATCCAAATTATCCAAATAACAATTTCTTTACTCAGGACTTACAAAAAATTACACTATTCAGTTGAAATAAGTTTTCTCCAATTCAAATTCATAATTTTGAGCTTAAATTTTTCAAAAATTGTATATAGATTTTTTAATATAATTATATCAATGATCTTTGAAAAAGGTATATTTTTTAATGGCCTCAAGAAATAAAAAAAATAACATACAGAGGTTTTGAAAGTTGGTTGAAAAAGAAACACGTAGTTCACCTATTCACCCTATATTTGTTTAGAATCAACCAACGACCAACGACCAACGAATATATCCGCGCACTATAGTGCACGTCGTAACTAGCAGTTCCAGACCAGAGGCCTTCTACTGCTTGCTTACTGTGCTACTATAACTTGTAATGTCAGTAATTCATGTCAGATATAAGTTCGTCTGTGCAGTAAAGATGTCGTATTCGCGGTCATGTGGTCTTGTTAGTCATAGTTTTCAATGCTTTGAGTCATGAACTGGAAAGGTAGTCAGATAGTCACTGGATGAAGTAATTACTTAGTGAGGTTGAGGAAGGTTGGCGACAGGATTTAGAGTTTGTACAAGGAGGTTTGGATGGGTAGATAGTTTGTTGTCTTCATTGGTAGTAAGTCGAGTGATGTAGCTATCTATGGATTCCATTTTCAAATCATGGTGAATATCAACATTACGGGCGTACCAAGGAGCCCTGGCTATAAGGCGGGCACACTTATTTTGAACAATCTGGATACACGCCTTGTTCGTTGGTGCAGCTCTAAACCAGACGGAGCATCCATAAGTCATCGCTGAACGAGTAACCCCCTTATAGACAAGGTCCTTGACCGAATCAGGAGAATTCCTTGATTTGAAAAGAGAATATAGATTACACATCAAGTAAATTCCAAGCTTGGATTTCTTATGGAGGTGCTGTTTGAATGTTAATCTAGAGTCTAAAAGAAGACCCAGATATTTTACATGGGTTTGGTAGGGAATGATCTGGTTACCAATGAAGACAGGAGGAGGACGGGGAAAGACACCCTTGCAGAAGCGAACATGGGAACTCTTTGTTGGATTCACCGCTAGTTTCCACTTTGAGAACCAATGCAAAGCCCCATCAAGGAAACATTGCAATTTCCTGGTGGCATAGCTCACATTAGCACATCTATAAGCTACAGCGGTGTCATCCGCGAAGAGTCCGAGAAATGTCTCAATCTGCTTGGGTGAATCGGGAGTTATTATAGCAGGAGGCTTGGGGAAGTCAAGTGTATACAGGCAATATAGGATTGGACCAAGAACACTGCCCTGGGGAACACCTCTATGCATTTGTCCAGTTGGAGAATGTCTGTCATTAATAGAAACAAAAAAGTTTCGTCCAGAGAGGAAAGACCCAATAATCTCCACAAACCATTCAGGCAAACCAAAGCAGCCTAGTTTGTGCAGTAGACCCCGATGCCAGACCGAGTCGAAGCTCGCTCCAGATCCAGAAACACTGCCACTGTCTTATAAGGGAGGAATGGCCTCGCCAGTGAAGTTCCCTGCTTGATGAACTGGACCAATCTTCGAAGCTGTAAAGTGGTCCCATGTTCACTTTGGAAGCCAAACTGTTCCGGCTGGAATGGCAAATAGGACTTTATTTTCGAAAGGATCAGCCTCTCAAAGACTTTACCCAGACAAGGTAACAGACTAATAGGTCTATAGTCCTGTGGAGAATGACCTGATTTGTGTGGCTTATGTAATAAAATAACTTTTGCCAACTTCCACGCAGCTGGGAAGTAGCGCAGCCGTAGACAAGTGTTATAAAGAGCAGTCAAGGCTGCTAAAACTTTAGGGGGAAGTTTAGAAAGCAATTCATTACTAATGCCATCACAACCGGGGGAGGATTTTGATTTAAGGGTTGAAATGATCTGTTGTATTTCGGAGGGAGAAAAGAATATTGGAATAGGAGGGTGGGTGGTAGTTATAAGGGTGGTTACAAAGGGAATGGGAGAGGGGGGGTGAGGTCTGTATAGGTTTAGGAGGTAGTGGTAGAATGTTGAGGCCTTCTGGGTGTCGTCTATGAGAGGCTGGTTATTCTCCCTCAGGGGGTGAGACACCTGGGATATACTTGGTCCTTTCTTCAGGTGCCTGATGATACGCCACGCGATAACATGGGACGGGTCTCCTTCAGAGCTAAGAAGATTGGCCCAATGTCTACCATTGTGGGACCTGATAAGAGAACGAATCTCCCATTGTGCTTTATTCAACATGTTGCGAATTCCTTGATCTCTTGTGACCTGAAACAACTTCCTCAGTCGGTTCTTTTCCTTAATTTTCTGTAAGATATAGGGAGGGAGAGGATTGAGATAGGAGCAGGAGGGTTTATTGACGTGATGATAATAGATGTTCTGTAAAGGATTGGAGACAATTGTCAATATCTAAAGGAGAGGAAAGGTTTTTCGGAAATGGAAGATTCTGAGAAACAAGGGATTGAAACGATTTCCAATTAGTTTTAAATTTACTTAAGTTAGGTCGGTAGTTTATTTTAAATTTGTGTAGGCAGAACAGAACTGGTAGGTGAGTTGAATCAAGGCAGTTTAAGGCCTCAGAAGTCACAACATGATTAACATTACAAGAAAGAGAAACGTCCAAAATATCAGGTCGACCAGCAGCAGGGCGAGGGATATGTGTGGGTGTTGAGGGAGCATGAATGAGAACATTGGAGTTGAGGATAAGGTCAAGGAGAATGGAGCCTGAATGATTGTCAGTGCAACAGCTCCAAGCAGTGTTTTTGGCATTCAGGTCTCCCCCTACGATAGAGGGAATACCTGAATGCAGTAGCTGTCGGAGGTGATTGACGTTTAAGGGAGTATGGGGAGGTTTGTATACTGCTGATATGAGCAGGGGGATATTGGAGTTAGGGAACTGGATCTTCACAGAGGTGTGTTCAAGGGGAGCCCAATCGCTCATAATTCTAGCATAGGGGATACTATTGCGAATAAGAACTGCTGTACCACCCCCAAAAGTGGGCCTGTCAGTTCTCTCTACTTTGTAGCCCGGAATGGAGAAGCGAATATTGGGCTTTAAGAACGTCTCAGACAATAGAACCAAATCAGGTTTCAGAGATCCTAGCAGCTGAGAGAGTTCGTTTAGAATCATCAGGGCTGCTGCTGATTTTTAGAATAACAAGATCAAGACATACGTCAACAGTTACAAATTTATATGAATATTTCTTGTTCATTTTTTAAATATCTCTTGATGGATGTCTTCTTTTTGCACCATCTTGATGATGTTATATAGTTATAGCGAAACGTCGGACCAGCTGAAATGCGTTTCTTTAATCAACCCTCGAGAACATCTGATTCTTAAGTTATTCTTATCAGTTTCTTTATTTCTTATCAGATAATTATAAATCAATTTTAATTTTACAAAGGGGGATAGTTGTAGATTTTATTTATCAACAAAAAATGTTAATTTTATTAAAACAATTCTTTTACATAATTTATGGATCAAAATAAATTGTAGTTAATCTCATAAATAATCATTCATATGTCATACATTGTTAACAATAATAACTGTGGTATAATAGTTCTACATACGTTTATTACTTTACTATAAGTAAAGTATAGTGATCGTGAAAAAATTCGATCTCGAGATTTTGACGGAATTACATGTTTTGAGGTCCCAGAAGTCGTTTTATGACGTTTTTACGATGATGTCTGTGTGTGTGTGGGTGGTTGTTTAAGTCAATGTAAACAATGTAAAAAAATATAAAAAATTCGACAAGTATAGCAGGTGATCTCTTAGTCTAGGATAAACAAAGAGTTTTTATATCGTTATTGCTCTTTCCCGTAATTGAAACTTCAAGTTTTTTTTCTATGAATTGCTAATTTTTTGTTACATTTTTGGTCAAATTTTCATTATTTTTTAACGAGCCGTTTAGCGTCCAAAAAACATTTTCTGAAAACACAAATCGTACTGTAACGCCCCTTTAGCGAAAGTAATTTAAAAAAAAAAATATCTCAACTCATTCTCCATATAATGTTCTATTTGTAGGCATAGTTTCATTCTTGTCCGTCAAACAGTATGGCTTGTATCGCTCTCACAAGGTTTGAGATTGAATTATAAGTCAAAATTTGTACATTTTATTGAAAAAAAAATATTTCCTGTTGTCTTAAAATTCTGAATATATTTTTCGTTTGTTGCATTTGTAACTTCAAAGATAATGTCAAAATTTCAAAACTCTAGGGTTATCAGTTTAGGAGAAATAAATGTTTAAAAAAAAAACGGTTTTTGGCAAAAAAAGTGACTTTCCCATCATGCATAATTCTTCCCAAACAATAGGGATCTTCGTCTAAGTGGGGCCCATTTTTGTGTAAAATATCAACTTGATCCATCAAAGATTCTGGACCGTAGCGTGGTAACAAGCAATGCTAACACACGCACCCACCCACCCACCCACCCACACACACACAGACATCATCGTAAAAACGTCATAAAACGACTTCTGGGACCTCAAAACATGTAATTCCGTCAAAATCTCGAGATCGAATTTTTTCACGATCAGTATACTTTACTATATAGTAAAGTAAAAAGGGTATTTTACTGTTTCAAATTTGAAAATTTTACATTAATATTCAATGTAGAAGGATGTCAAGTAAACGATGTAAGAAATCTACTGGCTATTTGAACAATAGCCATGTTCTCTTGTAGGATAATATTTCGTTTCAAGAAATGTTCACATTGGTTTTTCAAAAATGTTATTACTGCTGTAGTTATACTAATGAAATTATTTGCAAATAATAAATTATTTGTGATGTACAAAAATAAGCTTATAAATTGATATGTCCTTCAATCACTATCTGTACTACCTCACGAATGCAATGCTAATAATTATATCCGATTTAGATATTTATGTTATGCTTAAATGATACGTTATGTTTTATATACTCGAGAAATTTGACATTGAGTTACTTATAGTAAAGTAGAGTGTAGGCCACTCCAGATTTTTTATGCACATCATGTTAGAGTTAATGCGTAAAATTAATTGATATAATTAACTTCCATATTTCGACTCCATTGTCAATAATGGTAAGCTAGATGGATAGGCACCAACTAACCAGGAGGTAATCCTTGAGACCAGTCACAGTTAGCACCAAGTGGAGAAAAAAAGAGATCGACGTGGAAGAAAAAAAGAAAAAAGAGAAACTGTTGTGGTCTACACTCAGTTTTACTATACGTAAAAGTAATATCATACACATTGATATACAATTCAGTTGCGAATAACGTTTAATTTTAATAAAAACCAAATTATTATTGGAGAATAATAAAAACCAAAATAAAATGAAATGAAGAATGGTTGTTTGTGATAAATAAGTATCTTCTCTATATGATGGTGCTTATATCGTTTTGAAGTATAATCAAAAAGTCTGCATTATTAAAGCCATAAAAACATTCAATGCAATGTCTTCATTTACTTTATTGTAACTATTTTTTTTCAGTAATAACAAATTTAAAATGTTTGATCTAGAACAATAAGACATGTTACTATTATTATTATTAAGCAGAGTAGCTTAGACTCATCGGGCTCATGTGCAACCAATCATGCCTGCTCTATTTATTTCATCAACTTTTCTTTGTCATTTATAAAATCAGCTTTTAATTTCTTTATTCGACTTAAAGGGTTACTCCTCACATCTATTAGTTACATATATGAATTCTAAAAATCTTTATTTCCCTCAATGCGATTGCCTCTCATTCAGGTAGAATACCATCAAAGGTTTCCGCCTCTTAGAGACACTTTTTTGATTATTACTCATGATGCTAATTGCATCTTTCATACATAGTAGTTAAAATGATAAATTACTGTTAAGTGTTCCATGTATATTTAAATGAGCATATTTTTATATATATTAACATATATTTTTCTTTAACTGTAGTAATTTTATATAAATTAAGTTCAGTTGGAACGAGTTTTTTAAACTAATTAAACACGGTTGTTGTACACACGTTTATCAGCTTTCTTCTTGATCTATTCATTAAGTTCTCTATCATTTTCCGAACAAAACACCGCCTAATTACTCTGTATTTCCTTGCTTAAAAATACCCACATAAGAGTTAACTTATTTTTACTAACGAATAGGAGTCGCTTTCTTGAAGTCAGGAAGAATCTAATCCAGGTGACATTTGTGATCACACCTACGTCACTTGTAAAATCCTATACTTATACTGATTACTTTTGCATAAGTGTAGTATTAATCAATTATAAAATTTATAGATTAATTAACCTGTGTATTCCTTCTATTTTGCACACAAATTTTTTTCTATTTTAAAAATCAAGGATGTGCTATGAAAAGCTCTTTCTAAAATAAGAAGTCTAAAGCATTTTTTTAACTCTTATAGATGTTTCGATTTTGTTAATAAAAGTTTTAGAACTGATTCTGTTATTTCTTTAGAACTATGATAGGTCAGACATGAATGATGTTGTTTCATATCAAGATGATTAATTACCTAAAATTTTTCATAGTACTATAGAAAGAACTTTGGTCATTTTTGATGTAATATTGCTCGTCTAATATTGCAATCTCACGAAAGAGGCTTACAGAAGATAGCAGCTGTATTATTATTAAAAATGGAAAATATCTTTCGTATGCTCCACTATTACACAAAAATAATGGCGTTCTTAAACAGACAAAGCATGTTTGTCTGACAATCAGATATGTTAAAGGATACAACTTGTGGATTGATAACCATCCCAAACTCTTGTGAGTGTTATGAAATATATTTTTGTTTGGCGTTCGTTTATATAGTTTTAAGTATTTAATGCTCTTACATATCATATCAAATATTTACAACATCTTTTCTTCAAATTTCTTGTATTAAAGCCAAAAACAAGTATAATGTTTGAGTCGATTCCGAGCAAAAATGCCTAAATATGGCATAATAACTTATAATTTAAGTTATTATTATGTTATAACATAATTACTTTTTTTTACACTACTTTAATACTTTATACTTTATTGCGTTATTACTTTTAACGTAATTACACTACGTGTTCGAAACGCGTTGTTTATACCATTAAATTTTTATATGTGGAGACCATTTCATTAACCTTTTACCCTACAATGAGTAAATACTACATAATAAGTGATTGCACTACGTTAGAATAGTAATTACTTTTATTGAAATGTGAAAAAATCTGTTTTGTAATTTCATACTGTATGAAATTTAATAAATTACTTAAACCTATATAACCAAATTGCTAAACAGCTAATATACTGCAGTCAATCCGGATTTACTCTTTAAATTTATTTGTTTTACTCTTCACCGAATCTAATTCTCTGCCATATATTCTTTTAAAAATGGATTAATTTTGTGTAACAGTGGAGTATGCGAAAGGTACTTTTTTATCTTTGTGACGATACGGCAACTATTTTTAAGCTATTTCTCCAGTGATTCACTAAACCTAATATTTCTATGACATATTGTCATACTGCGATTATTCATGAGGTAAAAGTATTGTGAGAGTTATACTGAATAAAGAATAGCAAAAGTTCTATCGATAGAAACATGAAAAGTTTTTGGTAAATAAATATCTTTAAGGAAAATGCGCATTCCAGTGATTACAGGATAACAATTATGTAGTAGATTAAAAAAATTAAAATTTAAAATTTCTTTTAGAAACAACAAAGGAAAAAAATAGGACAGAAATATACTCACTTACATACGTACAATAGCCCACAGTAAGCAGAAGCCTATGAGTTATAAGCTCATCACTTCATAATAACACTATTAGTAATATTTACATTTCAGATTGTTCTAAATCATGGATTCCAAGTTTTGTAACCCTGATAAAACCCATATTAGACAAATGAAAATATTAAATTGATTACCTAAAAGTTTGATAATGCTTTGTTAGAGCATATATTATATCTACACAATAGACAAGCCTGTAAAATATAACCAGAGAAAAGAGCACCTTCAGAACGGAGAAATTATTAAATGGTTTTCTTTTAGATATATTGTACCAAAAAAAAAAAGAAGAACATTTTCAGATTATTAAGGTTGGTACGAAATAGAAATTTCTTTGTCTGAGATAATATTTACAAAAATTGTATAGAACTGAAAATTAATAATTTGGCTTATATATTGCCAGATAGACTGCCCCTTATAGAATATGACGTACAAGTGCGTCAAAATGAACATCTCGATTGTAGCTTCTTGATTTTAAACAAGAAGCTCTTTTCTGGTATACTGATGGGTCTAATATTAATATTATAACCATTGAAATAAAAATTCACTCACTGTTGAGTACCTGGTGTCAAGGGAGCACAGCCTAAAAGGCGGTTGATAGGTAAGAAAAGGTTAGAGTCAAAGGCTTCTTTAGCCTAAAAGTGAAAAGCTTCTACGGCCTAAAGTCTTTTCGCATCACACACTTCAGCTTTCATGGCAATGCTGTTGAGGAATGGATGAAAAGGAAAGAAGATAAAAGATAGCTAAGAAAAGTGTCGCCGTTTTAGTTTGAAAAGCTTATTCCAACGAGTATAACATTATTATAAAATAGATGAAATCAAGATTTTTAATTATTATGCAAATTAAAAAATTCTCATATTAAGTATCTAACCTGACGTCGTTCTTTTATATGCGATAGAAAGCAGTAATTAACGTTATATGAATAATGCAGACTCTGTATCGAAAAAACTTTCAAACGTTTGATCACATTCTGTGTGAATGAATGGTAATTGCCATTAACAGGTTAGCAATTTTCGCAAAACATATCTAAAACCAATATAAGGGAGCGATACTTCTTTAAAGACAACTATAAAGGTCATTATAAAACTTTAAATATATAATGTCAACTTTAAAGTTGATTTTTAGAAAGAAGAAATGAAGCACGATAGTAAAATATAACAGCGATGTTCACCAGCTCAATGAGACTCAAGATATCAGTTTAATAATATAATAAGTCGAATCCTTCTGAATCAGTGATTTCAAGTTTGTTATTTCTATTCAAGTAGATATAGTCATATTAAATTTGTTGAGATTATTAAACGGATCAACTAGAATTTTCATAATATTTCCTATAGTGTTTGATATTACATCTAAACTATAGCCACATTAAGGTAAAAACAATCTGAATTGGTTGTCTTCAAGTTCGCTTTCATCAAGTAATTCTCAGTCTTTTAGAGACTAATTGGCAAATGCTTAAAAACTTTCGTTGATGTAAGCCGCGGAAGCCTACCTCCGCGAGGTCCAATATGGGTACTTCACGAGGACCGTTTCGTCCTGTATCATTCGTGAGAGGACGGTTGGTTTCTCGTGACTTAGCGAAAGGGATCCACGTTAAAAACATCAACCTATTCTGCTTGATCATGTAAAGGTTGAGAGGCACAAGAACACGAAATAATCAAAACAGGTTATCAACAACTTTGTTGTTGTATTTCCTTGTAAGTTGAGTGTAAGTCACTTCAGATTTTACACTCCATTTTTTAGAAATGCAGAATATATCGTAAAAAAGAAAAATCATTCAAAAGAGAAGAACATGATATTTTTTGTCCATTCACCCTCAAATGTGTACTCACAAAAAAAAGACAACATTTTTATTAGGAGTAATTACATCGACTGCCAGTTTATCTAAAGGGTATCTAATAATTGTTTTTTGCGAGAGATAAGGATTAATTGTTTTGTTTCCATGCCAGTCTAGTTTGCCAGTGCACCTTTTTTGAATTAATGATAGCTGATAGCAATCCGGACAGTAAATGCATGTAACTCAGTGAAGATCACTGATAAGGCTTCAGCACGACAACATATTGATATATTATTCAATGAAAGACTTAAGGACTTATTCCATGTCAAAACATGTGAATTTTTCTGAAATAGAAAATTCAATTCTGTATCTGAATGCATGATTCGTTTATTGCTGCCTAAATTAGATGTTATACAAAACTATAATAGCATTACCAGATTAAAATCATGGATATATCTTTAATCACTATAATTATATTTTGCGACATATTATATTATATTTAATATTACTCTAATTATAATGATATACTTATAATTATATTATAATTATTATACTATATTAATATGACAATATAGTATGAAATATTATTCATATAAATATACTTTTATTATATTAATCATATGATACAACCACATAAAGAAATGGAAATCAAGACTAAGATCTTTCAACACGTAACAAGCGGTCTTCGTCAGAGTCAAAAACCCAACTGAACACTAGATGCAGAAAAGCAATCTGGTGAGGAGTTGAGAAGTGGGAGGGAAGAGTGGTATTTTAAAAGGGTGAATTAATTTTAAAATACCACTACTTATTTTAAAATACACTATTCCCTCCCATCTTCTCAACTCCTCACCAGATGTTTTCTGCATCAGTGTTCAGTTGGGTTTTTTGACTCTGACGAAGACCGCTTGTTACGGTTGAAAGATCTTAGTCTTGTTTTCCCATTTCTTATTGTGGTTTGATCATTGATTGTTGTTTCACGTGTTTATGTGAAATCTTTTTATACTTTACATATAAATATAATATATATAAATATATTATATACTTATTAATATATATTATATAAATATATTGTATTAAAATGTAAAAATATGAAATATATATATATTTTATATTTTTCATAAAACATTTTTTTTTTCTAAGATAGCTCCTAAAACTTGACTGCTGTTTATTTTTAGAAATTCTTGATTCTTATTTCACTTTCTTTTCCGTCCAACTTTTTACAAACTCAGTGCCTTCGCAAATCATTAAAACTAATTAATTTCTTTATAAGACTATTTCAATAACTCAGTTACATTATAATTGTCCCCAGCTTGGCTTAACTAAATGACTTGGCAAGGATGAACATAAAATTCTTAATTTGATACCAGTAGATCAAAAATGCAGGAAATATTGTAGTATTAATTTTTTTTGAAACTTATTTAATTAAAATGAATATTTTGATTGAAACGTGAAAAAGTTTGTATTGAAAGTTGTTATTTTAATTGGTTAAATTGTTAGATGAAAATCCATCTTGGAAAGATGGCTTATTTTTTTAATTTCATTTAGAAGGATAATAACATTTCATTTAAAGTGCGATAAAATGAAGCAAATAAAAAATTACATCATGGCAATCTAACTTAAGATATAAAATTTATGCATAATGTTCATTATCTGTTTACTAGATTGTACAGAAAGGAAAGTCCTACTTCTTCCTTTTAACTACTTACAAGTTACCCTATGGTGTTTTCCAGTGATATTGCGATATTTAGTTCATTATATTGAATTGAAATTTTAGTATTTTGTTCAGTTCACCACCTCGGACACTTCATCATTTTTACAATAGTCAAGTTCAGTGCTAAGTTCAGTTCTGTGCTAATTTATTATTCTGATAATTAGTCCGATATAATTCTTTACCTTTCTTTTGCATGGTTATAAAGTTATGTTGGGATAGATATTACTTTAAATCACATAGAAAATGAACAGTACGAGATATTGTTACTAAATTAAGAAACGGTTTACAACAAGCGGTGACCTCACCCTCAATAACATTGTATGTTATGCTAATATTTTATGGCATTTTTAGTGCTTTGCATTCAAGGTGAAAATGTTTAATTTTCCTTTTTTCTTCAGGAAAAACTAAGAAAAAACTCATAACTTAGGCATCTGAGTGCAGTGTTTCATTCTTTGGGGTACTTTGAGAGCCGTCCATTTACCTTAGAGACTGTCATCAGTTAACATATTTTTTCGTTCACATCATAAATTAGTGAACAATTTTTTTTATAACATTAAATACCTCTTTCCCTTCCATTATAATATTATGTCTTTTTGAACAGGTGTCCATTACTCGCAACTTTGTAGTACCTTTTTCAACATATTTTAAATAAAAATGTACGATTCCCACTGTATTTCGCACACCTTTATAAGGTTATCAACAGTTACAAAGTTTCCTTATGTGAATAATATTTTACTTCGGTAAATAAAATATCCAAGTTCTTTTTCTGAGTTAGGAGCAAAATAGTAATTTTCCCGCTCTTATTTGAGACCTGTCTAATAAATGTAAAAGTTTCCTAAATGTTACATATGTTCCATCAAAAAAAAACAAGATGCTTTAATAAAAGTAATAATAAACTAGATACATCATGTGGAGCAACTGAAACTCAAATCTGTTAAATAAATTCACTGGAACTGAATTTTATTAAATATTCGAATACATTTTATTTTTAAATATAATCCAATTGAGTTATTTTTTTTAATATTTAAGCTATTCTATAAGTATAAAAAAGAATCTGAACAATTCGAAAATAATTAAATGATAACTTATTATAAACACAAATAAATTACAAAATTAGCACAAATATTATCTCTACATCAATAATCTATGCTTCTGTTATCTTCCATTGACATACAACACTGATGGCAAAACATTGCTTATCTATACATGAGTGAACAATTTTTTCTGGGATAAATAGAATATGAATATTTTAAAATAGTCAAGAATTCAAATTCCAGCATTCCTTTGATTGTTAATATTGTCTGTACTGATTTGTTATAACTATTTTTGAAATAAACCTTTAAGTCCTGTCTGATCCAATTAGATACAAAGTTTGAATTTCTCTAGTCTTGTAATAACTTTCGCTTTAAATTGGTAGCATTCAGCCGGCACCTCCCTCTTGCGGGGATTGCTTTTTTCCATTTATATTTTTTCCGCTTTGGGTATAATATTCACTTCCATGGGAAATGAGGTACAATTTGTTATAACAATTCTAAAAATACAACCATACAAAATATAACTATTTATTTTAGAGTAAAATGTTAATGAAATGGTCTCCACATATAAAAATTTAATGGTATAAACAACGCGTTTCCAACATGTAGTGTTCTTCCTCAGGCATTAACTACAAAATACAATGACACCAGAGAGTAAAATAATCTATAGTATATACTTTAATATATACTTTAATATATATATATAATATATAGTATATACTTTAATCTATAGTATAGAGTAAATATAGTACAAAATAGAAAATAAAATAAAATAAGGAAGAAAATACAAACCTAAGGGTGTGTCGGTGGTACAACTGACTGTGAATAGGGTGGACTTGGGTGAGGGTATGGAGTACATGTGTTTCATATTAGAAGGCAGGTACATTTCATTGTTATTTTTTTTTTCCTAAAGGTTAGGCTAAGCCTTTACATTTGCTCCAGGACTAAGTGTAGTAAACATATTGAAAATATAACACAGAGAACTATAGCTATTTACTTTTCTTGTTATATTTTACATTATTATAATTTTAGACGTGAAAATAGATATTAATAGGTATTTTTTCGAATACTCTTGGGAGGAAGAACATGTGCTGGTACGAAATATTTTGGCTTTCCTTCCTCCTTCCAACACTAATCATATCTAAATGATTCATATGTGGTCTATATATTCTGAAAATCAAAAATAATTTTAAAGCATTCTCAACCATTTATTGTCATAGGAATTATATTAGGAAAAAATGTTAATGTTCCTAATATAATTATTATAATAGGAAATATAATAATTCCTGATATATTATATTTTATATAAAATATAAATCTATACTTTATAAATAAATAAATAAAATATAAAAAATATAAGTTTTGTTTAATTAATTGTGACTTAAACTGAAAGACATCTGTTGTGCACTAAGAGTGAAGTATATAATATTCTGAGTAAAAAGTTTAAAACATAATTTTTGGTCGCATGATGAAATATGTTTGAAAGGACTTTTACAACAGCTACTTTCCAGGAGAGACAGATTTATCTAACAATAGGATGTTTGCTGACAAATGCTTATTAAAATTATGATTGATCAGGGAAATCTTACTTCGAGTGTTGAGTGGTATTGCTTAGAATTACTAGTTGTTAGACTGGATTTAAACTAATAACATAAACCAATTAGATCTTAAACCTTATTTTTAAATAAAACGCAGACTCTAGAACAAATAATCTAGAGTGGCCTAGACTCAACTCTATAATAAACAAACATAATATTATACCAATCCAATAACAATAACAATCAATTGAGTTATGGTTTCATTTTAATGGCTATCTTGTAGACGTAATATCAAATCATCTAGTAAATTACGAGTATTATCAAATTCACAAATCACCAATTTAATGATTTAATTTGTTTAATTGTGGTTATATCCATTTTACCAGTCATAATCAACTTGAAATTATTGATCCACAACAATTTGATAAGTTATTATTAAATGATATTATTTAAATTGATATTTGATATTATTTTTAAATTGAGGACACAGCCAACATATCTGGCCCTTTGCTTTTCCAGTTTAGTCTTTCATCACCCTTTTACATACCAAATCAAACAATCTATTCAGACCTCAGGATTTCAACAGTTCATCAAGTAGCAATATCTCGATACAAAGCCTTCCATAAAAATCTTTGTAGCAATAACAATCCCTTAGTCCAAAACATCTCCTCAACAAATATTCCAGGAAATCCCCAAAGGCGCCTGAAGAGAAACTGGCCAAGAGACTTATTAGTGTGAATTACTCTAGTGACTTGTAAATTTAATCTAAGTTTCATAACTTATTTCTCACGCCAGGAAGTATAATTACTGAATTATTTCCTCCCTCCTGCCTCTATGTGTAATGTATATATTTCCTTCATCATTGTCACTGGTAATGTACATTTGCATTGTTGTGACTATGTAAAATAAATTAAAAAAAAAAAAAAAAAAGTCTTTCATCTAACGAAACTTCAAGGTATTCGTATTCCTCTGAGAGTTCTAGTTTAGTATTTTGTAAGAATAAAGGCCTAATTTCTTCATTCTTTAGAATGGCATAGTGACTGTTTTAACTAGATACATATCCAGATCTATTTGGTTTATCTTCCTTTAACAATTTGGAGATAATGCGGCATAAACTCAAAGGCAGTACCTATGAGCTTATAAATACACCAATCATTTATTTTCTTAAAATAGCAAGATCACATGCATATCCTTCCTTGTTGTAACATTGATTATTTACGGTATCCAGAAGGTTACCCACAACTTATCTTTACAATAGGGGCGATTGCACACCTCCCTAAGGGCAGCTTCCAGTGGTCACAATTTCAGTTGTCACAAATATATACTCAAACTAATTATTCTTGCGATAAATTATTATCATCTATTCCATAATTCCTAAATTATTCTATAATTCTATGTATTAGATCTGAGTCACTGGTTTCCAAAGTATGTTGGCTTATCAAAAGCAGCTCACAGAATACTTCAAGACCTAGTAAGTTTTCTGTTTTGTTAACAAAAGTGCGTTGACTGACCTTATGATTTACCTTTCTGATTTATCATAGGTTGTTTCTTATGAAGATGGTTATTTAACAAAAACGTTTCCTTATGCCCTATTTTCAGCAAAATATGCATGTGGTCAATCAAACAGTATGATCTGTAGACTGCTCACTAATTTTTGTATACTCAATTGTATTTTATAATATTGGATAATGGGAAAGGTACTATTTCATTTTTCATGACAATAAGGTTACTATTTGTAAGCCACTTCTCTTCTGATTCTATATAATTGTAATTTTTATTAGTCATTGTCATACTACAAATTTTTATGAGCTTAAATTATTAGATAAGCGATATTAAAAATGACAAAAGTTCTATCTATCGTAGTATGAAAAGTTTTAGATGAATAAAAATCTTCATAAAGGATGATATATCATTACAGGAAAAATGGTGGTAAACAAATAGAATACTCTTTAAGGGTAAAAAGAATTACTCTAGATTTCTTAGAAAGCTTTTGAAAGGATATCTTTGTTATCCATTAAATCAGCAGGAATTTATAGATTTCTTAATCTGGAAACTTTAGAATGGATTAATAATGCTAACGCAAATAATATTTAATGTAAATTAATTTTAACAGTGATTGAGTCGAAGGAATTACTAATGTCGTCTGGACACAAAGCTTCTTTATATCAAGAAAAGGACTGGTATATTGATGTGACAAAAAGTAATAATGAAACCAATAAGAATAAGTTACTCTTAAGTTTATTGGAAACAAGGGAATAGAGGGAAATGAATCAGTGAACCCTTTAGAATAGATTGTAATCAACTGTGTCCAACTTAGTTTAAAAAATTCATTCCAACAAAATTTACGACTGCAAGTATTGAAAATACAATATCTTCAAAGAAAAATGAATAAATAATATCTAGAATATCTAATCGCGAATTGCTTTCTTAACTACTCTTATGTAACATGCAATTAACATCATTCGAATAATACAGACTGGCTTTGAAGTTGCGGAAACCTTTGATCACATTCAATCTGAAACAGAGGCAATCACCTTGAAGGGGAAAAGTTTTTGACAAACCTTTTTGCATTTACATTTTTTAGCAAAATTTAACTTTCCGTCTATTGAAAAGTTTTGAATATTTTTTTCAGTTAATACTATTATTAGTTTCATAATAATAATAAAAAAATAATGTTTTTTGAAAAATATATTTTAGATATGAGATATTTTAGGTAGGCAATATGATATGTAGGAACTATGAATATCGTAGAACGAAAGAAATGCCCAAAAACTATTTTATTTATGATGTTGCCAGGGCCAACGATGGATGTCGAGTGTATGTGTTGAAATAAATTTTCTCTTAACACCCTTTATATAAATAATTATCGGGTATGTTAAGAACCTCATTGCTTTGGATAATATTGGAGCATGGAAAGGAACTTTTTCGTTGTTTTTGACAAACTGCGACTATTTTTATTTCACATATCCGATGATTAAAAAAATATAAAATATCATATTAGGTATTATATCTTTCTATGAATATTTCATAACTTTGCATATCAAAGATGTTCTATGATTATGTTAACAAAATAGAAAAATCATGAAGCTTTGAAGGAATCACTTTGACTTGCTTCTTAGATCTCTTGATATACATCTTTGGATTGGTATTTATATATAAACGAACTAATCCAAAATCATTGAGAAGATTTCAGTAATCTTGTATAAGAATAATTAATATAAGTATTTGATCAATCAAAACTTAAATAGTGAACACTAAGGACTGCTCTCAGGGAGTTGAGCTATCTCATTTTTTAGTGATTAGTTGTATGTG
Organism: Hermatobates lingyangjiaoensis; assembly: GCA_026182355.1. Lineage (NCBI taxonomy): Eukaryota > Metazoa > Arthropoda > Insecta > Hemiptera > Hermatobatidae > Hermatobates > Hermatobates lingyangjiaoensis. The sequence continues at coordinate 526,399 of JAPFBL010001930.1, read as the reverse complement.
ACCTACTTTATAGCCCTTTTTTAAAGAGAAAAATGATCAATCTAGCGCTTTTAACGATACGTTCATACTCTTTAAGTCACTTGAGATGATAATTTATTTGAAAATGCCATGTAACATATGCACTGGCTAAGGGCACAAAAACAATGTACTACTGTAAGAGATTCGTCCGTAGAGCTGGACATGGTTCATTACACCATGTTTACACTTTGGCTCTACAAAACGTATTATTACTACTGTGGTAAAACCACAAGTGTGTCTACAGACAACTGAATCAACGTCCATCTGTCCTACCTCAAGATGGACACTCCTACTTAGACATTTTATCAATGACATTCATTTTCAGTATATAGAGAATTACACAAAATAGAATGGGATCTATGGGAGATAAAATGTTCAGAATGAAACATGAATAGTTTGACTGTTGGTTCAATGATCCTTATAGAATATTTTACAGGGCGAATCGAAGTAAACACAAGTTATCACCTGTTTGAATAATTTCTGATTTAAACAAAGAGGCTCCCGCCTGACATCAGGGTGTTAATAATAGTAGATTTTAATAGGTATTTAAAAAAAAGTCAAAAAAGTAAAATGAAAACAGTTTAAATAAGAAGTTGACTCCCATGTGCGTACCTGGAAACAAGGGAATACTGGAGAATGAAATTGGCGGGAGGCTGGGGGGGGGGGGGGGGTTGCAAATGTTTGGAACCAAACTGACATGTTCTGGTATCAAGCATTTATTACCACACATCCCAACTTCTAAAGGGTTGCGAACTGATAAATAGATCAAGAAGAAATCAGATAACACTTTGTTGAGAGAACTGCTTCCAATTTTATTTAAAACCTCATTATATAAAAAAAAATTATAAATTATATAAGTTATAAAACGTTTTTAGAAACAAACTTAAGTATAACGTTTATATAACAAGAGTAGAACTTGGAAATTTTAGAATTCGATTTTGATAAAAAAAAACATATTGTTTTTAAGTTTTACATTTTAAACATTCTTTACAAAATTTTCAGAAGTCTTAAATATTTTTTGGTTAATCAAATTGCTAAGCATAGTCAAAAACCTACAAATGAAAGTCAATAACTTTATGCGTCATGAAAGTGATAAACTTTATTGAACAAGTTTACCTTTTTTGAGTGTCAAAATGAATAGATGCTACATTCAATCTTGTTTAACGTTGAGTCTAAGGATTCGTACTTTTGTATCTCAGCTTCAATATATTTAGTGCTATTACTTTGTTCCAGTAGAATGGTCATGTAAACAAATGATTCTGTTTAGTAAATAAATAGCCAAACCTAGTTTATGCAACAGAAATATCTTGCTTTACGATAAAATTAAAACAGATAAAATGAAAAAACATTTTTCAGATGTATCATACAAGTATTTTTAAATACATCTGCACATTCGTATTTATTCATGCATTCAATTCTTAAGCGTTTATTTCTATTGCTGTCATTAATTACAAAGGTTTTTTTTTGGATACCTATTTTTATGTTTAGATATAAATTAAGCTGTTCATTATAATGATAAATTGCCTGGATCATTTTTTTAAATTTTTTGTTCTAACATATTCGAAGAACTCTAGGAAAAGTATAGTTAAAGCAAATGTCCAAACTTATTTTTTTTTTAAATACCTATTATAATCTACTATTATTAACACTCTGATTTAGAAATATAACATCTGAGCAACAGAAACAACCAAGGTTTAAGGGGACTAACACAGGTCTTTGTGGCTGTGATTAAACCAAGAGGCGGCAAACATACTATTGAAGGTAAATCCCAAAGTTGGATAAACAGGGATAAAATAGAAACAATAAAATTAGTAGCTAATTCCAAATAACAATTAGTAAAATGACAATCCTTCATTATAATATTAACAATGTTCTTAATATTTGCGAAAGAGTATTCTTTGTGTATTAACAGTAATTATTCTTAAGTTTTTAGAATGTTACATGCTGTTAAAAATGAATCAACGTATAATTTTTCAAAGACGCAGTTTAAGAATTAGTTATAGTAAAATTAATAGAATAATGAAATTTAATAGATGTAAGGAGTATTTGTTACCAAGAGGAGTGGTTCGATCCGGTTTACTTGTTTTTATTAATACAATCAAATAGAAATATGTCGTAATATTTAAATCACTGATCAGTAACTAAATTTAAATTTGTCAAACGACAAGCTTCTAAAGCAATCAGCTACTTTTGTGATGAATGGACTAATGCAGTGCTGATGATGTGCCGAAGACGAGCAGAAGTTTGGTCGCTGGCTCCGGGAGGCGGTGGAGGGGGCGGTCGATGTGGCCAGTCAGCCTTTTCAGCTCGACCCTCGCCTCGCTCGACATGCTGGCTAGAGGTTGTGCTTTCTGCATTGTCAAAGCTATTTCTTCTCGTCGTTCTTATTGTTACTACAAGGAAGGCAAAACTTCTCCCATCATGGATATCTTAATGGTAATTCAATTGTTTTGTAAAGAACATCGCATGAAGTACTATCCAAATATCTTTCCGATTATATTAAGTTTCAATTTATCAACAGTTATAAGAGTTATTCGTACCCATATAATATATTGGAGTATAAATTAAGGGGTTTACATTAAATGAATTATGTAATATAAACAAGTTAGCTCGATTATTAATTGATTATCCAAAGATTAGTTAGGAAGGCCGTAACTTTTGTCCTTCAGTTTCCTGCTAAATTGGATATTCCCTATTCTATAAATTAACTCTTATTTTTTATCTTAATTTTTTGGTTATATTACCATACTCTTATTAATATCTTTTCCCAGTTTTTTTGTGAATGTATTACATTTACTATGGAAATATTAATTTACTTTACTCTTTTTGTCAATCCTTCTTTATAGTTATTTTATTCAAAACAATGCAACAATTCTGTTTATCACTGTACTTTTGTGAATGCCTTATATTGAGACGAATTACTTACTGTTCTGTAAAAATTGCATTTTTTGTACAGTAAATTGCAAAAAAAAAGACTTTTTCACGAATAATAACTGTATACTATTATTTCAATTAAATTATCATAAGATAATCTATCAAGGAAAACATGGAATAACCTTAATTTCTTACCAAGATATGATGTAAATCAACGCGGTAATGTTGTTTGTCTGTTACTAAAATGGGTGTCAAATAATAAATGAACCACCTTTCTTTTTATAGAGCATTAAAAGTAGAAACCTATAAGTGTGGACGTTGGAAATGGCACTTAACTACGATGAAAAATAATCTATAAATATCTTACAACCAATATTTATCATTATAGTGATTGCAATCTACTTAAAATCACAGTAGCTCAAAAGAAACGGTCCTACTTCCTTAACCTTTAAGACACAAAATAATCAAGCCTTAATTTCTTTATAAATTAAGTTTTAGTTGACACTAGAACTATTTTATGAACATCGGGAGCTATTTCTTAAATACTTAAATTATATATATAAATTTTAATTACTTACATTTTATTCAACCATTGTAATTATGTAAATAACTACTCCTTAAGATTTGTTATCTCATTTTCTCTATGGTATATGTCAACGATGTCACATTGTGTCCAAAAAAAAGCAGAAAATTTTGGTATATAGTGAATAGTATCCATGGGAGGGGACGTAAGTCAATAGACCAAAATCTGAACGACGTCTGGCACTTGTTACCTGTTATTATTTTAATAAACTTAGGTGATGCAAAGACTTTCGTTGCAGAGTTGAGCCAGCAGTAAGGCTTGCTCGCTGAAACAAACACCACACTTACACCACTTGAAGGACACGGAAGGTGAGAACCAGTAGTACTGGAGAGAAAACAAAAACATTACAGTGGATTTATTGGTATACTTCAACAACCACGATATAGTTTTTGTGTTAACAATAAGATTAATAAAATCATAAAACGAGATGATATTGTAATAGAATGATGAAACGATAAAATTAAACAGGCTTAAGACTGTAAGGAGGTGGATAAAAATATATAGTTGCAGTTAAAAAGCTTTTAAGAAATATACGTGCTATTGAGGTCGGAAAACGGTTTAAGGGACCGTTAATTTGGTGTTTGAGTCTGATAAGTGAATTGAAGACTAGAAATCAAATATTAAGTAGGGATTTGGCGTAGTGCTTTGATCTTTTTTTCACATGATTTATTTAGCGTGATAAGGTTACTACACAGGAGTGTAGGTATTATAAGTAATTAACGCTCCTCTAATCCTCACATTTTTTGATATCGTGACCTCTACATCTATTGTGTAAATAAGTTCTATAGCTAAATATGCTTAAAAAATGTTAAAACCCCATCTTATTTATTTCTGTTGTTATATTATATGAAATTACTACGATCATATTTACATATAATATTTTATTTTTCTTTAAAATCGCCTTGGTCTTATACATGTTACGACATATTAATATTAAGTCATATGTGGGGTATCAAAGTATATAAAGGATATCAGTGAATCAAATAACAGATGTAATCACACATACTTCTGTTGTTGAAATCATTATCTTTTCTTCTTATACACTGGGTAAATGACAGGATAAAGAATTTTCAAAGAGGTTTAAAATTATATATTCTAATTATATATTTTATTATAAAATTACAATTATATTTAGTTTGCATTTAAAAATTATATATTCAGTTACATGAACGAAGGACTCAAAACTGTGTTCATAGAGTTCCTTTATTCTTATAAATAAATGCATTACATTCAGGAATTTAATTTTTCATTTAAAATTATGCTTTTATATAGTCTTTGATAATATTTCAAAAACTATTTAATTTTTATGTAAACATAAAAATAAAAGGAAACTGTTTTATCTTTGTTAATAAGTGGCATATATACATAAGAATGAAGAAAAACGAAATCATTACAGTATTCTTAACTGTTCGGTCAATATAATGCAAAAATCGATCGACTCATCTATTATCTAAACAAATAATATAAACCTTTAATTTCTTCTGCCATATTATATTTGTAATTGCCTATGAATTAAATACATTGGATTGTATTCGTTTTAAACAAATATTATTTTATTTCTTCTTCATAAGTGAAAACTTTTATTTTTTTTTATTGCTGACAAAAATCGTGAATGTGAATTTTTAAGGAGGTTTCGATTTTGATTAAATTTTTACGAACTTATATTTTTTTACATAATTCTTTGGGAGATTCTCTAAAATATTGTGTTTTATTGTAATATGAAAGATTATAGTTTTTTTTAAAAAAAATTATAAACTCTATCAACTTTGTAAAATTATTAATTATTATTATTACTAGAGTAATCAGCTATTCTACTTGTTACGTTTGTTTTTTCACCCGACCGAATTTCGATCACTTATAATGTAATATTTTTTTAAATATTCTTTTATTGCCAAAGAATAAATATATATTGAATAGTTTTCAATAGTTCATTTAAGTTAAACAATTCTGGGTGTGAACAAAATTAACCACTTGTGAACGAACACAAGGACTGTGTGTTCACAACCACCTGATGGAACGAACCCCCGTAATGTAGCTTTGCCCATGATTGAATCGATGCAGATTCGTGAATGAGTCCCAGATTCTTCCTTGAAAAACACTAATAAAGGCATAAAGTCCCTATAATTATAGGTAACAAATTTTAATATTTGACACCCTTTCAAATATTCTTATGGTTAAGTACTTTCATTTACTTAACTATAAACTATTAGCTCTCCTTGGCATATGTGAACAAATAATAATTGTAATATCATCATCAATTTGATAGTTTTTTTGTTTGAGATTCTGTTATACTTCTTTTGTTATTTTTATATTGTAGAGCACCTGTGCTAAATTTCATGTGAATCGCCATTAGTTAGAATTAAGCTGCAATAAAAGAATATAGCTCATACTAATAAAACAAGTGTTATTTACAAATTTATCTCTATAACCATGAAACCAGAAACTAATAAGCATTTAATAATATTTAACAATTAATTTTATTTTTACTTCTGTTGTTTTTTCCACAAATGTAAAAAAGTTCAAATGAATGAAACATAATCGGGTCTTTTCAAAAATGTGAAAAAAAACACTAGTTAGTTAAGAATACCTGGTCGTTCCATGGTGCCCTTACAAAAGCTGACAGGTTTTTATTATTATATAATTATTATAATATTTTATTATATGATAATTATTATTATCAAAAACAGACACAAATTATAAGAAGCAAAATCAAGGGATGATTACATATATGGGGAAAAAATTTGGAGTGGCCTGCACTCAACTGTACTATAAGTTAACGATTACCATGTCCTTTATTTTAATATTTATCTGGTTTCTTGTTCACAAAAGAAAATTTTAAAGCTCATTGATGAACAGTATTTTTCACGTTTATTTACTTTCATCCGTTAACTTACTTTACATTTGTCAATAAACATGAAAATGTTAATCTTTTATGAACATTTTTCATGTAGGTTCAAAAACCAAAACAATCTACAAAATAAATGTACAAGAAAAGCAAAAGATACTGTGTAATGCATATTGTTGTAATGTTAAGAAACTTTTCATTGAAACTAACAAACTATGATAAAAGTTAAATCTTAAATTATAGCGATTCTGATTACTCAGGCTGGTCATACACTGAGTCATGTACGTAATAGTGTATATTAGTAATAGTAGTTGGTCATACACTGAGTCATGTACATAATAGTGTATATTAGTAATAGTAGTTGGTCATACACTGAGTCGTGTACGTAATACGTGTATATTAGTAATAGTAGTTGGTCATACACTTGAGTCGTGTACGTAATACGTGTATATATATAGTATTGGTCATACATGAGTGTACGTATACGTGTATATTAGTAATAGTAGTTGGTCATACACTGAGTCGTGTACGTAATACGTGTATATTAGTAATAGTAGTTGGTCATACATGAGTCGTGTACGTAATACGTGTATATTAGTAATAGTAGTTGGTCATACACTGAGTCGTGTACGTAATACGTGATATTAGTAATAGTAGTTGGTCATACATGAGTCATGTACGTAATACGTGATATATAGTAATAGTAGTTGGTCATACACTGAGTCTTGTACGTAATACGTGTATATTAGTAATAAGTTGGTCATACATGGTCATGTACGTAATAGTAATTTAGTATAGTAGTTGGTCATACACTGAGTTCATGTATAATACTGTAAATTAGTAATTAGTTGGTCATACACTGAGTCGTGTACGTAATACGTGATATTAGTAATAGTAGTTGGTCATACACTGAGTCATGTAGTAATACGATTACTTAGTAAATATTGGTCATACACTGAGTCTGTACGAATACGTTATATTAGTAATAGTAGTTGGTCATACTGAGTCATTACGTAATACGTTAATTATAGTGTTGGTCATAAACATGATAATGTACGTAATACGTTATATAGTAATAGTAGTTGGTCATACCGGTCATGTACGTAATAGTATATTAGTAATAGTAGTGGTCATACACTACAGAAAGTCAATAGATACTGTATAACGTGTATATTAGTAATAGTAGTTGGTCATACACTGATCTGTACGTAATACGTATATTAGTAATAGTAGTGTATACTGATTGTAGTAATAGTATATTAGTAGTAGTTGTCATACACTGAGTCTGTACGTAATACGTATATTAGTAAAGTATGTCATACATGAGTCTGTACGTAATACTGTATATTAGTAATAGTAGTTGGTCATACACTGAGTCATGTACAGTAATAGTGATATATTAGTAATTAGTAGTTGGTCATACACTGAGTCATGTACGTAATACGTGTATATTAGTAATAGTAGTTGGTCATACACTGAGTCGTGTACGTAATACGTGTATATTAGTAATAGTAGTTGGTCATACACTGAGTTGTACGTAATAGTATTAGTAATAGTAGTTGTATAACTGAGTCGTTACGTAATACGTTATTTATATAGTAGTTGGTCATACACTGAGTCGTGTACGTAATACGTGTATATTAGTAATAGTAGTTGGTCATACACTGAGTCGTGTACGTAATACGTGTATATTAGTAATAGTAGTTGGTCATACACTGAGTCGTGTACGTAATACGTGTATATTAGTAATAGTAGTTGGTCATACACTGAGTCGTGTACGTAATACGTGTATATTAGTAATAGTAGTTGGTCATACACTGAGTCATGTACGTAATACGTGTATATTAGTAATAGTAGTTGGCCATACACTGAGTCATGTACGTAATACGTGTATATTAGTAATAGTAGTTGGTCATACACTGAGTCGTGTACGTAATACGTGAATATTAGTAATAGTAGTTGGCCATACACTGAGTCATGTACGTAATACGTATATATTAGTAATAGTAGTTGGTCATACACTGAGTCGTGTACGTAATACGTGTATATTAGTAATAGTAGTTGGTCATACACTGAGTCATGTACGTAATACGTGTATATTAGTAATAGTAGTTGGTCATACATTGAGTCAGGGTGTCACTGAAAAATTTCTTAACCAAACTTTGGAAAAAAATACGAAAATATTACATCCTCTGAAGTATTCAAAACTTTTAAAAAATTGTGACTTAAACATAGAATTAAGTATTGAATAAATAACTTCATATCGTGAATACATTTTAATGATTAAAACATGTCTTAGAAGGTATTACAAAGGAATAAATATAAACTGCATTTTTTCAAAAGAGCATACATTATTGAGGGCAACTTATAATGTAAGGATCAGTATATTTAACAATATAATTGAATATAGATTTAATATTCTCAACTTTCTATTTGTCTTTTAGTAACTTTAGAAAAAACATTAATGATGATGTTACCAAATACATTCTTCTGAGTTATTACACAGTTGTTTTGTCTAATTTTTTATATTTATTTTTTAAGTAAATAAGCATTTTAATTCAAAACAATTTTTCAGCCATTAGGCATATTATAGATTGTCACATGAAGGTATATTCTCTGTCGTGGTCCCAAAGGACTGCTTCAGCAGTGAGTGCATGTCCCCAAATATGCTTAATCCTCTTGATGGGTCTCTAATAAATTACATTTTAAAAGCAAACAACCTCATAAGTCAAAGTGTTTTATTTTTGTTTTTATAAACGTAATTACTTATATGCGATGTTCAATTTTTTTAAATAATAAAAGGAATAAATTTACAGTTGACCATGTGAGAATCATTTGGTCTCGCCCACTTCAATTCCTGCCGTAGAGTTTCCCCTTGCAATTTATTGACAGTAATTACGAAACAGACACTGAAGGGAAATTGCAATCGTTTGAATGAAAACGGATAGTTGTTCGGAATCAATGAGTGGTATACAAACAGACTCCCAAGTACCACACCCGGTCATGCTGCCCTCCTCTATGACGTATCTGTACAGAGCGCGATCAAGCAGTTTCGTAACAGCATGATCGGTGCAGTGCCCCTATATTAAGTTTTAAATCATGAGCAAGCAGTCTAGGAGCAGTTTACGGAGTCAAGAAATTCAGTTAAATAATGAACTGCTTCCTCATCACTAATCACTCTGTTTACAGAGTTGTAAGTTCTTTCTTCGGCTTGATATAGCGTAAGAACCTTTTAGTTGATTTTTCTTGCTTGTTTATTTGTAGGGGTGCGAATTGCTCGTTCACAAAGTCAGTTATTTTGAATAGATGGCAGATCTTGAACTCTGGAAACACCGTATCAATAAGGTCTTTCTGGGAGCTTAAACGCAAACGAAGTTAAAATCAACTAAATACCTATTTGTTACGTATCAGGTATTTTTTAAAATAATATAAATCAATAGCTATATAAGTTTATTTTTGAAATAATATCTATGCAGCTCACCAAGCGCAACTTCAAAGTCGATATCTTTGCTTCTATATTGAATTTTCAATCCATTCAAATCTTCAGTTTGAATGAAAAGTTTCAGCTTGCTATGTCTTGTGGTGGCTGAGTTACTTGAGACAAAATTTTTCGGACAAACAGACAAACAGACAGAAATTTTTCTGATTTTTCTTTTGTTTGAAAGGTGGATTCGGTTTCTCTAATGTCTAAAACGTTATGATAACTTGAAATGAGTTAGTACTAAGCAATGTACAGACAAAATCATTCTTTTATTTATATAGATAGAGTCAACAATACGTCATTAGATATTTATCACAACTTAGAAATGATATAAGTAGACCTGACATAATTCAGTGTTTCGACATAATTAAGACAAAAAGTAGTGACATATGTTCCTACAGTTTTAACTAAATTAGGACTTCGAAGGAAGGAGAGAAAAAGACAATATGGGGAACAAATTTGGAGTGGCCTGCACTCAACTTGACTATAAGTTAACGATTATCAGTCAAATATATAAGTGGCATGGCTCCTATTAAGTCATTAAATCATTTCACATTTTTTCAATTTTTACTCTAAAAGTAAATTTTATTTAGTGGATTCATTCAAAAAATCTAAGTAAATGTAAATAATGTAAATAAATGTGAACAAATTTGACAAGTATAGTAGTTGTTCCATCAGTCCAGGATGGATATTTACTTTTTAGAGCTTTATTTCTCTTTGCAGTAATTTAAATATCACCATTTTTTTATAAATTGCTAATTTATGGAAAAATTTTATTTTATCTAATGAACTGTTTAACATCAAAAAAAAAATTTTCTGAAAACGTAAAATATACCATAACGCTCGTTTGGCTAATGAAAATTAAAAAAAAATTACCTCAACTCAAACCTCACATAATCCTCTCTTTTTAGGTATAATTTTATTTTGACGTATACAAACAATAATAATTATATAGAATATTTTCAAAATCAACAGAATAACATTTGGCATAAATGATAAGATAACTCCGTATAGAGGGAATTGGTAAACAAAAATCATCTGGAATCCCTGGTGTAATAAACATTTTAAGAATATGATTGTACAAGGAATGGGAGTATGAAAATTCAAAAGTGAACCAGAGGAAGGAAATATTTTCAAATTTTTATTTTATTATTTACTTTGTAGTAGTTTTTACTAATATGGGTGTATGGACGTTCATTCAAAGCCGTTCAGCCATGTTGGCAGATAATTTTTACTTAAAGCGCACTCAATGAACCAGAAATTAGCAAGTCTGAACAATGTAAAATCAGTTTTTATATTTATACATGAATTTCATACTTAATTGTTTAATAACAAGTAAAAAAATATTTGTTTATAGATAAGCCCAAATAAATTTTCAGTCATTAAGTTCTTCGGCATATCAATTTTTTCCTTTCTCTCTATCTAAATCACAGTTTGGGTATGTAGACATATCATGAATTCTAATGGATTAAAATATCAAGAGCATTTAACAAACTGTATACAAATTATAGTCTGATTTCATTCTTAAACTTTATTCCATAACTTCAGATTAGATTGTATTTCTTGTTTTTTAGTGACTTTTGGAATACTTTATCACAAAAGCTGATTGGAATGTTAAAAACTTTGAAGAAAAATTCTGCTGCTTATCATCATGAAATACATTCAGTGACTTTTTAAAACTTCTAAAACTACAATCTATTAGTTGAAGATTGTCCTTTAAAATGATTCGTTCAATGAAAAGTGTTAGCAGTTGGTCCCCTCCCTACATGAAAAGATGGTTGGGTAGAGTAAAATCTAGACCTATATTCGAATATACGGTTTACTCTTTCATGATTGCCTAAATATTACTTAGTGTCAGAATCAAACTTTCATTAAATGCTTTGAGAGTATACTGGTACCATGTGGTGTTGAAGTTTAAACTTCATTTAAACTTTCTGCCGTAATTACATTCAGGGTTGTACAAGGGAGGTGATGGGTGAAAATCAGAAGCTGTCAAAATCATAATAACAGCAAGGTATAAAATTGGAAAATGTGTTGATTCATTGTATTTGTAGTTTTTCAGCAGACCTAAAATTATTGAAGGGCAGTATGTCTTTATTAAAATAAAAAACTTATTTTTTTCATATATATAGTTTTATTTGAACAATATTTTATCGTAGTAAGTCTGCATTCGTGATTTTAAACATTTTTTTTCCTACACTACTAACTTTAGGGAGTATGCTTTTTTTTTAGCTATCTTGGAACAAATATTAGTATTAAATAAAGAATTCTTGATTAGAGGAAGGTCCGTTTTTTGCTAAAAAGTGATAATTTTGACTTAATTGAATTTAAAAGCTTGTGAACACGATATGGTTAATACTTTTTACAAATCATGATGCAATTAAACACAAAAATAACTCTTTATAGGAAGATAAACTACATACTTTGTTGGAAAAATTCATTTTTGCTGAATTCGAAAAGAACATTGAATCTTTGCTAGTAGCATCTTTATAAAACCGTATGAAAAAATGTTGGTTTATTGGAAACAGGCTGCATAACTCTAAGAATGCTAAACTTACAGTTATTTATATTAGCTTAGGAAACTTGTAATAAGAATCCTTCTTGGAGTATTTATTAAGCTTAACATTATTTAATATATTTAAGTATTTAAAATAGTTAATTCAGTTTCTAAAATGCCTAAACTTTTTAACTTATTTCAAATACTAAGCTGAAATGTACATTTCATGTTATTATTCCTTACGGTACTTCTTTTTTGGGTGACATATTTGTTTATAGTTGTTTACTGCACGTACTAATTTAGTTAAATAATAGTATAATAATTAATTAAAATTCATTATCAATCATGTGGTTTTAAGTTTCAAATGTAGGGATTTGAAACACCATAACTTCATTGAAATGAACGCTTTGAAAACATTATAAAAATCATTAGTTAGAACTAATTTAAAGTTGTGTGTAATTGTTTGGTTCATGAATTTTTGACTTAGATGAACACTGTCGAAAGAAGACCAAATAAATCATGAGAAATAGTTTTTTTTTAAAAATCTTTACTACTTCAGCTGAATATAGTAGTTCTTTTAAAAGATTGAAATTATTTCATTTGCTAATAGAAGGATTTCATTTGATTGCTTATTTATCTAGGATATAATTAATGATAATATTGACTCAAAGAAACTGGATTTGCAATTAAGTTTTAATACTTTTGTCGAAAATTAATGAAAAAACAACTTCTTTATAATTACATTTTACAAAAGGTATTGAACTTTTTACTCTTCAATTCTCAGAAGCATTAGATTATAAATATTTAGAAAGATAAAATAAATGAATTTATTGAGTCCAGAAACTCATTTTAAAAAAAAATTGGCTACTTTTTTTTTCGAGAGAAATGTTAAAAACTTCGCAGACGCTCTGCAGTCAACACCGTTTGAAGGTTTTAATTAATATTTCACAAAATGGGCCTTTTAGTATAGATATGTTCTATTGTTTTGGGGGAAATACTGAATGATGGGAAAGTCACCTTTTGGGCCAAAGTGTGTTTTTAAACAAAGTTATTTTCCTCCAAAACTACTAAATTTAGTCCTTAAATTTTGACTTAGTTATGAAAATCATAGAAGCAATAAATAAAACAATCGTCAGAATATTAAAATAACTGACAATTTTTTTTCAATAAAAAGTAAAAATTTTGACTTATGAGTTGGAAAGCTTGTGAGGAGGTACAAGTCACACTGTTTGACGGAACAGAATGAAATTAGGAAAAAGCACCTTATAAAAAAAGGATAATTTTTTTTATGATGGAGCCTTGGAATTGATGAGCAGTACTAACCCAGAAACTAGAATATATTATAGTATTATTGGAAAAGAATAATAAGGAAAATTATTTGTGTATAAATCATCTAAAACGGTTATTATAACTTTCTGAAGGAGAAAAAACTATGTAAGTTACAGCTATAATCTTGGAAGTGCTTGGGATGAAACATTAAATTTGAAGAGCTATGTAACAGTTACAGACGCTAAGAGAATAAACCAATGTTCTGTTGTGAGAGATTATGGCGAAGAATATGGGGTTTTAACACAATATCTTCATTTGGGCTTTAGAAAAGTATTATAACTACTACGGTAAAACCAATAATATCATATGCATTGGTTATTTGTTATTCAAAAACAAGTATATATAAGATATCTGGATCAATCACTATCTGTACTACCTCCAGAATTAAAGGACTAATAAACATCTCCTATTGATATAAAAAAAAGTTAATTTTCTGTTTATTTTACAAAATAAAAAGACCTCTATGAGACAGCAAATGTGAAGATGCTTATTTACCTAATCCTAAATATGTCTTTACAGATAGAACTTAATAGTTCTTATGTTAGTGTAATATTATTCTTCCCATATTTAAGTGAAAAATACTTTATGTTCAATGAGAGAATTTAAAAATGTAAGTAGAACATCTTTTATAAGTTTGTCTACTTAACTACTATGAATAGAAGCTGTATTTGATATCATGCAAAGAATTCAGACTGTCTGTTCAGATGAGGTAGAAAATTTGAATCACGTTATATTTTAATGCGACCCAATCGCCTTGGAAAGGATAAAGATTTTCGTCATATCATACCTAAAACTGTAGAAGTGAAGGATACTTTTCTATGTACATTTGTAATATTTGTCATTAAAGGGCATAAAATCTGGAGTTAAATTAATGAATGGGATTTACAATATGAGAGGCGTGGTCGCAGGGCGTACGAGTCTGATAAGATAATAATTTTAACATCTTGTCAGATTGATCAATGATTTTAAGTTTCGATGCATGTTGTCGAAAAGCCTTTTCAATACCATTAAGCAGTCCAGAGTGATTCCTTCAATAATTAAAGATCTTTCATTTTGTTAAAATTTTTAGACGAACCTTGTTGATTTGCTCTTCTGATTTAGTTGTTGTCCCTTATAATATGCTTATTTTCCAAAATCTTACCATATCACTACCGGTAGAAGTTAGTAGTTGTTGCAGTAACTTAGGGTACACTAACTTCTACTGGTAGTGACATGGTAAGGTTTTGGAAAATAAGCATATTCATAAGGGACAACAACTAAATCAGAAGAGCAAATCAACAAGGTTCGTCTAAAAATTTAACAAAATGAAAAAAGTTTAATCATTGAAGGAAAGTATGACCACTGAATTCTACCATCAGAAAGAGGTGCTACAGCCTCTATTGTGGTATTTATTTGTGGAATCAAGTTTTTGTAACGCAAGGATATAATGATAGCTGTGTTATTACAAGAAGAGGGATGGTTGATTGTTAAGCCTTTAATTGATTGTATGCAGTATTCTCACCAAACTGGTAAAATATGATGAAGGCAAAAGTTCTGGCTTTATCTCAAGAAAGAGTCTATTGTATGATATACTGTTTGATCCAAAATTAATAATAAAACTAGTCAATGTATGTTACTTCTGAGGTGGATATATGAGCAAAGGAAATAAGATAGTATGAGACAGTGGACTGGTTGGAAAGGTTAGAGCAAATAAATCTGCGCCTTTTTGCACAGCAGTACCTAGCTTTCTCAGAGGTAAATTTGGTGAATAGATGAAGAAGGCAACAGATAAAAGGTGTTTAAAACAACCAGGTTTATTTAAACAAAACAAAGCTTATTCTAACTGAACTAAAATTTGAGTTGAAAATAAGCCTTAAATCATCAAAGAAATTATTCAAAAATATAAGGGGAATATCTAACCAGACATTGTTCTCTTAACTACTACTTATTCAATTAGCATCCTACTGAGAATTCGAACTGATCTGGAAGGGATGAGAACATGTCAACATATTTTACGAGTATCCGAGGAAATAAACTTTAATAGGTTTAAGATTTTAGAAAAATCATACCTAAAACCAATAGAAAATCAAACATTTTTTCTAAGCTTAACTATGTGTTCATTAAATAACTTAAAATCAAATTTGATTTTAAAAATGACAAAGGTAAGCACAATATGCCAAGTACAGCACGATGCTCTCGAATCAGATGGAGTTTAGGCCAAAAGTTTAACAATAACAATAATAATATCAAATAGGTGGATTTATATAAGTTATTTGTTGTTTATTATAACTAATGGCATGGATATTGTTACAATGAAAACAAATTATCTATGCGTTAGATTATACTTTATCAGAGAGTTTCATAATACTTTAAAAGAGTTTGATATCATTTCTATAAAATAAAAATAACCACATTAAAAAAAATGAAGACTCAATTGATTGATATTGTCAACGAGTTTGATATTGTGTTTACTTATAGTAAAGGTGAGTGTAGGCCACTCCAGATATTATTTTATGTCTTATATTTCCTTGTGACCTTAAAGCATAAAAAATTATTAATTAATTTATTCCATAAATATATTAAGTTGGTCAAATTTTTATACTTATTTAGAACGGTATAATTAAAATTCTTAAAACATTAATTCAATTTTGTTAAAATAAAATGTTGTTTTTTTACATACTAAAGATAATCTTATGAAAATTTAGTATACAACTTTAAATACATATTAAAACCTTAATGATAGGAAGTATTTGTTTATATTATTCCTCTAATTCATTTTAGTTAACAGTATGTTTTGTTTTTTAACAGTTCTTAAAAATAACCAGAAAAATAAATATATACAAAGCAAGACAGATTGCTTGCAAAAATATCCAAGGCTATCACTCTAGATATATCTTAAAAAAATTTACCAAGTAAAAATTATTTTGAAGTATGGAACAAGTTACGATTGTGTCTCTTCCACGTCTGTAAGGAAAACAATGAATCATTCGAAGTAAACAATTTCCTCACAAGCGACGCCAAACACACAAATCATTACCAGTTTAGAATTTCACCTTTGAGATTTATTTACGGAAAAATCGCAACGTTTTATCTGTGCAAAGGAGCAGTATATGCCAATAATATCACAGCTCTTTGAAGATATTTTCATAATAAAAATAAGAAAAACCGTTTTGAATGTTCTTCTTTGCCAATAGCGAGTAATTTTTTTTTATCAATATGATATCGTACAGTTAAAAATAAAAATGGTATCAAACAAGAATTTTTGACTGAAACACAGAACAAACTATTTCAAATCAAGTTTTTAAACATTTTGTTCAAAATTTACCCCTAGAGGATTAAGTTTCTGCAATAAATAAATAAGATATTTATGGATGAGCTCATAAATAATTTTAAAATATATACTGGGGAGCTCTAGTTACCAGGCATACGGTTACGTTGTGTGGAAATCAACCATTATCAAAATACTGAGTTAAGAAAGCTTGAATAAACAAATATATTCTGCATTTTTATGATAAACATAAGTATTTTCCTCAATCCTCCCTGTGTTTTCATCACTATACTAAAACAAATTATTATTTTAGACTCAAATTAAAATTAAACTATTTGTTATCTTGCTCTTTTTTCCGGTACTCCCAAAAATCTCTTGCGGGATTTTTGTGCCCAATCAGTTCAGAAACACAGCTATGGTCGAACAATCAATAAATGGTAATTTATCCCGTAGTATTTGAGATACTGGATTCTGATATGTATTTCACATAAATTCTTGAAAATAAAATTAATAAATTTATAGTTATCAGCCTGAAATATCTCCCCTTACTTATATACAATTTCAACTTGTATAATAAAAATTATGGATGAATTATAATGTAAAATTATGAATTTGAACCGTGATTTATCGACCTGTACAGTCATCAAGAAATTTTCATTTCGTCTGAGCCTCATAAAAGCACTAGTTCTATTTGAAAAATATGAGATGTTGAAGTACATAAACAGGTTTTTATGTTTGTTTCTTAGTGAAATTTGCTATATATATATATATATATTACTAAATGTCTGAACCACTGGTTTAAATCGCTGATACTTGTCAAAGTTACAGTTTGAAATGTATCAATTTGGCGTACCATTCTGACATGGACCAGTTTCTCTAGTCTTAATATGTCAGCCCTATTCTGCATTTTTGCTGTGGTTCAGAAGATGATAGCCTAGTCGTGGTGCTATCATAGTGTAAGTTCCCTCAATCTAGCATGAGGTTTTCTCTCATTTCGACTATAGCTTGTAGTCTATAATTATAATAATTCCTTAGGTATATCAGCTGAACAAAATTGTAGTTTAAAGGCTTAATAATAAAATTGAAATGATTAAATGACTTTTAATAATGAAGAATAAAATCCTTTCATGCAAAAAATCAATGCAAATCAAACATAGAATTTATGATGCTTTCCAAGTTATATGCATTCATCTAAAAAACTGCTCTAATCATCTGTATGTTGCATCCTTGAATAAAACTTAATATTACATGTAGAATTTAATACTTATGAATCTTACTATCTTTGAATCATATTGAATTAAGAAAAATAGATTCCTTAGTTACATAATAAAAGACAGATATTCATTTTAGGCTGATTCTTCGATGACGCTGACATTTTTTTTTACATGTTTCTGACATTTTTCAGACAAAATAGGGATTTGAATGTAGGCTTACATTTTCAATGTAGAAAGATAAACATTATTAAATGTAACTGATCCACTGGCGAGGTATTGTTATAGGTAGATGGTTATTTGTGGAATCTACTGGCTATACGAACAAAACCCATCTTCTGTAAGACATTACTCCGTAACACAAAATCTTCACTTTGGCTCTACAAAAGTGTTACTCTTATGGTACTACCAATGATATTACATGCATCAACCGTGTGATCTACAGAAATAAGCGCGTACATTGATAACTGGTACAATCACTATCTGTACTACCTCCAGGAATAAAAGATGAATAAACATCTCCCATTATGACATTTATATTATATATTATGTCTAAATGCCATTCCAGATTTTTTTTTCTGAAATTATAACTCTATACAGTTCAAATTGTACAGTTATTATAGAACTAATTGAACAAAGTTTCAGAATTTTTCATTGAATCATAATGTTATATTTGAGTAAAAATGTACAAATATTAGTTTTTGATTAGTTTCTGAAAGCTTCTGAATAGGATACTTTGCCGAATGTTTTTACGGAAAACACCGATTTAAGGACCATGTTGAAATTGAACACAAAATAACAACTTGTTGAAAAATAAGCAGTATAGTTTTTTAATGAAATTGTTTCAATGCAAAAGACAATTTTTTTATCTCTAACAATTACAAGAGTTCTTTTTTTATACCCTTTTTCTATATTTCGTGAAAATTACACAATACACACAATATTAGGTATTCTAATAATATTTGTAGTTTTAAGTTCTTTTGTTTAGGTAGTAGGTTTATATTGATTAATATTGGTTATTAGGGTGATGAGTTAATTATTTTGACTGAATAGATATATTTTTTTACATAATTTTGACTAAATTGCACAACTGTTATTTAAATTATGAATTGAGAAAACATCTCAAAATTGAGATCACTTATTTCATTCACTTAGAAACAATATATTTTTTTCATATTTTACGTTTTGACTTACTTCTTCTAGATATTTTATTCTCGGCAATCATAATAATGAATATGTTAGGATATGTCTTAATAATTTATTTTCATTATTTAAAGAAGTGTGAACATTTTGATGATTCTAGTTAATGTTTTCTTTTTTGTAACTTTGTTCATAACTGCACAAGTTTGCAATCCTATTAAGTATGTGTAGATGTTGAACCGATTTTAAAAAGGTCTCAACAAGAAAAAAGATCTCAAGGAAAGCTTGTTCGAGGAAGATATTTTCTTTTATTTCATGAAAGTTAACAGACAGTGTCATATGTTAGATAGAATGACTGGTATATTGGAAATCTAATATTATTCGCCTGTCGGCATCCAAACTGAAATAGGGCCAGTTAGCACAGAAATCGAACAAACCACATTCTTCTTAAGCAAAGCTAGACCAAACGGAATTCTCAAACAGTCCTCAGTTTGCATGGAGAATTTGGGTTTGTAATCCTCCACATAAAATAGTCATTTACAAAAAATGTTATAATTTAATTTGAATAAGAATTTCTATAAAAAAAAATAACGTTAACTTAAACTGTTAAGGAGTCAAAGATATTTTGGCAAATGTTAAAATCGAAGTACACGGCTAGGCCATCATCAATAACTTAGTTCATACTACATCGAAACTTAAAGCTTGATATTTGGCAGTAACTCCAACCTTGAGTAGTTTAAAAGTTGCAGGCTAATTAAACAGTAGCCGAAGACGTTTCTATTTCTAGCAGGTAAACAATTGGTCGAGGGACAAGTAATGGCTCCCCACGGGTTTGAAGCCAGCAATACAATCTTACCAAAATAATATACTATACGCAACACAACATCTTTATTTTTATTTTCTGTCTTTAAATTATTATTGTAAATGATTTTCAGATTCACACATTTGAAAGATGCTGGTTAACTACTTAAATTGGTATATTTATCTGTATTAAATTAGTTTCAAAGACTTTTGGCAAATTGTCATTAGTGTCGTGTACTGTACAATGACTGTGAGCGGAACACAGAGATTTGCAAAGATATACGATACATACAACTGATAATATCCAGTTAATAAATATATTATTAAGGATCACTTAATTGATACAAGTCTTCGTTTTGTTAATGAAAAGTTAAGGGTATTCTTGGGTCGAGTAGAGTACTTCACACAGTTCTTCATCCTTTAATGTTGTTTACTTGAAAGTATATTCTAGAAAGTTTAGACTTACAAAATTCTGATATTATTGAATGTTATGAACTACAGATGCTTCTACATATCTATTATCTGTTTTGTAATTTCTATTGTGTAAAATATAAATTTGGACGTACAAATAAACATCATTATTTAGAATACATTCCTATTTAAACAACAATCTGGAAGAAAAAAGGTATTAATATATCGGTTAATTCAGCATTTATAATAGATTTAATTTATAATTTTAACCATTGCCTTCTAAAAGTTGTTTTGTTGAAATCATCTTGTTCACGATAAAGTATTGGAAATAATTTGGAGAAAAATATCAAAAGTAGTTTGGTTATAAATTTGTGTCAAACCTTAGACTGTCTCACTCACTATAGGAGGGTATTCTAATGAAAACAGTGTGCACTGTACTGTGCAAGAAGCCGTTTCACACGGCCTGTGCATATATACAAAAACGCCACTTTACTGAATCTTGTTTGACACATCATTAGACTTTAATAATTTTGCTGCAAGTATTCAGTCATTTCAAAGGTGTTGTTAATATATTACAGACGTGCTATAATACATCCATTATATTTGGAAAAAAATTGAAGAGTAGATAACGAATAGAAAGAAACGATAAAATAATTCTTTCCTATTTGTAATAACTACTCATATTTATAAAAATATTACAACAACAATTTTACTGTATTATTTATGAATAAACAAAATTTATATTAAGTAATAAAATGTAAACACAGTTTATTGTATAATATGAATGAAATTATAATTCCTTTATAAATATTTTTACTAATTATACAAATATCTATGGAAATATTATGTAAAAATTTGTGTGAATCCTAAAAATACTGAATGATATATGATGGTAATATACTAAATATACTAAAAAAATAAAATTCAATATACTAAAGAATTTAAATATATATGTTAAGTTATTCTGTTCGGAATATAAGTAATATTTCTATATATTTTCCAAAAATATTTGGAAATATTTGTGAGACTTCATAATTTGTCTCATTGAATATTGTTGTTGCATAAATTATAGAAAAATATAAAGAATTGTATTTTCTTTTTTTTTTGTTGTTTCATGGAGTACAACTGTAATGCTTTTTAAAGTTAATCGTTTTAAAGATTATTATCTTAAAGATTCTGGTTAATAAGAATTAACAATTGTAAAAAGAAAAAGAGAAATAGTAAAGAGCCGAGCAAGCCTTACGTATAAGTGCCATTACTTAGTAGAGAAATGCCTTCCCAAGTAAACATGACATGATACCTCTTTAATATTTCTTTAACCCATTCCCTAAGAAGTACTTAAGGTATTACAATGGGAAAAGTCATTTTATTTGGTAAGTTCCGGACTATCCTTTTCAAATCTGTTCCGTCTTCAACAGGTTGTAAGCACCTTGAGAATATCTGAGATCTAAAACTGGCTGGGATCTCTCTGTAATGAGATTGTTATATTTTAAATCCTATAGTCATTCTTTAAGATGGAGGGCAAAGACAAAGACATGGATAGTTTTTTTTTTCGTCGTAGGATGTGGAAAAATCTGTTCATCAGATCCCTTAGCAAGACGTCTTGCTTAGGGTATGTGGAGTTGGGGGTCCCGACCCACTAAAAAACCACATCCTATTTCCTGGCAATACCCGACACGGAAACCGTTTGCACATTACTTCATGCCGGTGCCTCAGTCCTCCTGAATAGGATTCACCTTCTTGTCCCCATTCGTTCACCTATGAATTATCATTGCCCTTGCCTCACACCACTTTCATTCTTCTTATGACGGAGAACCGCCTCTACAAAGTTTGCAGCTTTTGACCAATTATCTTCATTTTGGAGCATCTTTTGAACTATGGTCTCTGGAGTGACCTCACCTAGTGATGCTATTAATTCCTGGCGCAGCACTCCCCATTTAGCACAGAAGAAGAAGGTATGCTCTGCATCGTCGTTTTCCCCCGAGCTACAGTGCTTACATTGAGGGCTATCAACTTTACCCATCCTGTGTAAATATTTCTCAAAATTCCCATGGCCAGTCAGCATCTGAGTTAAGTGGAATCCAATCTCCCCATGCTTCCGGCCCAACCATTTGGGGAGGTCCTGGATGAGCCTTGCAGTCCACCTGCCCCTTAACTCTTGCTCCCATCTCTCTTTCCATTTCCTCAGGGTTATTGTTCTGGCTTGTCGTTTTGCCGCTTTTCGGTCTTCTACCGATTTTTCACCTACAGTCTTTCTCTCTTGGGCCAGCAAGTCGATGGGAATAATTCCCGAAATGACCAATATTGCTGGCTCGGAAACAGTGCGGTAGGCACATGCTACTCGTAAGGCGCCAATCCTCTGTACTGAAGTCAATTTCCTTCTAAATTTCTCGTATCTGAGACAGTCAGCCCAGACCTACGAATATTTTTATTCAAGATAATCCATTTACTAAATGATGAAAGTAAATGAATGAATTTTCTAAATTCGTTGTATGTTATATAAAGAAATAAATGGTTGGTTGGTTGGTAAAGGTGTTTATAAGAGTCAGTCTGCACCATTGTGACATATTAGCTGTCACAGGGTTTACTCTAAGATCACTATCCACCCATTTAGTCAATAATGATCAAATTGCTTTAAACATTTGCTCAAAGCCACTGGTGTCTGACATTTTCACTAAGAGAGCTACACAAAATTTTGACAAAATTAAATGGTTTAACTAAAACAATTAATTAAAATATTAAAGTGTAAATAAAATAGTTCAAAAAAATATCAAACTAAAATAAAATATCATATCATAACAGAAACTTTTCATAAAAAACAATAATTTAAAAAAATTAAACTTACTCCGACTAGTAGTATAATAATAACAATAAGAGACTTAATGATTTACCAGTGGTTAAAATAGAAATTGAGTAGGAATATTGACTAACCTTCAACATTACTTGTTTCGGCTTGTGTAAACTCTATTTCTTGACTTCTTTCTATTTATTAAAGAGAAAGAATCCTCACAAATTAAAGTCGAGTATTTATGGAAACTCAAACATTTTGTAACTGTGTATATATTTTATTTACGTTTGATTGCAGAGATAGATAGAATTTGACAATGGTTTGGAACCTTAATAAATTTTCCTTACATTTTCAATTAAAACAATAATAGTTAGAAATGCTAGGTTTTTCTTTACTAAAACTATTTTTTGTGTAGAATATAACAGATACATCTGATCTATTTGACAAGAAACTTAAAACTAAGCCAATAAACTCATTTCTAATTTTAACACGTTAATTACACTCGCCATTACTTGTGTTTCATAGTATCTTTCATTTTATTAGTATTTTTTAAACAAACAAAAACAACATCTTGGATTTGTAACTTTTCTTTGAGGACTACTAAAAATCATTTGGTAAGTTTTATTTTCTGTATTAATGGGCTACAACTATCGCTATAATTGGTCTACATCTGTTCTGGGAGGCATATAAGAATTTGTACAAAAATCATTTATAGTAATTAAAATTAAAGCAAATATTAAAATATTTGAATGAATAACTGGAAAAGATCAACGGTATTTGAGAGAAAATTTAACTTTGCTTTAACTGATTTTGTTCCTATCATAACAGTTTGGGAAAAAAGTGTTCACAATTGCATAGCGGATTGAAAAAATTTTAATTTTTTATCATTAAAGTATCAAATAAAATCAAATATAATTCTTATTAATTGCTAAAAAATTTATGAAATTATAATTATAGGAGTAATTTTAAAACATAATTATATTTTTTAACATTTACTCTTGATCAGACAGTATGGCTCAAGCTTGACTGAAATGGGTGCCGAATAATAGCTGAGACAAGTTTGCACATCTAGAATAACAGCAAATAAAAAGTCTTCGGAAAAAAATTATTATTTTATATACAAATTTGAGTTCAGATTAGACCTGATTTTTATATAAAGTTAGATGGAGTTGTTTTAGACACCTTGTATCTGCATCCTTCTTTTATTCTGCAATTGCATCCTTGAGGAAGCTTAAGTGTTTAACAAAAGTGGTACAGGCATTAGATAGTTTGTTTAACTCTAAACTTTTCCAAACTGTTCACTTCCTAATTCCTTTGCATACCCTTGTGTTCAGGCACCTACTCGAGGGTTACTTATTTTAACTAGTTTTATTATTATTACTTTTTGACTTGATAGTATACTGGTGAAAGCTCCTTTCTTATTATCAGGGGTCTTCTAAATCAGGTAAACATTAGTGTTTATCTAACTCCTGCAGAATATGAGGAGAATGGTATCTGTAGTAGTTATCACGTAGAAACCCAGCACTGCTTTGCTCAATGGTTTAGTAATAATTAGAGAAGAGATTCCTAAATAACTTCTCGCACCTTTATCTGAT
Organism: Hermatobates lingyangjiaoensis; assembly: GCA_026182355.1. Lineage (NCBI taxonomy): Eukaryota > Metazoa > Arthropoda > Insecta > Hemiptera > Hermatobatidae > Hermatobates > Hermatobates lingyangjiaoensis. The sequence goes on along the minus strand of JAPFBL010001930.1, from coordinate 501,579 downwards.
ATTGTGTATATTTACTATGTAATAAATTACAATCTTCTAGAACGCTGATGCAGCGTACCCTTTTCTATTTCCTAATATTTGAACATGAGTTTTATTTCAACAAGTCAAAAATTTGACCGTCATACAGCCAACTACATTTTTCCAAAATATTGATAGTAAAAATCATAATCGACTTAGGAGTGTCAAACTACTGGTAAAAAGGACACTAGATCTTAAAATCGGAGGGTGTTACCCTTGAAACAGCAAGAAATAAAGAAATATTTAGTCTTGAATCACTTTTACCTCAGCGTTATGGTGACATTTATTTATATTCATTTATATTGTTTTAATTTTATATTGACAAAATTATATTAAAATTCAACTTCTCAAAAATTAAAAACAAATTAATTCCTTTAATATTAGCTAAATGTGAAAATATGTTTGTCTCAGGCAGCAGAAAATGGTAATCTGGAAGACTTCAAGCAACTATTTCTCGCCGATCCTTCCAGGCTCTCTGTGAGCGACTCGAAGGGGCGAACTCCAGCCCACCAAGCTGCGGCCAGGAACAGAGTCAACATCCTTCAATTTATTTCAAATAATAATGGAGGTCAGTGTACCCTGATATCTCGTTCAAATGTATTTTTCAACTTATTTTTTGAATCCAATTAACATACATTTCTAACATGTTTTAGTTTTATTAATCTCACTTTAATCTTAAGGTTTAAAGTAGATGGGACCTTAATAAATAATTGTTTCCTATGTTTATAAGTGTGTCGCAAAATGTCAACGCATATCTTTATTTTATTGGATTAGAGTTTCATTAGGTACAGGATTACATAAAGGTTTTATGGTTTTACATTGCTTCCCAGGAACAACATGATTAAGCCTTACCCTGACATTAAGAGGTTTATCTCTGTCATTAGGAATTTAAAGTCATTTAATGGATCCTGAACCATCGAGATTTAATGCAATAACCCCAACTACTATACCGTACCTACAGTTATTATATATGTATGTTATATTAAACTGTATAAAAAGATTTAACATAAACACGTGAAATAACAATCAATTATCAAACCACAATATGAAATGGGAAAACAAGACTAAGATCTTTCAACCGTAACAGGCAGTCTTCGTCAGAGTCAAAAACCCAAAAACCCAGAGTCAGTTGAGTTTTTGACTCTGACAAAGACCACTTGTCACGGTTGAAAGATCTTAGTCTTGTTTTCCATTTCATATTGTGGTTGTTTGATCGTTGAATATACTGTATCTATGTACACAGTTATATTCAATACCACAAAAGGTAGTTAATTTCTATGAGCTCTCCGAGAATAATATATCTATAATCGATTACAGTATTGCGTAAATGGAATAAAATAAAACAAACCAAGTTATGAACAAATTATGAATTATTATGAGGTGAGTGATTTTAGTTTTCAATATTAATAGAAGGATGTAAAAAAGTATTTTATAATCGGTGAATTAGAAAGAAGTATTCACGTCATTATTTTAAGTATTCTCTTATTTTATTGTAAATCAGATTTCTTAAATAGTATTGATTTATGTTTTATAATATAATAATTCTAAAAATGTATATTTTAATTTTGTAAAGAAATTCATTGAAAATTAAAAAATTCTATTATTGGTATGGAGAAGTGTTCAGAAAATTCCTCTACTTTTTTTAATTATTATTTTAATTACGAACACTCTTCCTTTTTCAATCTGTCTCCCTTCCATTTTTTTTTCAACCATCATTCTTATACGCGTGAAAAAAAGACGCATTATTTGCAAGTGAATATATATATATATATATATAAATTGATTATATTATTTGATAACATAGGTTACCAAAGTGAAAAAATATAACACTTTAAGATGCTGAATTTATAAAACTCCATTTGCTGTAGTAATGTAATTTAACAAAAATAATGCATTTTCAGTTAAATCTAAATAAAGTGTAGTAATCATGACAAAATATTAATTATGAATTGAAAAATATATATAAAGTTATTACAACATCGTCATGATGCATTTATTTGTGCAAAAACCTTAATTTGTTCTAATGGTTGTGCCAAATAAAATTAAACGAATAACTTTAACGTTTAACCTGTATTTTATTATATCTTAATCAATGCTTTTTCATTATTATCTTAAAAACAATTATTATTCAACTTAATATTCTGTTAGTTATAAATGTTGATAAATATTTTTGATGTTGCAGACTTGAATATAGTTGACCAGCATGGTAATACACCTCTTCACTTCGCAGTTGAGTACAACTCATTGGATGCTATCAGCTTCCTTCTTGAAACCAAGTGCGTTTAAAAAATATTTTATGTGCCTTTTGTCAACCTGTTGCATTTAATTATATAAGAAGCCTTATAATTATATAGGTGCCTTATTAGTACCAACAATGGTAACCTTGACTTAGATAGATTTCTTTTGCCATCACAATATGTAAGGAAACTATTTTGAATGAGTTGTTAAGTAACTTATTTCGTCAAAGGACTCCAAGGGTCAGGTTAGCTTAGTGGTTAACGTATTCGCCTCTGGGCTGGTAGTCCGAGGTTCGATCCCCACCTGGCCCTCGATTTATTCACGCGGGAGGTGAATAAATCTGAGTACGCCGTCCTTCGGAGAGGACGTTAAGCCATCGTTCCCGAGCCTGTACGATGTTGGGTACTCGTTAAATATCCCTACTTGAAATGCACTTGAGTTAGACAAAATGTAGGACTTCCAATGCAGAATCTGTAGTAGAATCACCGATCAAACAAAAAACTGGTAAACGGCTGAGGTTATCACCCGCTAGGGGATAAGTTTTAAACAATGAAAAAAAAAAAAAAAGAAAAAACTGGGTCTCCAACGTTACAATGCATCTTAATGCACGGATCATAAAAGTATGCAGACCTACTACAGGTGGCATTGTTTGATAGATCAAATTGACAAAACTTCTATATCCAAAGTAGCCTCAATAGTGAACAGGTGCTATTCAGTTTCAGACAATATTGCTTTATAAAAAAACCAGTTTATTAATATTATTTTATTTAATAAATATTTAATACTTAATAATATTTAATATAGTTTAATATTATTAATAAAGCCAGTTTATTAAAAGCCCATTAAATTAATTTAAATCCAATTTACTTTGAAAATAACATTTATTTGGTAAATATGACCTTATATGATAAAGAGTTGAAGACTTTTATTGGGAAAATCGCAACGTAGAAAAAAGGTACTACAGTCCATTTTGTAAATTAAGTAATTTTTTCTTATTACCGTTTATGAAAGATTAACATTTTCTTTAAAGCATCTAATTTATAAAGATTTCTGTAAAATATTAACTTAGTATGTAAAGTTAAAAATTTTTAAGAATTTGGTTCGCTAAATGAAACAGAATAACTTTAAAAACGTAAATTTACGATAATATAAATAAATATCAAAAATAATATAAATAAATCCAACCAGTCTTATTTGTGGGAATCATTTATATTAAATTATAAAATTATTTTTTTAGCTAGAAAATTATTATACTAGTTTAAAACTTGCTTGAAGCAAACCTCATTCTTACGTGTAAATTACACGTGATTGCGAATGTTCTTTGAGCAAAAAAATACATTTTTCTTCACTATACTTTGCTCATTTGTAAGTAATTGTACAATAATTATAGATAAGTATACAATATATTGTTGAAAATTGGTAATACAAGCAATTGTAGTTATAGCATGATTTATAATCATACACTTATATTTTTTGGACCAAAATTTAAACTAAGATTTTGTATTAGTTTCATTGCATAAACGCACTTTTTTTTTAGTTGATTAATATCCAGTTTATAAGGATAATGAAACAGATATATGTACTTTGAGATTTCGAAGAATTGATGCGTGTTGAGCCCCACAATCAATATTTGTTGATACCAGCCAGAGTAAGGCTGACTTTTTCAGCCGTACTGAAATTTCACAGAGAAAAGACAAAAAATATGTATTTATGAGGTGATGAGGTGAAGGCTTGATCGTAAATCATGATGGATAGTCAACGTATTAAGTATATTTAGAGTCCAGATGTGACTCTCGAAAGATTGGCGAGGGTAGATATTGATGACTAAGGAATGAAATGTAGAGTCTAGAACGGTAGTGGCTGTCACGGGCACATTCCAAAATTAGTTATGCATTCAGTGATTCCAGGGCATACTGTTTGTATATTTGAAGAAAAATATTCACAATTGTATTCATAAAGGTTTTAGTATCTTGTAATGAATTAGTCTATCAGTAGTACATAAGTTTCATAAATACAATAGTACAAATTTAATGAGAAGAACAAAATTTGTTTCTTTTACTTTAACAAAATTCATGTGAGTACTTTGTTAAAAACAACTGTTTTTTAATAAGAAACTTCATCCTAATGGCCGATATCAGACATAGTAGGTAAAAATAAAGTAAACGTTAAACATGTCAAACTTAAGTGAAGAAGAAGGAAATACAAAATCTCATTAAAAATTAAGTAAAATCCTTTTTTGCATGTCCATTTTTTATTTCTATTTACAAAAACATGTTGCTGTTAAATTTTGTTAGTTGCATGAAAGATTTTTTAGAAAACTTTTGTTCAGTCAGAATAGTGGATATCCCTGATCTGGAGCTACATTGAACCCTTATTTGTGGAGGTAGCAAATATAAACTTCCAAAGGGTTTCTTTAAAAATTGATTACGTTATTCAGTACTTTGCTTTAAAATTTCAACTTGGAGAAAAAATTTCAAATTAAATGTTAAAATTATGAAAACTGAAATCGGTTAAAATTTTATATCACTAACAAGAAGATTTCCTGCCTGTTATGCTAGTTAGACGTAGGTAAAAGAAATATTGATATTGTTTAGATGCTGGCAGTTTTATTTAAAAATGTCTACTTTCTAGTGTCATTCAGTGGCTGCTCATTGCTATTCTCTTTTGGTATTCTTTTTTAAAATGGATCAGTTAAATTGTAAACATGAATTCTAGATCAGTAAATCCGAACATACTAAACAAAAAACAGCAGGCTGCCGTGCATTTGGCTGTGGAGCTCAATCATGTAGACGTCCTTGGCATAATGGTGAACTACAAGAATAATCTGGACATCCAACTAGGAGGAGAGCACGGACGAACTGCCCTCCATCTGGCGGCGATCTACGACCACGACCAGTGTGCCAGGATCCTGGTAGCAATCTCAACCTATCTGCCTTTTAACAAACATAGAGCTATATTTACTATTACTTTAGCAAAAAGTTCAAAAGTTCTACCTATACATATAGTGGAAAGAGTATACTAATTACCTACTAGTTACACTACTGTAGTACACAACTACGAATTAAAGTAACAAGTGTTGTTCGAGTTTTATTATCTCATTTGGTGCCATAGGTGATCATTCTTATCTTGGTAGTCAGGCAGCAATGTTAGCCTAAGAAATGGTAGGAAACTACTCCGTCTTATCCCTGAAATCATCGTCTTTTATCAATACCTTAGCCGGACTTCTCAGTATAATTGAAATTAGCACTTTAAATTGCAATGAGTTTTTCGAATTCTCTGTTTTTAAAATGAGGTACAGTGTGTTTTTAAAAATGTTGCTAATAACAGCATATAGTTAATTAAAATACAGTACCAACAATGTAAAAAATTTCGGCACATGAGAATTACGAAGGTAATACATAAATGTATATTTATGTAAATAATGTAACTTACTTTTTCATGATATTGTAATAATATACGTGATATTGATATAATTATACATTAATGTAACCCTGGAACATGCCTATAAATATAGACAAAACAATGGCTTGAAGTATTTTTTTTTATATTTGTTTGACATTGTTGAAAACCTTAATAAAGAAAAACAGTAGAGAATATGTGTTCGAAATAAGAATACATATATATATATATATATATAAATGTTTTGTTAAATGACTTTTATACTATGATATGATTATATTTTATGGACCATTTTTCAAGTTTTTTCATACTTGTTTTGAATCTTTCCGGTGCTAAAAACACTAGTTCTCCAAATGATTCATTACTCACAACTGGCATGTTTCGGTCTCCTTGACCATCTGCCAGATGGTCAAATGAATAGAGATATTTATTTTTTAAAACACTATTACTATTAATTACCGCTAAACATTACTTAAATTAACACTGTGATTTTAATTAACATTCAATTTTAACATTAACAAATAATCCTTCAAAATATACATTTTGTCTCAGTCAATTTGAATCAGTCAATTTTCTAATATGAAAATATATGAATTATGAAAATATGTGTGTGTCCAATACAGGTATTTTGATAATTAATATTTAAAAATTTATTATATTAAATATGTATGACAAGTTTTTTAATTGAATCATAAACCCTTTCTAATGATTAATCTAGACAGTTAAACAGACAGAAGAGCTGTAACTTTTAAACCATTTGTATTAATCAGAGTACAAATCTTAAGTTATTATTCTAATCTAAATTCAGTCATAAATCAGTTTTGCGTATTAAATTAGAAGTTCATGTTCTACTACTGTCAGTTAATAAGTTAATCAAGCGGCTGTTTTATTTTAATGAGTATTAATAATATAATATTATTATTAATGAAAGTTTATTCTAAAATTACAAGCTGTCCTTACATTTTCAAAGAAATGAGCAGTACTTAATAGATAAATGCATATTATTATTACTACTGAGGTTAGTATGATTTATATTATTAATATAGAAAACCGTCTTACCTCGTACAATGATGTTGGAGTCGTTGGCGCGCTTTCGGACGTTGTCCATCATCAATTTCAACTAACTAACGTTAACTAAAGTTAACTAAAGAGTTAGTTAGTTGCGATTGAAGATGGACAACGTCCGAAAGCGCTCCAAAGACTCTAACATCATCGTACGAGGTAAGACGGTTTGCCATATTAATAATATAAAAGTACTCACTAAGTTCATTAAAGTCTCAATTGTCCTACAACAGCTCCACTTACACATTCCTATATATGCTTTATTATATAGACCAAAAATTTAGTTCGAAATCTATCACTATCGTTACAGTAATGATTTTGCTGTGTGTTTGTAAATTTTAGGAAACTTGTTGCTAATGGATAAGCTGTTTCGTTTGTATTTACAATTTAAATAGCCGACATTAGATTAGTGGGACGATAATTCAGTGGTAATGTAAAGCTTTACTAATAACACTGTCATAAATTTATAACATAAAGAAACTGTTTAAAGTTTTCAAGATATTAATCTTTGTTTTTCTATTATTTTTCTAGATTAAAGAGCTTAGTGCGTGCCCAAGGAAGCCTTGTAACAACGGCTATTACCCTATACATGAAGCAGCTAGGAACGCTTCGTCAAGGACCATGGAGGTGTTCCTTCAGTTGGCAGAGGGGAAAGGATTCAGAAGGGAAGATATTATTTCCTGTTACGACTCCGAAGGAAATGTTCCACTTCATTGCGCTGTCCACAGTGGAGATTTTAAAGTTCATAGTTCTTAGATTGAGTTTTTAGTAGACGTAATATTTATTTGTTATTAACTATTAAGGAAAGGGGCCAGGTTAGCTCAGAGGTTAATGTACTCGCTCTGGGCTGGAAGTCGGGGTTCGATCCCAACCTGACTCTCTATTTATTCACACTGGAAGCGAATAAATTTGAGTACGTCGTCTCTGGGAGAGGATGTTAAGCCGTCGGTCCAGAGCCTGTACGATGTCAGGTATTCGTTAAAGATCCCTATTTGAAATGTACTTGAGTTAGGGAAAATTTAGGACTCCCTATGTTGAATCTGTAGAATCACTGATTAAACAAAAAACCGGTAAACGGCTAACGTAATTACCGGCTAGGGGATGGGTTTAAACAATATAAAAAAATTAAAAACTATTTAGGAAAGAGGTTAAATTGCTCAAAAAACCTGGTAAAAATATTGTTGTAGTGATCATAAACTTCCATAAATTTGTCATTTAAATGGGCCATTTAGGTGTTTATTTGAAATATGTTATATTTGAAATAATCCAAAAAGTTAAGCTGTCTATAGTAACCTAGATTGCTGACATTCCATAAGACCACAAGTTCCAGGAACATAATCAATGAAATAAAACGAAAAAAAATAATAAACTGAAAAATTCCGTACAAAACCTTCCAAGTAAAGAAAAACCATTTCTATTATAAAACTATATACGGCATTGGCCTTATTATCTCCATAACCTCTTTCAAAGGAATGAAAAAAAAAGAAATCACCTCGTCAGGTCCGTTTATCTGATATCATATTGCCTTCATTCTTGAAGTCACTCACCGGCAGATTCGTATCATAGTCCTAGTGTAACTGAAATCTAAAGTATTGAATGACCGAGCGCTATAAAGGGTAGATTCTCCCTTTGAACTTTCTTTGATATCCGATTTTTATTAAGTTTAAACCGTTTGTACAGGACGCTAAACTATGTAAAATTTTCAAGGAAGATGATGGAAATACCTTTTCTAGGACACGCCTATGTTAAATGATGAGCTGAGGAAGTCCTCTTAATGAGAGCACATCCTCCGACAATGCGTGTTTTAGGTGTAATGAATTTCTAGGAGATAAAAAGCAAGCGGGTTATTATGAGAGGTGTGTCTCAATTTGCTAATAAATTGAGTTTTAATCCTGCTCTTGAGGGATACCGAGTATGGTTGCCAGATTTTAATCATTTGACAAATTTAGAATAAATATAAGGATTCTTTGTTAATGCGCTAACAATGCTTGCATGTGTTGCAGGCAGTGGAATTATGTCTGAAGTCTGGAGCCAAAATATCGACTCAACAATACGACCTATCGACTCCCGTTCACCTAGCCTGCTCCCAAGGAGCGCTCGACATCATCAAACTCATGTTTAAATTGCAGCCTAATGAAAAGAACTCTTGCCTAGTCTCTTGCGATGTTCAGAAGATGAGACCCCTTCACTGTGCTGCCATGTTTGACCGCGTTGACGTAGTCCAGTATCTTATATCTGAGGTGAAATCTCTTAGTCTCACGATTAAACATTTCTTTCTGTTATGGTATTAATTTAGCTTTCTATAAACATTACTATTGAAACCAATAATATTTTTTACCATTACTAGATATATAATAAAGTTATATACTAGTGGTATGCTGCAGATGATAGAGGTGAAAACAATTAATTCAATGACAAAATGTAGTTGATCACTTTGATTTATGTTAGTTATCGCCGTCAAATCATCCAGCCGAGAGCAAAGGATTCAAAATTTGAGTTTAAACGAAGATAGAAAACTCCTCATGTAATAATATTTCTACACTAGTCATAGATAAAGTTATATAGCAATTACTTGTATTTCAACGTGAGAATCAGAGTCTGTATGCATTGTCTGTGAGTACTCGGACGGCAGCCTGTGAGTCCCACCAAAGACAGGGCTTTTGACTAGCCTCAAATCTGCATTAGCATTTCCTCCTTGACCGTCGACGACTGTTTCCATCTGTTACTGACTGCTGCAGTGATTCCATATGGGAACCTGCAACATTTCGTCTTCCATTCAGGTTGTTAATATGGTCATGAAGTTTTAATATTTCATATTTTTATTCGTAAACAAGGTGTTACAAATCATGCATTGGTACCTTTATATGTCATAATCTGTTTGCAGTTGAAAGAAACTTTATATATGCATCACTCCTTTTCCTTTTCATTGACTTAATGAGGGATAGATAACTTATCAAATATTTTAAAAATAAAATTTTAAAACAAAAATCACTCCTTAATATAAAATAATGACGAATAGAGGTTGATATTTTTAACAAGAAACATCATAAACAAATAATAATGATACTATAAATAATAAAATTAAAATAAACAATCATTAGGAAAATTAAAAATCTTGAGTGCGTTATACTCGAATTTACTCAAATTTAAAGTATGTTGATTACCAATTTCGTTGATAATTAATTTAATTTTAGATATATTTTAATGTGGTTGTCCTGTAGACATAGACATTGTTATGAATCTCATAAAAAATGTATCTTACAATTATATTTACTTTAATATCGCTATATCCATTTTGCTCATTAATTAGATACAATTAATGTAGATATAATTAAACTATCTAGATCCATTAAATCAAATTAATTCATGATTCAAGAATAATCTGACGAGATGCTGCAGGTGGAACTTAATTCATCACACTTTTATTGTAATAAATTTCATTCAGTATTATTCTATGTTTACAAAATAGTTATTATGACATTTCCATATTAAGTCAAAACTTATTTAAAGATTGCAGATTCACCAGAAGAACGGGATCCAAGATACTCATTTTGACACAAAGTACAATAATGTAGCGATAGAACGATCACAGTTATCGCTATAACTCACAGTATTGTTGAAGAAAAGTGAGCAAAAAACACAACCATTAATTGTTTTCAATAGTAAATGTTGATGGATGTGTAATAATTTAAACAAGTCGGAATAATTTAATCCAAAAGAATGTTGTTTTTTTTTTTATTTTGACAACAGTAACAAGAGATGCCTGTTGTGTTAGTATGGAGGTTTTTAAGATATTAGAACCATATATAGTTGACATGGCCGGATAGAAGATAATATACTAAGTTACAGGGGGCTGATATTAACTCTCTAGACAAGGAGAAGCGGTCACCCATTCTTCTCGCAGCCTCCAGAGGTTGTTGGAAAACAGCGATTACTCTCGTCAGACTGAAGGCAAATATACTTCTCAAGGATTCCAACTTAAGAAACATCCTCCATCTTGTTGTCCTCAACGGTGGACGCCTTGATGAGTTTGCAAAAGAGATTATTCAGGTAATACTATTTATTCTTAAATTCAAACCAGCTTGTTTGCAAACTAAATTAAACAAGTTGTTTGTTTTTAAATTTTAAAAAATTGCATTACATAAAAATGGTTAAAATAGAAGATGTACCAATTATGATTTATAATTATAATAATAAAATATGAAAATTATTCCATATATGAATAATAAATATGAATAATATATAAAAACTGTTCTAATTTTAAAATTAGTACTTCATAGTCCCACAGCTTTCTACATTAAGTGGTTTACTTAGTCAATCCCTCAATCTGAATCCGGTCTTAAAGTTAATATGTGAGCAATACCCCATAAACTTTCTTATTGAATTTGAAAAATAACCTTTAAAATAACTTCCCAATTTTCACAATTATTATAAAATTGAACATTTGATTTAAAGTACTCAAAAATCATACTTTTTGACATCAATAATTGGTATTGTTCAATAACATTTTTAACTAATTTAATGATAATCAAATACTTATAATAGATTATTAATTATGATTAATATATCATTTTATGTAATCAAAAGTTGTAAAGTTTATAAAAAAAAAAAGTTAAGGTTTCAATAAATTCATGGAATTATCTTGATCTCAAATTAATTTATTTTGTCAAAATCTTGAAATTATTAGTATTATTATAAGTTATTATTATATTATATTATTATTATATTATAAGTTAATAATTCCTTGCTATTTATCATATTAAGTAAATTTGATGGATAGTGGATTCACTTCTTCTTTCTTAATGAGAAGTTGGAGAGGAGGTTATTGACAGCTGCCATATTGACTGACTCAAAAATAATAACTACTAGTTTCAATTGGCACGGAAATCCTACACTTAGATACTCAAGTTCATTAGAGGGCGAAGAAGTGTTGTACGTTATATTTTATGAATGAAATGCATAATTTTATCTACCAGATAAAGTGATTTAATGCCAGAGTGAGCAAGGAACTGTGGACTCCCGTATCAGCGCTCCACGTCAACAACTTTTTAAAGAGTGGTTAGCTCCAAGCTCTAAGTAAGTTAGCTCTAAGCTAACCACTCACTCTTCTACTGAAACTGTTTCTAAAGGAAAACACAGATTATATTTTTTGTTTTGACCAATTGAATGACTTGATTTCAGTTTCAAATTTGTTTCTTCAGGTCAGTTCAAAGGCCCACTTTGAAGAGCTGTTGAACGAGAAGGACACGACAGGGTGTTCACCTCTCCATTTCGCTAGCCGTGAAGGCCACATCAGAAGCCTCGAAAACCTCATCCAGTTAGGAGCTGTTATCAATCTCAAGAACAACAACAATGAAAGCCCACTTCATTTTGCAGCCCGGTACAAACTTTACAATCAATCCTCCTATTTGATGAAATATTGTTATATATCTAAATAGGTAATAAAGTAATTATTTAATTATTATATTATCAACGCTTCTTTGGATAATCAATACCTTATTATTCTTTTCCTTATCTTAAAAAAATTGGCAATTGAACATCAGCTGTGTTTTAGACAACCCTTGCAAAGTTGATGACAAGAATTTTAGTTCAAACTAGCCAACACTTGGATTAAGTCGGGCTGTGCTAAGTTAGAGTCAAAAGTGTATGAATGATACTGCTTATAAACTGCATACCGTTTTAAAAACCCATTGGTGAAAGTCATCAAGCAATGACTGAACATTCCCTCCTCAATTACTGTAGAATGGTAATCAAGGTCAGAACTCAAGTTAATGTTTCCAAGTAATACATGATATCATTTGAAAGGTAATTTTGTCTAAATAAAGCGATCTTTGGTATCGGCGTACCAATGGAAGCCAGGTCACGAAAATATGTATGGATATTTGCCAGTTCTCATGCAGTTATTAAATAACTGTTAATTACATCCTATTTTTATAATAGAATACTATACTAAAGCATGAAAGTACAATAGGACAGAAAAATTGCAGTTAATTAATTTATCTTTGTAATTACATTAAAGGTATGGACGATACAACACAGTGAGGCAGCTGCTGGACTCCGAGAAAGGGTCCTTTATTATCAACGAAGTGGACGGAGAGGGTCTTACTCCATTGCATATCGCTTCGCATCAAGGTTTGCCCTAAATTCTAATAAATTGAAAACAACTAGAATGTTGTTAACGGATAATTAAACTTATATCCCTATGTTTCTTATAACACACACACACACACACACACACACACACACACACACACACACAATATATATATATATATATATTCTATTTATTTTCTAGAATGTTCCATATAGTATATTACATGCTGTATTCCCAATCTTAATTAACATTAAAATACACATTAGGATTACATTACATTAAATTTAAGATTAAAATACATATTATAAAAATTTTTTAAAATCTATCAAGTCTACTAAGTTTTTAAAGAGTTCACTTTTTTGCACCGTGGTGCTATCAGCTGGAAGCCAGTCATATCTAGCTGTTATTGTCAATGCCATAAAACTTTGTCGCTCTTGGTTTAGAATTGGGCAGCTGAACAGTGTATGGTCTCAAGTCTGTGGTGATACACCATCACAAGAACACCTGTCATTATCAATGATATTGAATCTTTTGAGGTATTATTTAGTTCCACCATGGCCTCTTATAACATACATAATGATAATAGTACGTAATTGTCATTGCTTGCAAATTCCAGTTTTCCTTTGCTTTTATTTTCATGGGTAATAAATAGTATTTAACCGTATGATTGTTTATATTATCGTTATTTAATTCAAAATGATCTTTAAAGGAATGATTAAAAAATAAATGAATAAATACTGTGAATGAACACTGAAAATATAGAATATATATAAATTTGTTCTTTATATATATAATTGATTCCTTTAATATATTTTTTTATGACTTTTATTAAAGTCAACATAGTCTCAAGTTGTTATCAGGACAATGCAACCTAGTTACCAAAGTAAGTAGAATTACTGTATTGGGGGCTTGTTTATTAGTTTTCGGCAGATTGTATTCAATTTTACAAAAGCTGGCGGCTAACACGCTTGTTTGTCTCAACCACTCTAATTTTTAAGGATTCTTTTTATAGGGTTCGGCCTTTAATTAAGAATAGAGTTAATAAATTTATGCTTAATCAATTTATCTTTTCTGAGTAGTTTTACTTAAGAATGAAGTTACTAATGCAAACGTATAATTAAAAGAAAAATAAGTATGTTTTAATAGCTCCCTTATCAATAGCTCGATTTATTTATTACGTTTCTTGAGAGTTGTTCACATTTATGAAGTGTTTAATTGAAAGTGTTTTTATTTATAAACATTTTTGGTAGTGATTGGCTAGATTGGTTAATTAATTATATGTTAATAGAAAATGATTGAAACAGTTTTACCTGTATCAAGAATGAAGGCCACTAAAGTTTGATTATATATGTGATGATACTTATTAGGACACAGCAAAGTGGTGCAGCTGCTTTTGAACCGTGGAGCTCTTCTCCACCGAGACCATAATGGTAGAACGCCTTTGCACTTGGCTGCTATGAGCGGCTACACTCATACGGTCGAGTTGCTCCATTCAGTTCATTCCCACCTTCTAGATCAGCACGACAAGGATGGAGTCAGTATTAATTGTCTAGAACTGAGTTTCTTACAATCAATGTATCTCTAAAGCATTAATCACTTTAATTTTTTTAGAATACAGCTCTACATTTGGCAACAATGGAAAACCAGCCAAATACCATTGTTCAGCTTTTATCAATGCAGTGCAAACTAACTTATAACAATCTTGACTTCAGTGCAGTCGACTATGCAATAAGCTATAAGCTTCCGGAATCAGCTCTGGCCATGGTTACGCATGACACAAGGTAACTTCAGTTTTATTATTATATTCTTACCAACATAAGTTAAATATAGATTTTAAACCTTTCTATTTAAACATTTCTTACTTTACCATACGCTTGTTTCAAAAGATATCATAAATATGCGAAGCTTAACTCTACTGTAAGAGTTTCGATAATGTGAATGTGTGAATAGGCCGAAAGTTTAATTATTTCTTTATTTAACATATCGACCTACTCATTCCCATGAGATATATTAACAGTTTAAATATTTTAACTGTTAAAATATCTAAATTGTTATTTTTATGTTCGATCTAGTTGAAGAAGGTATTTTACTCATATCATTAGTTTGGCTAATTGTTATTTAACGTTTGTTGCCTAGTTCTAAACGTAGTGAATTAATTCGTAAATTGTATTTCATTTGTAAATTATTGTTGCTGCTCAGTAATAAGCTACTCAAGTAACTTCTTCTTAGTATTGATCCTTTGTATTTGTAATTGCATGACATACTTTATTGATACCTATAACGAAAAAAAACATTTTTTAAATTGATGTGCTGTAGTGTACTAGAGTACAACAACATCAGTATTCACGACTTTTTGTTTGATTGTCCTAAATAATGAACAATAATTGTCTGATTTTTCTGAAATACCCAAATGATTATTTCCAATAAAAATTTATTTTCGCTTATGTAAATACCCTTAGTACTTTTAGCGGTGTCCAAAAAAAGTTTTAACCTCTATAGACAATCTTCAGTGTAAACTGAATCGACTATATGCTCTAATAAGGAGCAGCTTGTGTCATTTTTTAAAAAGAATAAATAAATAATTGAAAATGGTAAAAAAGAGATCAAGTATACCATACCAGGGTGAAATCAAGCACGTTTGTAATCCTGTTTGTTGAGAAACAATTATACATTTTAACAAACCTTATTTCCTAAAGTTACACTCGATGTTCGATCTAGTTGAAGAAGGAATTTTACTCATATCATTAGTATGGCTAATTGTTATTTGACGTTTGCTGCCTTGTTCTAAACATAGTGAATTAATTCGTAAATTGCATTTCATTTGTAAATTATTCTTGGATTTGTAGCAATTTGTCCTCGATGTCAGATTCGGAAGACTGGTCAAAGGGACAATTGGCCAATGATATTATCGATATATATATGTATAAAAACTGGGCACAATACAAGTTAAAAATCGAAGAAGAGTAATAAACAGAGTAAAGAAAGACATTTATAAACTCAAATTTTTTGACAATCCGTCTTCAGGAGAAAAGAGAAAGGGAGACCAAGTACGTTGTAGACGCAACGGCAAGTAACTTTACGGTTCAAAAATCTTCTTCAATTTTCAACTCATATATACATATATATTTCCCAAATAGATTGCCTATGAGAACAACTCATCCAATTACTGAGAAAAGACACTATTTTACACCTTATGCCCATCATCCCCAGTAGAGCGCTGCTTATCTCTATTACTATTACTTACTGTTAAAATAAAAAATGGATTACATATGATTATGATTGATTAGTATATGTATTAGTATTATTATTGATTATTTTACATTAGTATATGATTGAACATCGAAAACATAGTTTCTTTGATTGGATTTATCCCAATTACATTCAGTAAACAAGATTATTATTGGAAATACATCATTACTGAGAAAAGCATATTTACAATTAATCATCAGTAATTATCTGTATCTATTACTTACGTACAATAAAAAATGTTTCGTTTGATTGATTAGTATATGTATAGTATCTAGTAGATTACATTGACAGTAATCATTGAATGAAATCATTTGTTTCTTCATTGGAACTTTATTTCAATCTGACATTCAGAAACTGACATCTTTATGCACATAATCATTGCATTACAAATCAACAATTATTGTCAATATGGACAATCAATTTACGAATTGAATTCATGCCGTATGTTTAGTAACTAGCAGCACGTCAATTAACAAATCATTTGGAATTCTTATTGGAACTATTGGATCGAGTGTGTCATGCAATTACAAATACAAAGGATCAATACTAAGAAGAAGTTACTTGAGCAGGTAATCTCATGGGAATGAGTAGGTCGAGATGTTAAACAACATTTTACATTCAGTAAACAACATTATATCAAATCTTAGGTCATCAGAGAGAATGAACTTCAAATCTTTCATCACACTTGCAGTCATTCAATTACGCTGCAACTTATAGGTCCCCAATATGAGACATATATCTAATATAGTGATGTCTAACCAGAGACTAGTAATTGGTTATTTAAAATAAATCAGCAAATATTAGGACAATATATTTTAAATGAAGACATGTATTGCTTATACAAAATATTATATACTATCAAAAAAATTTCACAGCTAAATTAATTTACACGAAATAAGTATAACTAATTTACATGTGCAGTCTTGTCAGTCGGGCTAGGTCAGTTGTCTAGGTCAATAAAGAGGATATTGTAGTTAATTTTGACGTCTACACTCATTTCTTATTATAGAACACCAGCAAAGTGGTGTACATGGTATAGCATTTTAAGCCTGTGCTTGCTTAGAGGAGAGGAGATTATGAGTCTGCGCTCGGACAAGCACCCCTGTCGTCACGCTAGCGCTCATCGTGTCCATGCCCAAAGTGTTCGAGTCCGTCCTAGACAAATGCATTACCAAGGCTAACTGTAAGAAGGACTCCAAGTCATTTTATGTGAGTAAATTCTTTCAAGTTTTCTTTCTCATCGTCTATTTATGCATAACATGTAACAAGGTGATAACATATCAAAAAATACGTATACAACAAATCATAAATACTTATCAAAAGTCTCTACATTTTATTTAAAAATATGTCGTTAATGTTAAAGAGTTTTCAAACATCTGGATACTGTTTGAGAAACTAGTGTTGATTGACAAATAATCTGGAGAAATTAATATTGATGTACGTTAAAACTCTTAGCATTACATATAAAAGGTTTTACATAATTCCTGTTTTTTTTACAAATGTGTTAACATTTTGACTCTAAGTATTATGATTACATAACTTCATCTTCGTGGACTATATTTGGTCCTCGGGATCAGTTTTGGTATCTCTATTATATATATATATATATATATATATAATGATCAAACCATAATAAGAAATGAGAAAACAAGACTAAGATCTTTCAACCGTAACAAGTGGTCTTCATCAGAGTCAAAAACCCAACTGAAACACTAGATGCAGAAAACATCTGGTGAGGGGTGTTTCTGCATCTAGTGTTTCAGTTGGTTTTTTGACTCTGACGAAGACTGCTTGTTACAGTTGAAAGATCTTAGTCTTGTTTTCTCATTTCTTATTGTGGTTTGATCATTGATTGTTATTTCACGTGTTTATGTGAAATCTTTATATATTATATTATATATATATATATATATTTATATATATAATATATATATATATATATATCTCACTTGGGTTTTTGACTCTATCGAAGACCACTTGTTACAGTTGAAAGATCTTAGTCTTGTTTTCTCATTTCTTATTGTGGTTTGATCATTTATATATATATATATATAATATTTATATATAATTATATAATATATAACAAGAAATCACCTTAAACACATGGAGTAAAAATCAATGTCTAAAACAAGATCGCTTGTTTTAGTTGAAATATCTTAGTTATTTTTCTGATTCCTTACTGTGGTTTAGACGTTGGTATATATAATATTTCAATTAACAATTATAATGTAATATAATATATAATATAATATATATAATATAATAATGTAATATAATAAAATTTAATGATAATTATGTAATTTTCACATGTGTAGAATTATTTTGACGTATTTTTAATGACAGGTATAATGTATATAATCAGTTCAAATATTTGAAGGGATATTTTAAATTACCAAGGTGAAATTATTTAAAAGATAAAATGTTAAATCTACTTTCGTTTTCAGTAAATCATAACATTACCTTTAATTTATTAATCTCCTTTATTTTATGTTTTTTCAGCCAAAACTTAAGACTTTGTTAGTATTATTTTGAAAATACTGGTATTACTTAATGCAAAGTTTTGTTCAAACACTATTCGTCATACAGGCTTCATTTTTTTTTTAATCCTCAAATGTATTAAATTAATTATTGTGCTGCTAACAACAATGTAAATAGCCTTCTGCTTTGAGCTGCTTTTGTGAAGCCAATGTTTTCTTTAGATAAGGTACAACTTCAGATGTCTACAATGTCCAAGAATCAGTAATAAACCGGAGATATTGAATCCAGCCGACCCCACCTCCAAAAGGAACCCTCTTCCAGCCTTGAAGGTGAAGGTTTCTTAAAAATTAATTTTTAAAAATTATAAATAGTTTTAATTAAAACACCATAAATTGAATTTATACTTCCAAATAGAAATCAGAAATATAGAAAGAAATATTTCATACCATTAAAGATGTTAGATACTATTTTTTGTCTAAATCGCTTAATTTTAAACAGTTGAAACTTGATTGAAATAAAGAATATATTAAGTTTAATGGAGTACAAGCATTGTTATGTGGATCGTATGGCTTAGGAAACATCTGATTTATATATAATACATTAAGAGTTAAACAATCTAATTATCGCTTTGATGGTTACAGAAATAGATATATTAATACTAGAGCTTAAGTTAAATATTTTTTAATCTGGCCGTGCCTCACAGAGGTTAAATGATTTCCTCTGGGACTAATTTAAGAGATTTTTAGGTGCAATATAATAATTTGTATTCTGTTATTTTTGAGAAGTCACTTTCAGGTGACTCAGTTTTTTTTATGGGGTTTAATATATTTCACTAAACGTCCTTCCGAATAAAAAGGTTTCGGGCTTTTAAATTTAGATGATTTATTAAGGTCTAAATAAGTGTTTTTCCAGTAGCCCAGTTTTTAAGCAATGGAGAAAATGAAGTCCAGAATGGAAATTATAAAAGTTTTTATCATGGAAAGTGTCAAGAAAATAACAGAAAGTTCAGTGTTATTTATCTTTGTAAACAAAAAATCGTTACAGTCCAACTAAGATTTGAAATAGTTTTTCAAATAGTGGTGATTATCGACAATGCTGAACACTGGTGGCCTAGACCATAGCTTTAGTCAGTAGTGCCTACTTAAGGACTGCTGAGCCTCACAAGCTGGGCAAAGCTTCAACGGAATCATGCAAGTAATAAAAGTGGCACGAACAATTAAATTAACCACGTCTTTGATAGCAACAAAACTGCAATATTAATACCAGGGGTCGTGGCATTGAACGTTTAAACCAGTTGTGATAATTGTAGGGTAAAAAGCTACAAAGTAAAAAAAAATCCATATGTAGAAACTATTTCATTAGCTTTTTAACCTAAAATCAGTAAATACCACACAACAACTGATTGCACTACCTTAGAACAGTTGTGATAAATAATGAAGTTCTGGTTCAAAAATACGTGTATTTGCTGTACTTTTAACTGAATTTGATGATACTTATGGTTGGGAAACATAATATAATTATTAGAATTATAAATATACTAATTAATGGCTTGAATCAAGTGATTCAAGCTAATGTTTTATGAGTATGTTTAAAGTCTGTCTGGCTTTTCTTGTGTAATGTAAAATTCTTGCCAAATGTTCCTACTTTAATTACTTGAGTTGAGAAAATGCGTGTCTTGTGACGGTAACTTAGCTCTTTAAATTGGCTCATCGATAGCTTTATTGGGTCCTATTAAAACAGAACCTCATCTTCCCAAAAGCGCTGAAGGCATAAGCCATGCTGGAATCAAACAAACAAACTTTTAACAAACTTCTAATTGTTTAAAGTTGCTATAGAAAAATACAAGAAAAATAAATGGTAATTGTTATGGCTATAAAAATAAGAATTTTGTACTATGATCAACATACAAAAGAAAGAAATAAGATTTAGTTAAGTCCTGAAGCAATAATCAGGCATCAAGCAAAAACATTACCTTTATAGGGGATAGCTGATTTGTTCCCATACTAAATATTTAATAAATGCTAAATATTACAAAATATATTCAATACTATTAGATCAAAAGTTTTTTAGAAATGATGAAAAATGATTTTTTTCACCAATATTTTAAAATTGCAAAAATATTTTGTAAATAAGTAAATAATAATTTTTCACTAATTATCTCAATTGTAGGTGTTATGTATAAACATGTAAGTAATATAGATAAAATTATAAAAAATAAAACGAACTATGCTTCTACAAAAAAAAAAAAGCCTAATTTGAAAATCTGTATTAAATATAAATGAAATAAAGAAATTGTAGGATGGCCACAGTTTGACGATGAGTATGTATTTATTTCAATCGCAAGATTTTGTTTAAAATCAAATAATATATTTGTTTTGGAGTTCATTATAAAATAATGAGAAATCTCAGTGTCTTTCTGTGGCGGTCCTGAACACAAGGCTAGCACCTTGAAGGGAGTAACTTCAAGAGAGTCGTCAAATAAGGTAAGTGACTTAAATGTAACTTACATTCAACAGTCCCATTTCTGTTTGCCTTTCACTATGCTGTTGTTATAATTTGATTCATATACTATTATGACTCATTAGCAATATGTTATTTGCTTCATATTTGTTTGCAATACTTGAATTTTAGAAAATATGCATGTCAATGTAGTAGACAAATCAATTTGGAGAACAGTATGTCTTTAAGGCTCTGAAATTTCAGCTCGGTGCAGTTCTAGATTCTACTAAAATACGGGACCCATTGTTTTTACATAACCACAAAAAGTTTAAAAATTAATGTAAACTTTATTTATATTTAGAGCAAATATGTTCACACAGATAGCTGTATTATGCATAGTGTTTACTACATAATGCTTACATAAATAATTATTTTTTTTTAATTTTGTTTTGTAACAACTACATCCACGATTACATTTTATATATGATTCAATTACATAACTGCAGTAAATTTCAATGGTATAAATAATATTTTTAAATATTATTTTATTATTACATTATTATTGTTTATTTAATTTAATATTATTTATTATTACTTATTATTATTATTATTATAATTTATTATTACATTTTAAATTACTCTTGATCGCAAAGAGGGTATTGTGTTTATAATTTTGAAGCACTCAGTTTTTCTTTCAGCTCTATGATTAATTTTTTCTTGAAAACCCTTCATTTCTTCAACCTGTATACCTCTGTCAATCACTTTTCTTTGATTGTATCAAAGTCATTGATCTTTCATTTGATGCAATGATCGTCTATAGCAGTATATTTGATTCTGAGGTATCTGACAGATCCTTGTGAAACATCAGAGGGTGGACCGTGGCCCAATATAACAAAATAAGATTCTCTATTTTCTTTTAGTATGGTATTGGCAGTTTATGCTATAATTGGCAAGAAGTTTAATTACAATTTAGCAAAAATATATTTTAGTTTTAGCTGTATTATTAGTAACTATTGTATTATCCTGTACTATAGAAGTAATAGTGTACCTGAATATATTAATTTTTTTGAATTTAATTTCAACTTCTAAATTTTAAAATAGTTGAAAATTTTTCTTGACTCTAGTTTAATGATCTTCCTGTTACATTTCTAAAATAACTACATTATCTATAAATAGATAAACTAGATATTATTTTCACTAACAGACACCATTTCAGGAGTGACGCTTCTAAAAATATTTTGACAAAAAACCCAAACGAATGTTTTCCAAAAAAAAAAAAAAAAAAACAAAAAACCTCAACCTTTTGTTGCTGCACATGCTTACGAAATTGCTTTGCTCTCACATTTGTTTCAATGTTACAAGTGAGTGATGATCAGCAGAAAAGACTTCCTCCATTATGAAGCCTTTATGAAGGATCGTGATTCCCGCATTTTACCAGTTCAATAGTTTATTCCAGGTTAGTTGTAAAATGTTTGGATTCCTCCAATTTATTCCATAGTATATAAATGTTGGATCATTAAGGGTAAATTAACCCAATAACTTCTATATGAAAGATTACTTTGTGTTTGACTTTTTCTTTACGAATGCACTACTAGTATTAGTTTCAACTTTGCAGCTGTTTTAAGTGCATACAAAATATACAGCTACAACTGATTTTACCTCAAAATAATTTTCTATGCTTTTCTCTTGAATTATTTTCTCTAGGTAGCCCACTATGAATTTATGATAAGGGTTTAATTAGGTAACTCACATATAAAGAGTGTTTCAAATATCACTTTTTCTCTGACAAGAATATGTTTCAATAACTTTTATATTTAATTGAAAAGATTTTTCACAACGGTGACCGTATCATTAAAGATTTGTCTGAATAAACGTTTATCGTCTGAATGAACGATAGTTCTGTAGTAATTTATATCAGAATTTTGTTCTCCTCCATTTCATTCGTAAGTCAGAATATAATTCTTGTCAAATGAATGTTTAAGTTAAAAGCCTATAATCAAGTGTTTTATCGTTTTTTTTTACATTGTACATGGTTTGATGTGTAGAGCATGTTTTCTGTGAAATATGAAAACTAAATTTGTTGTCCCTGTTAGGTATAACAATAACTATTATCACTAGATTTCTTTGAAACACCCCATAGTCTGTAAAATAAAAAAAAAATATTAAAGACTCATTTTACGTTTTTTTAGTTTATCTCTTTTACTGGTTTCTCAATAAAATTGTTTGATTATGTATCAGTAATACCATTTACTGGTAAATGGCCGACATAACTACAAGGCAAGCCTCTATTTAGTTTCAGAATATGAGAGAACCCCCATATGAGAGTTTTAATATTAAAAGCTGCTACTCCGGGTGTTGTTAATATCGTAAGACATTTTATGAGCAACTTGGTAGTTCATAGTTTAGCCTTCAAATTAACGGAGTAGTGTTAATGCAAGCAACCTTCCAGTTTTTCCTTCAAGGAAAGCAAATATTATTTTTTCGTTTTTTTAACGAATTATTGACTAAACAATTATTCATTATTATAATTTTTTACAAAACAGTTTTTATAGCAATTAAGTCTATCATGAAATAGCATTTTAAAAAAAAAATTAAATTCAAAACATATTAGTATATTTATATTAGGAATAGGTAAAACCGTCATACCTCGTAAGATGATCATGGAGCCCTTTCGGACGTTGCCCATCTTCGATCGCAACAAACCTAGTGAGTTGTTATATAGGGGGTTATCAAGTCCACTGCTATCCTGATATTATTATTTTGATTTTATTTAGTTACTAAGTAAAATCAAAATAATAATATCAGGATAGCAGTGGACTTGACAGATAACCAACCCCCTATAGAACAGCTCAATAGGTTTGTTGCGATCGAAGATGGACAACGTCTGAAAGCGCTCCAACGACTCCATGATCATCTTACGAAGTATGAGGTTTTACCTATTTCTAATATAAATCATACTAACCTCAGTGGTATTAACAATATGCATGTTTTTATTAGCATATATTCTGAGTTGAAGTTGCAATAAACTTTGAGTGTATGACGACCATCATGTTATTAAGCGTATGTTAGAATGACATTTAAAGTGGCAATACAACAAAGAGAAAACTCTATTATAACGAAACAATAGATTATTTTTTGATGTTACATTGTAGTAGTCTTCTTCTAATTGAAGTAGTATATGTATGGGAAGTCTGTTGGCTTACGATGAGGTACTTAGAATACTAAACGTTGCATGTATGATGTCTTTAGATCAAGTATTCCTTCACTTATTATCAGTACTCACCAGAACAACTTAAAAATAAAAGGAAGTTACTAGGCGATGAATGGAGGCCTCTACCTTTGCAAGTTATTAACGTGAGTTACTCACATAGCCTTTGCACTATTTCATTTTACATTTTCCTATGGTAATTAGAATGGTTTCATTAAATTCCAGGCAATGGTTCAACATGGTCGTATAGAGCTTCTTGCTCATCCATTAAGCCAGAAATACCTTCAAATGAAGTGGAATTCTTATGGAAAATATTTCCACATGGCATACTTACTCTTCTATCTTATTTATCTTGTATTTATAACTCTTTTTACTTCAAGTCTTATGAACAGTCCTCCAGTTTGTTACTTCAACAACGTATATAATCAATCTGATGAGTGCTTTTTCAACAACAATGTAAGTAGCTATGTTTATCAGATCATTCTTTATTATGAACAGTTTACATTTTTTGTTATTGAAAAATGCATCTTTACCAGTGCCATGATATTTTTAGACAATAGTAGTCAGTACATTGAATAATTGTACTTTGAGCGTATGAGAGAACTCCCACTTAAGAGGGGACTAGAACCTCTACTCTATTGTCAATGACTAACAGCAAGCTATCTTGATAAGTCCTATTAATTTAAAAGACATTCTGAATCCTTGTTGTAACAGACATTTCTCTCTGAAGAGACGTTCCAAAATCATATACTTCCTTTATACTTTAGAATAATATCTCTAAGTGAAAGAAATCTTACATTTCCCAAAGGCCTTTTGCATGTATATTTCTTATAGAAATATATTTTTTTGCCTTTAATATTTAATATTTTTGCCTTTCTTATATTTTCTGTATGAATATTTAATTGTTTCCTTCATTTTGGTTCCAAGTTAATTAAAAAAAAATTACTTTTCTTCAAAATAATTTGAGCTGGTACTTACCAAAGTTTTCTTAGAAGCTATAATAGGGTTAAATTTAATCCAAATAATTTAACTTCGGAAAATGATAGTTCCTTGAACCGGAGTGTGACCTGCTGCTGCTCTTAAGCCAACACCATCTGAAATCAGAAAAAGCTCTAATGATAGAAAAAAATGCAAATACATTTCCAAAGATATATAAAATAACTAGGACGAAAACAGCATCAACTTAAACCTGAGTAGTGATAATACCGAGGGACTAGACTCTCTACTCTATTGTCAAAGACTAACAGCAAGCTATCTTGATAAGTCCTATTAATTTAAAAGACATTCTGACTCCTTGTTGTAACAGACATTTCTTTCTGAAGAGACGTTCCATACATACAGAATAATTATAAAAACGATCAATCTCCTAGTTGGTCTGAAGTTATTGTTTCGTACTTTGCAGGAAAATTAGTTTAAAATAAGTTGATTATTTAATTTTATAATACCATGTTCTATTGGTCATTTTTCAGTGTGAAAGCTGCATATTTGTGAAGAAAACTATTTTCGAATATATTTCGGGTACTGTCATCTTCCTGTATACTTTACCCAATTGCATGAGAGAAATAATTCGCCTTTACCAGCAAAAGTTTCAGTATTTTTTGGATCCTACAAATCTCGTCACTTGGTTGCTCTACATTTCTTCCATAATCATGATTATCCCACTATTTCTAGGAGTTACAAATGATATGCAAATATCTTCGGCTTCAATAACAGTATTTCTTGCTTGGTTCACACTACTTCTTAACTTGCAAAGGTATCATCATTTAACAAATATCGAATAAGTTTTATTTTTGTATTTTTGAACACATTGTACTATCCTTGTTTCAGATTCGATCTTGTTGGGATATACGTCGTCATGTTTCTGGAGATTTTACAAACCCTTATAAAAGTTCTCGTAGTATTTTCAATTCTCATTATAGCATTTGGTTTGGCATTTTACATATTGTTGTCTAAGGTAAAGTATTTAATTTAACCAAAGATATATCTCAATTTAATACACATACATATTCAGCTTAATAAACAGAAGAATAAGAAATTTGCAGATAATTCAATTATAATTACAAGATTCTAAAATAGGAGTATTTATTTATTCACATAAGGAATCAGTAATTCCCTTACCAGTGCTAATAATTTATCCAAATTATTATTTTATATGTTCTACAACGGACACTTATAGTGCCTCTAAAATGATGTAAAGATGTTCGCAAGAGTGGTAAAATCAGAATAATTCAATACCTCTCTTCTATAGTTTCTTGTTATGTATTCCTCCTTTACAAAGAAAAACGAATTACACATATTTGTTGCAATGCAAATAATTTTCTCTTATTATATGTATTTGTAACGAATCAAAACTTAATCTTTACAATGATGAATAGATTGAATAACGTTAAACAGGGTCACAAAAAATCTGTAGCAACCATTTTTTGTCACCCGGATTTAAAATGATACCATTTTCCGCGCGCCCTCCATACCCCCCGCTGGTCTTAGATCCGCCAACCTTCAAAATTCCAAAAAGTCCTCAAAATATTTATTTTCATGGAATTACAATCAGGGATGCAATTTTAGACTGCTGTTATTAGTCCCAGATTTCCATCTTATTACAGTGCCTGCATACATATACAGTCATCATCAATGAAAACCAAAGATTTTTAAAAACAAAAATATAATTCAAATCATAAAAATATTGTTAAATTAAATTAACTGGCTAAGCAAAAAAATACAATAAACTTCCAACCACTTAGTTTTGAAAAATTTAAAATACATTTATTACTTTACTATAAGTAAAGTATAGTGGTCGTGAAAAAATTCGATCTCGAGATTTTGACGGAATTACATGTTTTGAGGTCCCAGAAGTCGTTTTATGACGTTTTTGCGATGATGTCTGTGTGTGTGTGGGTGGGTGGGTGGGTGCGTGTGTTAGCATTGCTTGTTACCACGCTACGGTCCAGAATCTTTGATGGATTAAGTTGATATTTTACACAAAAATGGGCCTCATAAAGACAAAGATCCCTATTGTTTGCGAAGAATTATGCATGATGGGAAAGTCACTTTTTTTGCCAAAAACCGTTTTTTTTTTAAACATTTATTTCTCCTAAACTAATAACCCTAGAGTTTTGAAATTTTGACATTATCTTTGAGGTTACAAATGGAAAAAACGAAAAATATATTCAGAATTTTTAATCAACAGGAAATATTTTTTTTTCAATAAAATGTACAAATTTTGACTTATAATTCAATCTCAAACCTTGTGAGAGCGATACAAGCCATACTGTTTGACGGACAAGAATGAAACTATGCCTATAAATAGAACATTATGTGTAGAATGAGTTGAGATATTTTTTTTCAAAATTACATTCGCTAATGGGGCATTACAGTACGATTTGTGTTTTCAGAAAATGTTTTTTTGACGCTAAACGGCTGATTAAAAAATAATGAAAATTTGACCAAAAATGGAACAAAAAATTAGCAATTCAATAAAAAAAAAATCATGAAGTTTCAATTACGGGAAAGAGCAATAACGATATAAAAACCTCTTTGTTTACCCTAGATTAAGAGATCACCTGCTATACTTGTCAATTTTTTGTATTTTTTTACATTGTTTACATTGACTTAGAAATTTTTTGAGCGAATCAACTGAGATAAAATTGATGTTTCTAATGGAAAAATGAAAATATATTGTTGACTTATAAGAGATGTAAGAGGAATAATATTGTGCAGGTAAATGACAACACTCATTAAAAAAAATTCGTATATATGTTATTTGACAAAGGGGAAGGAAAATGATCTTATTAAATACTAAGAAGCCATAAAATTCCCAGTATAATAATTCTGTTAAAAACCAAAAATGTAAAAGATAATTCAATTGAAATCTTTCGTTTAGAGATTAATAACTGTAATTATCGTACATCTTTAATTAACAAATCACCTTAAAACAACATTTTCTTCGCTGTTTAAGAAGTTTTTCAGAGAAAAAAAGAGTATTTTACTGTTTCAAATTTGAAAATTTTACAATAATATTCAATGTAGAAGGATGTCAAGTAAACGATGTAAGAAATCTACTGGCTATTTGAACAATAGCCATGTTCTCTTGTAGGATACTATTTCGTTTCAAGAAATGTTCACTTTGGTTTTTCAAAAATGTTATTACTGCTGTAGTTATACTAATGAAATTATTTGCAAATAATAAATTATTTGTGATGTACAAAAATAAGCTTATAAATTGATATGTCCTTCAATCACTATCTGTACTACCTCAGGAATGACAGGCTAATAATTATATCCCATTTAGATGTTTACGTTATGCTTAAATGAGACGTTATGTTTTATATACTCAAGAAATTTGACATTAAGTTACTTATAGTAAAGTAGAGTGTAGGCCACTCCAGATTTTTTATATTGTTTACATTGACTTACATTTTTCGAGTGAATCCACTGAAATAAAATTGATGTTTATAATACAAAAATTTAAGTAATTTATTATTATGTAATGACTTATATCAGATATAAGAGGAATAATATTTTTGCATGTAAAAAAATCATCGCCAATAAACATAAATAAATTTCCTTTGTCTTCCATGGTATGATGGATTTGTCACATAAAATGCTGTAATAAATCTATCTATATATTGCACTCTTTAGCAAAATTTACTCATAATATCAGTTATAATTACTTTACCTGTGTGAATTGTAGTATCTTTCCATGATTTTGAAATGTAACGAATGGACTCTTTCCTCAAGAAAGAGTTAGGTTAGGTTTGTTGACAAATATCCAGTTTTTTCACTATAATAGTTCATATTTAACTAGTCTAATAGTTCATACTTACTATTTTAAAAAAAGAAGCTCCCAACTATAAAAGTTTTAAATTATACTGAATAGCTGGCTTTAACTTTGATTTGAGTATGCAAACTGGCTACTTACTAATATATTTTTTCTCAATATACATTCATAGCAACCTTATAACAGAGTACAGCAGGCAGAAAAGAGATAACACTCGCTGAGAAAAAATTGTTATATATGATTTTTTACAATGGGGAAGTAAAATGATTTTATTAGATACTAAGAAGCCATAAAATTCCCAGTATAATGATTCTATAAAAGACCAAAAATGTAAAACATAATTCAAATTTGAAATCTTTCGTTTGAAGATTAATAAATAATTATCGAACGTCATTAATTATAAATTATCTTAAAACGACATTTTTTTCTGCGATCTTTATGATGTTTTCTAGAGAAAAATAGAGTATTTTCTTGTTTTAAGTTTGAAAATTTGACTTAAATATTCACTGTAGAAGGAGGTCAAGTAAACCATGTAGGAAATCCACTGGCTATTTGAACAAAAGCCATGTTCTCTTGTAGGAGATTATTTCGTATCAAAAAATTTTCACTTTGGCTCTTCAAAAATGTTATTACTGCTGTAGTTATACAAGTAAGATTATTTGCATCAGTGGTGTTATATACAAAAATAAGCTTATATATTGATAAGTCGATCAATCACTCTCTGTACTACCTCAGGAATGAAAGTCTAATAAACAACTCCCATTTAGATGTTTACATTATGCTTAAATGAGACATTATATACCCAAGAAGATTGATATTAAGTTTACTTATAGTAAAGTTGAGTGTAGGCCACTCCAGATTTTTTTTAATTTGTAAATATTACAGTTGAAAAATCTGTTTAAAAAAAGTATTACACGTATAAAATTTCAAAGTTGTTAA
The DNA here is from genome assembly GCA_026182355.1 of Hermatobates lingyangjiaoensis. Taxonomy (NCBI): domain Eukaryota; kingdom Metazoa; phylum Arthropoda; class Insecta; order Hemiptera; family Hermatobatidae; genus Hermatobates; species Hermatobates lingyangjiaoensis. Next base: position 471,678 of record JAPFBL010001930.1, on the reverse strand, counting down.
CTTTTTATGATTTTAATTTTTTTTCTTTTCACACCCTCAAAGTGTCCACCCCTTGGCATGTGCCGCCCGGGGAGGACCACCCCTCCCCTGTCACCCCTTGCTACGCCACTGCGTAAAGCCATTGAATTTTACTACGCAGTTGAATTCGTTACAAATATAAATCAAGTTTTGCAGGTCAAGTTTAAAGAGGGACTGTGCAACCTGTGCAAGCTTTGAAAGAATGACAGAGACTTCGCATGGTAGCGAGTATCTGGGATCTTTCAAAAACCGTATACCGGGATTCAACTTGACCTGCAAAACAACAAAAATGATTAAATGATAAAAATAAAATAAATAACAAATAATAATAATTGTGATCGCTGTGTGAGAAGCAGTAACTTCTCGGGCGGATGCCCGCTTAGCATCCAAGGGGAGCTAGACCCCACATCCCAACCACGTGGTAACGGGACATGAACATTGCTGAATGGAATATACAACTGGTATTTGGTTTATAGACGCTTTGGATTTTGATGGAACTCAGAGTGAGAATCAGATACCACCCCTCTCGAGCCCTTTATTTTGCGAATAGAGATACCTTAAAGGTTCTCTAGCACTTATGGACACGGATTACCAGGTGGCGTTTAGCCAACGAGAGATTTGTGATCTCTCTATGAGTCATTCACTATATCACTAAAGACTCCCCATAATGACACCCTGATGGGACAAATAAACTACCATTGCAATCCCTGGTAACAGGTATTTCCCTCTTCGGAGGGGTTGACGGAATTCTCATGAATCCTGTGGTAGTCCTTAAACTGTAAGGCGGTAGGTAAGCCTGCCCAGTCAAATAAATGTCAAACAATGAGGTAATGAAACCGTTATCTTTTACAGAACAGTTATAAATACAAAGATATTCTAAAAATAGTATAGTAAAATATCTAAAAAAGATAACGCTTTTATTAGTTCATTGTTATTTCATTTATTTATTATTTATTTTTTTATTATTAATTTAAGATTCATTTTTATTTTAAATTTACGAAAGGTTAGCTGCTTTACTTGTTATTTATTTGTCACATCCTTTGTTAATACCTCTGTTTTGTCCCTATTATTGTTTTCTTATTCTCTATCTATGGTATAGTTAACTTTATTTGCTTCTTGTATAACTTATACGCGCTGACCGGGCGCGCTGAGGCGACACAGTTGGTCTACAACGGTCTCTGTAACAGTTAGGTTGGTCGAACCGAAAATTAGAGAATGTTTGTGTGTGCTTTTAATTTATTTATGTTTTTTTGACTACATTATACAAAGAAATATATGAACTAGGTCAGAGTAAAAAAATCAGAAATAGGGTAAAATCTTTCAATGAAGACAACTTCAAATGTGACTCTGATTAAGACCAGTTGTTTTGCTTGTAAAACGTTAGCATTATTTCTCACATTGATTTTGATTTTTGTTTCATGTGTTAACTAAAAAATACAAATGCAAAAAATCTCAGAGTTAGCATATGAACTATTAATGAACGTATAAACGGTAACATATATTTAAATGTGAGAAAGTAGCTTTCACATTAGGTTTATATAAATACTTCATACATTTATATATATAATATATATAATCAGTGATCAAACCACAATAAGAAATGGGAAAACAAGGCTAATATCTTTCAGCCGTAACAAGCGGTCCTCGTCAGAGTCAAAAACCCAACTATTGGGTCAAAAACTCAGTTGGGTTTTTGACTCTGACGAAGACCGCTTGTTACGGTTGAAAGATCTTAGTCTTGTTTTCCCATTTCTTGTTGCGTTTTGATCATTGATTGTTATTTTATGTGTTTATGTGAAAGCTTTTTATATAATATATATATCCTAGATATTGTTAAAAGGAAGCTTTTTTTGCTGAATATATCAAGCTTGCAGGATTTTTGGCACCTATGTCACAATGACTCTCGTCTACTTTTGACCGTTGAACAATCTCTTTCTTTGTGACATGAGTATCATGAACTTCTTGTTAGTATTGTTATATTAACATTCTACTTCAGAGGCTGGAAAGCCTAAGAAATTAAAAAGAATCCATTCATTTTGGAACACTACTAAGAAGATGAAAAACTTATGAATTGGATAATTATTGATTATTTCATTATTTTTTATATTAAATAAAAAAATGTTTAAGGATTTAGTAAAGCAAGAAAAATATTATTCAACTTTTATTATTAATTTTATTTAACAATTTTAATAAAACGAATATATTAAATTATAGTGATTAGAAACCAATCATTTTTTTATCAATAATTTTTATCAGCATTCAATAACGATTCGGTGTAAAAGTATTGATTGATTGTTCTGTTATTCAAAAATAATTTGTTTGTTTTGTAAGAGATTCTTCTTTATTAATGGGTGAAGAAATTAAACCTTATTCTTGCTATGAATTCTTTGGATTTCTTCATAATATCAACGTTTGTTCATACTGAACTATCTATTTCAGAGTAGGCATGTTTCATTCAGCACAATGCCAATGTCTCTGATGAGAACATTTTCAATGATGCTTGGAGAAATAGACTTCGAGGGCACATACGTCCATCCCTACTTCATGGTTTCCAAACACTCAAGACTTCCCTTTCCTTTTACTTCTTTCTTAGTTCTTGGCATCTTCATTGTCCTAATGCCCATTCTTCTTATGAACTTGCTAATAGGTTTGGCTGTTGGGGACATTGAATCAGTTCGGAGGAACGCTCAGCTTAAGCGTCTTGCAATGCAGGTAAGTCTTTACAGTTTTACAATACTTTAACCCAAATATTCGCAAAAAAACGGACTTCAAGGTTTTTAAGAATTAGATGTTTTGAGGTTTCTAGAGTATTTTTTTGAAGTCTATTAATGAACTGGAATAAATAACAATATTTTATAATAACTAAATTTTTTAATCCATAAAATTTAGTTAATTTACAAAAAGCTTAAATATTCATTTTTCTTAAACTAATTTATGGGATGGTGTTTTGTATAAAATTTGCTCCAGGATTTATAGCAGCCCTTGGATCACCTGGACACTCTGGACATTATTATTTTGTCAGAATTCAAAACAACTTTAATAATCAATATCTACTATTAATTTTCTATCTTCAATTATTTCAAATTCACTTCCATTCGTTAATGAGGCGTTCTTGTACTTTTTTCTTTACTCCGTATACGTAATTTATTTAATTGAAGATTACGTTTTATTCATGAGGAAGTATGTTCACTTATGACTTTTCTGCTGTGACACTTTTTAAGTAAGAAATGTATCATGAATGGTTTTTGTAAAGTCCTTACCTTTCTTCCACTTTAAAGGTTGCATGAACTGTACAACTTCTGCATAACGAACATTAAAGCAATTTTTTAAAAAATTCTGGCAGTTTCATTACATAAACTTTTTGAGGCCAGGTAGGTGTTTTCAAATAGCAGGTTCAAATCATGGCTATAATTTTACTTGCGGGAAATTAAAAATCCTTTGTACGTCGTCCCCCGGAGAGGACTTAAAGTTGTCGATCCGAGCCTGTGCGATATCAGGTACTGGATAAGTATCCCTTCTCTAATAAACATGAGTGAAGTAAAATTTAAAACGCGTGACGTAAATCAATCCGGTAATGAGGGTCATCCATGGTTAAAATTGAGCCAAATAAAAATGAGCCACACTTTCCGTCCTTAGAACAGCAATGAAGGTAAAAAGTTTCTTTAAATCTGACAATACCACGATTTCATTTTTCATTGTAACATAAAAAAATAGGAGAACATATATAAACGATAATTTTGCATACTTCACCATAGGAAAATAAAACTTTTTATTTAATCAAAAATTTGTAACTTTTTCAAGGTTGTTCTTCACACAGAATTGGAGAGAAAGTTACCTCAAGTTTTATTAGAAAAAGTGGATAAGATGGAACTTATTGAGTATCCCAATGAGTGTAAAGGGAAACTAGGCTTCATAGAGAAGTTCTTTCGAATGTGGTTCTGTAACCCATTTTCTGAAGATGGTAACCTTTTAAATAGCTAGAACTCTGTTCTATTTCTTTTATATATTTTGGGATAATTAATTTATATGTAATGTATATGTTCAAGGTTTGGAAATGGTTTTAGAAAATAATGAAGACTATGTTAATGAGGAGATAAGTAAAATTAAAAGAAAACTGAAAGAAATGACTAAATCTCTGGATTCGCAAAACCAACTATTGAGACTTATTGTACAAGTAAGTTGAGCAAGTACTTTGAAATAATGAATTAATAATAAAGTAAGAATAGCAAATTACAAGAAGGAGGTGTACTCGGCGTTGCTAAAGAAATAGAGTTTAGCGAAAAATTAAAAAAAAAAATATTAAAATCAATAACGAGAATTAGAATTACCGAAATAAAATAAGAAGATTTGATGAACATGTCCAGTTTCATTCAGTGAAATAATTGAATTGTATTTAATTAAAATTAAATACGTGGTCGTGATGACTACGAACTGTTTGAAACGCTATTTTGAAAAAAAAACTACTATTGTTTGGAGATTTGGTATTTTCGATTTAATCTATTATGAGTAAACACCACTCAGTTGTTATTGCTTTTTAATTAGTATTAATCTTTTCATTGAGGATTCAAGAGTATAAATTACATATTATGTCCTACAAAAGTATTTTAATGAATATGAAGAATTAAATCATAAAAAAATTTCAAAGTTTATATGCTCTAAGAACAGATTCGTGCAAAATTGATATGATATGTATTCAGACAAAAAGACGCCCTTTGTTTGAATAAAGAATTATGAAATATACGCCTTAACAATCCTTAGATGTGACTGTAATGACCAAGCCATTTTTAGATTAGCATAAATCTAGTTCAAACAGTAGGAAGTATATATAAATAATAATAGTTGTTATTATTTAACATACAACTAGGATTAAGAAATTTAAACTTTCTGTTTTTTTTTTTTTTTTTTTTAAGAAAATGGAAATTAAAACAGAGGCAGATGAATTGGATGAGGGAGTACCTGTCAAAGAACTCGGAAGTTACAACAGTAGATGGACCTCCCCCAGGCTTAGAAACAAACTCAAGTCAGCTCTTAGCTTCAATAAAAGCCAGCACAAATAAATTATTTTCATCCAACCCTCTCACAATAATGTAGCTGTATTAACATCTGCATTAAAAGAAAATTTATCTTATATTTAAGACGATATTTTCTACTTTTTTTTTTTGTTTAAGTTAGAATGATGTAGTATTTGTAAGATTGTAAGTTGATAATATATTCTGAATGAAAAAGCTAGAATCTTAAGAAGTTAATCTCCTCTAAATTTATTAAACCTGTGGTACTTATAGTAGGTACATTTACTTCAAACCTATTTAATCCAAGGTCATAATTAGATTATACATACATATAATCACAAATGGTGCCAAACGAAGAATCACCAATTGAGCCAAATAATTATATTGATTCGTTTAATTTAAAAATTTAAACTTGCAGTATTAAGGATTATTTTGTTAATTTTTCTATATTATATTTACAGGTTATATTAAAACGTTGAACAGAAGTATTTAACTTGTGTTTAATGGTTGAACCACTAAACAGGTTAAAGATTTGAGTTAAATATATCAACCAATCTTACATATAATTCCTTAAAAATAATCAATATTAAATGAGATACCCTTTCTCAAATAATAATAATAATAATAATAATAAAGCTAATTTATGAGGACAGCAATAAATCTATTATTTAAGGGGATAAATGATAGATTTATACTCATTTCTATAATTTTTTTTATAGAAATAGTCTATTCTATAATTATTATTTCTATAAGTCTATTAATTGTTGTAAATAATTTATAAGTTAACAACAAATAAGATTCAGTTGTTTTAATTGATTTTATTTATTAGAGAATAATTATAATCAATGATTAATTGTAAAAGGTTTTATGAATATAATACATCTCGCACGACAGACAATAACACAATTTTGAAACCTTTGATAAATATAAATTTAAGAAAAAGACTATTATATTATAAGAAACAAATAGATAAATTATTTAAAACACACCTAATAATTTTCAAATAAATAAAATGCGCAATCAAATTTAAAAAAAAAAAGATTATATATTTGTAATTCTGGCATTTGTTTATTGAATGTTAATTAAAAATTACGTAATTTCTAGGAACGCTTAGTATAAGAATGAAAGATATTTATGTAATGTTTTTATTCTTTGTATAATGTAGCAATACTGTCAATCATACGTGTTTAATCATATTGAATTAAAAACCGTACATATAATCACATCTACAAATACAAAATGGTGTTACTGAAGAAAAGTTAAGATACGCCATGTTTTTAAATTAAGTTCTCAAGTTCTTGTGGTTCTCAAGTCTCATCATTTAACAAAGTTAACTCAACATTCACTCTCGAATGTTTCACTATTCTTCAACCTGAAAGTTTCGAATTTTAATTTTTAGCCTTATGTCAGGACATATTTTGTTCTAATTTGCAAAGGAGCTCGTTAATTTCAACTATTCTTTTTGGACACCCAGATATTCATATATATCTCTGATAACACTTTTCCATTGAGTGAATATTCTGCTGGAAATATTGATATTCTCTCCAGATGAAAGATCTTGGTTATATATTAATTAAATCTTTGCATAATCACAAAAGGTAACTTGATTTCTTCCAGCCAAGTCCTTCAAGTACACTTATTTTTCCTCTATGTGACTCCGTCATTTGATATATCCCGTCATCTAATATATTTAATATATTTGATATGGAATGGTTTTTATACCATTTCATACCTCTTCTCACAAGTCTTCTTCACTGATGACAGGCCTCTTTCTTGAAAAGCTTTCAACGCCTTCGAAGTATCTTTATATGAAATTTCTTTGAATTAGGACCATCTATTGTTTATTGATTTCGTAAACCATGGTAAACTGTGAAGTGGTATACTGGTCTCAAATTATACTTCAGTATCAAAATTGCTTATAATATATAAATATATTCTTCAAAAGTGAAACGATATATCTTCTATTAATTATTCGTTAAAAGGAGCTAATTATTAAATTTAATTAACTCATAAATGGTTGAAAATATGTATAGTTGTTTATTTTATGTTTATAAAATACTATATTATGTTTATACTCGTAGTATTTTATGAAACAACAAGATATTAAGAAACATCAGCATAACATATTTTTTAATCTTTAATTAAATTGCACACAATCTTTCAGTCTATTGAAATTTAATACCTTAATGCATTATTTTATCAAATTTTCTTAACTTACTTACTTATTTCAATTTGTCAATAGTAAACGTTCAAAAATTTTAATTGACCATTATTCTGTTTACAAGTAATATGTTCGTTGTCAATAGAACTAAAAATTGGACCATTTTTAACAATTTAACATATGTTATGTTATGCCACTAGTTATTTCCTCGGATCTCTTATAAAAGAGAGTAGGGATTTGGTTGTTCTCATGGTCTGTTTCAAGCACATAAATGTTTTTTATGATAAATGATTTATGATAAGTGAAGTTATGATAAATGTTTTTATACCAATAAATACAATCTTCTGGTAATACTTTTTACTGAATTAATGTTTTACATACAAAGTCATCTTTTAAACTAGGATCAACCATCCCTTTCGATCCAAGTTCGAAAGGTGCAATGATTAGTGCAAATGAATAGTACGAAATTAGTGCAAATGATTTTAACTTCTCTGGTGCAATGATAAACAACGCTAGCTTGTTAAACACTCGTTATATTTTTGAACTGAAGGTTGTTTGCCATTCAATTCATTATCTGTATGTGAACCTTCCAACTATATTCTTAATAATAGTTCTTTTAACAACTTCTTGTTTCGTTTAGGTAATTCATTGTTTTTTTTTTCTTTTGTTCAGTATGAGATACAATCCTACTTATGGCATCAAAGTTTTGTTAACTGGTTAATAAGTGGAATATTTCTAATATTCTTTCTAAATGTTGTAGTTTTTTTTATTACATATTGCAACTACCCTTCGAGGGGTAGCAAGTAGTAGTTATCCCTGCTAGATCTAAAATAAAAGAGTGGAGAAACTACCGATTGGCAGTCCTTCTTATAAAGTGTCCTTATCACTTGTAATTCGTCTTGTCAGTTAGCATTATTAAGCAGATCTCGGGGCCAACATCCTTTTAGCCATCTAACAGGGTTGATAAGAATCTGGTGCAACGATAATTGCCGAATCAAAGGCTTTAGGTTGGTAGGTACATATTCATGAAAGTTTTCGTATCGTGATCGGATTTCTTGATGAACAAAAGGAATTTTCAGAACGTTATGAAAGATATCATCAGAAACATAAAAAGAAGCTTGTACAATTTTGAAAAAAGAATATGGATTGCGCTGTTCGGATTCTTTGAATATTTGTTCGTTTATCTGACCCCTAGATTTTGAGCACATAAGTGAAATCTGTTTAAGAATTGCAGTATAAATCAGTCTTTTGATTCTTAGAGTAAAATTTGATCCTTTTTGGAGCAGTTTGTCTAGCGTCTTAGATAATATCATTAGGTCCTGTCGTTTCAATCTTGTATGTGGATTCTATATTACTTGTTTGTCGATGTACATCCCCAGATATCACACTACGTCAGCAATTGGGAGGGGAGAATTGTTAATATAGACATGAGGACAACTTTACTTTCTTAGTCTAAAGGTAATATGAATCGATTTTCCTGTGTTTATTTGATTCTTTTCCTTTGGCATCAAGATTCCAGATCAACTAAATGTTGTTGGAGGAATGGTAGAAGATCTGAGCTACTAGGTAGGATTACTGTCATCTGTGAGGAAAATAGTTGTTTGAGGATGAACTGGGATGTCAGCTGTGTATATTTGATATAGAGTGGGAGCTAGCACTCTCCCTGAGGTATACCAACTTTTATAGGAAAGAAGGGGGAAAGAGCAGCGTCTTCGCTAACCCGGAAATACCTATCAGGCAGATAGCTGCAATGTATAGGGTAATATGTTGAGGATAAGGTGTATTACAAAAGGCAGAGCAAGCTTGGGTGCCAAATCTGGTCAAATGCCTGAGAAACATCAAGGAACGCACTCTAGCATTATTGGCCTCGCTCCAGAGCAGAGGAAATGCGTCGACAACCCTATGCGGTAGTTCAAAATGTTTTTATTACTATTTACGTCAAAAAATCTGAAAACATAACTGTATATTTTGTTAAATACATTTATAAAATAAATTTAAACAGTTTGCAAAAATGGAGATATGTTATTTCTTTTTCAATTGTTAATGATATATTAGACTCATGTCAGGAAATATTAAATATTTGAAATCAATGGATCTGAAATCTGTATAACCTTACAAAATATACTGTTTGTTATATATTTAGGAGTTTTAAAATGATTATGACTTTTTGATAAGCGTTACAGCTATGCCTTTTGTTTTTCCAAAACAAATAGTTTTTTTTTTTTAGAGGGGGGGATATTTTTAGCACAGAGAAATATATATGCACTAAAGGAAAAAAAATTGGTCACCTGATAACAGGTTTGTGACAAGTATTTTAAACTTAAAATTCATGTGTTTATTTCGGAATGAATAGTGAATATAGAAAAGATCATGTCAATATTATTAAAAGAATCTAATTGTGTATCAACCACAAACCTTAAAAAAGCAATTTTTAATAAGTATAAGACAAAAGAAAATACGATAGACTTGAGAAATTTGTTTCAAGAAGTTTTAAAACAAGGAATTTGTCCTAATGAAGACATAAGGTTAGAAGAGGTAAGGAAAGTTTCGGATAAAATTTTAGCTGGGAAACATTACGACCAATATATAGTAAACTATGAAACTTATGAGCAAATTTGTGAACCTGCTGTAGAGTTCTTAGCTAAAGTTTTGTTAGATGGGCTAGTGATTTCAGATTTTTGTAGTTTTGTTCGTACTTTGTGGACTTATTATGATTTGGTTGTAAAGGAACTAGATAAAAAGCCAAAAGTTTCAATAACTTCTCAGAAGGATGATTTTCTTAATGTTTTGGTTTGCACGGTTGATGGTCAAAAGGTCAGTTTTGGTTCAACTCTGAAAGCTTTAACCTTGTGTGAGCATTGCCACCTACTTATATACTGTTTAGTAAAAGACGCCTATGGAGACTGTATTCACTGCTATTTTGACATTAACAACTCTGAAGATTCCATTCGTCCTCACCCCATGACAGAAGCTGGTGCCCTGATACTCTCAGCTCTTTTCTCTGGAGATACCTGTAACTCATCTGCAGATAAGTATAAAACTATTAAGAAATTTATAGTTGGACTTTCCACGAAACCGTTCAACTCAAACAGATCTAAATCAGTAGAAACAAATGAAAATGCTGGAATGAAACGAGCAATTCTTTATAATTTGATTAGTGAAAAAGTACTCTCGAATTGTGATGTTGAGAAAGCAATTAATTTTTATTCGGAATTATACTCGTGTGAACTAGATTTAAACTCATTTGGTGTTATAGGAGCGACAATTGCTAATGGAGGAAAGAATCCGTTCACCGGTGAACAGGTTATTCAGCCAAAGACAGTTGAAAAGGCATTAAGTTTGCTGACAACCATGAATAACATCCCGATTTTAACGAGTGAAATGGGTTGTTACCTGGTTATCATTCCAGCCAACATGGCAATTGTAATACATTCTTCAATAGAAGGTGGGCGAAGCAGTAAAGCACAGGATTATCTTAAGTCTCTACTAAAAGTGTTCATTTTCAATCCCCTGGAGTATCATTTTTATGACAAAGAAGTTTGCAATCTCTGTAACCTTAACTGTCTTCTCTTCAACTCTGCTCGCTTCGGTGACTGCCACGCTTTGTCTCATGTCATCACCTGTGGCTTTCCTCTTCATACATTGGATCATATGAAACGTTCTGCTCTTCACATTGCTTCAATTTTTGGTCACCTTTCCTACGTTAAATATATTCTCTATCATTGTCCTATGATGATTTGTTTAAAAGACTGCTTTGGAAAAACCGCTTTAGATGAAGCAAATTTTTCAAACGAAAGAAAGTTTCTTGTTTCCTTCAAAAATGGGATTCCATTCACCGAGAGTTGCAATGAAATCAAAATGAATAAAAACATAATCATTAAAAAACGTCAATTTAAAAAATTAAATGTTTTCGTCCTTTTCTCACGAATTCATATTTACATTATATTATCCAAATTTTGGTAACAGTACGTAGTGATTCATCTCGTAAGACAAAAAAAAAACATGGCATACATTAATACAAAATAAATTAATGTGGTAAATAAAGCAATATATTCCATTAAAACCAGGGATTATGTAGCATATTTAACCTGGAGTCAACCTGTGAAAAACGCTATCCAGACCGATCGTCTCCTATGGAGTTACATCCTGGGCCAGGCCGGCAGGCAAGTTTATTAAAAAGGATTTACGCATTACAGAATAAAACTCCCAACTTATCTAGGATTGACAACGCTAATCGCTGAAATTTACATAGCAGTTAAAGTAGAAGGCACCTCCGATATGCCTCAGTGTAAACGACAAGACCGAGTGTGGTAGGATCAGTAGCGTAGTAAGGGAGGGGTGCCACGTGCCAGGGGGGCGGCATTTTGAGGGTGTAAAAATAGAAAAAAATTAAAATCATTAACAGTTAACAAAAAATCTGAAATTTTATACCAAACCCAGTTTTTAAGGTCGTAATTATTTTTACGTTTTATGTGTAAAAATAGCGTTTTTAAACGGATTTTTCAAATGTAATATTTGCAAATTAAAAATAAATGTATTTTAAGTTATTCAAAACTATTTTTTTTTTAAGTGGCTGAAAGTTTATTAAATTTGTTGGTGTAGCCATTTAATTTAATTTAACAATTTTTGTTATTATTTGAATTATATGTTTTTGTTTTGAAAAATATTTGGTTTTCTTTGATGATGACTGTATTTGTAGTTTACAATTACTGTAATAAGATGAAAGTCTGGGACTAATAACAGCAGTCTAAAATTGGATCTTTGACTATAATTCCATGAAAATAAATAATTGAGGACATTCTGGGATTTTGAAGATTAACGGATTATAAATGGCAACTGGGGAGGGATTTTACTAACTCTACTTCCACTACGTTAATACTGTAGAGCTATTTTACATAACATTACTAAGATTAATGTTTAACAATATTGCACTGTTACGATAGAAAGGTCTAGTCTGTATTGTAGGAGTTAATATAAAGGTTTCTAGGCCGTACTATAATGCAGGTCTATTAAAAAGTATTCTAGGCGGTACTACGATGAAATTGGTTTTATGTGATAGTGCACAGGAGGTAAGTATTTCTCATATACTTGAGTTATACCCCAGGTTCTCAAAGGCCAGTTTCAACTTTGGAATCATCACAGAACGCTTTATAGGTCAAACCTATAGACTAGCCCTTGGCCATGCAAGAATCACTTTAATGATTTCATCTGGAATATCAGAAATGTGAAGGTACGCCAGGCTTCCCATCCCCCATCTAGGTAAAAAAAGAGTATTAATGAGTAATGGAACTTCTTCCAACAAAACATAATGTTTCAACGTAGTCAGCAGTGAACCAGTAGTTTTTGTGTGATGCAGGGTCGTGGAAGCTCGCATGGCAGGCGAGATCCACCTTGGGCATATCCCACAGGATGAATGGAACTTATCTTAGTCTAAAGCTTGTTAACTCCTGGGATGCGGCGAAAGAGTTTCAACTTAAAAAAGGCATTAGCATAGTTTTGTTATAATGTGTGATATGACTGAAAGGATTATGTACACTTCATTTTAACCAAACCTTTAGCAATTAACATAAGGTGATATATTAATTTGAAAAAAAGGAGAAATTTTGTATTAAAACTCATGAATAACATCGTAGAATGGACTGAAGAAATGTTTTAGAGGTAGATAGTCTTGCACTTATAATGCTATGATAGACCAAAGCTTTTAAAATAGGGTTGCTTAACAACTTCCTTACTACTGACCAAAAAACTCTATGGGATTTGAAAGGATCACACATTGAATACCACATCCCTTCCATATTATGGGGCTTCATAACAAAGTACTCTACAGAAAGTGAATTGATATTGAACATTTAATTGACCAAGAAAAATTTGAACATATCTGTGTTACCGAAATAATATTTATTATTATGAATTCAATTGATTGAATAATAAAAGGACAAATCATTCAATTCCCTGTTTATCTAATAGATCCACATGATTGGTTATTACAAGTATGATTTCTTTGTAAGGCCATCTGTTAACTGATCCCTGTTATGCTACTTTAAAATAGATCTTCAATTCTGAAGTAACTTACTTATAACATGAAATTTTCTACCACTTTTTGTATATAAAATAACTCTTTTTATATAAAATAACATTTTTTGAGGTCATCACAATTTAAAACATTTATCCTCGAAAAATGAAGGTACAATTAATATATAATAGTTTTAATAACTCTTTAAAAATACTCTAACTCAAAATTATTGTAATATATATATATATTTTGACCCGATTTCATTTCGTAAATGTAGAAATAAATTTCAAATCCCATTAAGAGTTAAGTAAATATTTATATATTTAATACAATTACAATGAAATTCCTAATGTTTTGAGTATTTTTATTCCTGAAGGATATGATTACAATGGCGATTAAAATAGTTCATTTATAAAAATATAACATTATCTGTATGTAAATTATAGTATATATTATAAAAAATAATAATAAGATAAATTTTCATAGTAGGTTAGGTTAGGTTAGGTTGCAGTGGCAGTCCCACAAGGGAACACACGTAGGCCAAGCATTGGCCCTTTGTGATACCACACAATGAAGATTGATTCTACAGTGGGAGTCCTAAATTTTGCCTAACTCAAATGTATTTAGAGTAGGGATCTTTAACGAGGACCTGACATCGTACAGGCTCGGGACCGACGGTTTAACGTCCTTCTCCGAGGGACGACGTGCTCAGATTTATTCACCTCCCGCGTGAATAAATCGAGGGCCAGGTGAGGATTGAACCCCGGTCCTATCAGTTCAGACGTGAGCACGTAACCACTGAGCTAGCCTGGCCCCAAATTTTCATAGTAAATACAAATTTTTAAGTAATTTGAGAGCTAATAAAATAGAGAATGAATTTCTGTCAAAATAATTTTTGAGTCACACATAGTGTAAAGTTCTAATTACAAATGGATGTATAAATATATTTTACAAACAAGGAGAGATTCAAAATCTGATGTTTATATCCTTATTTTTACTATTCTGAGAATGTTTCACACTCATTTTCTTTGCCTTTCAATTAAATAAGATAAATCAGCCTATTCAACTTATTCAATTTTAATTAAACAAATGTATAAGTCAATAATTGTTTCTATAACTAGCTTTCAATATTCACTCAACAGTCTATAGATTATATACAAAAGCCAATTTGAAATAATATCTAAATGAAAAACATAGAAATCAGGTCAAATGAGATTTCTAGAATGCTTTATCAAATTTAATAATAATGAAGGAACAAAAGATAATTAGATCAAGGATAACTTAAAGAAAATAATGATTTAGCATGATGTTAGATCTGTTTAGTCCATGTTGAGTAACAAGAAATATTGTTACTCGATATAAATTCTCTGGCTCGATACTGTCTTGTTATATGCGAACCGTTACAATTAGGTGTCTAGTAGTCATTAAAAAAAATACATTAAAAATAATATTGTTATCTTAAAATTAATTTGTAAGGTATAAAAAATTACTAATATGTGTAACTAAAATGTTGAATGTACATGAGGTTACTGATTCCTCATTTGTAACATACTAGTCTATTCTAAGTCAATTATATTGTAATGTTAAAGCAAGTACAAGTAAATTTCAATTGGAATGTTCGTTTACTTACGGTGCAAATATTTTGAATTATAGTAATAACTAGCAAGATAAATTATTCAAGCCAACATTACATACAAGCATAATTTTCGTAAAAGCAAATGATGGTTAGTTATACCAGTAACCACCTCTAACAACATATTAAAGTCATTATTATTATCAATCTAACGGTCTCTTACAGTAAAGTTTACAGTAAAAATTGTAAAATGAAGCATAACACATTTGAAAAAAGCATTTAGTCAAATTGATTATCATGATTTTGATAATATATTTAATTATAGTACAGTTGAGCAGAGATCAAGAAAGATATTTCTTAAAGAAATAATTGGTGGAGTCGCTGGTGGAAAGTGGAAAGTAAAGTGGACGACTCCACCAGCAATAGACGAGGTATGACGATTAATAATAATATCCCTCTCGTATTTACTAACCTCTGTGGCACCAACAATATGCATGTATTTCATACAATGATAACTTCAAACAGTAAGTTCGGTTTTCGTCTTAACTTACTTGTGCAGTATCATAAGTACTTAAATAGTTTTAAATAGCATATGCTTCAATATTAAATGCACATACAAATAAGTAGATGATTACTCAATATAAATGGTGGGTCGAATTATAAATTTGCATTACCTTTGTTTGGTTAACACAAACCAAGAGTTTATCTTTTAACTAAAATAAACTCTTGAGGATTAAACATGATGTTAAAAAAGATCAAAAATGCTAATTATGGTTTATTTATGAAGTATAATAATCTATTTATTAATAGTGCATACGTTCAACAGAATATTTTACATTATATCTATTTAACTAGAAATATGCTAAACTAATTAAAATATTGTTGCTTAATTTATTTTTACCATTACAATAATTTAAGATGAAAAAAGAAATAACATTACCATTAAGTTATTAAAATGAGTTTATGTATATCATATTAAAGATGTACATGTTCATACTTTATAAATAATATAGTATTAAACATTGTATATTGTATGTATGAAACATATGACGACTTAGATTTCATAAAAATGAGATAATATTAATTAAACATTCATTGTAAATTAGGATGGTGTAACTTACTTAAGTTATTGATAGGAAGTAAATTTTATAATCTGATTGTAATTTAAAAAAGAATCATATTTTATTTTTCTAATGGGTATTGATACAATTAATAGAGTTGAACATTGTTTAAAAATGACCGTTCTAAACTTCTTTTCAACAGCTTCAAATATTGATTGCATTTTCAACACAACCAGTAAAATACTTGTAGGCATTCATAAGAATGAATTAATTGAAATATGAACTGTTATTGTTGCTTCCACAAATGAAGTCCTTTGCAATGCAACTTATTTTGAAGGTTTAAAAATCCCTCTATTGGGGGTGGAGACCTTCAATAACGAATTGCAAATATTTACCAAAAACGATAATTATTGATTATACTCTCTTTATAATTAGATTAATGAAGACACCCACTTTAGAATAATCAATTAATTAAATTGATTATGAATGAATTCGATAATATATTTACTCACAGTACTTTTGAGTTCATACTACTTCAGTTTTTTTTATGTTGTGCACAAATTATACTTTGTTCAATATTTCTGTTTACAGCATTTCATTTAGTGAGACTATTTCTATAGTATAATGTTTTATATTAAGTAATCAAAAGTAACTTATCCAAATGTCCATGCTTAGGAATAATATTAATGATTATAGAATGCATGGAAGACATTCAAATATACACACATTTTTTATTTTAAGATATTTACGATTTTAATATATTTCTGAAACTTATTTCCGGAAGTTATTTTTAAAAAAAAATGTTATATTTTAAATAACAACTATTATTCTTGATTCCTTATTGATGGAAACCATACAGCAACAAGCACAAAATTTATCACTGAACAGTGTAAAAAGAAAGCTTTCAAATAAAATAACTACCAAGAAAATTTCAATTTTTATGAAACATTTAACAAATGTGTTTGATCTTATAATGAAGTAAAAGGCAGGCATAATGGGGTTGGCCACTCTGTTCTAGGACTGAGTAAGTGAACTTTTGGACTTCCTAACGTTCTTTGCATGCTAGAACCAGTCAGTGACTGGCATTCATCAAAGAAACACGGTGGAAAATGCACTCCGGCTTATGCAGAGGTAAATTCAACGATTGATTTTTGTTCACATATGTCTTTTGATATTTTATGCTAATATTAGTCTTTTAACTATAATTAAACTATGTGTCGACACATATATGCTAAATTATATACTATAAATTATAAGTTAAATAGTAGTTCTTTTCCTTCTTTATCAATGTTAAGTTAATTACTTCTTTTTATTTACTGATATCAAAAAACCTAAAATACGTGTTATTATCATACAATTTGGAATAAAAAATACATTTTTTTATTTATTGAACTTAACCAGTCAGCGATTACTGTTCCTTAAAAAAACATGACCGACAATGCACCGAGTTAATGTAATGCGAAGGTAATATTAACCATTTTTTTTTTTCTTAGGTAATGTCACTTGATATTCTATGTCAACACTAGTCTTTGAATTATGTGCCAACAAATATATGTTATATTATGAGCAATACATTAAAAGTTAAATGGTTGTTAATTTTCTTCTTTACTTGTATTAAGTAATTGCTTCTTTTTATTCAATAATATCAAAGAAACCTAACATACGTGTTATTCTCATAAAATTTTATATAAAAATTTTTTTTTATTAATTGAACTGGACCAGTTCAATAAATCCACGATGCGCATTTTTTATAGTAGTAAGTGCTCCAATTCATGTTAGCTTATTCTTGTAACATAACAGATTTCGTGGTACACTTTAAGCATTGACAGCAGTGTTGTAATGAGGGTGCTGAAAACAGCATTGCAAGAGTATCACCTACACTTGTGGACGCAAAACAAAGGATACCAACCCAGATGACGGTTGCATGTGGGTTTATTTTTCTTTACCATTCTACTCTACAGCGACTGTCCCTGTACAGTACAATTGATCGAATCAATACCGACTGTCGCTGACTGCTTTTGGTTTTCTTAACCCTCGTTCAAATGGAACGAAAAAGAAACTATCACAGCGTCAACAATTATCAGGTGGTGATATACTTGATCTTCTTTTGAAGAAGAGCGATTAGCAAATATATATGTAATGCCATTGACAGGGATGTTAAGATATAATAATGAAAATTATTAGGGTATAATAAGTCTGTTTGTAAATTAAGAAAATGAGAAAAATTACTTTATGAAATGTGCTGAACTGATTAATGTTTTAACTTTATAACTTTGGCATTTACCAGAATTATTTCATTATGTCTAGTCACAACCACGACTGACAAAGATCTCACAATATTTTATATTACCATTGAGTTAATATTATATGTGTGTTCTGTTGCAGGTACAGACGAAAGGATACCTGTACACAGGTTAGTGGGCATGTTTTGTGTTTATGCATGTAATCATTTCAGGTTTATGTGTTTAGCTTACTACAGTCTTAAGCAAAATAGACATTAAACTGTTTAAAACCCTCTTTCTCTACTGTTCTTCTCAGATCGATCGTGATTCGTTAGGGCTCTAGAAGAGTGATTCTCAAAGGATTTCAAGGTGTCTCTGAGAGATTCAGAATAATATATTCAGACATAATATAAAACGTAGTCACCATACCTCACCTTACACATTACATCTCTTTTTGTGATTGCATCATTATTATGAGTAGTAATAAGCATAGCGATTTTCTTCTTAAGAAAATCTATTCACATCTAACATATTATTATGTAAGCAGCGAATTCGTTATACCATTAGCTAGATGACATTTGTTCACCATTCTGAGCAAAAACTTTAAATTTCCAACAACATTATTCCTTAGACATAAAAACGTTTCAATGGATTGAAGAAAAAAATCAACCTCCTCATTATCCCTATAAAACGTTTTAGAAGCCAAACGCTGAAGAAAACACAAAGGCTCATCAAGTTAATATTTCCTCTCAAGTTTTAAATAACTTGAATAATGCATTTATGTTTTGAAAAATCTTTGTTTTTTTTTTCTTGATGATGACTTTAAATGTATTCGAGTACGTTAAATTAAGATGAAAGTCTGAGACTAATAGCAGGAGTCTAGAATTAGATCCTTGATTGTGATTTCATGAAAATAAATATTTTGAGGATAATATCAACGGCCAGCGTTCAGGGGGTTCATAACTCAAAATGATTGTTACAGCACTGGGTAGGGTCGGTGTATTTCTATTTGCTTAAGTTCAGAACCGTTTACCTCAAAATGTCTGCAGAGTCGTACCCCACCACATCACTTTGGGAGTACATTAGGCTATTTGTATGATGAATTGCCTAATGTATCTACAAGTATGCGTACGACTGTAAAGAACCTTGACAGTGTGGAATTAAGATTTTAAAAGAGAATAAACAGCATTACTAAGAAGTAGAGGAATTGAATACTCCATCATTTATCTTGTTTCCCTCTAGTTTTCCCGACATGATTCTTCTCGATTCTGTAACATTTTTTGACAGTTAAATACATTTTCAATATAAAATTAAAGAAAACTACAAAGGTATTTCTAAATGGTATAAGGAAAGTTATAAATGGTAATCAATGTGTTTAAAATGTATTGGGAATTTTATCTCAACAAAATACTTAAAAAAAACAATTTAAGGAACGTTTCTATGTTTGTGAATTGTATTTTCATTCCATAAGCCACTGTATTCGTGTTATTGAAACTCTTAGGTATCGTAGAGATACATAACAAACTTTGTAACTGAGCACCACCTATCTGATTGATTAAAATTACACTAAGTATGTTTAAAAGGTAAATAATTGTAAAATGAACTTAAATTGTTTGTCCGGTTTAGAGGTAAGTAATTGTACCTTTCTTCATAATTGTTTTAGTAATTATAATGTCAGATGTAAGCTGTTTAGTTCGTTAAACTACCAGCTTTAAATCTGTAGTTTAATACATATTGAATCATAAAAGTTAATCAAGTTAATTAACTTTCCAATTGAAATAAGAAAATATCCCATTGAATGAAAAGAAATGTTTATGGGTAGATTAGTGTGTGAAGTTGTGACTAACTTCTCCAACCAAAGAATAGTTATAGCATGAGGAAACTAAACTTTATTTAACTAAATGATGGCTTGAACTAAATATTTAATTAACCTTATTCTACAACAGAGTTCAAGAGTATAAGTATATTAGGACTGTGAAAGCGGTACGTAAAGGTCCTGCTACACCTAAAATTTAAAAGGAATGATTCTGTAAATTTCAGAACACCGAATTTAGACTCAAAGTCTTCAGTATTTGGGGTGCCGAATCTGACCAACTTTTGACCTTTTTAAATGAATGTTTCTCTTAACCAACTGAGCCCTCCTTGAAGCACGGTGTACTGTGTGAGACACAGTACTGTTCATATGACGTATATTCATCTCTGATATATTCCTAGCCACTCCGGTTTTAGCACCGTTTCTTCTTTTATAGTCATAAACCGCACACTTTTCATTTAGAGATTTTAAATAAGGATTCAATAACAATTTCTTCGCTTAGTAGGGCATAAATTAGAGACCTCTACACCGAACTGACTATGAGTACCTACATCAGAGATTCCCAAAGTGGGTTCCTTTACGGACTGGCTGGGGTTCCACAAAAAACATTTAGAGAAAACATTTTTCTATTTTTTTTCTTTTTTATGGATTTATTCTGTATTTCTTGTAAATCATGAAACCGAATAATACTTATACATATATAAAAGTATAAAATATAAAATAAAGTATAAAATATAAAATCAACTCCTCACCAGATGTTTTCTGCATCTAGTGTTCAGTTGGGTTTTTGACTCTGACGAAGACCGCTTGTTACGGTTGAAAGATCTTAGTCTTGTTTTCCCAATTCTTATTGTGGTTTGATCACTTATACATATATGTAGATGTGACCAAAATCATATTTAGGATGAATCACTAGTCAGTTTTTAGAGCTATCTGATTCCCGAATTTCTTTCTATTGTAAAAATAGCACTTCACACATTGCTGCTACTTCCCACTACCTAATTATGTGAAACCGGATTTTCCTTTTATACTGCCATAAAAACTAAATACCAAAGTAGACTTAATGCTCTGTCAGACTTGAGAATCAAACTTTCAACTATAAAACCAAAAATGATTACAACATAAATTTTGTGTTAAAGTTGATAATAATTCTGTTTCATGTGTTATGTACTTGTGGAAGATATGAAAATTAAAATCATTTAGTTTTGAATTTTTCTTTGAAAAATACGCATTGCAGTAATATTACTTTTTAATTGTTTTTAAACATACATACTATTTATAAAAGCATATGAAAATATTTATGTTATGATTGTATAAAATCATTAGAATCTGGGGTTCCTATAATAATTAATAAATAATTATTATTACCTTGGCAGACACCTACGGAGTCTTCAGTTTAAGGATTACCTGTATCCCTTGGGATTTGTTCGTCCCCCTCCGAAGAGGGAAGTTCCCGTTAAACCGGGACCAGGGCTTACGCAAATAGTTAATCAACCCCATCGGGGGGGTCATTGTACTAAAGAAACGACTCGTAAAGAGAATTTGCAAATCTCTCGTTGGCTAAATGCCACTTGTCCTGGACATATAATTAGCTCGATGGGGTGTATCTAATCATCCTCACTCCGGTAGCCCTTCAAGATCCGACCATATCAGGCAAGTACCAGTTGTCCAGACCAATCAGCTGTGTTCAAGCCTGTTCCCACTGGTAGATATGTGGGGTCTAGCTCCCCGGTATGCTAAGCAGGCATCTCCCGAGAAGTTACTGCTTCTCATACAGAGACCGTAAGGGTCTACCCAACCTGGGTGAGAACCACAGCCAGTGCGAGTCCAACCTCAGATGTCGGGATAGAGAGAGAACTCCTCCATAGTTAATTATTATTACTATTATTTGATGAACCATGGGGTGGTCAATGGTCCATAAAATTAAAATATAAGTGTTTTTCTTTTGACTCTGGATGTAGTTGCAGCCGAAGTTGATTGAAGGATTAATGATTGTCATTGGGCAAAAGATGATCAACACTGTCAATAAAACAGAGTGCTATGGTATGGTATTAATATACCATAAATTAATGGTATGTTACAAAATTAGAATGGCCTTCTCTGTGGATCCACTGACCATAAATTTATAACTGGGTTTAGTAAATTCTGAAGTTTGTTTAACATAAAGCATTAATCAATATTTAGTAAAATTAATGAAGTTTTCTTCTTTTTATGGACAAAAACTAATTATTTAACTATTGGTTTTCTGTACTAAATAAAAAAAAATACATTTAAAATATAATAATCTGTGATAACGCGTTTGAAAATGTTGGTAACTTGTCGGTTATGTTTACATATGACAAGTTATCAGGTTTAATTAAAAATAGTAGAAAAATATGTAGGCAAATTCAGTGAAATTATTAGCGAAAAAGGGTTTGAACAAATGGGTCGTTGGATGAGTAATGGGAAGCGATTGCTCCGAGTTTAGACATGCACTTCGTGACATTGCTCACAGAGCAGTTCAGTTAGAGAGTGAATATGGTGAGTTATATTTAATTTACATGCTTTCATTAAACTGAAAATCTTTACTTGAAAATTTCACATTAAAAAACTGAGATGATGTGATAGGTTTTCCAACTAGTTTCTTGTTTATTCTTATCGATTATCATTAAGTTATTGACTATGGGAAATACTTGATTAAAACAATGTTTAATGTAATTTTGATAACTTAAGAATTTCGATAATTTTTTTGGAAAGTTATTATTGCAAACTTAAACAAAATTTGCAATCAGTATAATAAATTACTCCTATAGGCAAATGTACTTATTTAAAACTGGAAACTATAATAAATCAGTTTTAACTAAAATAATTTAAATTATTGGCTTAAATAATTATAATTTAAGCCAATCTTCTAAGTATAAGTATAAGAGTTACCATCTGTGTTTATATTTGACGTTGATCTTGTTTAAAATAACTGGGAAACCTTAGAATAATAGATGTCTTTCGTTTAGAAATAAAAAATATTTCAACGTTTTGGGTGAATGTTAGCATCTGTGGGCAGGTAGCTCATTTAAACTGATATATATCTATATTAGAAATAGGTAAAACCGTCATACCTCGTAAGATGATCATGGACTTGGAGCGCTTGCGGACGTTGTCCATCTTCGATCACGACAAAACCTATAGATATATATCTATTCCTCTGTGGATTTTAGAGGAATCTATAATAAGATATAGAATATAGATATAGAATAAGTTATTCTATATCTATAGAATAACCTATGCTATTCTGCATAGGTGGATTTTAGAAATAGAAACTTACTCAATTCTATTTTCACCAGGTTCATGGGTAAACAATTAGATTTAATAATAATATTGAACCTACATGAAGGACAATGGAAAAATGTTTTCCTTCTTTGACTGATAAATTTGCCACGGTCAATCTAAACATAACGTTTCTTTAACTACAAATTACGGTCATTTGGTGTTCCATTCTTCTTCGACCCGAGGCAGTGGGTATCATGACCATGTAGTAAATTCTTCTAGTAATGATACTGAAAAAAAGTTCTATCACTTTATTATTAATAAAACCACACCAGGTGTTCCCTTTTGGACTGCCACCAATGGATTCACTAGTCATGTAGGGTTTTTAAAACCACATTTAGAAAGTTATATCGATTAACAAAACCAATACAAAGACAGAGGCATCATCAGAAAACATTGTTCTCTATTGATATTTGTCTTCTCCTCTTTTCTCTAACTTGAAAACGTAAATTAATTTATTAAATAACAATAAATGCATCCAAATGTCACACATCTTAAAAATGTAAATGTAAATAAAGCTTCAACATATATACAACGTTTTATAAAACCCATAATACTTCTTTCAGTCAATAAACAATTGCATCAGAACTGAGATTTGACCTTGTTTATCATTTCACATAGATAAACCAAAAATACGTGAACCAGTCCTTTAAACAATATGAATACAACGAAATCAAAAAATAGTAAGGATTAAAATTATTTTTTTCAAAAATTATATAATCATTAAAGGAAAGCTTTTAAAGAAAAGATAAGTAAAAAACCAAAAATAAAACAAATATTTTAGAAACATCATCAATTTACATCTCTTAAAAAGCCAATATATCTGCCAGAAATGACTCCCGCCACTTCAAAGCAAAAGGTGTTGACAAGATTTTACAAAAATCTATTATATTAAACTGTGTATGTTAGTTAAAGAAGGGTGTAGTTTAACAAAAAATTAGTTTAAGCTGTTGGAAAAAAAGCTGTAGAAGCAGCATGTCAAACGACTTTTTTATTTGAATTGCTGTAGAATCCTACTTTTAAAAATAAAATCATTTTGAAGTAAAATATAGAAGTGGAAGTGAATTACGCTTAATGAATTAGTAGATGTTGCAAGAAAGTTAATGGTAGAATAGTTCTGTGAAGAGGAGTCACCGAGATGGGTTTTTAAAATTGGACATGTGATGCTTGCAGATCGAGTGAGGTGCTGCGAGTGGGTGAGAAAACTTGCTTCAGTGCCAGACGACTCGGCGGAAAACAAAAAACTACGCACTGAATATATTCAATATCTCAGAATCATTGTTAGATCAGGATTTCTCCATGGCATATTCCTATCAATGCCTCCATCGGGAAGGCTATCTCCCTTTGCTGAAGCAATGGTGTGTTTTGATGAGACTTATATATGTACACGTTTGTTTGCATGTTAAGAATTAAGAACAATATTTGCAGTACATTATATTTTATTCCGGTTCTATGAAAAGAAGCTTTTGTTTCAGAATAAAATAATTCAAATATACACTTCTTACACAAATATGGAGATTATAAATAATCTCAAATTAGTCTTGAGCTTCAAACAGTTTTATTTGTAAATGTTTTAGTCGTGATGTCCGATATCACGACTGTATTAGATCAATTCTGCCGCTGATGCCCGCAGAAATGAAAATCTAAAAATTAAAAAGTATTAGACCAGCAAATTAATCACTGTTTAAATAATGTGATAATTATTCAAAATTATCTTACCTCATATGATATTTTCGATCGGGTTTTGACGCTTCCTTCGTCAGTCACTCTAGAACCCTGGACACACCCAAAGCCGGCCGAGAACAGAAGGCAAGGTAAAAGGCAGCACGAATTTAACTACATTTTTTTCCAACAACCTTTATTTATTTAATTATTGTATAGTGAATTTTAGCGTAATTTTTAGTAATAGATTGTTTCTTTTCGTGTAGGCATAAGTAGTTTTTTTGATGGTCAACATGTTTTTACCTATTTAATTAGAACAAATTGATGACTTATATGACATATTGAAAAGAAAAATGGACCTACTGATGATTCCGTTGCCATAGAATAATTTTATGTAAACTAAAATATTTTAAAAATATACGGATATTTACATGAGATGTAACAGGATTTACCAAACCTCTAAATCTCGCTAATAACTAATTGAACATAAAAAAATGATCAGCGTTATAAATTGTATTCTTCACTTTAAGTCGGATTCATTTCTATCTTTGTTCCTTTATATATATATATATATATATATATATATATATATATATATATATATATATATATATATACAATTAAAGCAATAAAACGGAAACAAAAAAGAAAGAACTAACATTCACGATTCTCGATAATTTCCGCTGTCTTACCGTCTTCAGGAGATGCAAAGGAAAAGGAACACAGGAGTGGAGACGTGAATAGTTCCTCCGACTGATACAAAGTGATATATATATATATATATATATATATATATATATATATATATATATATTGAATTTGATAGCAGATTCTGCATTCACGATTTTTCTACTTATAGCTTCTATTTTTCTTACAATTTTCTTTTGAGCAGGTGATAATTGCCAAAGCAAGCTAGCATAAGACATTCAAAAGGCTGAAACACTAAATAAACACTTCACAGGGGATAACTATATTTAATTAATCATTACACTAGATTAAACTAACATAACAAGCTTTCGGCCCCATGGGTCATCGTCAGGTTCTTAAACTACTTATATTAACTAAATATACATATTACTAACTACTTTGGCGTTTAAATGCCAACTGAAAGTTAGTAAGTAATATGTATGCCAAAGTAGTTAGTAATATGTATATTTAGTTAATATAAATAGTTTAAGAACCTGACAATGACTCATGGGGCCGAAAGCTTGTTATGTTAGTTTAATCTAGTGTAATGATTAATTAAATATAGTTATCCCCTGTGAAGTGTTTATTTAGTGTTTCAGCCTTTTGAATGTCTTATGCTAGCTTGCTTTGGCAATTATCACCTGCTCAAAAGAAAATTGTAAGAAAAATAGAAGCTATAAGTAGAAAAATCGTGAATGCAGAATCTGCTATCAAATTCAATGATACATGCTTGAAAGAGGACTTGCTGCCGAAATACACTAATATATATATATATACATTATGAACCACATCAGAAAATTTTAAGAGGAACGAACTAATCTTTGAGCAGTGAATATCCTCTTTAGTGTCAGATCATCAGTAGTCAAAAAATATTAGTCACCCCTTTAGACTTTCAGATCTAGTGTATTTTGTCCGGTGTTTACTGTAAAATCATTTAATGCATATAACATATTAAATATATCTATTTATGTTAAACAAAAATAAGAATCTTTAGATAAAAAGGTAAGGAAAGTTAATTCAATAAAGATTGATTTTCAAGTAAAATCAATAAATCAGTCGTATCAAACATTACTTTGTAATTAAATTCAGCGACCTAAGCTTAAAAACCGTTACAAAGCAACTGTTACCATTTTCAGGGTCAACAAGTGACGAAATTGATCCCCGACTTGCCCCAAGTTGGTCCCATGGAACCATACCTCTGTCACCAATCCAAGGATGGGCGAGCATACCTATCACTGAAAAAACTACCAGGTGCTGGAGTATTTTGCTATATGGCAGTTGCTCCCGAAGCACTTCAAATATGATTTGAATATAAAATATGTCGAGCAAAGCTATTGTTATCAATTCTACTTTGACTTCACAATCAGTAGTTATAGGAAAACAAAATATAATTAGTACCACTTGATGAGGCAGAAGAAAAAGAATATTTCTATATGCAACAGTAGACCTATGAAATCATTGACACTAAAAATACATCTTTAGACACTTATCTTACGTACATTGGTGATTAACTACCTCCTATAAAAATAACTTTTTAATTTAAAAACATTTTTTTTAAAAAAAATGGTAAATAATGCTCAGTTATTAAAATATAACAGTATTATCTCAAATTAATAAGCTTCAAACACCTATTACATTAGGAAAACACTAGTAAAATGAAAAATTATTTGATATTACCCAGATATAGCATAATTTAGAAGTACTACTTTATACCAGGCAGATCGAAGGCCTGGCACACAGGCTGTCAACAATCATCCAAACCACGCAGCCAAAGATTAAGGCATATTTTAGAAATAATCAGCTCTGTCTGTAGCAAATGAGAAGTCTTTGTTAAAAAGTCATCAAATCCACACCTCTGTTGAAGCAAAAGATCTTACCCTATAAGCCAGACATGCAAACTCTTAATCATATTGGTGGTCACTCATTTCTTTTTCCTAAGTTGGGGGCCACATATTTTGACTGTTCAAAGAATTATAAATTACGATTGTTAGAATGATTATATTATGTACCTATTAGACTAATGTTTTTTAACTAAACTAACACATATTTTACAATTTATTGTGTATTATTACTTGCATAGAATTTTTATTTCATGTTATTTTTTACACTGAAACTTTATAGATATTCGATATTATAAAAAAAAAAAGAATTAAAATAAAAGTTATAATAAACAAGGTTATAATCTAACACTACTTTTTACAGATAGTTGACATAGTTTGTTGCAAAGCAAGTCATCAAACAATATTTGGTTGAATATCTTGAGTTGATGCAATTTTTAAAATTGATGATGTTTGTTGATCGGCTAATCTTCATACTTCTGATGAGTTGTTATATTTCATCAAAGAAAATAGTTATTTTTCAGCTGTTTCAATATTCAAGAAGCAACAAACAGTAATTCCTATAAACTTGAAGAGCTTTCTATTTTGTTAACATCAATTTTTGGACCTTATGTTTATTTATCTTTATGGTAAGTAAGCTGTCCCTTATGAAGATGGCTTTTTAACAAAGACGTTTCATTTGTTACAGCTTAATAGTTATTTTTTTGCTACAATTACCCTTCCAATATTTAGAACTCAAGAAGTATTCGTACTTAGACAATACTTAATATGAAATTTTAAGTTTATTAATCACCGTATAAGGAGAATACAATTGGTAGTCATATTACAATAAGTAAGATAAAAAGTATTAATCCCATAGTCCAATATTACGCAAAAACCATGGAGTTCTGAACACACAAGTAACTATACATCTGACAATTGGTATTTAAGTGTGCAACATATAGATTTATTGTTAACACTTTCGCTACAGTACCATCCTTCACTCTGGAGCAGGGGTGGCAACCTCTGGCACGCAAGAGCGCAGATTACCCTTAGCACAGATGCAAGCAGATGTTAGCTGTTGAAATGTACTTTTGAAGGTTAAATAATTTTGTTTCTGTTTTTTTTTTAAATACTATGTTTTACTGCACTGAGGTAATTTATTATTTTTTCGTTTAAAAAGTTCTTAAGAGATACCAAATATGTTTAAAAAAAAAAAATGGTTGGCACGTGGAAAAAGTTTTTGTCAGAGACTTAACTGATTTTGGTACGCACTCTCAAAAAGCTTGTCCACCCCTGCTCTGGAGAGTGTCATAAAAGACATTTATCTTCTAATAATTGTTTTATTGTTTTGACATATAATATCATCATTAATACATTTTTTCTTAAAATTATTTCAGTTAAAATTTGGAACAAAAATATTATTTGACTCAAAACTGAGAATTCTTAATAAATCCGACAAGTACACAA
Source organism: Hermatobates lingyangjiaoensis (assembly GCA_026182355.1). NCBI lineage: Eukaryota > Metazoa > Arthropoda > Insecta > Hemiptera > Hermatobatidae > Hermatobates > Hermatobates lingyangjiaoensis. The sequence continues at coordinate 442,869 of JAPFBL010001930.1, read as the reverse complement.
GGAAATCTATTAGTTCAGTTTGAGTCTTCAGTTTTTATTTATAGTTATATTTCTTTTTCGGTGAACAGAATTCCACTGTACATATAATTAAGTTTAAAAAAACCTGGAGTAGCATACACTCAAGCTTTACTATAATATCAAACTTCTTACGGTCCATTGAGTTGTGTTTTTAATATGGTTATCCTGATCAAGAGTACTCTTTAGTAAAGTATCAATCTTATAGTCATTAATTTTTTTGGTTACGTTTGTTTTATTGTAGTTATAAACGTTTTGTCGGTTATGACATTTAAAATCGTCGATATAGATCAATCAAACTAGTTCTTACTATCCATATCAAATTGAGTGCCTGAGTCAGTACTTGTGCGTACCTATCGAGCTCACTTTTTCGCTTCTCAACTGATTTTTCGATTTGAATTGCCTCATTGACCTTCAAAAAAGTCCTTAAACAATTATTATTAAGCAATCAAATAATTCTACTGGCTATAGGTATAGTTTGTTGGGCTATGGTTTCCCAAAAATCTTTATCCTCTTCAAGATTATTATTACCTTGCATTCGAATCGAATGAGATCAAAAGTTTCTATAACTTCTATTCTATTCGTATGATGTTAATTACATTTTGTTTAATTAGTTGTAAGAAAACAAACTGCAGTTAGGTATTTTACATATATTTATAAACATTTCCATTGAAGATATAGTTTTTTCTAACAAATGCAAGTGCAGTTGGAAGGAGTTTTTAAACTATATTAATTAATATATTAACTATATTAAATTAACTATAATAATTAATTATATTGTTGTAAAGTAAAGAATTTCAAAATTCGTAAAGGAAATTTGAAAAATGTACAAATACAGCAGGTAAATATTAGTCAAGTTGAGTTTTCAGTTTATTAGATGTAATGCTCTTTGTGGTAATTGAAATTATCACTAACATTAGGTCACATTTTTTTCACAAAATTTAATTTTTCTACACTTAGCTGTTTAGAGTAAAAAAAAAAAAAAAAATCTGAAACCATATAACACCCCTTTTTGTTCGTGTAATTTTTAAAAAAATATTCTACTCATCCACTCAAAACGTGCTATTTTCGTACAATTTTATTATAATCGATCAATCAATGTTATCACTATCGTCGCTACAAGGTTTCAAAAAGATTACATTTTATAGAAAAAAACCCTCTTTCCCGATGTTTTAAAAATCGTGAGGTTTTTTGCAGTTATAGCTTTTGACAGTAATAATTCTAAAGTTTCAGTTGAAATGTTACGTATTACAAAGGAAATGGAAGGTATACAAATTTAAAAGTTTTCTACGAACGTTTATATATATATTTATAATCACATAATACAATAATGAATGAACTTTACATTACATAAAACAATATAAAATTATCAAAGAGTACACTTTATTTCAAGAATTTACAAACTAATGCATTCTTCGGGTTACTATCGAAGGAGTGACATGACAAAGGAGTGACGAATAAAATGGAAATTCAAAGGAGTGACATTACGAAGGACCGACCTAATCGTATCCTAAATCTTTACATGAGCATTTTAAAATATCATTTGAACATGTAATTAATTAGTCATTAATAATTTCACAAATGTTCTATTTTCAAATCATGTTTAACTAATTAAAAGATTTCTTCATATTCATGCCACACATGTCCATAATCACCATGTTTGAAAAGGAACATTACTAAAAAAAAAAAATTATTTTTTTACTTTTTGTAAGTGTATTTCATAATATTTCATATGTCAATTAATATTCAAATTTTACCTGATATCACTCTTTTGTATTTGTCTTCTTTTATTACAGTCTGTTTAATTAATAACATTTTGACATGAAATCACTCCTGTGTGAATTCATGTTGCTTCCTTTTTACATTATTTTTCATTAATCATATGAGTGCTATTTATCGAGTGAAAAAAGTTGTCACTTCTTGGATCACTATTTAAGGAGTGGCATATGTTGTCACTCTTTTGACCTGTCACTCCTTCAAACGGCTCCCCGTTTTCATATATGCAGTGAAAATATAGGTATAAAACATTTTTAAAAAAATACGATATTTCAGCAATATTATAAAAACCAGAGACATACAGTGAATAATTAATTATGAAATTTTAATGCAATCCCATGGCGACCACGGTATTAAAAAATCTGTTACTAAATCCAACATAAATTAATACAAGAATCCCTAAAAAAAGGAGGCACAATATCTGGAAATCACAAATTATTTTTTATTTATAAAGATAATTAAATAAGTTAAAAGTTTGTTCGTTCAATAGATTTGATTAAATGCAATAACTAAACACAAGTACAAACACGCAAAACCAAATTATTATTTTTTTTTTGCTTATTAATAAACTTACTATAATACAAATATATTTGAATAGAATCAAAATTTGAGAAAGAATAAACTTTAATATTTTACAGCCATTTAATGTGTAGTACAGTAAATAATTAGGCAGATTTTACAGCAATACTGGCGAGGTGAAAAGGTCAACTGATAATTCATCTGGTAATGATAAAATATTATTTCTCTACTTTTTCCATTCCTTCTAATTGTATACAATTAAATCGATTTTTTCAACCTCATAAGTAACTAAAAAAAAAAAAAATGGAAATACTCGTACAGTAATTCATCCATACAGTTCCCCGTCTTTTTTTTAAATTGACCTCTATGTTAGCAATATACATCCTGATAATTATTTGGCAACATAATTTACAACAATTAGCAACAATTTACAACAATAATTTCCACAATAATTTACAACCAATTAGTATGAATTTTTTTTATTTTAAATATTTATTTTACACAATTTAAGAAAATAGATTATAAAACAGTGATAAGTAAACGACTACTGGGAATCAAAGGATCAGGTATAAAGGAATCTTTAAATTAGAAAGAAAGAAAGTGATGATATGATAATGGGAGAAGTTATTTGTTACTGTCAGCTAATGTTTTAAAGGCATCGGAAAGGGACACAAAACATTTTTTCATTACAATTCTGTTACAAACATTCCTCTGGAGGTGAGTAATAAGAGCTTGTAAATCTGGTAGATTGTTGCTTGATGGTATGTTCAATAGCTTTGAAAATAAAGGGTCCCAAGTAGATTTTGGAGCAGATCTGTAATCATCAAATCAATTTCAACTATTGTATGAATTCAGATTTGTTGTATTTACATGAACACATACCTTTGAAATAGGTAATTTAAAATGAGTTAAAAGCTTTATAAATAAAGGTTCAGCAGTCTAATAGGAATCAATGAGAAATAAAGTGATTTTGAAGGTGAAATTTTAAAAAGTTTTATCAATTAATATAAACAAACGCGAAATCCCCCATCTGATAAAAACAAGAATTAAAACAAATGGTACTATAAAAAAATACATACTTCAGTCATATCAAACTAATATGTAAATTGAAACAACATAATGATAATATATGCATAATATATACAAGACCTTGGTAGCGGCTTTTGTAACGTCCACAGGTTACCTTTTTTAATTGTTTTCATGTAGTCACCTACTATAAGGCAATATATGGTACCAGCAAGGCCGAATAAATCAGTCTGAAAATAGATAACAATGCTACTCTCAAGCATGAAAGCAAGTACTACATCAAGAATATTTCATTTATGTAATAACTTGAATACATGGGCGGCTTTTTTATGTGTCGGAGATAATATATTAATTTAAGTTTGAATTCAGCACCATAGTGCATGTAAACATCATACTTGTATTAAGGTAAGATTTGGTTTGTAAGCTACCTCTTAAAAGTTTTAATCTTTTATTAACTGTCACGAAGACTGTTATTGTACGAAACACCCTTAGTTAATCTTTAGGCCTGCAATGTCATTTGAACGTTGATACATTATATTCATATATACTCATAATTTAATTCTTTTTCCAAGTTACACTTAGGTCTATTTTCAACTAAGGTTGAGCTTATCAACCTTAAATTTTATATTTGCGACACACTTCAAAATTATTTTAAATTTTTGGTGCATACAAAACTTCAGAACAAAAATAACAAATTTCATAAAATACAATAAGGGCATATTGTATAAGCCTTTTTATTTATATTTATACTGAATTGTATGGAATGTAGTATATTTATTACAAAAGTGTATAAATATATATATATTTACCGCTAAAAATATTTCACATAAACACGTGAAATAACAATCAATGATGAAACCACAATAAGCAATGGGAAAACAAGACTAAGATCTTTCAACCGTAACAAGCGGTTTTAGTCAGAGTCAAAAACCCAACTGACTCAGTTGGGTTTTTGACTCTGACTAAGACCGCTTGTTACGGTTGAAAGATCTTAGTCTTGTTTTCCCATTTCTTATTGTGGTTTGATCATATATATATTTGCAAAGTTGGAAGCAATCCTTCATTTAAACATATATTGTTAAATAACGCCCCATATTTGACTTGTATCTGCCTTCATATTCTAACAGTTTCTTCCTGTACTCCAAAGTAAAACTTTCTTCACGAACTTCTGGGTCGTAAGTTCTAATATTTGTAAAAGTTGGAAGCAGTCCTTCATTTAAACATATACTGTTAAATAACACCCCATATTTGGCTTGTATCTATATCCTAACAGATTCTTCCTGTACTCCAAAGTAGATACAAGCCAAATATGGGGCGACATTTAACAATATATATATAACTTTAAATTACACAAAACACGAAACAGAAAAAGGAATAAAAAGCATACTTATAGAATTCTCGATATTTCGAACTGTTGTTCGTCATCAGAAGTAGACTAGAAGAGACGACGAAGTGAGAGATCTCTCTACGTCGAAGGAAGGAGCGCGAATCATATATATATATATATATATATATATATATAACAGTTCAAAATTGAAGATACGTAGCACACAAAGTAAAGAAACACACTTACAAGCTCAAATTTTCGGGCAATCCGTCTTCAGGAGAAAAGAGAAAGGGAGACCAAGCACGTTGTAGACGCAACGGCTAGTAACAACATCTACAATGTGCTTGGTCTCCCTTTCTATTTTCTCCTGAAGACGGATTGTCCGAAAATTTGAGTTTGTAAGTGTCTTTCTTTACTTTGTGTGCTACCTATCTTGTGTGCTACCAATTTTGAACTGTTATTGTGTCCAGTTTGGATCGTCTTTCCGTTTATCAACTGAATATATATATATAAAAAGATTTCACATAAACACGTGAAACAACAATCAATGACCAAACTTGGTCTCTTCAAACTTGATACTTTCGTCACGAGGGCAATAGCCTCTTCAAAGAGGGTTGACAGCTAGCGGATAGTTTTTTACTTTTTCTTACTGTACTCCTTTGTTTCCCCAAACATCCCTTTCTGGACATTAGTCCTTTCCTGTGCTTTCACCCTTTTAAAATACCACTCTTCCCTCCCACTCTTCTCAACTCCTCACCAGATGTTTTCTGCATCTAGTGTTCAGTTGGGTTTTTGACTCTGACGAAGACCGCTTGTTACGGTTGAAAGATCTTAGTCTTGTTTTCCCATTTCTTATTGTGGTTTGATCATTGATATATATCTATATTTATTTAGGGAATTTATTTCTATTATCTTCTTTTTTTCCATTGTGGTTTAAACTTCTTATATATATATATATTTAAATTTGTTTAGCCTAGGACGAATTCTTGTAAACACGACTATTTCTTGTTCCACGGAAAGAATGGAAAATTTACCACCATTTTCATCTGACATTGTAGAATATGGCAGTTAAGTAGATGACAAGTAGAAGGTATATGGATGGTATATGGTATATGACAATAATGATAAGAGTGTATATGGGAAAGGTATATAATCGTTCTTTATGTAACACAGAAATCAATTTCAACTCACTCTTTCAGGTGATTCTTCAAACATTCAATTTAATGTTATTATTCGTTCTCCAAACTCTGTGACAAACCTTTCAGCAGATGTTCTGTTGTGAGTTTAAAAATGTAGCAGGAGTACTGTTCAGAAGGTTGTATATTGTCTGAGAGTTTTAGATTCTTTTTTATTCGATCTCTTGTGGGGTTATAGTTTGTTCTTTTACTTGTACATTGTTTGTTGCTCCTCCTCTTGATTACATGCTAAACTAATATAAATAGGTAATAGAGTAGAACTCTTTTCTTTATAATTTTAAAGATAAGTAAATTTAACAGAATACATAAAATAACTGACTGAAAAATATTAATTAAGTTGTACGGAGATCAACTACTGTCACCATCTTGTATGTATAATGTCAACTACTCTGTTTGGTTAGGACAACATTTACGACGTCGTATATACTCGTACAATCAACTCCGTAATGACACATGCCAAAAACAAAAAATGGATCCCAAATCATTTTAATGCCAATTAACAAATAATTTCCACCCCTAGAGCTGTAGTCAAACTTGGAGTGTTACAGATTCAAATTTTTATCAAAGTTACAATATTGTAAAGATTATAAATAATCCTTTCCTTATTGACTTGTTTGATAAACTAACGAAAACCGTTTTTTTAAAGTATTAGATCTGGTAAATTAACAACTAACAAGTTGCTTCAAAATAAATGCAAACATTATTGTACCTGATAACTCCAAGGTAACTTTTCTTTCATTTCATTACACTGAAAACAGTCTGTAGTAACCACCTTAGTGAACTGTGTACCTTTAGGATATAGTTTCATATCTATCGATCTACCAAAGTCAATTAATTGTAGGAACCCAGAGTTCTCGAAAATTGTGGGCCTAAAACATGAGAAAATATAAATAGCATTAAATTGTAACAAATTTCATTCACTATTTTGGTAATATTTCAAGTTGTCGGAATACATAGGGATCCGACAAGTTCTTTATAGTTGCCAAATTGTGAGGTAAAATGTAGAAAGTGCTCCTCGACAAGCTCCAACGCAGGATTCTTAATAACAACAGTAGTTAGCCTTTGCCTTCATTAAATATGTTGTAAGAATATTATAAGACAGCCAAGAGGCTGAGGTTCACGTCTACGCCAAAACTAACTGATATAATCTTGCTATTATCAAAAATGGCTTCACTGAGGTTAAAAATATTTCAGCAATTCAAGATAATAACCTCGTTGCGTAGCTATATAAACCAACAGGGTTGTGTGGTAAACTGATACTGATCAGTTAGACTTTGACGAAGACCACTCGTTATGGTTGAAAGATCTTAGTCATTTTCCTGATTTCCTAACTGCAGTTTAGACGTTGATTTTTATTTTACATTTCGTAGTGAAATCTTTTATATATATAACAATATTTGACAATAAACAAATGAAATATCAATCAATGTTCAAACCACAATAAGAAATGAAAAAAAAAAAAGACTAAGATCTTTCAACCGTAACAAGCGGTCTTGGTCTGAGTCAAATCCCAACAGTTTCAAATCAGTTGGGATTTGACTCTGAGGAAAACCGCTGTTAAGGTTGAAAGATCTTATCTTTTTTCTCATTACTTTTTGTGGTTTCAACATATATATATTAGATAATTAAATGAAACGGTCCAACGGACTGTTAAAAACAAATTAAAAAAAAAGATAGCACACAGATAGACACAGGAATAACTCACTTCTATATTTCGACCATCGTCGTCATCAGAAGGTGAAGAGTCCCGCAGGAAGGAAGAGTGACCTCTGAAGAGCGGGAACTCTTCACCTCCTGATGACGACGATGGTCGAAATATAAAAGTGAGTTATTCCTGTGTCTATCTGTGTGCTATCTTTTTTTAATTGGTTTATATATATATTAGTGTATTTTGGCAGCAAGTCCTCTTTTAAGCATATGGTATTGAATTTGATAGCAGATTCTGCATTCACGATTTTTCTACGGGACCGGGCCCCGGAGCCAAGGGGTCGAAAGCTTGTCAAATTAGTTTAGTTTAGTGTAGTAGTTAATTAAATATAGATATTCCCGGTGAAGTGTTCCTTCTTAACGTCTTATGCTAGCTTGCTTTGGCAATTACCACCAGCACAAAAGAAGATCGTGAGAAAAATAGAAGCTATAAGTAGAAAAATCGTGAATGCAGAATCTGCTATCAAATTCCATATATATATATTCAATGTTTAGTTATTGAGGGCTAGGTCAAGTAAAAGAAAATAAACTCCTTTCTAGGCCGACGTTTCGATGTATTTGTACATCATCTTCAGGGCTAAAATTAGAGTAAGACTATAATACATTTATCAAAACAATCTACAACTCACATAGAGAACTAACACACATTTTTATAAGACCAACAGATACATACAAAAGGTAATTATATATATAAATATATATATATATATATATTATATATTAATATATACTATATATATATATATATATATATATATACATTGGAAGAATATGTTTTCACTTTTACATTCTCAGCTACTCCATAATATAATAATACACCTTTTTTTTAATTAAACAAATTCACACTTTCGCCTATAAATGTAAATGATTTGAACTCAAAAAAGTGAACGATACCACATTATACGACTGACATGGAGTAATGACCTTTTATTATTGTGACCCCGCCAGAAATCATAGAAAATATTTTTTATTTCATAGAATTAGAAAGTCTTTAGTGGTAATCTTACTGACTGCTGTGTTCTCCCATCTCATTAAACACTCAGAGTAGGTAGAGTAGTCAAGAGGCATTTTGCAGTCTGCAGAGGAAGCCATTTGTAAAGTTCTTCATTCAAGAGATCGGTTGGCGCCATGACTGCAGTTTTAGTAAGTTTTTTCCATAGTCCCGTCTAAGCCCGATCTTGGACATCAATTTTTAACTTTTGATAGAGATGAACGTTCAGTTGGAAGTCTGATCTTAAGGTTGGGAATGAAGACATGTCTATCGTCCTCAACTTTCAAGCAGGTATTGCCAGGGCTGAATATACCTTCCATACTAGTATGTACAATATCTCTAACGTTCATCATATTGAACTGTGATTGGTCCTGAGATATGCAACTAAAAGTATTGGTTAGTTAATCGGCAATTCGTTTCCAGTTGAATTTTGTTTGTACTTTCTCAACATATCATCATCTACTATAGATTTAAAAAATAAACGAGTTCAGCCATTGGAGAATAACCTCTTAATGTAACCTACAAGAGAATTTGCACCGAGCTACTCCATATGGTTCTTCCCACGCTATCAGACACCAGGTAGATTCATAAATCTATCATTTTATCGAATCAGTGGATGGAAAGTCACTCGCAGGGTGCTCACACGTTCGAAGTCATATTAATTTTTGTATAAAACTCCAGGTATATTCAAATGAATGGTTAGATACAATATTTCTCCCTTGGTCTCAATATTCCCCTAGTTTTATAAACTCAATGACCAAAACATGCATACCATACACATTTCTAAAAATGTTAACTATTAAAGAATATAAAAAAAGAGTGTAGTTTCAAAGTCAATGAAGTGCATAAGATATTTACCTACCGAAACTTGCTATACCATGGAACAAATAAGTATAAATGGTTAATGTATATATTAACATAAACTTATCACAATTAAACAAAAATGGAAATATATTTGTGAGAACCATAAAATAATTATAAGTTTTCTTACATTCTTGTTACTACAAAGTTATCAGGCTTGATATCTCCATGAATTATTTGACAGTCGGAATGAAGTGTATTAATTATTCTAAGCAAATCAATAGCGAAAATTAAGGCTAAGTCACTCCCCATGCCCCTCTGAAAAACACAACTCATAATTAGGCAAATAATAATTATAATTATAATATAATAATTAATTATCATTGAAATTTCAATTTTAACAAAGATAAAAATTAACCTAAAAGTATGTGATTTTAAAAACTCAAACAGGTGATGTCAATTCATTAATAGCATTGCAATTTTTGATTTACAATTAAATGATAATTTTTGTTGTAAAACAAATTTATTACCTGGTTTTTATTGTATGCATTCAGAATATCTAGTAAAGTTCCATAGGGAGCCCAAGGTAATTCCAAAATACTTCCATTAACAAAAATGTACGCATAGTCCATATTAATGAAGTAATTCAACTACAATAAGAACCAAACATTTTAATAATTACTTTTTTGTTTAGCTATTAAGTATAATTACTATTAGAGGTAAGTAAAAAATTAGTAGTTCATATACATAGTACGAAGTGAACAATAAGAAAAATACAGTTTTGAAAAGGATAAACCAGGCCTCACCCTAAAATATTAATTTTTTACTATTATTTCATTCAATTTTTCAAAATTTCATACTTAATTCTATTAGAGAATCCTTACTCAACTTGTTTAATTTTCTACTATTTATTTTAAGTTTATTTTATTTTTTTTTTATGTTTAACCGATCCCCTAGCGAGTGATAACGTCAGCCGTTTACCAGCTTTTTGTTTAATCGGTGATTCTAGATTGGGAGTCCTAAATTTTGCCTAACTCAAGTGTTTTTCAAGTAGGGATTTTAACGAGTACCTGACATCGTATAGGCTCGGGACCGATGGCTTAAAGTCCTCTCCGAGGGACGATGTACTCAGATTTATTCACCTCACATGTGAATAAATCGAGGACCAGGTGAGGATCGAACACCGGACTATCAGCCCAGAGGCGAATACGTTAACCACTAAGCTAACCTGACACCTTTATTCTTTATTTACTTTTATATCTTCTCTTCTCTCTTATTAATATACCTCTAAGGTTATCTTTCTGATCGGACGCGTGTTATGGCTACACTAGCGGTTGTCCGCAGTAGTTATGCCAAAGCACAGTGTCTTCCCTCATTTCTTTCTCCTTATGACAGTTAAACTGAAACTTTGAAACTGTAAGTGTATCAACCTACTGTGTGTGTCTATTTAATTTACTTTTGATATACACATATATATATATATATATAATAATCAAAATAACACTTGATATAATAGATGGATTAATTTACCACAATGAAAAACAATTTTTTGAAACAATGCTCTAAGGCCTTTCGTTAACACATCGTCAGAGAGCAAGTGAATTAAAAAAACAATAAATACTTGTTAACTTCGCTGATTGAAATTTCCAGAATTGATGACAACCCTGAATGTGTTTAATGATGAAGTCTTCATCTGTTTAATTATCCCGTTAATCAAAACCTCATCTAATTTGTAGAGTCCTAGGCTATTGTTCATCAACTTCTCATAAAAGTTCTTTATGAGAGCACTTTCCACGATATTTCTTCTTCTTTCTGAAGACACATATATTAATTCATTTGCTTCATTCCAGTTAATCACATGATTACTGTCTCTTATGTGAATGAACAAGGCACTTTTTTCGTCCTCTCTTCTGATGGAATATTTGTGCTGTTTTATCCTTGTAAGAAGACCTTTGCTCGTCTGTCCAATGTAAGACATTTCACAGTCAGTACATGGTATCCTGTATACACAACAGCCCTTTCTTTTTGGCTTATTATTGACAAGTCTGTTAAACAAGTTACCATCATTACATCATTACTGAACACAACAGAAACGTCCAATCTTTTCATAAATGAAGGCATATCTTTCAAACAAGGACTGTATGGAATGACTAACAAATTCCTTCTTGTGAAATGTTCTTCATTATTTAATATCATGGATTGTTTCACCTTTTTTATGATATTGTCGATTAACCTTTTTGGATACATTAAAGAACCTGCAATTTTGTAAATATTTTTGATTTCTTCATCTAAAAATTCCTCACTACAAATTTTGAAAGCTCTTAAGAACATGCTACTAAAAACTGACTTTTTAGTTTTAAGTGGATGAGTCGAGAAGAAATGAACATAAGATGAAACATTGGTTGACTTCCTATGAATACTGTACTTTAATTTATCACCATTCCTATGTAAAAGTACATCCAAGAAAGGAAGTTTATTATTGTTTTCATGTTCTATTGTAAATTTTATGGATGGTACAACCGTATTGAGGGTATCCAAAAAGGTGTTAACATTTTCATTTTCAGGCCAAATACATAATATATCATCGACATATCTAAACCATTTAGCATTAGTAGGTAGTATTGTAGGTATGTAGGTGATCTCAAAATATTCCATATAGATATTACTTAAAACTGGAGAAAGACAATTTCCCATAGCCAATCCAAACTTTTGTTTGGATAAACAAAATATAAATTAATGGTAAATGGTAATTAGTAATGGTAATTTTAGGAGTTTATATATATATCAACCCAGATTACAAAAAAAAAACTACTCCTCAGAAATAAGTAATCTGCTCATCTTCCCATTCGTTCTACTGAATGAACAAGCTCTACTCTGTTTATTTTATAAACAGCAATATCAAGATTCATGATAATTCTTGCAGAATAAAAGATGGTATAGAATTGAAACAATATATCGTTCGCATCACTTTTTTACTTTACTATAAGTAAAGTATAGTGATCGTGAAAAAATTCGATCTAGAGATTTTGACGGAATTACATGTTTTGAGGTCCCAGAAGTCGTTTTATGACGTTTTTACGATGATGTCTGTGTGTGTGTGGGTGGGTGCGTGTGTTAGCATTGCTTGTTACCACGCTACGGTCCAGAATCTTTGATGGATCAAGTTGATATTTTACACAAAAATGGGCTTCATAAAGACGAAGATCCCTATTGTTTGGGAAGAATTATGCATGATGGGAAAGTCACTTTTTTTTGCCAAAAACCGTTTTTTTGAAAACATTTATTTCTTCTAAACTGATAACCCTAGAGTTTTGAAATTTTGACATTATCTTTGAGGTTACAAATGGAACAAACTAAAAATATATTCATAATTTTAAAACAATAGGAAATATTTTTTTTAATAAAATGTAAAAATTTTGACTTATAATTCAATCTCAAACCTTGTGAGAGCGATACAAGCTATACTATTGGACGGATCACAATGAAACTATGCCTAAAAATAGAACATTATGTGGAGAATGAGTTGAGATATTTTTTTCAAAATTACATTCGCTAAAGGGGCGTTACAGTACGATTTCTGTTTTCAGAAAATGATTTTTTGACGCGAAACGGCTCATTAAAAAATAATGAAAATTTGACCAAAAATGGAACAAAAAATTAGCAGTTCAGAAAAAAAATTCATGAAGTTTCAGTTATGGGAAAGAGCAATAACGCTATAAAAACTGTTTGTTTATCCTAGACTAAGAAATCACCTGCTATACTTGTTGAATTTTTTATATTTTTTTACATTGTTTACATTGACTTAGAAATTTTTTGAGCAAATCCACTGAGATAAAATTGATATTTATAAAGGAACAATTTAAAACGTTTATTGACTTATATGAGACTAGCAAACGTACCCGTCTTTGACGGAATCAAAAATTCTATTATACTTGGTATTCCAAAATATCAATTATAGTATTATATATACTAATACCATAATTAGAAGTTATAGAATAGTAGAAAATACCATTATTAGTACAGTGTTAAACAAATGCCTCTGTATACACCACATTAGCTGTCTGTCCGTCAGGTTTACGGAAGAACAAACAGTTGGAACCTCTGACTCTTGAGCAAGTAAACTACAGTTGACCATGTGAGAAAAACTTGGTCTCGCTAACATGAATTCCTGCGTTAGATAAAGTCTCCCTTTGCGACTTAGTTAACGTCATTGCGAAATAGACTCTGACAGGACATTGCAATCATTTCAATGGAAACAGACAGTGGCTCGGAATCAATGATATGCGTGGTATACACACAGACTCCCCAATACCACATCCAATCATTATGTCCGCCTCTATGGCATATCTGTGTAGAGCACAAACTCAGAGTCGTGTCCCGTTGCACAGTTTTGGGGCACTCATGTTTCGTAACATGAAATTTGTTACTGCTACTAAATTGCAGCATGATTGGTGCTCCTACTTTAAGTTTTTACTCATGAGCAGGCGGTCCAGGAGAAATAAATTCAGAGTCAAGAAATTCAATTAGATAATGAACTGCTTCTTCATCACTAATCCAATTTCTTTACTGACTTGTAAGTTCTTTCCTCGGTATGATATAGCGTAAGAACTTGTTTGTTGAGTTTTCCTGCCTGTTCATATTAAGAGTTGAGAATTGCTCGTTTACAAAACTATTTATTTGTAATGAATAGTACATCCTCAACCCTGGGAAACACCTTTTCAAAGATGTCAAATACGCAATATATTCATATGCTCCAATGAAATTAAAATCAACTAACAATACCTACTTGCCACACCTGTGTATTTTCAAAACAAACTTGTCTCTGAAGTTAGAAAAATACGCTTAAAGCCCTATAACTTCATTTCTGTACTTAATTATGAATCTATTTAGAGCCCATATTTTAAGTTAGGCATACACAATTCCAGTGTCAAAGTTTCAGCTCGCCATGTCTTATGGTGGCTGAGTTTACTTGTGACAAACGTTTTTGCTTTAAACGTCCATAACTTCACTTCTACGTTGAATTTCCATACAATTCAGAGCCTATATTTTAAGTTAGACCTACCCAAATCTACTGTAAAAGTTTCAGCTTTATATGTCTTATGGTAGCTGAGTTTACTTGTGACAAAGTTTTGCGGACAAACAGACAAACCGATAAACAGACAAACCGACAAACCGACAGAAATTTTTCTAAGGGTGGATTCGGTTTCTCCAATGTATGAAACGTAAAGAAAAGTTGAAATGAGTCAGTTCTAAGCAATGTACAGACAAAATCATTATTTTATTTATATAGATGTAAGAGGAATAATATGTGCAGGAAAATTATAACACTCACTCAGAAAAAATTCGTATATATGTTATTTGACAAAGGGGAAGGAAAATGATCTTATTAAATACTAAGAAGCTTATTATTATTATCATTTTAAAGATTAAAATTCCCAGTATAATAATTCTATAAAAGACCAAAAATGTAAATGATAATTCATAATTGGAATCTTTCGTTTAGAGATTAATAAATGTAATTATCGTACATCTTTAATTAACAAAGCACCTTAAAATAACATTTTCTTCGCTGTTTAAGATGTTTTTCAGAGAAAAAAAGGGTATTTTCATGTTTTAAATTTTAAAATTTTACTTTAATATTCAATGTAGAAGAATGTCAAGTAAACGATGTAAGAAATCCACTGGCTGTTTGAACGAAAGCCATTCTCTTGTAGGAGAATAAATCGTTTCAAGAAATGTTCACTTTGGTTTTTCAGAAATGTTATTACTGCTGTAGTTATACTAAGAAATTATTTCCAAATAATAAATTATTTGTGATGTACAAAAATAAGCTTATAAATTGATATGTCCTTCAATCACTATCTGTACTACCTCAGGAATGAAAGGCTAATAATTATATCCCATTTAGATGTTTACGTTATGCTTAAATGAGACGTTATGTTTTATATACTCAAGAAATTTGACATTAAGTTACTTATAGTAAAGTAGAGTGTAGGCCACTCCAGATTTTTTTCAAATAATTAATAAACCATTAATTAAAAATGTTATTTTAACTGCTAACATTTGTCTGTTTGTTTTTATTATTAAAAAAGTTTTAAGAATATGTGCATAGTGTTTGAAAGTGTAAACAAGTAAAATTTTTTTTGCTCCGCAATAAGTGCCCGTAAAATAGTGATGGTCAGCTTAGAGTGTGGAGATTTTCTGCAGATCGTCTACAGTAGTGCTGTTTGTATTAGGGGTGGTGTTTCTACACTCACTCAATTTGTATTGTATCACCTACTTGATATTTATTGTTCACAAGTCTTTACACTAGTGATAACAATAACAACTCCGTGTGAGGTGCGCGCAAGCGCACGCGCTACATAAAGAAGAAGAAAATATATATATATAAATAATAATAACAAAAAAAATGAAAAGACAAGGAACTACAGGCAACATACCGAAAAAATCAAAAAAGGCCAATACAACTTTCCAAAAGGATGCAACAAGCAGCAGTAGACAAAGGTCACTCAGCCAAGAAAGTACGAAAAGTGATACCTTAAGTATTACTAGTTCTACCTCTGCAGGCCACTCAATGAATTTTATATCGCCAAATAGGTTTGGTGTGTTAGCAGTGGAAGAAGAACCACCCCAGCTCAGCATCAGATCAGCGACCACTACCCGGAAAGAAGAAGAACCAACCCAAAAAGAAGTAAAGCCTCCTCCAATATTCATAAAAAACATAGTTGACTTCAGTTCGTTTTACAAAACGATAAAAGAGTTGATAGGAGCAAATCAGTTCTCCTGTCAAGCGAGAACAGACACAACCATCGTCCGTGTCAACACTGGAGAAAACTATAGAAAATTAATACGCGCACTAAAAGACCAAAAGTGCAACTATCATACGTACCAGGTAAAGGAAGATAAAGCATACAGAGTAGTGCTGAGAAACCTCCACCCTACAATTCCTACTGAAGAATTAAAAGAAGAAGTAAAGTCACTCGGGTTCAGTGTACGGAACATTTCTAATGTTCTGTCACCATCGAAAGAAAAGCTGCCACTTTTCTTTCTCGACCTGGAGCCCTCTCCAAAAAATAACGAAATCTTCATGGTGACACACCTGTATGGTTGCCGAATTAGGGTGGGGGAGCCCTACAGGAACAAGGTAATCGCCCAGTGTAAGCGCTGCCAAGAATATGGTCATATGAAGGCGTATTGCAATCATGTTCCGCGCTGTGTCAAGTGTGCAGACAGCCACTGGAGCCACAACTGCCCAAAACCCCGGGAAACTCCAGCGAAGTGCACCCTGTGTAAGGGTAATCACCCCGCCAACTATCGGGGATGTATCACCCATAAGCAGATTCAAAAATTACGGAAAACCAGTCACACTGCCACTAGGCAGCCATTTAACAACCGAGTGGCTGAAGCAACAACTCAACCAACAGCTGAACGACCCTCGACAAGCGAATGCCGGCCATCTGTAAGCTACGCAGAAGCACTCAAAGGGCCAACATCTTTTCAGGAGCCTCACCCGCTAAGTAAGCCATCCTTTATTCCTCCCCCACCCGCATCCTCTGACATGACCACAATGATGTCCTCATTTCTTTCGGAATTTCGCTCTCTCATCGGCCCGCTGGTGACTCTGCTTACCACAGTAGTTGAGAGAGTAATTCCCTTACTTTCCCGACCTCTTCCTTAACCATGCCATCTCCTCAATCTCTCACCATTCTGCTTTGGAATGCTAACGGCTTGAGATCCAAGTATAATGAACTAGACGTACTATTACAACAAAATAGAATAGATATTGCTTTAATAACAGAAACCCACCTTACTTCCAGATCTTACTTTACATAAGGAACTACAGAACTTACAGAACTGACCATCCCTCAGACATTGCCTGCGGTGGAACAGCTATCCTAGTACGAAACAGCTTATCCCACTTCCTCGTTCCTAATGATTCCTCTGAGTCACTGCAAAACACTGTTGTTAACCTGTCCTCTTCATCCTTTAATTTCAATCTAGCGTCTGTTTACTGCCCACCTAAACACAAAGTTACCTATTCACAATTCCTTTCTTTTTTCAATTCGCTTGGTCCTCGCTTCTTATCTGGTGGCGATTACAATGCAAAGCATCAACAGTGGGGCAGTAGAATAACAAACCCTCGTGGTCGTGTCCTCTCTTCTGTGCTCTCCAGTAATCCTCTGAATTACATCTCCCCTCCTGACCCTACCTACTGGCCTGCAGCGTCAAACAAACGGCCAGATCTCCTAGATTTCTTCATCACGTCCCAGCTATCCTCTCTCCATCACCATGTTTGCGTACTGAACGATCTTTCCTCTGACCACAGTCCTATTCTTTTAACTCTGGATATTAATCCTATTCTGGTTACTCCCAGAGCAACACTAATAAGTGGTCCAGTTGACTGGAACCTATTCAGACAGAATGTTGAAGACAATATTGACCTTACTGTCTCTTTAAAAACCCACGACGAAATTGACCACGCAATTGAACAACTAAATTTAACAATAGCAAATTCAATTAATATATCAACGCAGTACTCTTACAATCAAAAAACATTTACAAAAGACATCAACATTCCTTTTTATATACGGAATCTTATAAACTCAAAACGGAAAGCTCGAAAACTCTGGCAGAGAACTCGTTACCCAAATGACAAGCTAACCCTCAACCGTATCACTCACCAACTTACAACAGTACTAAGAAACTACAGATCCCAAAAGTTTAGACAATACACTGAAGGACTGACGACTGACAACAAATCGCTCTGGAGAGCAACCAGAAAAATCCTATCCTATAATAAAGTGTCTGCTCCCCTCAGGCAGACAAATGGTAACTGGGCAAAATCAGACGAAGAGAAGGCCAATCTGTTTGCCTCCTACCTTACCACTGTCTTTACCCCCCCACCCTACTATCCTAAATCCTTTATATGTGGCAAAAACAATAGAGAAGTTAGACTATCCTGTTCCCTTGAGTCTTCCTCCAAAAGCGTTTACCCCGTCCGATGTTCAGTATGCAATAAAAAACCTCAAAACCAAAAAAGCTCCTGGATTTGACCTAATTACTCCATTAATTCTTAAAGAACTCCCCAAAAAAGCTGTACTCCTCATTAAATATCTCTTTAATTCAGTTTTGCGTACAACTTACTTTCCAATATCATGGAAACATTCCCATATCCGCATGATACCCAAACCTAATAAACCCTCCCACCTGCCTACTTCCTACAGACCCATTAGCCTGCTACCAATACTAGGAAAGATTCTAGAAAGGCTAATCCTAAAACGCATTATTCCTCTCCTATACAAACAGAATATAATCCCCGACCACCAGTTTGGTTTCCGGCGACATCATACGAGGTGTATAAATAAAGTAGTGAGACTGGCAACGTCGCTTTCGATCTGGCAACGCTGGAGACGCGTGGCCTTGAGTAGCGTCAGGTGCACGTGTGATGCTCCTCCAGTATGTATCTGAACTCGCCACAGTCATTTGTTTGTCCGTAGCGTTGGTTTTCGTGAAATGGTTTTTTCTTGAGCGTTTTAAAAATGAGTGACCTCAAAGTTGTGCAATCAAATTTTGCTTCAGACTTGGACATAATGCAACCGAAACTTTTGAAAAACTTCAGGAGGCCTATGGAGAACGTGTTTTATCAAGGGCACAGGTTTTTCGGTGGTTTAAGGAATTTTCAGAAGGAAGAGAGTCGATTGAAGATGAACCACGAAGCGGAAGGCCTTCAAGTTCAAACACCGATGAAAATGTCAACAGAGTACGGAACCTTGTGCGTTCAGATCGACGCTTGACAGTCAGAATGATCGGGGAACAGTTGAATTTGAATCACACCTCCGTTCATCACATTTTGACCAATGAATTGGAGATGAGAAAAATTTGTGCGAAAATGGTTCCGAAAAACCTTTCCCAAGACCAAAAGGATCTCAGAAAGGGAAGGAGTTTTTGGCCAGTAAAAACATTCCTGTTGCTCCTCAGCCTCCTTATTCACCAGACTTGAGTCCTTGTGACTTTTTCCTCTTCCCGAGATTGAAAAATCACCTCAAGGGAACTCATTTCGGGACACTACAAAACATACAAACTGCTGTAACCGACCAGCTGAAGGCCATTCCAGAATCCGAGTTCCAGCAATGCTACAATGATTGGAAGGACCGTCTCCAGCGCTGTGTGGCTTCCGAAGGGAACTATTTTGAAGGTGACAATATCACATTGTAATTATATTTGAATAGAAAATTTAAAAAAAAAATCAGTCTCACTACTTTATTTACACACCTCGTACAACAATACAGCAGTGCCACCGGGTTGTAGACGCCATCTCCTCTGCTCTAGAGAGAGGCCAATATTGTTCGGGTGCGTTTCTTGATGTTTCTCAGGCTTTTGACCGGGTTTGGCACCCAAGCTTACTATGCCAACTAAAAGACATCCTACCCTCAACATACTACCTCATCCTTCGCAGCTACCTGACCGAGCGATATTTCCGGGTTTGTGAAGGAACTGCTCTTTCTCCCTATTTTCCTATAAATGCTGGTGTGCCTCAGGGGAGCGTATTGGCTCCCACTCTTTACCAAATATACTCGTACACTGCTGATATCCCAACCCATTCCAAAACTACTATTTTCACCTTTGCAGATGACACAGCAATATTATCCAGTGACTCAGATCCTATCAGCTCCACTCAATCCCTCCAAGAACATTTACTCATTTTGGAATCTTGGTGCCAGAAGAAAAGAATTAAATTAAACACTGAGAAATCCACCCATATTACGTTCACACTACGAAAACAAAGATGTCCTCCTGTTTATATTAACCAATCTCCCCTCCCAGTTGCTAACGTAGTGCGATACCTGGGGATGTACATCGACAAACGATTAACATGGAATCCACATACAAGACTGAAACGACAAGACCTACTGAGACGATACAAGACGCTATCTAGACTTCTTGACAACAGATCAAATCTGACACTACAAAACTAAAGACTAATATACACTGCTATACTTAAACCGATCTGGACTTATGGACTAGAAATCTGGGGATCAACCAAGCATTCAAACATCCAAAGAATTCAAGCAGCCCAATCCAAAATCCTTCGCAAAATTGTGCAAGCTCCCTTCTATGTTTCGAACGATACCATACATAAAGATCTTAAAATTCCCTTCATCCACCAAGAAATCCAATCCCGATACCCGTAAATTCCATGAATCTTTACCCACCACTATAAATCCTTTCATTCACGAATTATCATCTCTCCAGATTCCTAGCAACCCTATTAGAAGGCTGAAAAGATGTTGGCCCCGAGACCTACTCTGAAATGTTAACTGTCAAGACTAGTTGCAAGTGATCCTAACAGTCTATATGGAGTACTACCAATGGGTGGTTTCTCCACTCTTTATTCTACCTTTATGTAGCATGTATCACTATTACTTATTACCCCGATAAGGGTAGTTGTAATACAAAAACAAATAAAAAAAAAAAAGAATATAAAATAAATATTGAACTTCTTTGTTTTATCATTTTACATTTCATAACACTTTTATTTTACAGTATATAATGAAGAAATTAATAAATTGCTTACTAATAAAAATAATCATTGGTAATTATTATTTGTTTGATAACAACTGTTTTTCAACCGACAGCTGTTCTGAAGTTTACTCATATGGTCACAAATAACCTAATAAACTTTATTAAGTAATCAGTAGATTAGTAATAAATTAATAAAAAAAATTGTTAAAAAGAATTTGATAGATGGTCTCAGAACTTTGAATGATAATCAAAGATTGTGATGTCACTAATTCATTAACACGCTTTTTATTCTTCGGTAATTTAAGTACAAACAGTATACAAATATCCTAAATAGACAACTTGAAAAACTTTTTTTATACTTATATTTTTTTATATTTATGGGTTGGTCAAATTAATGATAGAGCTTGAAAAGAAAAAAAGGATAACAAATTACATTTTCGGGGCTAAGATGTTTACGAATCTCTTTGCAAATGTAAAACTCCCATAAGCAGGCTGGTTTCTCCACTTTTAAGGCTTTCGATTCCCCATTATGATTTGCCTTCACTATTTTCGCGTAGGCTCCTTTATAAAACTCTCCTGTCAAAGCAAATGATTTTTCACCTAAAATAAAGAAATGTCAAGTGTTTAAATAAATTAATTTTGATAAAAATCAATTTAAAAGACTTTTATAAAGGAACATCAAACTTTTTCATCAATGCAATTTTTAACTTCTTTTTCAATATCTCAAAAGCTGAATTAAATAACTTTTTTTGAAACTTAATTCACCTATTTTACAGGTTTTCTTCATCACGGGAATATTAGAATTAATGTAGACCACACTAGATTCTGCAGAAGGCAAACATTCTGGAAAATTCAACTTGCTAAGAAACATTTCTTGCACTTCTCTATCGAAAGGATCTGTTTCTTCGAAATTTTGGAGATTATCATCAATCTGTAACTGTTCAATTTCTAAAAAAAAATACATTTTTTTATTCAAAATAAGCAAATAATAAACAGTAAATTAGAAATTATGTTCAATATTATAAGATTTCTCATTAATTTGTCACATGCATACTGAGCAGTATATATATATATATATATAATATATATATATATACATACAAAAAAACTATAGCTTATCGGGACTAGGTCAGTTCTTCAGGTTCAAATTAAACTCTCATTGCCAACGTTTCGGTCTTTATTCAAAACCTTTTTCATAGGCAGAAGTATAAATTTTGAAACAGAAAAACTAAGTATTACATTACAAATTATTTTACAAAGAAAAATCCACATACTATTTTTCTTTGTAAAATAATTTGTAATGTAATACTTAGTTTTTCTGTTTCAAAATTTACACTTCTGCCTATGAAAAAGGTTTTGAATAAAGACCGAAACGTTGGCAATGAGAGTTTAATTTGAACCTGAAGAACTGACCGAGTCCCGATAAACTATAGTTTTGTTTCTATTCCACGGTCGATACTTTTATCAATATTTATATATATAAAAAAAGATTGCACATAAACACGTGAAATAATAATCAATGATCAAACCACAATAAGAAATGGGAAAACAAGAGTAAGATCTTTCAACCGTAACAAGCGGTCTTCGTCAGAGTCAAAACCCAACTGGAGTTTTGACTCTGACGAAGACCGCTTGTTACGGTTGAAAGATCTTAGTCTTGTTTTCCCATTTCTTATTGTGGTTTGATCATTGATATATATATATATATACCTAAAATAAACTGACACATAAAAAGAAACATAACAAAGACTCACTTTTCAATATTTCGACCGTTATGGCGGCCATCAATTCACTTCTTCTCTTGAGGACGACCGCCATAACGGTCGAAATATTGAATAGTGAATCTTTGTTTATGTTTGTTTATATGGATCACAGTTTATTTTAAATGCATCTGTCCTGCCGGACTGTTTTTCGTTATCAGGTATATATATATACGTTTCACGATGAATCACAAACACAAAACACAAACTTGTATTCATTGTGATTCACCGTGAAACGTTTGTTGTCCTTTTGGATCATTTTCCTGTTTACAATATATATATAATTATATATATATATATGATGAAACCACATTATGAAATGGGGAAAAAAGACTAAGATCCTTCAACCGTAACAAGCGGGACTTCGTCGGAGTCTCAAAAACCCAACTGAAACACTAAATGCAGAACCATGTCTTTTAGTCTCCCCCCCCCCCCCCCCCCCCCAATTTCATATTGTAGTTTGATCATTGATTGCTATTCTATTTCACGTGTTTATTGTGAAATCTTGTTTAATATATACATATAAGTTTGTAGGAATAATTTGAGGCATCTAAACTTACAGAAACAAAAGTTTTGAAAAATCTAAAAACATCTATACACTGCTATTGAAAT
The DNA here is from genome assembly GCA_026182355.1 of Hermatobates lingyangjiaoensis. Classification (NCBI taxonomy): domain Eukaryota; kingdom Metazoa; phylum Arthropoda; class Insecta; order Hemiptera; family Hermatobatidae; genus Hermatobates; species Hermatobates lingyangjiaoensis. The sequence continues at coordinate 419,616 of JAPFBL010001930.1, read as the reverse complement.
AATTAAATACTTTCTTGTGTTTAACATTTTTAACTGAGTTCAAGTATCAAGCAGTAACATAACAATATCAAAAACTTACTTTGTCCTCAAATATGTTTTATTTAATATAAAAATTAATGAATTTTAAATCACCTGACTTTAATAAACAATTTCCAATTTTTGTAACAATAAAAATGGTGTATACACAACGCACATATACACAGGAATGTCTAGTCTATATTACCCCTATAAAACACAATTTTTTAATCTTTCTATTATACCTTATACAATCAACAAAGTTTCTGATACTCAAATCCCATAAAATTTTCTAAAGAATAGACCCTCCAGGCTGGAATACAAAATATCATAGATGAAGATACAAGAAACCTCGATTTCGATGTGTGGAGAGCATGGTAGGTTGCGACCAACGACCCACGAAGAGTTCCATCCACGACAGTGCACGTCGTAATTAGCAGTTCCGGACCAGAGGCCCACTACTGCTAAATTATCATCCTGCTTTTTTTTGTTTTGGTCAGTAGGCATTGTCAATACCGGGGACGTTAGTCTGTCAGGGAAAGGAGTAGTATTCGTAGTCGTATGGTTTTGCAGTTTTGTATTATCTGAGGTATTATATTATTTATAAGTCATTCGGTCGTCATATTTAGTTCAGGAAGGGACCTATTAGAAGTTATGGGATTGGGAAGGGTTGTTTGATGGATTCAGGTCCCGAACAAGGAGATTTGGATGGGTGGGCAGTTTTTTGTCTTCATTGTTAACAAGTCGACTAATGTAGCAATCAATTGATTCCCAACTCAAATCATGCTGAATATCGACATTTCTAGCATACCATGGCGCCCTAGCTATAAGGCGGACACATTTATTCAGTACAACTTGGATGCAGTTCTTGTTCGTGGGCGCCGCTCCAAAGCAGACTGAGCATCCATATGTCATTGTCAAACGAATGACCGCCTTATAGACAAGGTCCTTCACTGTCTGTGGAGTACTACTTGATTTGAGGATGGAATAAAGATTGCACATTAGGAATATCCCCAGCTTAGATTTGCTACGTAGATGTTGTCTAAATGTCAATCTGGAGTCTACTATGAGACCCAGATATTTTACCTGTGTTTCATATGGTATGGCTCGATCTCCAATTAAGACAGGAGGTGGAAGAGGAGGTGGGTTGCATACAGTGATTTAACCTCAATCAAAAGCGATAATGTTTAAAAGTTCTTTGTCTTTTCATATTTTACCATCAATTTTCCTTTATTATTTAATTACTTGTTCTTTATTATTTAATTATTACATTTTTTATTATTTAATAAAAAATACTTTGTCCATACTTTTATTTATGCATCAATTTTTCTGTTCATCCCTCAATTTTTTCTTTTATTTATTTATTGTTTTTATATTCCACTTATTTAATTTAATTATAAATTGATTCCTGTCTACCTTATTCTCTGTGCCCGGGCGCCATGCGGCAACATTGTTGGTCTCCAACCGTCTCTGAACCAGTGCGCTTGGTTTCCCTCTCTTATCTCTCTTGAAGACGGTTCAAACCGAAAATTAGAGACTGTAAGTGTGTGCATTTGATTTCTCTATGTTTCTTTTTCGACATTGAACTATATATATATATATATATACTCCATAAACGGAAAGACGATCCAAACTGGACACAATAACAGTTCAAAATTGAAGATAGGTAGCACAGAAAGTAAAAGAAACACACTTACAGACTCAAACTTTCTGTGCTACCTATCTTCAATTTTGAACTGTTTTATATATATATATATATATATATATTAGTGTACTTTGGGAGCAGTTCTTCTTTTATACAAGGTTGGTTGTACACGACTGAATATTTTCGGTCGAAGAGCTTCTTTTCCAACTTCTCAAGCTTGCAGCAAATTAATTTTACGTTGTGAGAAAAACACAAAAGAATTAATTTTCCGCAAGCTTGAGATGTTGGAAAAGAATCTTGCTCACCGACCGAAAATTGAGTCGTGTACAACCCGTCTTATATATATATATAATTATCAATAGCTACATGTTTCTATTTTAAATTTGTTCCCTCATTGCTGCTTCCGTGTAACAGATTAAAAAAATAATGGTTACTCATTTCTACTAGTTAGAACTATTTACTTTCTCTTTTAACATTCATCAATAGTATTAAAACATCTATAATTCCCAGCACTCTGGTTCTTATTGCCGCATTCGATGTTTTAGTTTACAACATTATAGGTTATTCAAAGTCAGCTCTCACACTGTTGCGAACTCTGAAGCTCTCTCAACAACTATATAGGTGTCTGATAAATCTCGCCCGACTTTAATTCAAATTGGTAAATAACGATTAGTAAGCAACATCAGTTTTGTTGTCATGGAAGAATGTAACAAATTTGCAGGATAAAACGTAATTTCAGTGATATTACCTTTAACGATGGGTAACTGTTGTCGCAGTGTAGGCTGTTGATACTGAACATTCTCTATAACACTCCTTTCTTTGCTCTGCTCCATAATATCACTAAGTTCATTTTCCTTTTTTGCTACACAAGTCACTGTCTTGTTATACCTATTAAAAGTTAAAGGTTGATGTAATTATTAGAATGTATAGATAAACTAAATGCTTTAGGAGAGAAAGGTATTTCTGCGTTTAGAAGTTAAACAAAATGAATCCCTTAATATTTATAATATTTAAAAACTTCAGATATATACTTGTTAATAACTATGAAAGATTATTTCCAGGAAAAATCTGGAGTGGCCTACCCACAACTTTACTATAAGTAAACATTATATCAAACTTATAATATTTAAAATTTAGTGTGCTGACACATGAAATGACAGTTAACGGTTGTTGTAATGTAACAGAACCCAGCCTTCAGTAAGTTCTTTTTTCAATTTGTTTATGATGTTTCTAAAGTAGAAATGACAAATGTCCATTGTTTCTTGTTTTTTTGTTAGTTTATAGCCCTGAGGATGTCTTGAAATAAAGACGAAACGTTGGCAAAAATGTGATTCCATATATTTACCCTGACCAAACTCCGAGAAAAAGAAAAAGTGTTTGTTAATATTTTCTGGTCAAGAAAACAGTACCGTATATATATATATATATATATATATATATATATATATATTCACTGATAAAACGAAATACGATCCAAACTGGACACAATACGAGTTCGAGATTAACAAAGAGCAACACACAAAGTAGGGAAACACACTTACAGACTCAAATTTTCGGGTAATCCGTCTTCAGGAGAAAAGAGAATGGGAGACCAAGCACGTTGTAGGCGCAACGGCAAGTAACCAACCCGGCAACCGCCAGTGCTGTCAACCGTACCCGGTCTTAAAGTATAAAATTAGGAGAAGATATAAACAGAAGCTCAGATAAGCAGTACTGGTTGGGTAAAACTATAAGTAGGTGAAAAATTATAAACAATATAAGATAAAAACAAACTATAAGAAACAAAAATAATGATAGAGAAAAGAAGTAAAAAAAATAAAAATAAATACAATACAAAAAACTTGCATTGGTTGTTTTAGTAAATAAAAGATAGAGACTGAATAAAAGGGTAAGTATGGGAAACTAGTTAAGAATAAGAATTAGAAAAAAAAAATAGGATAAAACAAACTAGTAGTAAGTAAGAAGACAAAATAGATATACACAAAATATACGAAAGAGGAAAAAAAAATAAGTACTAGAGAATAAAGAATACTGGAAAAAAGTACAAAAAAAAAAATGTACAAAAAATTATTTTTAAGGTTAAGTCCAGGTGCACTGCGCGCCCCGAGCAACCAGATGTGAGCCTCCTCAGAGGCTCTAAGGGTCACGGTATTATCACCAGGGGGAATCTGACGCAGAATCTGCACACTGAAGCAGTCGTTTAAAAGATAGACCGTGGGATTTGGCGTGTATGGCGACAGGTAAAATGGAGTTGTTGTTAACGGATGCTCTATGACCGTTCATACGGAGGCTGACTTGTTAAGGACAGTCCTACGTAGAACGCATCACAACGAGTACAGTCCAATTTGTAAACACAATTTTTGGATGTACATGAGCAGTCCTTAGCAACAGGGAAGGACTGGTTATGGGAAGATGGAGTGAAGTGTGAAAGGGGGTTGAGAAGCGGACAGGTCAGGCACCCCCGCCTTTCGCAACTCTTAGCGCCCACAAACGGGTGGTTGACGCGCCTGGACGTCAAGTCTCTGTGGGAAAAGAGGTTGCCAAGGTTGGGGAACGTCTATATGAGAGGCGGGGTTGGCTGGGGAAAATAGTCGACGTGGAAGGAGAAGGGATAGGATGGGGAACAGATCTTTGATAATGCGTTTTGAGTTTGTGTATACCGGGGAAGAAGGTAGTAACAAGGAGGGGAGACTCATTCACCGGGGAATGGAGACGGAAGGAGGGTTGACGGATAAATTCGCAGGGATCAGTCTTCTTTCCAGTAACGATGGCGGATAACCGCGCTCCAGGAACTTGGTTCTGAGGGAGTTGAGGTGCAGGTTCTTCTGCTGGATTCGGTTGCAAATACGGTGGATTCGGATGGATAAGGATTGGGGATAGATTTCTTTATGTGGGGAGGTGACAACTATTAAAGTGGAGGTACTGGTGTGGGTTAGAGGGTTTAGAGTGAACGGAGGTAATGAGGTTGTTGCCCTGGAGGGTAATGTCGATGTCAAGAAAGGTCATAGAGGTGGCTGAAACGTTGTGGGTATAAGAAACAGAAGTGCAGAAAGTTCTAAAATTCAGAAGGAAGGAGTCAAGTTCGGAACTACCGTGGGGCCAGATGAAACCCCACGGTTTACCTGTCGCCATACACGCCAAATCCCACGGTCTGTCTTTTAACGACTGCTTCAGTGTCAGATTCTGCGTCAGATTCCCCCTGGTGAAATACCGTGACCCTTAGAGCTTGAGGAGGCTCACATCTGGTTGCTCGGGGCGGCAGTGCACTGACTTAACTTAAAAGATAATTTTTTGTACATTTTTTTTTTATTTGTACTTTTTTTCCAGTATTCTTTATCTCTAGTACTTATTTCTTTTCCTTTCGTAATAATCTGTGTAGTGGACCTATTGTCTTCTCAACTTACTACTAGTTAGTTTATCCTATTTATTTTTCTAAATCTTATTCTTAACTAGTTTCCCATACTTACCCTTTTAGTTCAGTCTCTGATCTTTTATTTACTGAAAAACCAATGCAACGGTTGTTGTAATTGTATATTTATTTATTTTACTTCTTCTCTATCATTAAGTTCTTTGTTTCTTATAGTTTGTTTTATTTATTGTGTTCTATAATTTTTCACCTACTTATAGTTTTACCCAACCATGTACTGCTTATCTGGCTTCTTGTTTATATCTTGTCCTAGTTTTATACTTTAAGACCGGGTACGGTTGACAGCACTGTCGTTGGGTAAAGTTACTGAAACGTTGCGCCTACAACGTGCTTGGTCTCCATTCTCTTTTCTCCTGACCACGGATTACTCCGAGAAATTTGAGTCTGTAAGTGTTTGTTCCCTACTTTGTGTGTTGCTCATTGTTAAATCTCGTACTCGTATATATATATATATATATATATATATATATATATATATATATATATATATATATATAATTATCTGATTCTACAAACTAAATAAACTATATTGACACAAAGAACACTCAGAAATGAAACAGAAACCCACTACTATCTTCCTAATGACGAAAACATCGAAATATAGTAGTGAGTTTCTGTTTCATTTCTGAGTGTTCTTTGTGTCAATATAGTTTATATATATATATATATATATATATATATATATAATATTTAGAAGAAAAAATTAGTGGATAAATATACGATTTTTTGTCCTGTCCTTTGTCTATAGGGGTAGAGGCCTGCACAAAAAAATGGTTGAATACTTTAGTGTTGACTGTTAAATCCTCATCCCAGTTAGCTGCAGCCTGAAAACATAAATGTATTATAAATACAAAATTCTTGCACTTGTGCTACAACACAATTAGGTTATATAAAAGAACAAAGATGTATTTAAGGTTAAAATAATGCAAAAAAAAATACGGTACTTATTAATTATACCCCCGCCAGGTGTAACAAGGAATGTATATTAACTATTAGAAAAAACAATTCATATTAGTATTTATGGAAAATACTAATTATCAGATATCTAATGAAAATATAATTATGGACCTCTAGGATTTTGTATCTTCTTGGTGTTTCTGTTCAAATATTTAAGTTGCTTTGGTATCCATAACTATGCCTTGTCATTGAAACATTCTTGTTGGCGAGGGTATACTTAATCAGAACCAAATTACTTTATCTCTCAAATGGTATAAAATATATCGATATGTAATATCAATACTTAATAATATCAGAAATGAGATTAATTAAAAGTTACGAAACGGGTTGATGACACATTTAAAATATTATTATTGAAACTTTACCGTTGTATGTAAATAACATCTTTGCAAAATTAAAATATATTATGGTTATAAATATTAAAATGAGGTTATATATTATGGAAAAAATGGAAATGGATAGCATTACTATTAATTCATTTTAATGATAATGAAAATAATACTTAAATTAATCAGGAGATTAAACTGAACAAAATGTAATCTAAAGATAACCACATGAAAACTGAACTTATGGGTATACGAGTATGTAGATATAAACATCATTCGGTTTCATGATTCACAAGAAATATAGAATAAATCCATACCAACAAAAAATTCTTTTTAGAAAAATGTTCTTACTAAATGTTTTTCACGGAACCCACTTTGGGAACCTCTGGACTATAGCAATATAAGCTAAACATTTTCTATAAATACACTGGGGTAAACGGACATTATAAAGTCTCCACTCAAAAGAAGTTTTCTTATTTAAACTAGGCATTTCAAACACTTCGTCTTCATCGTCAGATAAACCTTCCAATAAACAGGAAATGTTTGAAACGCGTAGTTTAAATAAAAAAAAAACCTTCTTTTGTAATATCCATTTACTCCACATATGTAATATGAGTAAATACCACACAATTACGGATTGCAGAACTAATGATTTTCTGTAACTTTTTTCAGTACTCTAAAAAAAAAGAAAACCTTGTTGAAACTCTTTAACTTAATTATTGTAATGATTTTAGTTTCAATTTATATTCGCGCAACAGTTCATTCATTGAGTGATGAATGTTCATAATCAATCATAATAAGTTACATATAATATATAACATTTTTAATTAAAACAATTAGGTATGAATAATCATTATCAAATGATACTATTTGATCATGATTCTTCATATTAATCATTCTCAAAAGACTGAATTATTAAAATTTTAGAAAAAAAATCTTCGACGAAGACACTTTTTCCAAAACTAACAAATCGTTAACATTTTATGAAACTATATATATTTAACAAGAGTTAAAGATTGTTTGGAACCGGATAAACATTATACGTTTTATAAGGCACTTTTGAAGATTTTATACTTATTTCTAGTATGTTCTATTGACACAGAATACGCACTTAACAAACCTTTAAGATGTTTTTCTTACATATTTACCAAAATATTCACATGAGAAAAAGACAAATAGTTTGCGAAAAATAAGCAGTACTAACGGCAGCAGAAAGTGGATGAACCACTTGAGTGTTGGTGTCCATACAAAAGGCCAGTTGGTCATCTGTGATTGAAGGTTTCTCTAAAGCAGGAACAGAGAACAGCTGTTGCTTCGCTGATACATGTGGCTCATTTTCACTCTAACATAACATTAAAACTATTATACCTTGATCATTAATACTATACTATAATTATATATATATATATATATATATATATATATACATTATTGAAAATGACACCAAATTTAGCTGAAACCTGTTTCTTAACAAGTTACTCAATTTTTCTAAATAACACTCTCGTTATTTCGTCTACACAATAAAGTACATCTCCTATGGTCGACATGTTTCGAATGATCAACATTCATCATCAGGACGTGAATAAGATCTAATGTGAAAACCTGGTTTATTATATACACAGAGAAGGTAGAAGGGGGGGTTTTTTCCATAAAGTTTAAGTATAGTTGGACGTTAATCTGTGGGGTGAGTGCCCTACCGGCCTGCGTCGCTACCTGCAAGGGTTTCTGGCTGCCCTTGATGCGAGCTAAACAGCTTCAAAATACGGCTACTATTTTCCACCTGAATATTAAGGAGTGGCTTGAATTTTTCAATTAATATAGCCTCTAAAATTTTCAGTCTATGGTGGTTACTCTCTTTTTTTATAATTTTTGTATTTGCAACCAGCATCTCTCTTGTTAATTTAACATTATGCTTGTCCTGCGTATGTTTTTTGGGGGCTCCGGCCATTAGGTGCATGGTGAGCCTTCTTGATAGGGATGCGGTAGTCATACCAATGTACCAACGTACGTTGGAGACCCAACCGTCTCTGAACCAGTGCGCTTGGTTTCCCTCTCTTATCTCTCCTGAAGACGGTTCAAACCGAAAATTAGAGACTGTAAGTGTGTTCTTTTGATTTCTCTATGTTTCTTTGTTTATATTGAACTATATATACAGTTTTTTGGTGAAAATATGATCCGAAACGGACATAGTTCAATGTACACAAAGAAACACAGAGAAATCAAAAGCACACACTTACAGTCTCTAATTTCGGTTGAACCGTCTTCAGGAGAGATAAGAGAGGGAAACCAAGCTCACTGGTACAGAGACGGTTGGAGACCAACAATGTTGCCACATACGCGCCCGGTCACAGAGAATAAGATATACAAGAATCTATTTAAGATTAAATTGAAATAGGAATATGAAAAATAATAATAAAAAAAATAAAATAAAAACAGGGATGAATAGAAGAAATGATAAATAAATAAAAATTATGAACTAAGATTTAATAAAAATAGAGAATATATATATATATATCAATGATCAAACCACAATATGAAATGGGAGAACAAGACTAAGATCTTTCAACCATAACAAGAGGTCTTTGTCAGAGTCAAAACCCAACTGACTCAGTCAGTTGAGTGACTCAGTTGGGTTCTGACTCTGACGAAGACCGCCCGTCACGGTTTAAATATCCCAGTCCTTCTTTTTCATTTCATATTGTGGGTCCATCTTTGATTGTTATTTCACGTGTTTATGTGAAATCTCTGACGAAGACCGCTTGTTATGGTTGAAAGATCTTAGTCTTGTTTTCGCATTTCATATTGTGGTTTGATCATTGATTGTTAGTTGACGTGTTTATGTGAAATCTTTATATATATATACAATTAAAAGAAACGGTCCAGCGGACTTTTTTTAAATAAAATAAATTCGAAACGAAGGAAACACACAGAAAGACACAGATATAACTCACATCGATATTTCGACCATCGTCATCAGGAGGTGTGAAGAGCGAAGAGTCCCGCAGGAAGACAGGGCAGCGACTGATTTATTAGCAGTCGCTGCCCTGTCTCCTGCGGGACTCTTCGCTCTTCACACCTCCTGATGACGACGATGGTCGAAATATCGATGTGAGTTATGTCTGTGTCTTTCTGTGTGTTTCCTTCGTTTTGAATTTATTTTATATATATATATATATATAATTAAAGTTACAACTATAAAACAGAAAAAAGTATACTAACACCTCGATTTTCGATCATGTCGTTTTCAGGAAAGAAAAAGAAGAGGAAACACAGGAGTGGAGACATGAAAGCGTCCACCAACCGACATAAAGTGATACATATATACATAAATAGTCAAAGTTATACACATACAAAGTCAAAGTCATATATACATATATTCACATATAACAAGATTTCACAATAAACATGAAATAAAAATCAACATCAGTTAGAAATCAAAAAAATCTTTAAGATCTTTCAACCAAAATAAGTGGTCTTCGTCAGCGTATCGGTTGGACTCCGACGAGGACTACTTGTTTCTTAGTAATTTTTCTGAATGCTTACTGCAGTTTAAGCGTGTATATATAACAAGATTTCACAATATACAGGTGAAATACAAATAAAGGTCCAAACCGCAGTAAGAAATCAGAAAAAAGATCTTAGTCTCTTTTCTGATTCCTTACTGTGGTTTAGTATATCTAATAAGTTCAAGTAAACAAGCTCAGTTTTAACAAATAAAAGAACAGCTAGTATCAATATTATTATAACCAAAATTTATCTTTTCTAATTTTTATAAAATACAAAACTAAAAAATCCACTTCTTGTAAACCGGATATTGATTTTCAAATCAGTTCTTAAACGATGATTAGAAATACTATATTGTTAATATATATATATATATATATTACTTTATTTATATATTTCGGTTATATATATGTATATGTGCAGAAAAATGATAATAAATAACAGGTGATGCAATCAATGAAGTCTAAACCACAATGGAAAAAGGAAAACAATAGAAATAAATGCTCTGAGGTCTTTCAATTTATGTCATCAGAGGACAGACAAAGTAAAAACTGAGAAGCTAATATAAAAGTAATGGAGGAAAGTAGATCCTCCATTACTTTTATGTTAGCTTCTCAGTTTTTACTTTGTCTGCCCTCTGATAACATAAATTGAAAGGCTTCAGAGTATTTATTTCTATTGATTTCCTTTTTCCATTGTGGTTTAAACTTCATATATATATATATAACTAGAGTTTATCGGGACTCGGTCAGTTCTTCAGGTTTGAAGAATGAAGAACTGACCGAGTCCCGATAAACTTTAGCTTTGTTTCTATTTCATGGTTGATACTTTTATCAATATTTATATATATATATATATACACATAACTAAATGAAACGTCCATAGGACTTTACATAAAAATTATAACGAAAGTAACACAAAGACAAACACAGTCATAACTCTCTGAGAATAATTAGAAGGAAAAGAGGTAATGGAGTTCTAAGAAAAGGGTAAAGGAAGCTAGCTACCTGGGGGCACCAGAAAACACTGACAAAGAGAACGGAGCAGCACAAATATGCTGAAAAAAGAAATTAAATACATATTAATATTATTATATGTGTGCTACTTTCGTTATAATTCATATATATGACATATGTATATCTAAGTATTCATATACTTATTATAAATAAGTAAATGGATTCTATTGTACAGATAAGTTAAAATAATTCAAAACTAAAAGAGCTATATACCACAGGTTTGAGCACGGCTATTTTGCGCTCAGATAATCCAGTAGGCTTGGTTTCGCTTGAAGTGGCTAGTGGGACGACATTGGAAGGAGGTAGAAGAATAAAAGAATCCTTGAAGATAGTGAAAGGGACCTGGCTGTTAGCGGGAGTGGAAACAACATCTGACTCTCTCACTTTCACCACTGTCTGTGGCGCTTTCATCTCTGAATGTCTCTTTTTTACTAAACAAAATTTTAAAAATTACAAATTTTTAGTTAAATTAAAATCAAACAGAAATTCATTTCTCTTTCATTTTCACTCTCCCAAAAATTTCTGAGACAAATTTATTTAATTTAAAAAGAGTGTTAATGAAATAATGAAAACATGTTAATTTTTCTTATATTGGTTATTAATATATTGACAGGAAACCCATGGAAAACCAAATACCAAACATTAAAACACCTTCCCATTTACATTACTGCCTAGTACTTTTAATCCTCACTTAAGCTCGTCTACAGAAATAATAGTGTATATATTATTAATCTACTTATTGCCAATAATAATTTAAACAACTTACATGTGGGTGTAGGACTGGTCCACATTCTATCCATTTCATTCAAAACGGCCTTGGTGTTGAAGGTGACAGAAGGGTTATTTACAGAAACTTCATTTCCCATCTAAAAAATAAGAATAATACAATTTACTTAATAAACACCTACTGTAAAAAATGTTCAGAAATAGATTGAAAAATCAACAATAACATCCAAGGTAGATTGGCAATACTATAGGAAACTTCTCTTTATTACTTAATGCTTACAGAGAAGCAATTTTTTTTGCAAAAAAAAAAAAAAGAAAATAAAAAATACAAAGTGTCATTTATGACATGTTCCATGATTAATAGAAATTAAAGGGACAATGCAAAAAAAAAAAACTTTTTTTTATTTTAGGATTAATTTTTCATCTCTAATGAAGGTAAACATACAAACCATGAATTTTATTATTTCAAAATGAAACAATCGGTATTTTTCTGTAAATGTGATATTTAATTATACTTAAATCCCCCTCTCTAAATTTTATTGGATAACTTGGAAGAAAGAAAATAGCAATTACCACATGATAAAACCGGTAGACAATTATACCAGACTGAATTTTATTTGTATGATATTTTATTCTGGCTTCATAAAGAATAGGTGTCCTGGTGATTCATTAGATTTAGAATCTACCCATTGTAAAGTCATATTTTATTTGTATGTTATATTGGAATCCCAAGTTTACCATAGGTTTAAAAAAGGTTAATTTAATGCGAAAGAAATTTAGGTACTCCAGTATTTGCCTTGTAATAAAAAACCTTGTATCCCAAAGGACGTATGAATATATAAAACTCTCTAACAATTGAATATCTCAATATTATTGTATATCTCTCGAAACTAAAAATTGTTTTTATGTAATCAGTAAATAGTTTCTGACACGTTTCGAATAATTTTAATGAAATACAAGAGAAAAGAACTTCATTGCTGGCATAAAAGCCCTTTAAATAAGCTCTTCATTCAATGGGTAAATGAAATCCCTGTCCTACCAAATCACAGTTTGAATCATAAAGCTTACTACCAATGAATGGTGGGGCGGCGTTGTTTGATGACATTCTATCAAAGAGGACTGATGCTGAGTTGACTCTTCACAAATGATCATGTTATTTTCCTTTTCTGTAGACGCTGGTTCCAAAGGGATTTTCTTTTTCTTTTCTTCTGCTATATTAATGAAAGGAAAACATAAGCAATTTTCATTCAATACTCTTAAAATTATTACACACAAAATCATATATCTTAATAATTTAAAATAGACACATATTAACTTCACAATTAACTCGAAAAAAATGTATTAACTACATTTGAAAATCAACGTATCATTTTTTTTAATTTTCAGATATTCACTTATTAATTTGGTATATCAAAATAAATACATAAATAGGTCGGAGGTCATTGGAAAGTAAGGATGGGTGGTCAATCTATTATCATCCAAAAGAAGAACTAATCAGATTTTGGACTTGAATGGCAGAATGAGGTCCGTAATTGCCATAATGCAACAAAACTCCAGACGTCAGAAAACAATATCGCTTATTCCGTATGGTACGTTAAAGTTTAATCAGGGTAGCGCATCGAAACGTTGGCATAAGACGGAATAGTTCATTCCAAGACCTACACCTCAAAAGCACTTACAAAATACTGTGTTGGATGGAGAGGTCAAGGACAATTTGAGAATATATATAATTAATTAAAATTTACAGCAGGTTTTGAATTGACTTTCTTGCTCTTTCTTCAACTATTCTTACTATCTTTCAATGAGTGGGTGATACTTACCTTAACAAATTTGAAAGAGACATTTAAAGGGAACATTAATCTATGGAAACTGAGAGTCAGACACTAATGAACATTACTAGTAATAATTATGCATCTATTACTAATAATACCAACCAGGTTTCTGTCTTAGTACTAAAACCGTTCTCAATAGTCATATAACTTTGAGTAAGTAGTATTCAATGCACTGAACATTTAAGTATGGTCATTTATATTTAATATATAGGACTTCAAGTATCTTTAAGTAGATGGGGAATTTAAAAAATTTCGTCCCCACACAAAAGAGTTTACTGTCAAAATAATACGCGTTTCGAACACTTGGTGTTTTTCTTCAGGTTCATATCTAGAAAACATACATATCTATAAGCTTTAAGAACATAAGAGTGAACTATTTGAAATTGAATACAATATATGAATTTGAATTGCACTATTGAAGTTATTAACAAGAGAAATAGTACGAAAATTGACTTAATTAATCTAGGATTAATGAAATGGAAATTTTTTATACACAATCTTGTTTCTTTTTATAGAACAAAAATCATGTTAACTTCCTGTTTCCATTACTTCACAGTTATAAATCTAAATCTGTTTACAATGTACTCATTTCCTCCGAAACATTTCACACTATTCACCAGTTCAAACATAAATTAATTATTTTTACAAACCTAGTCTTGATTTTTCAAAGTATATTTCTGCCAAAACCTCTTCCAGCTGATACTCTTTTTCACCAACATATACCTGAGAAAAAATTTTATAATAAAATCCAAATAATTATAAATTATATACCGTTATTGACCGAACTACAGAGGTTGTTTATAACAACAATGTATCTTTCTTTTAACAAAATGGACAGTGCCTGTCCTTCAGAGTAGACTGAGATTATGACCTACTAATGTATGTATTTGCAATATATGTATCTATATATGTTTGTAATTAATCAATATTTTGTTATTAAATAAAACAAATAAGAAGAATGTATTAAAATATAAATTAATAATAAAAGATAATCGGTTAGATTACAATAGCGTTACATAGGGTATAAATACATGTACAAATTACTGGTCAGAAATCGGCCGAAAGAATTCAATACAATATGAGGTAAGACGGTTCATGAGTTTCCAATTGTAATTACACTAACCTAAGTGGTTCGAACAATATGCATAAATTTACTAATATAATGCATCCAGTCTGCTTAGGACGATAAACAAGGTTAATAAAACGAAGAAGAAATTTAGAAGGTAATATGTTATACGCACCCGATAATAAAATAATGTTATTCATAACAGATAAGTTAATTATATCAAATAGAATGCTATAATCTCTAGAAACGAATTTCTTTACAGAATTTTCAAGTTACCAGACAGATATTTTCCTAAACATGTTTTGCGCCAATTCTATGTTTTTTAATTTTTCATCTCGACATATTTACTACCGCGAGAGTAATATTTAGGACATTGATGATCAACAGATATTTGTAACAACAAAACAACTTTCCTATCTGTAAGAATTATATTTGGATGTTAAAAATCGTATTATACTAAATTAAAGAAAAAAGGTTACTTATTCAAATATTAAAACAACAATCCCAACTTTCTATTTAAATCTATTAAACATTGAAAAAGATGCAGGATACATCTGATCAACATACAGTTAATAACAAATACTTTACCAATATGATTAAGGTAGTTTAAAACAAACTACCTTAATCACTACTAATTAAAAATCACTTGATTTTTTCAAGTGAAAAAATTGAACGAATGATTATTTCACTCCATACAACACATGTATATTTACATACATAAAATTGACTGATGACTCATCAATCTAATGACAAATCTGTTTCCAAGAGTAATTATTGTTTTAAGCATATTTACCCTTTCCTTGGGATAACAACGGATAGCCTGTTCTTCTGAAACTAAGTCTGGAATCATTACAGGACAGGTAAAAGAATCTTTCGCTCCTTGTGTAAGAGGATTCATTTCCGAATCTTAAAAAAAATAAAATAAAAAGGAATATATAAAAATGAAAGACATATATGACAAAAACAAAATTTGTTAGTTTTGCTTTATGGCCAATTCCTCACCAGAGGCCATAATTGCAGTGCTATCGAACAAGTATAAAAATGGAAAGGTAATATTTATTAATTCACAAAAAAATAATATAATTTTCAATTAATTAAATTTTGTTTATACAACTTCAATAGGAATCTAGTGGAATTAATAAGCCAACATTAAAACAACTTTCTCAATTTTTAACAAATTATATTTATGGAATCTATTACAAAATCAGCTTAATACATCTGAAAAAAACATTATTCAGATTCGATAATATATCACTTCTGTAATTAATTAAAATGTGATCATATTAGTACACATTTCCTGGTTATTAATTGTTTATCATCCTCTTTATAAAGAATAATCGTGTTCTCAAAATCAAAAGAGTACTGTTTGTTTAATGCTTGAGATATAACTGCTGTGCATTACTTCTATTTGTTCTAATTGAGTAACAAGTTGATGTAATCTTTCAGAAAAAGGGTTGTCTCTGCGAATTACCGATTCTTAATATCTTTACATTTTACAGTCGAAATCGGACGGCTCTGTAAATCTTTTAGTACTTTTTCTTTCAATTTAGAAAACAGTGATTTATTTTTATAACATATTTTATTATAGAATGTTAGGATAACTTCTGATACATTTCGTGTGAACACTTTTTGACCCCAATAAAGTAAGTTTTAATTTTTTTTTCAATGAATTCTTAATATTTTATATTGTTTAACCAAATTAGATTCAGTTATATCACTCCACACATTGCACTAAATACTTTTTTGTTTATATGTATTTATGACTGGTATATAATTTTTTCTTCCTCTATTTTGTAAAGCCTGTGGAAAAAGATTTTAAATAAAAATCGAAATTTCGGCATATGAGAGATTGGTATGAACCTGAAAAATACCTAATCCTGATTTTACAAACAATGAATTAAGCAGATGATAACTACAGGAAAATACAGATTTTTAAAGATTGAAATACCTCACTTCAATCTCTCGATATCTATCGTAATCAGGAAGAGATATTACAGGTAAATCAAGACTGAGTTAACTACATATTTAGTAGTTCATACACTACACATACATACATCGAGTACTCAGCAACTATATTGAAACAAAACAAATTCTTCAAGATTATTTCTTCTAAAGGAATCTATACATACCACATGAACTGGACAATCTAAGAATAACGAAGAATGTTTGTAATTGTGTAGTGTGAAAGAAACAGTAAGGAAAAAAGTTAAACTGAGAGAATGATAAAAAATTAAAGAACATTGTTATCTAAGCGGGGTGGCAGATGTGAAAATAATTTAAAGACATGTTGCATTGTGACTCGATTATAAATAAGTTTGCATTATCTCAACCCTCGTAGTTTATATAAAGTTTTCACGTCTAGTAACCCTGAATCATGTAACACATGAAAACAAATCAAATAAGTTAAAACTTATAATAAATTTGGAAGTAATAAAATTAAATAAAAATATGAGGCATAATCAAATTAGTATAAATAATACAACTTACTTTTAACACTCTTGTCATTCATCGACTTTGCAAAGTGAGGTGAATATATCTGAAAAATACCATTTTTTTCAATACACTCTGTGAGTGAAATATTATCACTGAGAAGTACATTGTAATCCAAACCTGATAATTAAATTGAAATAATGAACAATGTAATTAAAAATAACAGAAAACTCAATAAACAAAGAAGACCAATTAGAGCTTGCTGCAGAGATTCCGAATGAAACAACAATTATTCTGAGAGATAAGCACTGGTTAAGAGTTTCTCTCTTTATTGAGTTGAAGGACTACATTATTGGGTTAGAATAACAAATTTTCTTAAACTATAAAACATAACACCAATTTTTTCCCATTTCAACAGCAGTGTTTTCGTTAATGTAAGAAATTGATAGAATTATAAATTAACTCACTTTGCAAAGGCAATGTATTTGTTGGCTGCGACAATCCCATTTACCAGAGAGCATTACTTTACCAGCTTGTTCATTTAAGTATCTAAAATTAATTCATTAAAGAATAAGAAAACGAAAAGTGAATGTTTACTAAACAAATAATGTCTTACATTCATAATAATTAAAGACATCAATTTTATTATAAATCATTAAAATAGCCCAATGATGATACACATTGAATTATAAATATGTTTCCATTATCCCAAGCCTCGTAGTTTTATATTAAGTTTTCACGAATAGTAACTCTAAGTAAATAAATCAACAGTATACTTCTGCATGTGAGTATTGTGAAGATGAGAACAAAGAAATTTATCATCATAACACTTATATGATTAAATAATAATAACACGAATGCTATTGTATAATTACAGCAATATATTATTTGAACTGTAAGAATCAACAACAAAAATAGTGTAGTTAATAAACAGTATGTTTTTAATTTTAAAGACATAACTACATCACGGTTGAACCATTCATCAACGGTTTTATGCATGGATATTGAGGAATATAATCAACTACAATCATAATAATAAAAAAATCAGAAACTATAACGACTTATTTATGCAAGTGAAAGAACATCCAATGTATTAAATTCAATCACACCGATAAAATTACTATAATTACTTTGATAAACCAATTCAATGCCATAACTTTTAATTATAAAAAAATATATGGCATAGTGTTTTGTTACGTAAATTTCATGGTTCTAGTCCCAAATGGAACTAAGAAAGAAATAGACAATTATGCCCAGGAAGAGTTGAGAGAAAGGAGTACATATTTTCAAAAAGGTTTGTGAACTGGGCAGAAGCTTCGAAAATATGACAACGTAGGGAATGAATGGCAACTATTTGCCAAATAAAACAAACCTTTAAAGCATACTGCTGTTTTCCATTCAAAATATTGATTTATAAAGGTAATCAATATTACTTAAATATTTTGGCTAATGAAATTTAATAAACGAAGAATTAGCAATACTACCCGAGAACACCGATAGTTCGCAAGGAATCATTTTAACTTCAGTTTAATTTATAAAATTACAGTTATTTATATGAAAAATAAGAATGGTCCACTCTCAGAATTACCAATGGTTTTTTTTTTAAACAGACAACTATATGTCTAACATTATGAGTTATTAATGGGTGATATATGAAGACTGATTCCAACACCCTTGTTAGACAACCATTCATCACAAGCTAGGAAATGTCATAAAATATCTGGTTGATTTAAAGCGATTCCAAATTATTTAAGAACATCTAAGAGTTTTAGTTTAGAATTTTCAATGAATAGGTCTTTAAGACCTACTTTCTTTCTTTTGAGGAAAGAATAAGCACTTTTTTTTAACTGGATTTATAGCCAGACTTTTCTGTTTTCTCCATCGTATGAGTTATTAAACAAATTTATAGAGCGTGACTTCCAAGCTCAAAGGCAGTACGACCAAGCATTACTCCCCATAGAAACGGTTCGATCTGTAGCGTACCTACAAACTTTTGCATACACTCATCCATACAGATAGAGATATCATCGAAAATTAGGACTTTGGAGGTCTCAAAACATATTACCCGTCAAAATCTAGAGACCGAATTAGTTCATGATCGCTATACTTCACTTATGGTAAAGTACAAATCTATGCCAATGTAAACAAATCCAACAAGCAAGTACAGTATCATTATACCAAGTTGAGTTTTCAAGTTTTAGACTATATTGACTCGAAATAACCAGAATTTTTTTTTTTTTTTTTAAATAGTTTGTGAATTTTTTTTTCATCTTATACAGTTAGCTTTTTGATAAATAAAAAATAAATTTCTGAATTCATAAAATGTGCTATAATGACCCTTTCCAAAAAGTAATTCGAACAAAAATTACATAGCCATAAGGAGTCATTTTTCGGTACCAATTTCTTTACAATTCATCAAACTAGTGACCAACTGCGTCAACAAGTTTTCAGAATCTGTCGTAAGTAAAACTTTTTATAATTTACAAGAAAAATAATGTTTTCTGCTATTGAAAAATCTGTTACCACGGAGTTTAGAAGAAAAAAAAGTAATTATTTAATTTTACAAATTGCCCAAAATCTATACAGCACATCTGCAACAGTGGAGTTACTTCTTGATAAAATATGAGTATGATTCGTCAAACGGTGTGGCATGTAGCATGTTTCCAACTTTTGAAGACACACCTACTCAAAGAGACATCATTCAAAAACGTCAAAATGGCTCAGGAAAATTACAATGTGAGGATCCGTCAAAATATTGAGAAAATTTATTAATAATAACTACATTTTAAACTCTTATAGCCTCCTAATATATTTGTTTAAAGGTTTTTCATTTAAACTTTGGGGTTACTAAAATACACACTAGCCAACGGAAAACAAAGCGAATACACTGTTGACTTTTAATTTCCTTACATAAAACCTTAACATAAAACCTTTACATGAAACCTTACATAAAATCATGGTTGGCTTTCCCATGGTATAAGAAGAGTTTCGAAACTCTGCAAAAGGTATCTTGTAATCTACTCCACTTACTCTTAACATGTAATTTTTTTAATATATATAATACTCACATTTTTAAATTATTCTACTACATTTACCTTAATGACTCATCCAAAACATTTTTTGGTTCAGCTTTCATTTCATAGCCTTTATTTATAACATCTTGAGAATTTAGTAGTTGGGACTGCTTAAGAAACTCTTTTGACCATGCATCATAAAGAAGAGCAGATTTTGTACACATGCCTTTCCTAAAGAATTTCATATAGGCCGCAAGTTTATTACATTTCATGTTGACCTGAAAGAATATATTTAGACGGATTTCATTCATATTTCATAAATGTTCTAGAATAAAACATTTATACTCTATAAACTATATACATACATAGATGAGTACTAAATGTACAAAACGTTTATCTTCATTGTATTTTTCATCATCCTTAAACTTCATTATAGTTTCTTTGAGAGAACCAACAAGCTGAGAATGTACATTCTCTTTCCCAATATTTTTTTCGAGTTTAATGATGTTATTATATCTCTCTTCCAGTTGATCCGACCCTTCACCCATATTCATTTCATTTCTTCGATATCTAAACAAAGGTCAATTTTAGTTCGCACAAAAAAATACTAATACATTTATAAATAATAAACAATCATATATTAACTGAATATCTTTTAAAAACTTTGGACGATCCATTTATATCAAAATGGGATAAATACGGTCTTATCGAACAGTACAACTATTGGCGCGAAATTGCAAACTGTAACCTCTTCAAACCGCTACTCGTATGAAGTTCAGTTTATTATTGTTAGGGAGGTTTCATTAAGTGTTACTTTGGTGTAGGTTTTCTATTGTTTAATTTTTAAGTTAATAATAATCCTTTATGGCAGGAACATCTCCTATAAGTCTAATTAGGAAATACTTTGCTAGTGTTCTGTTCCCGACATTAGCAAGTTGGGCTATTTATTCTGATTATTCTCGCACTCAGAAATGGAAATTAGCTAAAATGAAATCTGCTTCTGCCAAAGAATTATAATTTTCTCGGAAGTTAACAAGGTACAAATATTAATATTAAATTACTTCGGAAAATAACATTCTTAAAAATATTCTAAAATAATCAAAATTATTATTTCTTTATTTGTTCTGCTGTTGATAGCCCATCTAATTAAAAAGAATAATAATATCTCATTAATGACATTTTCCCCAACTTGATATTGAATTACAGTTTCTACGTGTAAATATATTACGTGTGTTGTGCAATAATTTATATGGTCTCGATTAAATCGAAAAGTTAAAAAAACGAAAATGGATAGTGTCCATTTGAAGGTTTATCAATTTTGATTTACTGAAGATACTATTTTAAGGAAAACTCGTGTTGAAGTCAATAAGGTCCATAATTTTGTTTTGGTGAGTTCATTGGGACTGATTAATTATGACAGACCATTTAATGAATAATAGGAGTAATCAAGGGTAGAATTACTCTTTGAGAAAAATATTTAGTGTTTGGATGAATCAGATCTTGCTATTAAGTTACCCAAGTACTATGTTAAAGTTAATAATTTTAACATTTTCTGAATTTGAACTATGATGGGAGCAGATTGAAGTCCACAACAAGTTGGGTACGATGAGGATGCTAAAATAGAGTTTGTGGATAAGTATTTTTTATCTTAACTACTGAGATTCAGGGTTACGTACAAGAGGAAGAACAGTAGAATCGGTTCGGAGGCTTTAGAAAGAACAAAAAGTTAACCAGGTAATCTTGTTCAACAGTTAAGGTACCTCCAATTAGTTATCAAGATTTAGTGGGCAGTACAATGAACAGACTTTAGAGATTCCTTTAGGGTATTGGTGGGAAATAATGAATTTGTCCATTGTTCAAAAGTTGGTTTATTTAAAATAATGTTTAGCAAATTAAGCCTTAACAATATTAACCTATAGAGGCTACAGCTGCTAATTATACAGTAGACCGAAGATTGTTATTGGAGAAGTTTGAGGATTAAAGGTTTCCAGTTATTTCTCACCAATCTTTGGACTGCCATATTTTGGAAGACTAAATTATATTGATCTAAGAAAATTCCATAGTACCACAAAAAGTATTTGAGATGTTTAATAATTTCGGACAAGAGATGGTAGTTGAAAACAAATTATAATGTACATTGTAAGTATAATAAGTTCAATCCTATTATGCTTAGAGAATGAGAACAGTTTCTGATTAGTGGTTTTTTTTCTATTAAGGATTTAAAATAATTTTGTAAAATTTGGTTTAATAAACAGAAATCCATTATGACATCGTGGATATATCGAAGATGTCCCATCAAATTTTGGTTGCTAATGATTAATGAAGTTATCAAAGGATACTCATTTGGAACAGATATAATTTGTATCCAAATGGAATTATCGCAGGCAAATGCACTGTTTGTGCTAAGAAAATGACTTTGCAATACGTATAATATTTCTCAGGCTTTTGAAGTAGACCCAATGCAGAATTAGGATTATTAAATAAATACATGATACCAAATAATATAACAAAAAGAGGTATCCTTTCTATAATTTGCGAAATTTTTGACCTGTTGGTTTTTTAACAACCTATTAAAGTTATAGCTGAGTAGATAATGCATGAGGTATGGAAATGGAAAAAAACTGAGTGTTTTTAATTTCAGAAATCAGACCGGTATCTCGTGATCTGGAGAAAATGTGGATGAAATTAATGAGTAGAGTTGTACCTTATTAACGATATTAGAAAACCTCTTATAGTTTTAAATTTTCATAATATGTTAAAATGGCTGGTTTTTGCTATTCGGAGTGTGCATATGGAGCATGTATTTATTTGCATTCGTCCTATTTTGTCATGGAATAAAATTGTACCAAATTGGTTATTTTCAGATCGCATTCCTCCGCTAAGTTTTTGCGTTACCAAGCTTAGAACTTTGTGCAGCCCTCAATACAATAAATATTCAGTTAATAAAAAATTCTTCTGGACAGATTTCACTATCACATTAACATGGATAAAATAAAACTTTAGTGGCCTACAGAGTAATGAAATTCATTCAGGTTAGTGGCAGTCCCTCAAGGGAGGGACCACACATATGCCGAACGTTATTCCTCTGTGATATCACACAATGAAGATTGATTCCACATTGGAAGTCCTACATTTTGTCTAACTCAAGTGTATTTAGAGTAGGGATCTTTAACGAGTACCTGACGTACAGGCTCTGGACCGACGATCAGAAAAATATCTGATAATTGTACCAAAATCCCAGGTGTTAACCAATATGATTGTAAAACATGAACATCTAGGGCATTGTGGTACTCAATCATTTGGTGCTGTGTTAGATAAAAAAAATTGTAAAGTACACTGCTTTAAATCGACCCATCCTGTACGACTTAACTGATGAGCGATTATCCTAAAGGGTAGTTAATTACTCTCCGTTCATGGATACTGACTAACATTGGATATTCTGCATTAGTGAGGATAGGGATATAGGGAAAAGTCATACTTCTGATTGTTCGGCTGTATGTTGACAAAAACAGTGCATACCAAACTGGGTTCTGAATTGACATAGGTTTTCCCAGTTGCGTTAAACCGGATGGTGAACCAACGTGGTTTGCCAATATTATTACTGATGGTTTAATTAATTACTTCCAATATTTATTCAGACAATGGTTCTAATTATTAGGACTAAAATTAGAAATATATTTCGAATTAATTAAAGTATATGAATTTTCAAAGCCAAACTCTGAAGATCTTTCTGATCAAATGGTATTACAAGGAAATGGGCACTTTTCCTAAAAATTCTCCAGCATTCGGCAGAATATAGGAAGCTGAAATAAAAAGTAGAAAGCACCAACTGAAAAAAAAGTACCAAATTGTTCAGTTTTGAAGGACTAAAACGAGCTCTTAAGAAAATTAAATGTTTATTAGATTCTCGTTCACTTTTTCATCAATAACAGACCCATCTGACCTTATGAAATTAATGGGTAAAATTTGACTCTCTTATTTTATGTGAGGACGACGGTTGACCTCTTATTGACAGCTGGGCAGAGTGACTAGTGTTCACCTTGGGAAAGATAGAGTCATTTGAGTCGTTGACTTAAGGTTTAGCAGGATAATTTAAAAAGAGATTAGGTGCTCTTCTTAAATACATTCCTATGTGTGCGTGCTACCAATTAAATAAAAAAAAAATTGTTAATCGGTTTGTATTGTTAGAATATAAAAGTGCATGTTAAGATACGTGTTTACTTGTCAAATAATTTGTTTGGAGTGTTTCAGTTAAGAATTTTAAAAATTCAAATTTTGTACGTTCTACAATGTTAGAACGTTGGATGATGTGTTTTAATAAAATTAAAGGATATTAATCTTGTTCTAACTTTTTTTAGAGCTTATTTATTCAGCTATTAACTTTTATTAGAACTTATTTATTCAGCTGTTAGAGATTTAATCATATTTTGTTCAACTATTCAACTATATTTAAATTTACGTTCTAATGGGAACAGTCAACTACTTTTTGTTTACCCTATGGTAGGAGCACAAGCAAAAAACCTAAAAGATAAATAGTACCTGTCTCGTGCTGTAATCCTGTTTCTTCAAATTTCTAATCCAGAACAAGAATTATAATATACTAAATTTATAAATATATGACGTATAACGAAATCTTAACATAATATTCCTTTATTTATAAAGGAATACCGTTTGATTTTTCCATGTTAGCATGGAAGTACATTTACCAAAATAGAAACTATTTTTTTTCTTATCTATGGAATATATAGATTTGCAATTTCGTATTTCAAATTGTCACAATAATAGGTTGTGATATAAATTTTAAGAATTTCATAAATTAATGAAGTTCCTTAAATTTATGCTCTGAGGATTATGAGTTTATAAATACGAAGAACTAGGATTGCATATATTAAATAGTGTTACTTATTAAGTTTTTCATAAAAACTTTACTAATTCCAGGAATTAGGAAGAAGCCATGATGGATGAATCAGATGGTGACTTCTACAACTCTATTCCAACTGCAGAATATTATTGCTTGCTTCTTATAGTTATCATACCTGTTAAATTGTTCTTTAGTTTGTGGGCCTGGTTGGGTTGGGAATTGTTTATAAACAATTGAAACTAACAAAATATTTATTTGTAAATAAAATTATTTTAAAATTATATCGTGGTCCAATGTATATTTTCCCAGTAAGCCAGTTCTGAATGCTTTAATGAAATGAGAAGCTGCTATTTCAGTGTCAGGTATAATACTGTAATCATTATTTGTGGTTCTGATTTTTTTAACTTTATTTAATTTTAGTGCAGTTAACACTAGGAGTTCATGGACGTCATCACATGGCTCTTTTAAACCTAAAAAGTCAACATAACTATAACGATTATTTTTATTCAACCAAAAGAGTAAATAATCAGCTATTAAACTTATTCCAATAAGATGGTCTTGCATGGTTGAACAAAGAGCTAGTTTCATACCAGTTGTAGCATCTGGAACATGAGGTGTCAAAATACCTGGTGTATCCAGGAGATATATAAGAGGGTCATGAGATACTTTGATATGGGTAGTAACGCTCCGAGTTACTCCAGCGATTGCACCTACTGGGGCTGCAGATGTCCTTTTAAGTATTGTATTTCTCAAATTATTTATCAAAGAGGACTTCCCAACATTAGGAACTCCAGTAACCATTACCGAAAAGCCAACTTCTTCTGCTCTATGAAATCTCTGTGTTTTTCCTACAAGTGTTGTAACCGTTGGAATAATCTGCTCAATTCCAGAACACTTTTGGTCTTTAGAGTTTGTATAAATAATTTCCATTTCTCCATTTTGTTGAAGATGTTCATTTACCAATAATTGCTGAGATAAATCACTTAGGTCCTTCTTATTAAGTACAAGAATATTGGGTTTAAGTCCTAAAGCAGTTTTTAAAATACTGTTTCTTCCTGTCAATGGTATTCGCGCATCATGTACTTCAATTAAACAGTCAACATTCTTAAGTTTTTGCCTCATTTGCTTTAACCCTTTTCCCATATGACCTGGAAACCACTGGAAAACATTTTTATCCGGAACTTTAAATACGTTACGGAACTTTAGAAGTGTTGAAGATATATGGACCATTATGCATATAATTATTTATAAAACTTTGGCTAAATATTTCCAGTTTATTACGTATCAACAAATCCACTAGTTCATATACCATTGTATCATTACTTCCTACAAAATAACCTGACTTTGTTATAACAGTAACTAGAGTTTAAAATACTTACTATCGATTATAATTTAATCGATTACTTGGCTATAACTATTTTTCTTTATGTCTATTTTTTTTAGTCCAAGTATCTTACTTTGTTATAAAGATACGGACGTTTCTGTATCAACGTAGATATAAAGTTAATAAGGGTAGGTACTATGATCCTTACGGATCTCAGAATTGGCTTGTTTCTACCACAATAATATTTCCTTACTTTGGTTTATTAGAGTAGGGGGTCTTTAATGATTATCATGTACTAGAAAAATACTTGTTATTATTATAACAAGCTATTTTATACTTTAATAAGGGCACTAACAGTAGACAATTGTAAGAGAATATTCTGTTAGAAGAACTTTGGAGAATGATTCTGGGTGGTGTACAGATATATACCATCTGTATAATAGTTTAAAATTCGGTAAGTGTTTCGTAAATTGAAAATGTTGAATGGAAACAATTTATATTTAGTATATTAAGTATACATATATGCGAAAACAAAGGAATATAACTTAATAACAAAAATACTTTATGTAAGGAAAGAAGCACGTTTAATTAGCTTTAATACCATATAGCAAGAAAAAAAATCTCGGGCTGTTTTCACTTATCTTTAATATGCATCAACTTATCAACAAGAAGTTATAGTGTTAAATATATGTGGTTGAGTTAAGGAAAACATTCAGATTTTCCTTGATTATTCAAGGAATTAATGTTAATTTATTAATTTAATTGGTATGCAATCAGTTATTGTCGTTTTATTAGTTCTTGTAAAAATTAAAGAGAAGCCTTTGTGTGGAGACCAGCAGCAACATATATTCTTTTATATGGAAACCATTTTTTTATACTTGAAAAAAAATCAACTATAAATCTTTGATTATCCTATGTGTAGATGATCCCTATTGTTTGGGAAGAATTATGTATGACGGGAAAGTCACTTTTCTTCCCAAGAAACGGTTTTTAGAAAACGTTTTTTTCTCCTAAACTGCTAATTTTAGAGTTGTAAAATTTTGGCATTGTCTGTGAGGTTACAAATGTAATAAACGAAAAATATATTCAGAATTTGAAAACAACAGGAAATATTTTTTTCAATAATATGTAACTATTTTGACTTATAATTGAATCTCAAAGCTTGTGAGAGTGATACGAGCCATACCGTTTGACGGGATCAAAATGAAACTGCGCCTAAAAACAGTACATTATGTGGAGGATGAGATGAGATATTTTTTTTGAAAATTACATTCTTCAAAGGGACGTTACAGTACTATTTCTGTTTTTAGAAAATGTTTTGACGCTAAACGGTTCATTACAAAAACATGAAAATTTCACCAAAAATTAGCAATTTATAAAAAAAAATCATGAAATTTCAATCACGGCAAAGAGCAATAAACTGTTTGTTTATCCTAGACTAAGGGATCATCACCTGCTATACTTGTCAAATTTTACCTTGCCAAAATAATTACCTTAGTATTTTTCTATTGTAATGAAGCAACTATATATCGTTTTGCTATTATGTAATTATGCATATTAATTTAATAATGTAATATAATTACTTTTCGTGTTATTGATATTAAATTCTATATTGATGTAGTCCTGAAGATGTCTACAAATATAGACGGAACGTCGGCTTATAGATGTTGTATTATTGAAGCTAGACCAAACCTCGATAAAAAAGAAAAATAGTGTTAAATATATGTGGTTGAGTTAAGGAAAACATTCAGATATATGATATATATAGTTGTTTTTGCATTAGCTTGTCACATAGTTATCTTGGGACAGCATTTAAGTTTGTCCTACAGTAACAAATCTGTTTCATCAGAATACATGGAAGTATTAAAGAAGAGGAATAAGGGACAGAATCAATTACTAGAAATTGTTGTTTCTAGCAGAAACAATGAAAAGAGAGCCCTTTGAGTCCCTTTTATCATTATTTCAGTGTAAATAGTTGTTTCATGCGCTTGCCTTAACCGGTTCTGTGTTTCCCTCTTACAAAAAATCTTTATTCCATGATATAGGTTTGTACACCGGAATACTTGTTAGAAGGTGAATCAAATGTTGTGAAAGAATAGCATATGTCTATTCCTATCTCTTTTTTTTTATGTCACAGGATAAGTTTATTATGAGTCTTTTTTAAGTTGCTAACACCAGTTTTATAATATTTTTTTCATGCCTAGAATTAGTAGCTCAGGAACAAAGAGAACTGAGCAGCGAAGATAATGAACAGCGAAGTGGCTTTCCTATGACGTAACATTGTACAAAAGATATATATTCCAGATCTTCACTATAACGGCTATTGCAAGGTTTAATATCGATTTAACTCTTCAGATTGTTTGGCATGCGGCTTGTATACATATTCACAACCACATCATAATCATTTAAAATTGACTAAGGAGGCCATAAAACTTTTAAACAAAAATATTTTATTCTATATTTTAGAAAGTTTTATATTTTAATTGCTTTAAACATTCTTTAAGTTAACCATTTTAAGTACCCAAGCATAATCATTGACAACTGTAGCCTTATCTGGAAAGGATATCTTCGTCAGGTGCTTTTCTGTTGATACCGCCTGCAATACAACACAATATTCCATTAGTCCAGATTTAAGCATATTTGTATATGAAAGATTAACATAGATATCTTGATTATTCACTTTCCTTGTATGAGGAAATTACAATTACTAGTTATATTTCTATATTTAGTCACTGCTAAAACCTATCAATTTTTATGGATATGTACAACAGCTGTATATCAATATAGTCAAGCATGCTCAAAGTTTTACGGTGACACATATAGTAAAATATGCCATACACTAAATTAATTAATATATTAGCACTATTAAAAATTACCATTACTTTCTAAAGATTAATAAAGGTCTAAAATTTCATTAATAACGGTATGACTCTACTATGAAAATCAATGTAGAATGTAATTATTCTCTTAAAGTCAATTTGGCTGCAAATAATAATAATGGTAATGATTCTATGATAAAAAAAAAGTTGATTCAGAGTGACGGATATTGCATTTTACCTTCAAAGATCCTGAGACTCCGAGCAATGAAATGGTAGAATTTTTTTGAATCTGCACGCAGGATAAATACAGAGTGTTATTTTTGGGCCATCTCAACACTATGCCGTATACAACATTCCCTTTATCTTTTGCTGTATACCTAAACATAAAAGTTCAGTACAGTTTATGATATCCATAGATGTTTCAAAAACACACAATCCCCACACAACATTACATGGGTTACTCAAAAATACTGCAATAGTTTTACATGAATCGGTCATGAAATCATTGTCCACTGGAAGGTGAATGAAAACTATTTCCAATTTTTATCTTTCCATCTTTTCTTAACACATTGATTTTATTGTAATAGATTTAATTTATCCATTTTTCAACTAAATTCATAATAATTTTTATTTATATTTTATTTAACAAATACAATATATCAAGCATGCTCAAAGTTTTACGGTGACACATATAGTAAAATATGCCATACACTAAATTAATTAATATATTAGCACTTTTAAATTACTTTTACTTTCTTAAAGATGAATAAAGGTCTAAAATTTCATTAATAACGGTATGACTCTACTATGAAAATCAATGTAGAATGTAATTATTCTCTTAAAGTCAATTGGCTGCAAATAATAATAATGGTAATGATTCTATGATAAAAAAAATTGATTCAGAGTGACGGATATTGCATTTTATTAAAGATCCTGAGACTCCGACAATGAAATGGTAGATTTTTTTGAATCTGCACGCAGGATAAATTACAGAGTGTTATTTTTGGGCCATCTCAACACTATGCCGTATACAACATTCCCTTTATCTTTTGCTGTATACCTAAACATAAAAGTTCAGTACAGTTTATGATATCCATAGATGTTTCAAAAACACACAATCCCCACACAAATTACATGGGTTACTCAAAAATACTGCAATAGTTTTGATTGGTCATGAAATTGTCCACATGGAAGGTGAATGAAAACTATTTCCAATTTTTATCTTTCCATCTTTTCTTAACACATTGATTTTATTGTAATAGATTTAATTTATCCATTTTTCAACTAATTCATAATAACTAATATTTAACTAATTTTATTTATAACAAATACAATTACTTATTTAAAATAATTATTTAAAGTTCTCATCATTCTTAATTTCTTTATAAATATTGATTTGTTTTTGATTTATTTTTAAATTCTTTTATATTGCACTGTTTGGTGTACTTTGCGTTGGACGGTGAAAACCATATAACGATTTTACGAATACATTATACATTAAAATACGATTTCTGATTTCTTTTCATTCCGTAAATATAGTAAAAAAAATATGCAAAATTGGAAATATTAAAATAGAGAAAGACAAAATTTCAAAGATCTGGAGAAGAAGGAATCGCTTAGATGGCTATATATACACATTTTAGATGTGTGTATGAATTTGGCATTTGGAAAATATTTCAATTCATCAGAGTGAACGTAAAATATGCTGACATAACTTAAATTATTAAGAATGTCAGAAGTTCTGGGAAGGGATAATCAATTGTGATTTTGATACCATGATTCATAGAGAATAATTTCTTGTTTCATTTACAGAAATTGAATATATATATAAATAATCAAATACTCTCTTTCGTATATAATTGTTTAATGTTATCATCAGATTTGAGTTTGAAAATAATTCAGTATTAATAATAAAAAGATCTATTGCTTAAGGATAATTTTATAAAGATGAATGTACCATTGATTACTAACCAGACCCGAGGTGCGTATGTGTCGTTCTGACAGAAGTCCCAAGGTGTTGTGTTGTAAATGGCTTCACCGTTTATTTCCAACCATTGGCCCAGAGACTTGAGACGATCTTGAAAAATCGGGCTTATTGTTCCTTCTTTTGTTGGGCCGACATTTATTAATAAGTTTCCTAAATAAAACTTAGTATTAAGTGTTTTTAATTTTATTATAATATCAGACATGAATTCCGCATTACTTGCCTCCACAAGAAACTGTTGATGCAAGATTGTCAATTAATTCTTGAGCAGTTAGATAGTCTTCCAAATTTGAAACTCGATTGAATCCCCACGTTGACTTGTCAAGAGTCATGGCATCTTCCCATTTGCGATTCATCAGAACTCCTAAATTGGCGAGTAAAAAATATTACTAAGGTTGGGAAAACAAATAGTTGCAAAACCAAGAACAACAAAACTTGTCATTTCTGTTTCGTGGCCACTGCCCAATGATCATCAACTATATGACTTAATCAATATACTCAGTTAGTACCAATTAACCAATAAAATAGTGGGAGAAAACCGAATACATATTAAAGAGAAGGGCATAATAAAAGATAAAGTAAGGGAGATGTTCTCAGATAGACCTAGGTGAAACTATACGCTGTGATATGTTAAATTTTGGATGAAGTCCGGTTGGAAGGACACACACATGCATACAGATTCTTCGATCCAACCAAGTCAATGACTCAACAGTCGACTTAACGTTATCCAAATGTTCAAATATGGAACTATAAGGATTCTATACCCTGATATAGACAGCTACTACTTGAACGAGAAGGGTCCACAGATAGCAAGGAATAGTTAAGCTGGGATCTATGGATCTAAGCACTCTTAGAACAATAAATATATTTCAAAGAATACCTGATAGTATCATGGAAATGTACACAAGTCAAAAAGAATTTTAAACATGAAAACAATACTTTTAATTATAGCTTACACTATTTTGTATTTTAACCACTTTTATTCTAAATATAAGCTCTCATACGAATATCAGTTATTAGCCATTTATATGCACTGCTATCACCATGACCATATCGACTATGATCTCTTAACAACCTCAGCATATGTAATTAAGGCTTAAAACTTAGTATTAAGTGTTTTAACTAAAGTGTTTTACTAACCTTAAATATGTAAAATCACAGACAATTTTGAATGTTACTTATTTAAAACTATATTGATTACAAAGTAAATATAATACATAAAACTAACCTAGTCATAGGAGAAGTTGTAACAATAATAACTAGATAATAACAATAATAATAAATAATGTCACAATTGTCATTATCATCATTCTTATTTCGCTGTTATTAGCAGGCACATATAGAATGTGAACTGTGATCAATCAACAACCGTGTTCATTTAAAAATGGGAGGCTCCGCCCTCTGTTTATACAAAACAAAAGCTACTATCTATATACTGATAAAACAGAACATTGAAATGTCCTGTATGTTCAGTCTGTTATGACCATCTACAGGTAAAATAAGTGATTGGATTCAGCAATTTGACGTTTCAAAACAAACATTTAAAGTACTTTCATATAAAATCTCTCTCTCTCTCTCTCTCTCTCTCTATATATATATATATATATATATATAATATATATATATATATATATATATATATATATATATATATATATATATAGGTAACTCACCACAAATGAATGAAGATAGTCGCTCTGAGGCCTTTCGTTTTCGTCATTTGTGGTGAGTTACCTGAATATTTATATCACATGTTATTGTGACAATTTTGTATATATATATTGATAAAAGTAACGACCGTGGAATAGAAAGAAAACTATAGTTTATCGAGACTCGGTCAGTTCTTCAGGTTCAAATTAAACCCTCATCGCCAACGTTTCGGTCTTTATTTAAAACCTTTTTCATAGTCAGAAAGTGTAAAATAATTTGTAATGTAATACTTAGTTTTTCTGTTTCAAAATTTATACTTCTGCCTATGAAAAAGGTTTTAAATAAAGACCGAAATGTTGGCAATGAGAGTTTAATTTGAACCTGAAGAACTGACAGAGTCCCGATAAACTATAGTTTTGTATATATATAAAATAAATTCAAAACGAAGGAAACACACAGAAAGACACAGACATAACTCACATCGATATTTCGACCATCGTCGTCATCAGGAGGTGTGAAGAGCGAAGAGTCCCGCAGGAAGACAGGGCAGCGACTCTGCCCTGTCAGGGTCGCTGCCCTGTCTTCCTGCGGGACTCTTCGCTCTTCACACCTCCTGATGACGACGATGGTCGAAATATCGATGTGAGTTATGTCTGTGTCTTTCTGTGTGTTTCCTTCGTTTTGAATTTATTTTATTTAAAAAAAGTCCGCTGGACCGTTTCTTTTAATTGGGGTATATATATATATATAAACTCTTGTCCAGTCAGTCTTCTAAGGTTAAATCAAACTCCCAAAGCAAACGTTTTGATTTTATTCAAATTATTTTTCATAGATATAAGCATCCTAGAACACACCACAATGTTAAAATAAATACAAAAAACTTTCAAAATCTTTCGATTGCTGAACTGAGCAAACCGATAAAAAGTGTTCAACAAAGGAGCGATACTGGGCACAAAGAATAGGAAGGTTTCATGAACTTTTCATGAACTATGTTTGTTTTTCTTCCAGTTCATTGATGATTGATTTGACTAATATTCTAAAACTGAAATGCAAAGAATGTAATCCACATAACATGATGTTGTTTGTTATGTTAAGTGTAGCTCCATTGGATTCTAATTTCTACTGACCTGGGTTGTACCTGTCCTTGCAAGTGTAGTAACCTCCATGTTTGCAGTTCGTATCCGATCCCCACCTGTCATTGACCACTACCTCTTTCCTTACAGGGCTCTCATTGTATAACCAGGCCAGGAACTCCTCTGAACGCCAATATTTGCTCTTCGCTTCCCAGTCACCATCAGACCAAAAAATTACCGGACGGTATTTAGTTATCTACAAAATGATATTGTCCTTAACATTGTAAGCACTGAAAATAAAAACACTTTTCTTACCTAGTACCGTTGCAAAAAAAAACCAACAACAACATACAAATAATGAATAGTTTTAATTATAATTACGTCGTCTAGAACTTCATAATTTTTAAGTGCTGTTTTGAGTTTTCATTTTTAAAAACCTTTATATTGATAACTAGAAATAAAAATAATTATTAACCAATTCTAAATATAGATCTTAAATATAAAAAGCTTGTTACCTCTAATTAAATAAAAAAAAATCTGGAGTGGCCTACACTCTACTTTACTATAAGTAACTTAATGTCAAATTTCTTGAGTATATAAAACATAACATCTCATTTAACCATAACATAAATATCTAAATGGGATATAATTATTAGCATTTCATTCGTGAGGTAGTACAGATAGTGATTGAAGGACATATCAATTTATAAGCTTATTTTTGTACATCACAAATAATTTATTATTTGCAAATAATTTCATTAGTATAACTACAGCAGTAATAACATTTTTGAAAAACCAATGTGAACATTTCTTGAAACGAACTATTATCCTACAAGAGAACATGGCTATTGTTCAAATAGCCAGTAGATTTCTTACATCGTTTACTTGACATCCTTCTACATTGAATATTAAAGTAAAATTTTCAAATTTAAAACAGGAAAATACTTTTTTTTTCTCTGGAAAACATCATAAACAGCAAGAAAATGTTGTTTTAAGGTGATTTATAACTAAGATGTACGATAATTACATTTATTAATCTCTAAACGAAAGATTTCAATTTTGAATTATCTTTTACATTTTTGGTTATTTATAGAATTATTATACTGGGAATTTTATAAGGCTTCTTGGCATTTAATAAGATCTTTTTCCTTCCCCTTTATCAAATAACATATATACGAATTTTTTCTGAGTGAGTGTTATCATTTTCCTGCACAATATTATTCCTCTTACATCTCATATACGTCAATAAACAATTTAAACTATTCTTTTATAAAATCAATTTTATCTCAGTGGATTCGCTCAAAAAATTTCTAAGTCAATGTAAACAATGAAAAAAAATATAAAAAATTCGACAAGTATAGCAGGTGATCTCTTACTCTAAGATAAACAAACAGTTTTTATAGCGTTATTGCTCTTTCCCATAATTGAAACTTAATGATTTTTTTCTTATGAATTGCTAATTTTTAGTTCCATTTTCGGTCAAATTTTCATTATTTTTTAATCAGCCGTTTCGCGTCAAAAAATTATTTTCTGAAAACAGAAATCGTTATGTAACGCCGCTTTAGCGAATGTAATTTTGAAAAAAATATCTCAATTTATTCCACACATAATGTTCTATTTATAGGCATAGTTTCATTTTTGTCCGTCAAACAGTATGGCTTGTATCGCTCTCACAAGGTTTGAGATTGAATTATAAGTCAAAATTTGTACATTTTATTGAAAAAAAAATATATCCTGTTGATTTAAAATTCTGAATATATTTTTCGTTTGTTCCATTTGTAACCTCAAAGATAATGTCAAAATTTCAAAACTCTAGGCTTATCAGTTTAGGAGAAATAAATGTTTTAAAAAAAACTGTTTTTAGCCAAAAAAGTGACTTTTCCATCATGCATAATTCTTCCCAAACAATAGGGATCTTCTTCCCTATGAGGCCCATTTTTGTGTAAAATATCAACTTGATCCATCAAAGATTCTGGACCGTAGCGTGGTAACAAGCATGCTGACACACGCACCCACCCTTCCACGCACCCACCCACCCACCCACCCACACACACACACACAGACATCATCGTAAAAACGTCATAAAACGACTTCTGGGACCTCAAAACATGTAATTCCGTCAAAATCTCGAGATCGAATTTTTTCACGATCACTATACTTTACTTATAGTAAAGTAAAATTGTGCACTTAAATTTTAATGTTTAAAAATTAACATTTAACGTTTAGGCCAGATATTGTTTTCAGCACGACTGTTGGACACCGCTATAAAAGGTTTTGAGGCAGTTTTTTGCATAGTTCTGGCAGGAGTACCCGGGTTTCCAATCATACCTAAGAAACAGATCAGCTAATTTACTGCCTGTGGACTTAATACACATTCAATTTAGGATCGGTGACATACATTTAAGTCCCCTGTAAATATGATGGGAGTAACACCGTTAAGCTCAATAAAATAAGCTGCCACCAGTTATAGTGGCTGACTCTAGTATACTCGTATACTATACTATATAATCGTATCTAGGTGCAGCCACTAGTATCACACTAATACTGCTCTTCACCACCTGTTTCTCTGGTGTTGTTACATTTAAAGAAAGATTGGCTGTAGTACCTTCCCACCTGAATTAACCTAATTTGGATACTGGCTACTCTATTAGGTTGTTTATCTAATCTTCTTGAAGGAATTGGAATGTATTGAATATGATTTCATGAAAGGTGCTTAACCTTACTCACCTCTACCCTCCTAACTTAGTCCTTGTACAATATCTCCTCTTTTTTACATACTCTAATAGCCCTTTCTTTATACAGTAGACATTATTAGTTTCCTGTATTCTCCATAATTTGCTCAGTGAAACCCACTGTATGCACAACAGGGAAGTTGAAGACCCCTTCTTTCAGACAGTTTATCGGTGTTGATAAGAGTACTTTATAAATTGGAGTGTACTGTTGCTATGATTTTGGGTATTTCTCTCTTCTAACACCTAAAACATTGTAGAAATTCTGGATTTCTCCTTGACCCATACACTTAGACTCGAAACTGTAGTAATTCCCAAAATTTATTCTCCCCTCAGTAATATATATAAATATATATATATGATTGAAATAAACGGAAGCTTCCGCATTCACGACTTTAATACTCGTCATTTCCAGTCTACTGACTATTTATCTTTGAGAAATAGTCTCAAAGAATCGTGAATGCGGAAGCTGCCGTTTATTTCAATCAAATATGTTTAAATGAAAAAGGAGAAGTATTAATGTCGTGAATGCGGAAGCTGCCGTTTATTTCAATCAAATATGTTTAAATGAAAAAGGAGAAGTATTAATGTCGTGAATGCGGAAGCTGCCGTTTATTTCAATCAAGTATGTTTAAATGCGTATCTGCTGCCAAACTTATACTAATATATATATTATATATATAATATATATATATATATATATATATATTACGTAATCAATATTTAACGCTTAAGAAGACGATTTGCTGGGTTTTTTATATACATTTTTGAAATATATTTTTTAATATCGACTTTTTTATGAATATATATCAGAAAACATTTACTTATGATGTTGCTTACAAGTTCCTTCATTTCAGGGATGACTTTGTTGTCGACAAAGTGCTGTGTGGTGTAGTTATTGGCTTTGTCACTTAGATAGAGAGGATGAAACCACTCATAGAGCGAGTGGTAGAGTCCAAACTGCAAACCTCCTGCCGCATGAATCGCTTTGGCTAACTTTCCTGTCAACATGATGGTTTTTTATAATTTCTTATATAACCTATAGTCAATGCAAAAGAGGAATAACTTAAAGCTAATAACTAATAACAAAGCTAATTTAGAATTATTTTTGCTTCACTGGCACTTGGTGTGATCTTACTTCTTTCATCTTATGATAGTCATACCAAAAATTAGATAGTGTACTCTGCTTATGTATTGTGTGACTCTTTTGTTTCTTATTGAACTTACACACACATAAAGCATATATATATATAATTTATATATAATATACATATAATATATAAATAATATATATTTATATTATATATATAAAACACACACACACACACACACACACACACACACATATATATATATATATATATATATATATATATATATATATATATAAACCAATTAAAGAGAAGGTAGCACACGGGTATGCAAGGGAATAACTCACTTCTATATTTCGACCATCGTCGTCATCAGGAGGCAAAGAGTCCCGCAGGAAGGTAGAGCGGTGATCAGCAACAGCACAACTGTTAGTCAGTTCCCCTACTACAACTACCAAGCGAGAAGGGAGGGGAAGGAAATGATGAGCCAAATGAAGAGTAAAAAACGAATAAAAAATAATTATTATTCAAATATAATAGTAACAAAATAAAAAATTAAAAGTTGAATCAAATAACAATAAAAAAGAGATATGTCAATTAAGAAACTAACAGTTTTTGTTAAAAGATTAATGGAAGCATATGTATGCTTCCTCAGAAGCTCTTAATGTAACTTTGGTAATGATCGTGTTCAGTCACCGCTCTACCAACCTGCGGGACTCTTTGCCTCCTGATGACGACGATGGTCGAAATACAGAAGTGA
Source organism: Hermatobates lingyangjiaoensis (assembly GCA_026182355.1). Taxonomy (NCBI): domain Eukaryota; kingdom Metazoa; phylum Arthropoda; class Insecta; order Hemiptera; family Hermatobatidae; genus Hermatobates; species Hermatobates lingyangjiaoensis. The sequence continues at coordinate 381,367 of JAPFBL010001930.1, read as the reverse complement.
GTTCTTCCTTTGGCTATTTGTGTGCTACCTTCTTTTTAATTAGTTTTTATTTAAAAGTTCTCTGAACTGTTTCATTTATATATATTTGTTCAAAATCAATCGATCCGTGAGAAAGTTAAACTAAATAGTAAAAAAAATGCTAAAACGACCAATACTTCTGTATGTCGACATGTCACCATCAAGAAATGGTGACTGTGTTAACCATAATGCAGTGTTGCTGTCAGCTATAAGAGGAAAATGAAAGAAAAATGAAGCATTCTCAAAATTAAGTAAAATGAAATAAAATAAATATAAATGAATAAAATCAACTAATGAGGTACAAATAAACACAATAAATTCATGTTAAGATTTGGTCCAGTAATTGATCTACTTCCAAAGAGATGTATATATGTCTTCTTTGGAACAGTATTGGAAAAAGTCATTAAAACTGATTGAGTGTGAGGATTTGAATAGATGGCAATGGGTAGGTTGTTTCACTTGTCAATGGAAGCTTGTGACAATTCATAACCAGATTTAGCCTGGTAGGTACTAAAATAGACTAAACAAATAATATATAATACAATAAAAAATCGATCGTGCAGGAGATTTGAAATGGAAAAGAGTAGGTATTAATATTAAGGGAGGAAGTAAAGTAAGAATTGGATTGACAATCAAATAAAGTTGTCAGCATCAACGAACGTCCAAACCATTTCATCTCCACAACTGCTATACTTATTCTTGAAAAAAAAAAAGAGATGAAAAAATATTTTCAGGGTGATAAGTTTTCTGTAAGGTATAGTAGATGGTTACTCCAGATAAACAAGGAAAAAGTGGGTATGCAAAATAACTCCTTAATAACAGTTTCACCAAGTTTATGGACACCAATGAAATAGAGGTATTAATGGAAAAAGGTGTTTAATTCTTATCCTTCTTAAGCCCAAGTGGGAAACTATATAGGTGGTTCATTCTAAGCTGTCAATACCTTCATATTAAGAAGGCTCTCCCTCATGCTTATGGTAATATGTAGAAACTTTCGATTGACAATATTGCCCACATAATCAACTTTAAAACACAAACTTACTTACTGAACAGTTTCTCATTTACAATTAATATTGATATCGTACGGCTTCATGCAAGAATGTATATGAAATCATAATTTGAACAAAAAGTTAAAATAACTCAAAGTTTTGAGAGGCATTATAGTTGACATTTAAAATGATCTTTAAGAACTATTACCAACAACATCTGTGTGTAGACCTAAATCAACTGAATTCCAACTATACGAGAACTTGGAGGGCCACATTGCAAAACCATCGTGATGCTTACTTGTCAAAACAACATATCTGTGAAAAGATGGTTACATTTTACAGATTTTAAATAGTATTTTTAAAACATATTAAGCTTATATAAAGGTTACAGGATTCCGTAAATGGCAGTAATTTAAATATATAGGTTCAGAAGTGGATATTTCACTGTTTACTTCCCTACATTCGTATATAAATAATTTAAATTACTTATAAAACATAGAAGTGGATATGATATAACAGTTTTTAATCTTAATTGAAGTAATTATAACAGTTATTTTTAAAAAACCTTCTTTAATTAAATATGTATCTTTACTTTTACTGATTTACAAAAAAGTATATCCTAAATGTTAAGCATATCCTGAATGCTGGATATTACATTTATTACTAATTCCTTTGAAGGCATCATACGAGTATTAACAAATTCTTGTACTTGTATAAATGAAATTCCGCAAGAAAGATTGATATAATGGTAGGTAGGAATACTGGTTGAGTATTAGGTAAATATAATTGTAATTAAAGAGTATACGTATAAGTTACTGTATGGAACCGTTTAACGGATCTAACTAAATAAAACGCAAAAAAAATCCTTATAAGTGGATGAAGTCTGTTGTATTTTTTATGAAATGGCTTAGAAAAAAAGGGTAGTATAGTTCATTTTTTTATTTAGAAAATATTTTTTATAGCTAAAAAGTATTGATAGACAATTGGCGCAAATTTTAAAAGAAGTGTAATTAAACAATGCCAGTAATTTTAATTACTGAAATTAATAAGGTGTGTTTGGGAAAATATAGATAATGACAATCTAAAGCTGGAATTATACCAGCTAGCGTATTCTCTGGATTTGTATTAATTGACTTAGTGAATTATTAGTCATAAATTCAGCCATATAATTTAATTGAATGCAACGTTTGCTTTTACTTACATTATATAATAAATATAAAGTAATGGAAATATTGCAAATTGTGTTAGGAAATTCCAAATAGTTTTTTCAAAATATGCAAAATGAATTTTGTAAATCAGTCACGTGCATCTGGTCTCCCTGTGACAAAATGACATCCTCAGCACAGAAATCATTCTTTAATGGGGATATTTTATATTAAAAAATCTATTCTTTTTTACATTATGAAAGTTTGTCATACGATTTCGACTAAATTTACTGTGATTCTCTGGCTTTGCAGTTCATATTTAATTTTTTCTGAAGACATTAGAAATTTTCCTTCAGTGTCAAAAAGTCAAAAAATATTTTCTGAGTTGCTGATAAACAACTTTTAAAGTGCTCTTGTGTTAATTGATAAGGATATAAAATAAAGAAAAATATAGATACTAAATTATATCCAACTGATTAAACATACAGAGAGGAAGAGAAAGAAAGAGAAAGAGAGAGGGAGATAGCGAAGGAGGGAGAGAGAGAGAAAAAGAAGAGAAAGAGGGGGAGAGGGAGAGAGGGAGGGAGAGAGAGGGAGGGAGAGAGAGGAGGGAGAGAGAGGGAGGAGAGAGGAGGAGAGAGAGAGGGAGGAGAGGGAGGAGAGAGAGGGAGGGGGAGAGAGGGAGGGAGGGAGAGGGAGAGGGCAGGGAGGGAGAGAGAGAGGGAGGAAGAGAGAGGGAGTGAGAGGAGGGAGGGAGAGAGAGGGAGGAAGAGAGGGAGGAGAGAGATGGAGGAGAAAGAGGGAGGAGAGAGAGGGAGGGAAAGAGAGGGACAGGAAGTAGTAGAGAGAGAGAGGGGGAGAGAGGATATAGAGAGAGAGAGATAGAGAGATGGAGGGAGGGAGAGGGAGGGTGAGAGAGGAAGGGAGAGAGAGGGAAGGTAAGAGAGGGAGGGAGAGGGAGGGTGAGAGAGGAAGGGAGAGAGAGGGAGGGTAAGAGAGGGAGGGAGAGAGAGGGGGGGAAAGAGGGAGGGATAGAAAGGGAGAGAGAGGGAGGGAGAGAGAGGGAGGGATAGAGAGGGAGAGAGGGGAGGGAGAGGGAGAGAGATGGAGGAAGAGAGAGGGAGGGAGGGAGGGGAGAGAGAGAGAGAGAGAGAGAGAGAGAGAGAGATTGCAATCAAAAAAAGAACATTTGTTAGTAAAACATTTAGAACCAAAAGTGTCAACAGTACTATCGTGATACAACTAGGGCTACTACTGATAACAAATCTGCCACCGTTTACAATTAGGTAAATGAAAATCGTGAGGTGCCTTACACCAGATTTTTTTATCACTACTACTGAGCTTTGTTGTCAGAAGCATCACACTTTCTACACGTTCACTAATTGTGCTTTAAAAAAATGTCAATTGTATTTGCATCATATTGACCACATTAAGGTAGCAACATTATTTTATTATCTCTTTATAAACTCTCTCAAAATATTAATGTTACGATTTTTATTGAATGATGATATTCACAGAATATAATCATTACCGTATCTATTTATTACATTACTATTTATCAATGACTACATTAATGCACATCAATATTTGTCAATAAATATTAGTAATAGTACTTATCTGATTTGTCAGTTACTTGTACGAAATATCATATTGTGGTAATAATTTATAATGGAAAGAGTTACATTGAAATAAATCCATTAAGTTGATTGTCAATGAATTCGGTATAATGTTTCCTAATTATTAAAGTAGAATTTAAAAAAAATCTAATTGAATTGTAAAAAGGATTTGAGTAAATTTAATTATATGATTAATATCATGAAGGTGGTATATTCAATACATTCAGTTAGTTGAGCATGAGATCATATGAGCCATGCTGCAAACTACACGTTTTGACTATATGCTACACATATAGAATATATCCAAATTTTATTGCCCGACAAAATTAAATGTCAGTAACTTTACAGTACCATAAATACTTGGGTTAAAAATCAGTTAAAGCCTTTATTTAGAGTTTTACTATGGACATTTTCATTAGCGGTTAACTTATTTTAATTTTGATTATAAGTTTGACAAGAAAAATTAGCTTTAGTTCTTGAATTAAATTAATTATTTATATTAACTCAACACTTGCAGTAATGATATGTATTTGCAAACACTAATAAATATACTTATATTTAAAAATTAATAAACAAGCATCTTAATTATTTAATTTATTTATACTTATAAATTATTTAAATATACTTAGCCCCTGATGACTTGATAATTTCCACCCATTTTGAAGCATTGAAAAATTCTCCACTGAACTGACGACCAAAGTCTTGATAAGTAGTTCCTGGTTTATAATTTCTCTTCATAAAATGATTAATCAGTGCTTTATTAACAACATTTGGAGAAGGTTCACCTGAGAAAGAAAATTGTTATTAAAAATATTCGTGAAATTATTCAAGAAATAATTTTGGTTGATATCTGACATCCACATGTTCATCCATCTAACGTGGATGTTACTTTTGAAAAAAAGTTGCTTTTACACTTTTCACCTAATATTGATCATATTATTATAAAACCAGCTATTACCCAGAGTCACTAGTATAAGAATAATGATCTCCTTCAAAGTTATGAGGACTTTCTTAAGATCCCATTTATGTATATATCACTAGGAAATTTTTAAAAAAAATTTCTAAAAGGTTCTATGCTTCTGTTTAAATCAAGAGCCGCGGAAAATATACCTTCCGTCTAAACCCAGTAGGCAACGTAGTGATCATAACTTTTTGCATAACTACCCTTATATAATTAATAAGTTTTCAAAAATTGTTACTTAGTAGTTTATTCTGTCTTTCATTTTATTAGTCTAGTTTTTTTTATCATTAGTGTCCCCATTTCCATACCATAAAGGGAACCTTGCAATTTAGAGATACAGTTAACAATATATGTTCTATAACTACATATTCTCAAGAATAAGAAAGAGTGTGGGTGTCTAAGCAGTTAGTCTTCCTGTATTAACAATCGCAGTACTAGTCTGCATCATTCATCACTAGTTAAAAAGATTTCACATAAACACGTGAAATAACAATCAATGATCAAACCACAGTAAGAAATGGGAAAACAAGACTAAGATCTTTCAACCGTAACAAGCGGTCTTCGTCAGAGTCAAAAACCCAACTCTGCATCCAAAAACCAATTCTCTGCATCTAGTGTTTCAGTTGGGTTTTTGACTCTGACGAAGACCGCTTGTTACGGTTGAAAGATCTTAGTCTTGTTTTCCCATTTCTTATTGTGGTTTGATCATTCATCACTAGTTATAGATAACCTATTTATATTAAGATTTTCTGCACTTGCCCAACATTTCATGGAGTGGATTACAGTCAGTGCGATGCCTTTTACATTGGAACCACGTGACTATCTAAAAAAGAAGCACATTGACTTCTTGAGAAAAAGATAAAAAAAGTACTTATAATTTTATCTAGTACCTTATTTTTATTATAAGTCTACTTTTAAGATAAAAAGAAACCTTACTTTTTAGATAAAGCAAAATTATCTTAACAATTCCAAAGAAATTATTTTGTAAAATTAATGTTCATTTAATCTTTAAAATGTGTTTTTTTATGACATCCATTAATTATTTTAATTCTTGTTCATATAATAATAACAATACATATATATTTGTATGTTTTATTTTAAAATATTTATACTATTTTATTTTATACTATTAATTTTAAATAGTATAAAATCTATGTATTATTTTATAATATAGATATTATTTATGTACTACCTTATTCTTATCTTTTCATTCATGCTAACTCCTTCATTTTTTTTGTTCTCATTTAAAAGTCACTTGTGAGCCATTAATTATGCATTTGTAACATTGATTCATTACTTGCATGTCATGGCCATGTAGTAATATCATGCAAATAAATGGTGATTTTTTTATGACATTACACAGGTAAAACATTCCTCCTATTAATAGTGCAGTTTAAAAAGAAAAAAACCAAGTAAAACAAATATACAGGGTGTTCCAAAAGAAACAGTGCACTGAACACAAGAAAGGATATTTATACATTGAAAATGTTTAAATGTATATCTTTTTTGAAAACACCATCACATCTGAGTGTTACATTCATAACAACCTGGAGCCATTTTTTGATCAACTGACGGAGCAAGAAAAGCAACAAGGCTGGTTCCAGCAAGATGGTGCAACTGCACATACGGCTCGTGTCAGTATGTCAGCAGTTGGTGATGTCTTTGGGGATCGTGTGATCTCTCGTGGTTTGTGGCCACCTCGATCACCTGATTTAACACCTCCTGACTTTTATTTGTGGGGCAAATTGAAAGGCTCAGTGTATGCAGACAATCCTCGAACTATGGATGAACTGAAGCAGAAAATAACAAGTGTTATTCAAAACATCAAACCTGATGAACTTGAGTGTGTTTTTCAAAACACGCACCGTCGCGCTCGTTTATGTCTGCGGTGCACGAGTCAACCCTCAATCGTACTTTAGTTGATAAGGTATTGGATTTGTGAATATTTGCAATAAATAATATGTTTCTGTGAGTTTTGTTTCTTTGGGTTGTTAACATATTCCTACTGCACTGTTTCTTTTGGAACACCCTGTATAATTAAATAATTTTTAAAAGAATGTTCAACTTTTAAATACCTTTCCAATCAACCCAGAACCATTCTGATGTATAACTAGGTACAGAATAGACACCCCAATGGATGAAAACTCCTACTTTTGCTTCGTCATACCATATCGGAAGTGGCCTTGTATCTAGGGCTGACCACTTAGGTGGATACACTGGAGGTTCAACCTCGACCGTTTGTATCCCTAGTGCTTGCGAAAAACAGATAAGCAGGAACGAAATAACTCTCTGCAACAAAATGTTTTCATGCATGCAACGAAGTGGTTACAAGATTGTAGAAATGAAGCATAAGTTGTGTTACAAGTAATACATGAATGAAGCTTAAGGTATCTGGTTCTGAAAAATAAAAAAAAGCTACACTATATATATACAATACTGAATAAAAGTATTTAGTATATCATGTTTTCTTGTGATGCCTTTAAATATAGTTGGAAAAACACAATATTTTGAACATTATTGTAAAAAAAAATTTCTTTTAATAATTTTGACCATAACAAGAAATATTGATTGAAAAACGTACTCTTCATGGTTGATAATAAATAATTTCATGTTTATTTCATGTTTATCATGATTATTATTTCATGTATAAGTACTGCTTTTGACAGTTATCAAACTGTTAGAAGGTATATATTTAGTAATGAGGTAGTATCCCTAGCGTAAAATTGACGGCACAATATCTTCATTTATGAAATTAGTATTAAAATGTTAATGTCAAGTCCCTCATAAGCTAGAACCTGTAAGCATATTGCTCTGAATACTTTTCGTATATTTCATTTCAAAGCATATATCACCCTTTTAAAAGATACGTAAATGGGACAATATGAACAGAATATGGTTAAAGTTTAGTAGTTTTATATGTTTGCGTTCACTAAATTCCAAATTTTACAAGCTGTCCTACCTCTTTCATTAATTTTAACTTCCAGATTCATGTTGTTTTTGAACTTTATGAATTTATCAGCAAACTTTGTATTTTTAAATCCCGCTACAACTGGTTGTTAAATAATTCTGTTTATATGAAACAAAGAACTTTGGACAAACAAAAGAAATTTGTTAACATTCCTTAAATCTTAAAATTTGCGCTTAATTTCCTTTATAAGATTGCTAAATAATCATCAATGATAGTAAATAATTATTCATGAGTTCATGAACTTCATAACTTATCATAATTCATAAAATTCGTTCAGTTGGGGCTCCAAAAATTTGAGGACTCGAGGCCGGATTCAGAGTAGGGAATTTAATGTTTTGAAGTCACTTCAAGAAAAGTTCAAGGCCTGATTTCTTTCCCTCAATTTCTTCACTATCATTGCCAGATTTTCATATTATTCTGTTCTTTTAATTCAAATTAAAGCCGTATTTATCCTCTAAATGTTGTATTAAGAATTTTGCTTTCTCATTATTAGGTTTAAAACAGTTATCAATGTTCGTATGATATCTTTTCATAATCTTTGTCACTGTTTCATTAAAAAAAACTTGCTTCTTAACATTCGCTTATCAATGATTAGAGGGACATTAGATATACTTCTTGATCAAAGAAACGTACATCTCAACATTCGCTTATCAATGATTAGAGGGACATTAGACATACTTTCTTGATCAAAGAAACGTACATCGCAACATTCACTTATCAATGATTTGGGAGAGTAGATATACTTCTTGATCAAAGAAACGTACATCTCAACATTCATTTATCAATGATTAGGGACAGTAGACATACTTCTTGATCAAATAAACGTACATCTCAACATTCATTTATCAATGATTAGGGACAGTAGACATACTTCTTGATCAAGTTTAATTCCAAATAAATCGAATCTAAAAAAATAAATTTACTGTATACATTGACGCAATTCATGACAGTGACAATGCAGTCTATTAAATTATTTTGGAAAAATTTTAAAAATGTAAGTTTTCAATTCATAAAATGTTTTACAAATGTAAAAATAAATTCAAAAAAGTGTTAATAATACATTTTCTGATGTTTGGACATTGTTTTTGTTTTTTAATCTGATTATTTTTCAAATTTAAACTTTACTAATCGGCAATTTAACTTCTAGAGTTGCTCAACAAAACTTGATTATAACACTGTTTATGTAAGACTAAATTACTATGCTAATAAAACCTTCTAGAATGAGCATCAAAAAAACTAACGAACTTATTATGACCACTTTACTCGAACTGGTAAGGATCTAAAGTTTGAGCTCTGTTTGGCTTATTACAAAAACTTGTATTTCTGAGTATTTGCACTAGCCCCAGAAAACCTTGTGTATAAGATGGTCCAACTATTAGTTGTGAATAATAATACAAATTTTCTTTTGAAAACGTATTAAACTACCCAAAAACTTTCAGTTATCTGTTTTTGTATAAGTAGAAGTAAGGTTTAAACAAGTTATTAATTGTTTAATACCAGTTATAGAAACTGTCATGAATTTATTTTAGAGAAATTTAAATCTGTTAACAGTCATAAGAATCAAAGAAAGTAACTCTCTTTTTCTAACTTTATAAAATACATTTTTTGATGATTTCCAATGAAAGTGAGGAAAAATATTTGAAAATGTTTAACTATTGAGACAAATTTTTGAATAGTGAATTGACTTTATATTAGTTATGATTAATTATAATATTTATTAAATGATATGATAAATATAAAATCAATTCAAAAGTTAACCATTTATTACTTTGAGTAAATGTTAAAAACATAATGTTTAAAGAGAATGTGACGCTGACCTGAGTCATGATGAGAGCTTGGTCCACTGAGCCGCCAGTCGACACATTGATTTCATTATCAGCTTTGATAAGAAACAAATACAAATGACGTCACCCGCAAATCATATCGGACCAGACTACTTCATGCAGGACTGACTACTTGTAGACCAATCTGCTGCTGAACAATATAACTTTTGCAGTTATCTCTAAGTACTTACAGGTACAGAGTTTGGATTTCATGGGGAAATTAACAGCTCGCAGAAAAAAAAATAACATAGCAAAACAAACTATTTTATTTAACTATGAAAATATTTTGAAGGAAAATATAGAAATTAGTGTTTTACTACTTACCAAAAATAAATACAGTAATATGACGCATGAAGTGCATAAAGGGTTTCACAATATTCATTGTTGTAATGCTAAGTATTCGTTAGGTGAAACAATGGTTATAGTCTTTATCAATGTAACATGTGATAATGTTTTGTTATCAAGGCAGTACAAACATTTTATTTTAGTTAAAGTATAGTTATTGTGAATAAATTATTTATTAGGCGGATTTATATGTTTTGAGATTTCCAAAATCCTTTTTTGACGTTTTTGGATGATGTCTGTGGGTATGTGCGAGTGTGTGTGTGTGTGTGTGTGTGTGTGTGTGTGTGCGTATTTTTTCCTCACAACAGAGTTTATTTATCTTCACACGTATCAAACAGGGTACAAAGTAAATAGAACTAAAGTCATATTAAAATAATAGTTCCAAGGTAGCGCAATCAGTTATTATGTGGTATTTACTCATTTTAGGATAAAAAGCTAATGAAATAGTCTCCACTTATAGAAATTTAATCGTATAAACAAATCGTTTCGAACACATAGTGTTCTTCTTCAGGCATTAACTAAAAAAATTCATTGCCATCAGAGAGTTATCTATAGTACAAATTAAATATAGTATAAAATAAAATAAGGAAGAGAGTACGAACCTAAGGATGAGTGGCTGCGATCCAACTGACTGGGAATAGGATGGAAGTGGGTGAGGGTATGGAGTGTACACTCCATAGTTAATGCCTGAAGAAGAACATTACGTGTTCGAAACGTGCCGTTTATACGATTAAATTTCTATATGTAGAGACTATTTCATCAGCTTTTTTTTTACCCCACGAATAAAATGATAGCAATAAAACAGTACTTTTGCAGGACTAAGATGAAATTAATATAGTAATACTTCTTAATACGAAATTAATTCATTCTGAAAGCTGTTTCAAAACAAGAGTTTTTAGTGAAATGAATCACTAATTTTATGTAAATATCCTAATGCGTTCCAATCCCCCAATACCCACGCCTAAATACACTTGATAAATTAAAAAAAACTAATATACGAGTCATTAGTTGTGCAATCCGTAATTGTGTGGTATTTACTCATTCTGATGTAATAAAATGGATAATATACGAGTATCTAATGACCATAATAATAACTGTTATACATATTATAATTGTAATAATCATAGAGATAAATTATATAATACATAATTATAATAAGACGTTATAACATGTAAAGTCATTTTTCTTTGGATTTGAGAGTCTGGATATGGTGGCGGAGGTGCAGAGAAGGGGACAAAGGTTCCTAACTGCAAAACATACACGTACGTAATGGACGAACACACAGGCACAACTTATTTTAAATTTTAATTAAAGTCATAAATTGAACAAAAAATATTTTTTTAACTTTTTATAACTTTTATAATTTTTTTAACTTCAGAAATGTCATAACTTTTTTTTTTAATTTTTTGCTTTATATTTTTAGATATATCCATCATGTACTCTGGCTAGCATAGTGTATGTTATTATATAGTTGTTTTATGTTATTTTTATAGATATAACAATTTTATTGCCTTACATATAAAGTTTAAAATATCTGCACACATCATCTATTACAATTAGAATTATGAATGATTGCATTTTTCTAAAAAAATTTCAAAGTCAATGTAAACAAATCTGACAAGCGCAGTAAGTAGTGTATTAAACTCAGTTGAGTTTCCAGTTATTATAGGTTTATTGCCCTTTACTGTCGTTGAACTTTCTTAAAACTTATTTGTAGATAACTAATTTTTGGTTGATTTTTCGGCTAAAATTTCACTTTTCTGTAGTAAGTCGTTTAGCGTTGAAATAGCATTTCCTTAAATTGTAAAATTTACAATAACGACCATTTTGGTGTATATAATTTAAACAAAAAGGTATTCATTTTTGGTATATTTAAACAAAAAGCATACTATTTTTGGTATATCCTTATGGTCTGTCAAACCGTGTAACTTCTATAGCACCCAAAAACTTTCAGATCGACATAGTTAAAAAAAATTTACATTTTAAAGCAAAAGTGACATTTCCGGTTATCCAGAATTTGTGATTTTTTTTTTTCAATTAATACTATTATTAATTCCATAACAATCGCCAAGTTTCAACACTCTACACTTGTAATTTAGTGGAAAAAAATGTCTAAAAAATACTTTAACCAAAAAAGTAACTTTCCTCTCACGCAATATTGCCAATTTTTATGCAAAATACGAATGGGTTCTATAAGACGGTATGGATATATCGTGACCTATAATTTTTGGATTCACATCTACTCAGCTACCCAAAATCAAAAAAGGACTTTGAAGACCTTAAAACATGTAAAACCATGAAATTCTCGACATCTAACTTTGTCATGATTATATTACACTACTTTTCTTAAAATAAAATAAAAATAATTATGACAAATGCTTTTCACGATTTTGTTTTAAACATAGTTTGGAATTGGCTCCAAATAATCAAATGCTTCTTTACATGTCCTCAGAGTTAAACCTCTTTCATCGAAGACAACTTGGAAAATTTGTACTTCAAAGTTTCAAAGTCCTAATAACAGGAAAGACTGTTATTAGCGTGGATAGCAACAGACATGTTTATTACAGGAGCTAGTATATCTGCTACTTGCGCTGCAGAAGGAATTGGATTCGGATTTTGACTTTCTCCTACAAAGACCTATTATTGTAACGATCTTTGCAACCGATTTGTTCTGTTGTCTACGAATATGTATTTTACATTTGTAAAACTATAAACTTACAAAAAAATATTTCTTATATATTTATCACTATGGAGTTATACAATTCTTTGTATAACAATGTTTAAGTTTTAAGAACACTTCAGAGGTGGTTTGTGAGAGCCCTGTTTTCCTGAAAGTAGATATTTTCCACATTTATTTATAAAAAGAATCTTTTTTTTCTAAAAATCAAAGTTTGAATATAAGAATTAACTTTTTAACAAACAATTTGCTTTTTTCTTAAAAAAAATGAATGGAATAAAACATAACCGGCAAAGTATTTTTTATTTGATAAACAAGAATACTTTGCTAATAAAAATTATCATTAACAAATTTTGTATTTTTGTCTCCATAGCAAATTTACTGCCATTAAGATGGAGATTACAGTGATTTTAATGATTCAATGGGTCTAGGAAGTTCTTCAGGGGAACCACAAAATCATGACATTTGACAGGTTATGATTGCGTGAAAGAGAACTTCACATTTAAAGAATTTGATTCAATTGTTTCCATCATAATAAATTTACTGGTAAGACGTTCTTCGGAAGTAATGCATATTTTAAACAGATTTTAAAGACGTCATTGTTTTTTTAACAATTCAACTATCGCTCTCCTTTCATAATTAACCTGCTTAAAGTCATTAACTTCATGCATCTTGATGTATTCTGTTTGATTTCACTGAAAAAATTGGAGATGAGTGTAGACTACTCGCCTTTCGATTTGCAAGCTTATCTGATATTTCGTTATGGTTTTAAATTGTTATGATAATCGTATATTTAAAAATTTATTGTAGGTAGACTGATATTGTAGAAAAAATATTTTTATCCTTAAACAGTTTGCGAGTAGGTCTTGTGAGTTGAAATACTTTAAATGCATTACAGTCATCATTGAGTACTCAAACTCTTTTTTTTTGAGAAATCAGTTGATGAGTTGGTGCTCGGGAATAATACGGAATGGTAAAGAAATCTGGAATTTGAACCTTGATGATATGTTATCTAAACCGAAAATTAGTGCATTTATTGGAAAAGTAGGTTTGCTTACCAATACTAAATAATTACCAAAATTTTTCAATTTTATTTCTGAGTTATCATCTAACCTAAGATATCAAATTTCAAATGTGAGGCAAATTAGAAGACTCAGGAAGACTGGAAGAAGTGGTAACACAAACTATTTGCTGAGCATATTGTTTGGTTAACACTTTGATTGTTTCTAGTATTAGTGATAAATCAGTCGTAGGAGGCTTTAGTATTTGATTCAGTGTGAGGATTTACTGAAGACAGGAATGAGTAAGACACATCATTTCTGATGCAGTTGTTTGTCATGAAATACTCTTTAGTATTAACAATCTACCTGAAATTTGGAAATAGCTGTAAACCCATGAAATTATTTTTGTCTACTGATTGTGGTTTATTAAAATCACATAATGCTGTAGAGTCTGCTAATTTTTCATATATAATTCTCACTTTAGACGATTCAGATCCAAATTCTAGATAAACTTTCAGAATGGAAACCATGTAACTCTTTTTTCTTAAAATTTAGAACATAAATTCTAGGGGTTAAGTAATGCAGCATATTTATTCAGAATTAAACTGAAGAAAAGAATACCAAACCAATGAATATCAAAAACACCAGTTGTTTTTGGAATTTCATGAATACTAAGACTATGAAGCTATTATTGAAAAGAATAGTGCTGGTAAATCTTCTGGAAATTCCAACATCTCAGCCAGGATAAATCAAGCTACTATTGAAGAACCAACAGAATGTAGTCACTAGATCTGCGGGAACTCTGAATCAAACGGGACCGAGGTTACGGACTGAGTGAAACCTGCGCAAGCGGTCAGAAGTCCAGAAACAAACAAACTAAATGTACATGGCTTTCTTTAATATTTTTCCTTTTTTTTCGTAATTAATCCTGGAAAACGTAGAATGATTCAGCTAGTTATTAATACTTTTGTCTTACAAATTTACAGTATGAGTATTTCGTGTAATTTAATTTTACTTCCTGAAATACAAGATTTGCAATGTTATTATTTCCAATGTCCAGATTTCCAATTTCAATGTTGTTGTAATTAACATGATACAATTTCTTAAGTGTTATTTACTAATCTATGGTGTTTCTCCTGAATAAATATTTACCCAGCCCCTTGGTAATGATATTTATCATTACTTCTGGAAATTAATACATTAACGGCAGCTTAACTTCAAACTGCTCAAGGTTCACTGAAACCATCAAGTGCCTTCAAACAAAGAATTCAATCTTTCTTTATACTGTAGTAATGCTAATAATACTGAAATACAATTTTCCACATCAAAAAGTCATAATTAAGAACAGAGTTTTTAACGTCTAACGACTATTATAAAAATAATCATAAAGTGAAGGAATTACTTATTCAATAATGAGGGAATAGAGGTTCTATCAATAGTTTATTTAAAATTCTTTTTATAGTGAACAGTTAATTCATAATTTTAACGGAATAATGGCAACACTGATGGTAAGCATTTCTTGATAACTATGAAGTAGGTTTCAATAGTTTGTTTTTGCGGTTGTCTAGCCTTTTAAATTGTTTATATTTGGTAATAATTATTTTACCTTGCATTTAAAACTTGTATTATGAGTAATTCTGCCCTTTATGCCTGTTCAAAGTGCTTAAATCGATATCCGTTTGAAGAATTGTCGTCTGGTCAACAATTGTGCAAGGTGTTTTAAATTAAATTATGTTTCAATCTTGTAATATATTGTTTAATACTTTGGCTTTCCAATACTTTAAAACTTTACAATTTCTTTGAAGCAGTAGTGGGTCAATAAAAGTAAATTTGTGTACCAAAAAATAAGAGATTGTGAAAGACCAATTCTAGAGATGGCTTGTATTGTTTAAATAGCTATAACATGTTTTTTTGTAGTTATGAGAGTACATTATATACATTTTATGTTTGATTAATGTAGGAGTTGAAGTAATAATTTTATTTTTGTTTGGAGATGTCATTAAATTGAGTGTACCATAATTATTCTTTATATGATTATGCAAATTTTTTTAGGATTGTCGGGGCACATTCCCAGTTCTCAAATGTAGTTATTGCAGATCTGAATTCCAACAAACCAAGTAAGTTTTTTTAAGTTATTTGTGTAAATATACATGGTAATTTATTAATATTATGTTTTTCTAGTAAGTTAAGCTCAATTTGTGTCAAATGTGAGTCGAACGTAAAACAGTTTGGAAAACCTTCAGCATGTGAATATTGCAACATAATTGCTGCCTTCATAGGAAATAAATGTCAGAGATGCACAAACTCTGAGAAGAAGTATGGACAACCGGTTAATTGTGAGCAGTGTAAACAGAAATGTGCCTTTGACAGGAAGGACGATGATAAAAAGGTATTACTATGAGTTTTTATATCAATGCCTGAACAAAAAGATTATAAGTAATATTTAAATTAAAAAAAAGTGAGTTAATAATTAATATGAAGTGTTTTTTATGGAACAAAATTTCATAACAATTTTTGTAAGCATACTAAAACTGTGTGCATATATATTTTAAATGATTTTTCCTTAAGAAAAATTTTAAATTTTGGAAAGATAAAATCTGAATGGTCAAATTTGAGTACTGTAAATAAAATAGTTCTGGTATTGAAGTAAAGTTGATAAAGAAGAGACCTTTAGTACCTCAAAACCTGTGAACTGAGAACTAACATTTTATTTTAAACCTGTAATATTTGGTTCCTCAAATTAAATTGTGGTCTTCAAATTAAGGTTCTAGCGGAATATCTTTTGGAAAGAAAATATTAGTTGTAAACGATTCTTTATCTTATAATCAAGCATAATTTGGGGATACTAAAATAAACATTAAATAGTCTTTGCTAACGTAATGAATCTGTTGGTGTGAAGATATATCTACTAAAGTTGTGAGAAATAGTTTTGCATAGTAGTTTTATTTGTAAATAATTAACGAATTTAAATAAATCCGGAATAGGTTGAATACAAATTTCTTGAATTTAATGTTTATTTTATTTTTGTAGGTTGATGGGAAATTATTATGCTGGCTGTGTACATTGTCGTTTAAGAGAGCTTTAGCTAAGACTAAACAAGGAGATGGAGAAAGAAAATCACATATGAAAATACCAATCCACAAAAGCAGCAAGTCTAAGGATGGAAGGTACAGGATGATTTGTAATTTACTGTTCTGGTTGAAAAAATGCATCCTTTAAGACCAGTTGTTACTTACAGAACTCGAGGTCATAAAAGATCGTCAAGTGGTCGTGGTGATGTTGGTTCAAAGGATCCATTGAAGGATGGGGACATACCCCATATGGTGAAGTCCTCTAGACAAGGAAATCACCATCCTCCTGGTGATGTTCTTGATCCAACATCTTCTGATCATGTCGTTGCAATGACTCAGCTCAAAGAACAAATGGCTTCCTTACAGAAACAAATAGTTCAGAAGGATAGTATTCTTCTTTCCAAAGACAAGATGGTAAGGTTTTTCATTTTGATTTTGTTGAGATACATGAGCGAAACTTATTATATTTCAGACATTCTATGTTTCCACACAGTAATGAATTCAATATTTACTTTTCTGCTAGTTTGCAAACATATCATTTAATTTGTGGCTGTTATAATTAATTTCTACCTAGAAGGGATGTACCATATAGAGCTTCTTAATTATACATAAATAATCATTCTTAAATAAACAGAGTTCGTTATTCGATTTTTATTTCTAGATCATATTGGAAGAATAAAAAATTATAAATTAATAATAATTATGATTTTAATCTGAGACCCTAAGGGTAGCTACGGACTCGTATGGCCAAAATGTCCTATTGTGCTAAATTTCGTTGTCGTTGTAACAACAACTTAGATTTAAGTTCTTTATGAACTTAATAACAATTTTATAGAAGTACCTCTTCCGTTGGTTTTAGAATACCCAACAATTCCTAACCTTTTCAAGGTGATTGCCTCACATTAACACAAAAGTGTTCAGCAGTTTATTCCTCTTCCAGACACAGTTTGCATTCTCCTCTGATGCTAAACTTTATAATAATAAATGAATATTTGTTATATGGTCAATGCATAAACTTAATTATTAGAATTAGAAAAATTGAGTTATAATTTCCAATTCCGTTATTTAGTTTGTTATTTTAAAAAGCAAGTATTTCGAGTTTTCGTAATTCATTGAGATATTGTATATTTCCCTCTTAATGTTTTTAATAAAATTAAAGGAGTTATGTGTAATTTAATGTTATTGTAAATGAAAGATATCAAATAATTAATAATCGTGTGTCAATCAGGAATTCGCCATGTCAACAAAGGATTGAATAAATAAATGATTTAGTTAAATAAAGTAACTGAATTTATATATATTAGTGAAAGTTGGAAGCAGTCCTTCTTGTACACATACATTTAAAAAAGATATATCCGCATTGTTCTTCACCAGTTGTTTTTTAATTTTCTCGATTCTTCAAAAACACTTCTTCTTAAGTTCAAGATTCTTCAATTCATAAAGGAGTCCACCGTAGGTTTTTTAAAAAACAACTGGTGAAGAACAATGGGGACTCATATTTTTTCAGTCGCTTGCGGGCTTTTGTTGAGGTAGCACGTGTGTTTTTGTGGACTCCTGTTATGAGGTGTCGACAGCTAGGGTGGAGCGAAATTTAGAGCAGTGTTAAACTTTTAAGTTATCTGTTAAACTTAAAAAAACGGCTACCAAAACCTTTGATGTGGTCCAGGAGATCTACGGTAATTCTGCCTCTAATCGTTCAACTGAATTTGAGTAGCACAAATTCTTCTAGGATGAGTGGGACCTCGTAGAAGAAGGAAACCGTATTGGCAGCCCGTCGATAATGTGTTGAGGGTCAAAGCGCTTTTGCGCTCTTATCTGTTCGTCTGGCAACTGACCAACTGGAAATGTCCTACGGTAAGGTTCGGTACTTCATTATTGAAGATTTCAACATAAGAAAGATTTGTGTGAAGATCGTTCTAAAAGTCCTGAATGAAGATGAGTAGATGAAACGTAAGCCAATTTGCTAGGAAATCATGGATGCGATACCAACAGATTAGGATCTTCTTGATAATGTTTTCACTGGCGCCGAAACATAAGTATTTGAGTACGACCCTGAGACCAAGAGGTAAAGTCCGGAGTGGCACATGTCGGAGTCTCACTGCCTAAAAAAAAGCTCTGATGAGTAGATCCAAATCCATGCTGATTGTGGTTTTTATCGTTGTGGCATTGGTCGCAAACAGTTTGTGCCTCCTGGGACACCAGTAAATTAAAAACTGTCGTGGTACTGCTAAAAACGGTTGAAACAGAGAGTGAACTGCGACGCTTCACTATTAGAACAAGCCGTGCCACACCTCTCTGATGGTGAAATGCGTCGTTGCCGTGTTACCTCACCTCCATATAGTCCTGATGTTGCTTCGCTCAAATTTTTTTCTCTTCCCAACAGTGAAAACTGCCCTTCAAGGACATCATTTTAGGCTTAGTCAACACCTATTGACAGGAGTCCTTAAAAACACACGTGCTACCTCAACAATAGCCCTCAGATTACTGAAAGAAATATGAGGCTGCTCCTCACACTCCACTCCACCGTGTCCAATCGGCTGTTTCCTCCTTCATCGTTCCGACTACTTCTGACTCAGACCCTGTATATGGTGTTCCATCTTTGGTTAGCAGTAACTGTTTGTGTAGAGTAATTATAGTTTTTATTTATCTTCTGACAATTCTTCTAGTTTGTAGTCTAATAACATTTCGGAGAGGTTGGTTTTATCTGCTAGGATTATCTATTTAATACCTACATGTGAGAAAAATTGTTCATTTTCATGTCAATTAAATTTATAAGTTGATATTTCCAAATAAATGCATTTACTGAGTACCTGTTTGTTGCCATGATTCAGTTTATTTATTTGTTTTTATAAATGACCCTTGTTGTGGTTAGCACTGTGAAATGAAGTGATCCCAATATTGTTTCAAGAGTAAATGGTTACAATTTATGGTTTTATTAGTATGTATAGTCCATTAGAATGTATACCTCTACAAAACAAATATACTTCTTATAAGAATTAACTTACTGGTAATCTCTTCATCTCTATCTTCAGTAATTATTTATCTAGACGCATATTCACTTTAGAGATATAAATTATTTCAAAACTTGAAAACTATAATAGTGGATTCTGAGGTAAACTGGATAAAACAACAAAAGTCTCCACACAAATGAAGTTTTATTCAACGCGTTTCGAACACTTTGTGTTCATCATCAGGAAGACACTATAATACAAAAATATATCTAATTAGTTACAAAAATTAGAGTGAAATAATAAAATTCAATTCACTCTAATTTTTGTAACTAATTAGATATAATTTTGTATTATAGTGTCTTCCTGATGATGAACACAAAGTGTTCGAAACGCGTTGAATAAAACTTCATTTGTGTGTAGACTTTTGTTGGTTTATCCATTTTACCTCAGAATGAGTAAACACCACACAATTACGGATTGCACAACTAATGATTTATAATAGTGGAATTGAAGTAACATATGAAATCCATAATGGATAAATTAATTTTATTTATTTTACCAAGAAATTATATTTCTATAACATGAATAAAAATACAGCTCACTTATTTGGGTATTTTTTTATAGTCGGACTTATATTTTTTTTTCATATTACTTCTATTAAATTACATATAAAATGGAGTCATTATAATTTTCATTGTTACTATATTCCTTTATAATATGTTTTTAAACTAATCCAGAGTAGGCAAACACATTCAAATATTCACTTTTTAAAGAGTGTATAATTTGTTTATATATTTAATATCTAAAATAATTTTAAAATATAATAATTTAGAGTAAAATATAAAAAAAAACTAAGTTTCATGTTTATTAATAATTTGAAATAAATTCTTTACATCACAAGCTTTATTCTGTAAGGTCAGAATAATCTCAATAAGTCTTTTAACAATAATAAAAGTATTAGTTTTGATATTGATTGTTTTAAATATTAATGTAATTAATTCATAAACTATGTGAATCTAATATAGACTTTTGAAGATGATTTTTTCACTGAAAAGTGCTTATTTTGAAAGACTAATGATTCTTTGGATTAGGTTATTTAAGTTTGGTTACAGTTTTTTACAAATTTGTTAAAAATTCCTAGTTGAGTTGCTCGATATGGATTATTTTCTTTTCTGGATCCGCTACTAATTATTATTATTATTTTTTTTAATAGAATGTGTACTTAGAATAATTTCTGTATTTAGCAATAAAAAAAAGTAGCATTTGTTACAATTTCTTCTAGAAATCTTTGAGTATTTTCTTTATTTTTTAATGAATTGTTTATTTTTTTTTTATTTTAACAGATAACTGAATTGAAAGCTAAACATTTTACAATAGAAACAGAATTAAGGAACAAAATGAAATTAGAGCAAGCGGAAAATGATAAAAAGTTCGACATGATGGCGAACAAGATAAAGACATTGCAGAAGGAAGTGGCAACGTTAAGCAAGAGCAATAAGAAGGGAGGAGGCGGTGGTGGAGTGTCTGCCAGTAACACTCTGGTGACCTCAGGAGGAGCCGGCAGTGGAGGCAGTGGCACTGACAGCCCTTTGCCCTAACTTTTATCTACTTTCTATTCGCGTCAGATTCCTCTCTTCGTTACATTAACTCTCCACTTTGTAACAATTTTTATATATGTGATTTTAATTTATTTCAGGTCATATGTATCATAGTAGGAACTATTTTGAACAAATATTTTTATATTTGTATATATTTAATAAATTAATTGCGATTGTAAATTGTTTTCAAAGTTTTCTTTGTTAAACAACTTGATCAAATTTTTAAAATATTAATTGATTAATTTTTTTTTAAATATACAACTTCAATTATTTCATCAATCGTAAAAATTATTATTATTATAAGAATTAACTGATTTTTAACGAAATAAATGTCATCAACATTCTTTTCTCCCTTTGTTTTTACATTATTTAGGATTAATTCTTCCTTGAAGGATGGGTTCAGTAGATTCAAACCTGTATTAGTATCACCGATCTCAAGGTTTCCTTTTTTTTTTTTTAGGCTATAATCATTGACCATTATTCTGTTACTTTATTACTATAAGGTTTCCGACTAGAGCTTGTTTGTTCAAAAATTACTAGGTATTCACTATAAGCCAACAGGTATCTATCTATGTTAAACATTGGTTACTCATTATTGAAATATTTTACTGGTATATTATCTTTGAATGAAAATATGGAAGATGTTATAATTACTACTTTTCTTTTTAATTTTTTCATGATGGTGATTTTTTTGTGTCCTCTGTTATTTATGTTTCAGAATAGTTATTTGTTAATTGAAGTACAGTAAATAGTAATTTGTGCCTGTTTACATAAACATCCTATTGTGTATATGGTCATTTTTGTATGCATATTATATATTGATTAATAGTGGATGTGATGGAGAATGCTCCTTCGTTATACGTATGCTTAATTAATTCATATGAATAGGGGTATAAGTGGTATCAATGGACATATTACTCCTGTAAGAAACTGATTTTACCTCTTTTATGTTATTTTATTGCATTATTTTTTTATTACACGATTTTTTAAGCCTGTTTTATTAGAGATAAGAGTAAACGTTCTTGTTAGTTAGATATTAACTATGTCCCTATGTTTACTCTTAGGACGGATCTGTTGGATGTTTAAAGTATAAGGCCATTTGTGTGGAAAAAAAAACAGACTGGATTGTTCTGGTAAGTTAAAGTAGTTTGCTAATTTATGTCCCTCGCTGAAAAACATTTTGCGTTTTCCAATCACTCTCCGGTATACAAGGCATATAATGTTACTCTAATACTCCATGTGAAGACTCTTAGCTCAGTATATTTCTGTTTTACAATACTTTTGAAATAATATCACCGTTAGGCATTTTTATTCACTCATCCAACAGATATCTGAATGGAGTACAATTTTTGTAAGATAACTCCAAACTGATGTACAAATTCATGAGATATTAAGCTACTAACTGCAATGAATTCTGAAAATCCGTCAAATATACACACAAAATTCAAGGATCTTCCTCACACCAATATTTCTCATTATATATACAATATTAAATATTTGTATTCAATTCTTTTTTATTTAACCTGGTCTCATTAATATTATTATACCTATTCATTTCAGCCATGTACTCCATATTCAAGTTCAATATGGTTATCTCCAGAGCTATTTAATATTTAAAGTTAAACCATTTGGATTAAATGCTTGATAATCTTTTGGAAGAGATTACTTGCTTTTACTCCACATAATATATATATAGTTCAATGTAGAAAAAGAAACATAGAGAAATCAAAAGCACACACTTACAGTCTCTAATTTTCGGTTTGAACCGTCTTCAGGAGAGATAAGAGAGGGAAACCAAGCGCACTGGTTCAGAGATGGTTGGAGACCCTCACCATCCGTCTCTCCTGAAGACGGTTCAAAACGAAAATTAGAGACTGTCAGTGTGTGATATATATATATATATAATTGAAGTCAACAAATAATAATAATTAATTTGATTGCTTTTTTTTTATTTAAAATACTGGTAAATGTGTTTTCTTATTTCTGTATTCCAGAGTATCTGAGCTATACTTCAAGTGAATCTGAATTTCTTCAAACTAAACTATCAAATAAAAACCAATATTTGGAGAAAATTATGTACGAATTTATAATTTGTATTAGAGAATTTGAAGAAGGTAATGATTACAAATTGCTATTAATTAACTTATGAGCCCCTAATTTAACAAAATAAATTGTAAACTAATGAAACGTTATCAGACATAAAACAAAAAAATTATATGTGACTGCTCACAATATAATTGTGATGCAGGTAAAAATACCTGCATCACAGGAAGTGAACGACTAACTGGAATCTAATTCAAACTGCAATTGAACAAGTTTTTATAATATTGAGGAATTAGATGACGTCACTGAGAAAAATGTTTGGAATCAAATAAAATTTCTAATTGATTTGTGTATTTTTCAGATATTTTCCGACTCATTGGTTTTTAAAATATCTTTATTTGAATAATTCGCTGTAAATATTTTTTTTTCTTTTTACATGTTTCATCGCTTATAATCAGTTTTTTTTTATATTTATATATTTCATAAAAGTATTTTGAAATATCAATAATTGTTGTAGTGAATTTGAAACAAAAAAGTCGAATTTATCGGATAGATCTATGAATTCTGATGAACATGTACAATATTAATCTTTTAGGAGAAGTAAAAAAAATTTTTTTAGCCTGTGTTGTAAAACAATCTCACTATAATGTCTGTATATTGTAAGAACTGTTTGTAATAATATTTTATAGTATTAGAAGTTAGAAAAAAGCATATGAATAAAACAAAACTATTTTCGTTTGATAAATTAAAAAAAGAATAGAAGAATATTAAATACATATAGATTAAAAATAAATGTATAAAAGCCTAATTTTGATAACTGATTATAGATTGAGCTTCCACTGATTTTTTAAATTATTTAAATATTATCACATCTACAGTTGAACAATAAAGTTCAATTCGTTTTAATCAGCCTGTTGTCACAAATATGAAGTATAAAAACATAGTTTTTGTACAGAAAGAAATAAGGTATACAATTATGGACTCATAATTACTTGTTACTCTCAAGTAACTTGACGTTACTGTCAAGTAACGAGTAACTTATCCCCTGGAGTGAACGAAGGCCATATTGCACTGCTAGAATTACATCACGTACACTGGTCTTTTCACTGTTCCAAGTGGTCTAGACTTCGGGGTTAGATTTTCAGTAGAAATACATAGTTTAAGCCAGGGGTGGTGAACAAGTTTGACAAAAAGAGCCAAAATTTTAAACTGTGAGAGTCAGAGAGCCACACCACACAAAAGCATATAATTTTAACAATAATATATTAAGCACATAATATAACATGCTCAGTCAAGTGTTTTTTGTTACCTTGTTGGAGTGATTCGGAGCAGTTCCTTTACATGAGTGTTAGTCAGAATGGACCAGTGCTTTGATTTTACGTGTTTCAAGCTAGAAAACAACTTTTCACAGACGTATGTTGACGAGAACATAGACAGCAGCTTGAGAGCGGCTCTTTTTACACACGGGTATTTTTCAGTTGGCACAGCTTTCCAAAACGTAACATGGCCTTCCTTCAAAAGAGATTTCAGTCTATCGTCCTCGCTTAGCTCAATCATTTCTAGTTCACTCGCTGCCTCATCAGTAACAAGTGGGGTTTTAAGGCAGTCGGTGTCAGCATTAAACGGGTTGATAAGAAAAGTGGTCTTTTTTGAAAGAAAAAGAAAGAAAGAAAGAAAAACCAATAACTTGGTTGAAATCTGTGGTCTTTTTTGGTCCAAGTCCTCAAACCGCAAAGTAAACTTCTCTTGCAGTTGTGAAGGTTGTTTCACGTAACCAGCTATATCTGTTTTAACACCGGTCTTCTGCAGGGTGCTACTCAAAGAAGGAAAGTGGATTGCTTTTTTGAATGTGTGCTTTAAAAAGCTTCAACTTGTTTACAAAGGAGAATATACTTTGTGTCAGCTTAAGAAGAGTTTTTAATTTCCCCTGCAGGTCTATGTTTTGACGAGTAAAAAGGGTTTTTAAAGAAAAGAACTTTAAACTGCACTAGCTCGCGTACGGGAAAAGACTGAGCCTCTTTATTTATAAAACATTCTTTTAAAAAGGTTGGAAGATGCAGGGACTTGACCTAAAGGAGTTCCCCGAACTCATTAAGGAACATTGACTTTCAGAGTGGTTTTCCCAGAAGTGAAGTCACTTTGCAGGGGTTTTCCTAGAATCTAGAAAGTACTCAGAACTTACAGCTTGAGAGAGGTTTCAATTTCCACTAACTTGTGACACAGGAATGAGTATCGAAAGACGATGTATCTAAAACAAAATCCAAACTTGGCAAAGAGCCACAGTATACAAAATAATGATAAGAGGCAAAGAGAAGATTCATTTTGGCCCGGAGCCGCGTGTTCGCCACCCCTGGTTTAAGCGTTAGTTGGATTGTTTGTTGATCAAGTGTACTGGATACAGCATATTGATATTTGGTAAGCTGGTTTTAGTAACATATCTATTGCTACAGTTTTCCTCACCCTATTCATATCAACTATTTTTATAGATGCTTATCTTTTGATCTTCAGTACAAGCTGTGGACCAGTATATGGTGGCATCAGAGCATGGTTCAGTCGTCAATATGCATGAAGGTTTATTGTGCATGATTGTATAGATAGATTGACATAAAAACTGTTTTTTCCATGTTTTTTTTTGTAGCAATGTGGGTTAAGTTAATCTTTGCGTTAAATAAATAAGAAATATAAATTAGCGCGCAAGGTGGTTTGAAAGTGTCTATTAATAAGAGATGGCCTATAAGCTAGAGCAGAGTTTCTCAAACTTTTTTCGACGCAGAACCCTTTTTGCTTCAATAACTTTCCCGGGAACCCCAATTCTAATGATTTACAATCACAATATAAATATTTTCATATGCCTTTATGAATAGTATGTATGTTTAAAAACAATTAAAAAGTAATATTACTGGAATGTGTATTTTTCGAATAAAAATTAAACTAAAGCATTTTAATTTGAATATTTTCTACAAATACATAAAACAGAATTACTAGCAATTTTATCATTAAGTTTATTTTGAAATTATTTTTTGCTTTATAATTGAGAGTTTGATTCTCAAGTCAGCGGCAGAATTAAGTCTAGTTCGGTATTTAGTTGTTATGGCAGTATAAAAGGAAAATCCGGTTTTTCGGACATAAGTAGGTAGTGGGAAGTGCTATTTTTGCAATAGAAGGAAATTTGGGAATCAGATAGCTCTAAAAAATGACTAGTGATTATAAATAATATTAATTAATGAATAAAATGTTGACCACTTCTTATGTGTATAAGTTGATATACACATTATTCGGTTTCATGATTAACAGAAAAACCCAGAATAAATCAGTACCCACTAAAAAAAAATTTAGAAGATTTGTTTTTCACGGAACCCCAGACAGTCCATTAAGGAACCCACTTTGGGAACCTCTGAGCTAGAGTAATCCCATACACTAATTGAGATCTAGATGCATTAATATCAACTTTCAATGCGGTACGAAGGCGTAATATCACAGTAGGTAAGATTTCATAGAACTTTCAAAAATTTTCTATGAAGGATTGGAGGTGATACGCGTTTGAATGGATTCTGCTTATGTCAAGAGCATTAGTAATTTCGTCCTTCTAAAATGTGTCAAAATCGCCTTACACATGTGCT
Source organism: Hermatobates lingyangjiaoensis (assembly GCA_026182355.1). Lineage (NCBI taxonomy): Eukaryota > Metazoa > Arthropoda > Insecta > Hemiptera > Hermatobatidae > Hermatobates > Hermatobates lingyangjiaoensis. The sequence continues at coordinate 354,541 of JAPFBL010001930.1, read as the reverse complement.
CATGACAAGCGTTCAAGGTTGTAAGTAGACAAGTTATGTACAGAACTTTGAGCCTCACAGAATGAAATACAAGGAAATTCTGGTTTTCTTCTAATTGCATCAATACTTCATCAAAAATTTGAAGTATCTTCATCAATTTCAAAATAAACTACAAAGATAAGCATATTTAGTGATAAAAGCAATTACCACCTGTCTTACATCCAGCATGAGATAGTTATTCCCACCCTCTTAAATTTATATCAAGAATGTGACCATTTTCATTATATTGAGAGCGGGACAATAGTCTCCAGCTTCCAGAAGGTGTCATTAACGAATGGGTGAAGAAGGAAGCATATAAAAGTTGTTTAGAACAGAAAGGTCGGTTTAGTCTGACCAGTTGATTCGAACTCGACTTAAACTTGTAAAGAAAATAATAAATCTACGAAAAAAGATTCTAAAAAAATATATGGGATATCTGATCGGACATTATGCTCAAAATTACCCATTTACGCAAGCTAAAATTGACATTAGGCAAAAAATGCAGACGCTGTCTCGGAGAGACAGAACACATTTAATGTGATTGCTTAGCAATTGCCTTCAAGAGGTGTATGATTTTTGACAAATCATATCAAAAACCAATAAAAGTGAGAAATATTTGTCTATAGACAATTTTAAAGTTCATAAAAGGTATGAGAAAGTTCCGTTTATGCTGCATTTAAAAACCAAACAATTTTCCTTTAGTCAACTTTCAACAATTTGGAGAGCATTTGCATCAGCTCAACTACACTACCATCATGGTTTGTTTTTCTTTCTTTCATTATAACCAGGACAGCTGCATATGCTAGTATATGGTATTATAAACTTAATTATTTACAGTGATTATCTGGTAATTCATCCACCATTAATGATCACAAATTGTCATTTGTGACAATCCTTTGCCATTAATTGTCAACATTTCAGTTGATTGGAAGGTTATTAAAAGCTTCTTCTAGGTCCATCAAACAGACCAGAATTTTTTTAAGACTGCTTATGTTGAATTGGCCTTCTGAAAGGTATGTTCTTATGAAAACGCTTATTTATCGAAAAGTTCTCTTATTACTACAAACAGGACTTATAGTTGTAATTTTTGGTGTAATCATACTATTCTAATGTTGTAGGATATAGAAATATTCGTATAAAGACAATACCTAAACTGAAATCGTGAGTTTGTTGAATCACCGTGCCTTATAAGAATCGGCTTATAATTAGTACCTTTTTTTTTCATTAGGTACAAAGAACACTCTTCAATGTTCACAATTTAAGTGGTTTGGGTCCAATACCAATAATTCTTCTATTTTCCGCCCCTAGTGGGGCCATGCAGCTATACTACAGGTTGCATTGGCTTAATTTTCCACGTGGTTCTTCGAACCGGGGCTACAAGGGCCACTGACCCTACCTGCAGCTGAGCAGGTTCAGTAGGACCATTGGTCCGGAGTTTGATCCAAAACTCTTAAAAAGTCGGTACTACGGGCGGCGGGGCCCATGGAGAGGTTCTCTCTCCATCCAGCCAATCTGAGGATGGACTCGTAGTGGCTGTTGGTGAATGCATGATTATCCAAGAGGTTGTGGGCACGCTGCAGTCCACAATGTTTGATGGACACATTCATATTTTACACAAAAATGGAGCTTACAGTGTACATATTATTTTATTTGGGGCAATAAAAAAAATAATGCATTATAAGAGTCACTTTTTTGGCTAAAATGTGTATTTAGAAAACAATTATTTTTTCTCTTGTACTACAAATTCTTGACTCTTGAAATTTTGATAGTATCGTCGAAGTGACAGATATCTAGAAATAGCTATTATGTGGGATGAGTTGAAAACTTTTTTTTTTAAATTTTATTAACCAAAAGGGACGCGTTATGGTACATTCTTTGGTTCCGGAAAAAAAAATAACGCTAAACTACTAGTTACAGAACCATAAAATTTCGCCAAAAAATTAAAAATAAAATTAGTAATTTGTAAAAAAAAATTGCATAACATTCTGATTACTGGAAAGGGTAATAAATAAAAGAAAGGTTTTGTCTGTAGATTGCTTAGAACTGACTCATTTCATACATTAGAGCAGTGCTTCTCAAACGGTGCGCCCGGGCGTATTGGTGCGCCCTGGAAGGTAGCCAGGTGCGCCCCAAGATAATGGAAGATTAAGTTTATATAACAGATTTATATTTTAGTTTTTGCATCATTTTAATTCATTTGAGAAAACACCAAGTATGTGGTTTTCAAGTCTGAGTCAAGTCTCGGCTACTTCATATTTTGAACTGAAGGTAAATTTCTTTAATCTTTAAGCATCAATGGATAATACTTCCTCTTTGCCTTTCCTCGCGGATTTAAATCATTTTTACTAGCCCTCCTCTCTCTCTCTCTCTCTCTCTCTCTCTCTCTCTCTTTCTTTCTTTTTCAAAAAAAAAACCTATACATTTTAATTTCCAATCATTTTCCTGTTATCAAATCTCAGGACTAAATTTTCTATATAAAAATCAGTGATGCGCCCCACAGTTTTGGTTTGGTTTCATAGGTGCGCCCTGAAGTAAAAAAGTTTAAGAAAAACTGAATTACAGAAACCGAATCCAGCCTTAGAAAAATTTCTATCGCTTTGTCCGAAAATTTTGTGACAAGTAAGCTCCGCCGCCATAAGACATATCAAGCAGAAAGTTTGACAGTAGATTTGTGTATGTCTAACTTAAAATATAGGCTCTGAATAGATTGGTAATTCAACGTAGAAGTGATATTATGAACTTTTAAGCTGTATTTTGCTAACTTCACAGATATGTTTATTATGAAAATATACAGATGTAGGAAGTAGGTATTGTTAGTTCATTTTAATTTCATTTGCGTATATTAATGTATTGTGTATTTGAGATCATTGAAAAAGTGTTTGTTTCCCAGAGTTCAAGATTTCTATGATTCTATTCAGAATAAATAGCTTTAAGAACGAGCAATACAATTGATTCCGAGCCACTATTTGTTTCCGTTGAAACAATTGCGAAGTCCTGTCAGAGGCTATTTCGCAACGACATTAACTAAGTCGCAAGGGTAAACTTTATCTAATGCAGGAATTCAAGTTAGCGAGACCAAGTTTTTCTCACATAGTCAATTGTAGTTTATTTGCTCAAGAGTTAGAGGTTCCAACTGTTTGTTCTTCCATGACCCTAAAGGACAGACTGCTAATGTGGTTTATACTGAGACATTTGCTTAACACTGTACTAATAATGGTATTCTATATTTTCTAATAATATTTGGCATACCAAGTATAATGGAATTTTTGATTCATAGTCAAAGACGGGTAAGTTTGCTAGTATTCCTATAAAAAACTGAAAATTCGCCTTGGAATGATGGATAACCTGCTATACCTGTCCGATTAATCTACAATTTTTCCATTATATAATATATTGACTTAAAAAGTGTTAAATTGAAATAAAATTGTTATTAGAGGTTTATTAGAAAATAATTGAAATGTTTTAATCAGCTAATATGATTTGTTAGAAGAATAAAATTATTATATATAAAAAACTATCTCCAATGAAACATATTTTCTGATGCATTCCATGGTATCATGGATGGTTTTCGAACGCAATGTTAGTCTAATCAAAATAATGAAAATACATGTTACACCCTTGAGCAAAACTTACTGTCAGATATAGTTCAAAGTGTGTTTATGAACCCTATTGTCTTTGGCTAGATTAAGTATGGTATAGGTACTCAATCGTTATTTATTAATCTAAGGTTAATCTACTAATAACTACTAATCTTTGTAATTTAATTTTACTAAATTCTTGATTCGATGGACATGACTTTTTTTCTTACACCATTAGATACTTCTCTGATGAAATAAAACCTTTTTAAATCTTAAAGAAATCACTTTGACCTATTTGTTAGATGTAGAAGGAGATCATTAGAGACGCCTTTGAATCGATAATAGAACTAATATATATATATACATATATATAACAGTTCAAAATTGAAGATAGGTAGCACACAAAGTAAAGAAACACGCTTACAATCTCAAATTTTCGGGCAATTTCCCGTCTTCAGGAGAAAAGAGAAAGGGAGACCAAGCACGTTGTAGACGCAACGGCTAGTAACCGACACGGCAACCGCCAGCCATATACCATATATGTATGCATACATCCAAAAAATATAGAATATATTAGAGTTACATTGTAGAAAATCATTACTGTAAGTATTGGATTTACCACAGTCGTGAACACAACAGGTAGTTGCCTTCACCTCAGGGAGGTGAGCTATCGTTCCTACTGTAGTCATCTGGTAGATGACCTCCTGAATATACTCTGTATAACAATGGCTACGATACACAAGGATATGCAGAAGATCTTTTATTAGAAGAAGAATAATGCTTAATGGTACTGCCTTTCATCTCATGCAGTCTGCTCCCCATATTGCTGAAAGGTGGATAAGGGGGAAATGTCTGGGTAAAAATCCACCTCAAAGATCGTTAAAAAAGATAAACCTAAAGCTATCTTTTTTTAAAGTTACGGACATATTCTTGGAGATTGTCTAATGAAAGATTCAAGTCAAAGAGTAGATAACTGTTACACTGTCTAAGGCAGGCATGAGCGGCCCTCAGAGATTATCTGGAATTCTATTTTAGTATTAAAAATTCTTTTGCTTTTTCTCGTTAAAAAAGCTCACCGAGATATTTGGAAGAAAATTACAATATTGGAAAGAGGGAGCTCAAAAAGCAATAAATGCTTTATATATATATATATATACACTTTTGGGGACTGCGTTGTTATAACTGTTCCATTAAAATTATGAAATAATGAGAAATGAACAAAAAATTTCTTATAAGAATAATAAAAAGTGAAATAATTATTGGTACATAAATTTAGCACACAGTATGTATTTCTGTATATGTACAGGCTGTATGTATTCAAATACCACAGAAAATACCATGCAACCCGCGGTAACTTGGAAATTATGTAATGCGGCCCCCAGGTCATAAAAGGTTGCCCATGCCTGGTCTAAGGGAACAAGAGCAATGTTCTCCCGCAAGAGATTCATTCGTAGTAGATGGAGCTTAACACGAAATCTTCATTTCGGTTTTACAAAAGTATTACTACTACTGTGGTAAATACAATGATATCATGTGCATCTGTTGTGTGAAATACAAAAGAAAGTAATTATAGCGATAACTGGATTGAACACTATCAGTGCTACCTTCAGAATTAAAGACTAATAAAGTCTCCCATTTAGATATTTATATCGAAAATGATGACTTTTCTCTCTATTTTACAAATTGGAAAGAAATAAAAAAAATTCCATGGGATAAAAAATACGAAAAAATTAATAGAATGAAACATTAATAGTTTGACCTATATGTTGGTTAGATACAATGCCTTTCATAGATTAGTATCTTTAAAGGGGCGTCAAAGTGAACAGAAATGAATTTATTTGTGATTTAAATAAAAGAGTTCTAGTCTGATATACTGAAGGGTAATAAATGAAACATGGAAACAGTGTAAGTAATACGTTTTTCATTTGAGTGCTTGGAAACAAGGGAATACCTGTGGATGACTTAGTAAACAATTTGTAAATGTTTAGAATCATACAAATATACTTCATTTTCAGACATAAAAATCATGCTTTCATAAAAAAAAGAACACCTCAACTTTCATAGGAATGGAACCGACAAAGAAATCCAGAAGAAACTAGTTACGGATGTGACAAACAGCCAGGTCAAATTTAGTTTAAAAATCTTATTTCAATTGAACTTACCTTTGTAAAGAATACTATATCTTCAAGGAGGAGAGTTTACAATTATATGTAGAATATCTATTAGGAACTTGTTTACTGAACTACTATGACTGGAAGTTGTATTGAAATCATACGAAAGATACAGGCTCTCTGTCTAGAAGAGGTAGACCTTTGATCATATTATATTCATATTCGAGCCAATCACCTTGGAACAAATACATATTTTTGTAAATCAAACCAATAACTATAGAAGTGAGAGATAATTCTTTATGCGCATATGAAGTGCATTAATGAACTTAAAATCTGCAGTTGAATTTAGTTGCGATAATGACAGGGATGTCATTGTACAATGTGCAATTGTTCAATGTCAGAGATGACAGGATGAACAATATGACTGGAATGGCTGCGAAGGATAAGAGTCCGATGTTTTTCCGGGTCTCAGTTTAATAATTTTAACGACATGTGATATTAATAAATGATTTCGAGTTTGATAACCGTAAAATGTTTATTGTCACATGCAAACAAATAACAAATATTGATGAAATATATGTATAACCAAATTAAAAATAAAAAAAAATTACGTTTACTTATAGTAATATTGAGTGTAGTTCATTGCAGATGTTTTGTGTTACTATAAGTAAAGTATAGTAATCGTGAAAAATTCTATCTCTAGATTTTGAAAAATTTACATATTCTGAGGTCTCCAAACTCCTACAGAGACGTTTTTTAAATTATGTCTGTGTGTTTTTGTATGTATGTACTGTTTGTGTGAGTGTGTATGAGTGTAATGGTCAGGGCTGCCAACTTATTTTTAGTAGAATAGTCTAAGTTATGAAAAAAAAATCTGGAAAAATCTACAAAAATTCCTTAATAATCTGAAAAATAATTTAATGTTAAATGGAATAATATTCATCCTATTAGATAAATTTGCCTTAAAAATGTGAAAGCTCTTGCAAATACTCATCTTCGTCTTCATTGTTTGAAACTGCTGATAATGTTCTTGACTAGCGTTACTTGATTGAAATGCTGCAAACTTGCCAACATCTTTTACGATATTGAAAAGCTGATCATAACTAGAGCAACACTTTTCCACTTTTAAATGTACAGGAACAGAACTCATTAAGGCACTAATTAAAACCGACAGTAAAACATCCATTGAAACAATAAACATCAGAGACTTTCACTGACTTATTGCTGAACAGATAAGAAAACAGCTGTCAATTCGAAGGGAAAAATAGGTATTGAATGGACCAAAGTCCACGTGAGGACAGCGGGCAACGAGATGCAAAGTGTCGGAAGAAGCATAAAGCTATGATCACATTAGATGATTTATACCTGAAATCAATTGAAGCGAGAAATATTTCTATATGAACAGTCATGAAGTTCAGTACAGAACTTAAAATCAGAACTGTGCAGTGTTTCTATAAGATTCAGGTTGTCAGTTTAATAATAATAATAATTTTTTTGTTAAAGAGGTGAAATAAATTTACGCACATGGTGCTGGGCTTCCAGAGCCAGAATACTAACTAAAACACTACCCTTCTCTTGTAGAACATTAACCTGGAACCATTTTCTACATTACCTCACACCAGCCCATTCTTATCCTTAGGCAAGGCAGCCTTACTTTAGAATTTCTTATACGAACTCTTCTGAGTATTGGTTTTTGATTGATAGTAGATCTGTGACCAGCCAGTGTACTGTATTCCAGACCTCAGCACTCTGGATCATCTTGTCAATAACAGTTTCTGGAGAGAATATGCCAATTCTCTTCACCAAGACTCTCCTCTGGCAATTCCAATAATAATAATTTCTTTTTTTTTGAGGGGTAAGGAGGTGAAATGCATTTACGCACATTGTGCTGGGCTCTCAGTAAACAGACTACCAACTACTATAAAGCACCTCCTTTTCTTCTTGGACACTAGCCAGGAACTGTTTACCACATTACCTCAGGCTAGGCCATTCATTCCCTTACGAAAGGTATCCTTGGATTTTGAACTAGTTCCTCCCTTCTAGGTGTCCCACAAGTAATAATAATAATAATAATAATAATAATAATATATCACATTCTTCTAAATGAAGCTGTCATGTTTCTTGAAATAGAAAAAATGGGATTATCAATATAAAAAGGTTATCATTATTGATTATCTCTGAGTTGATATTACTCCTATTCAATAGCCACATTAAAAAAAAAAACCTAAACTAAATTAATTATGAAGCAGTTTGATTTATGTTCACTTATAGTGTAGTTGAGTGAAGCCATGCTACATTTTTGAAAAACGTTTTGTGTTCAAATGGGATTTCATGTCAATTGACTCTTCATTGTTAAAAGAAGAGGAAAGTTATCATTGTAGAGAACAGCACCGATGTATAAAATTAGTCAACAGATTTAATGTTGGGGTGTGTGTATTGATTGGGCTGGAGGTGGGTGGTCACCATGGGGACTGCGCCAGATCCGGCGTCACTATCTACTCTCCGTACTACAGTCCTCTGGCTGCCTCCAAAACACGGTACGTCACCTAGAAACCCACTTTTACCCCCCCACCCGACCCTTCCAAAATAACTTACCGCATTCCTAATGTCAACTCCTTTTACTTGTTTTCTTTGAAAAAAATAACAGCATTTTACTTTGTTGACACACAGAATTTTACATATGCTTGTTATGACATTTTCACTCAACTAAATTAACTATGGAATAATATTGCGATTAACGATTTGAAAAACAGAACAAATTATTGCATATATTTATTGTCAACAAACCAATATAACAAAACTTAAAAGCAATAATAACACAATAGTACATATATAGAATATGTTAATATATTATATTAAAAGAATATTGTTATTATAATTCTTGTTATTGATGGTCGATTTGATATAAACGTTAATTTTAAATATACTACCCTATTTAATGTACAAGTTTTCAACTTTTTTTTACAAATCATGCTAAATTATTCCCTTCAATGAAATGAGTAAGGCGCCTGTTGTTATTTAAATATGAATTGTCTTTGTGAGACGTTCTTTCGATTATAAATATATCAAGATTTATAGCATAATATTTCTGAAATAGATGATGAACATTTACTACTTTTAATAACGTTTGCGTATTTATATAATTTTAGAACTATCTTTGTCAAGGAATTATTTATATATTATGTATAATTCTGTAATATTTATATTATTATATAATAGTTTCAATCTTAAATTTTATTTTAACTCATATCTATTTAAAAAAAAATATGAGTTTTGAATAATTTTAAGAGAGAAAGTCGTTTTCATCCAAGGTTTGTGTTCTAAAGCATTTTAATTAAAAGTCAGGCTGTTGGGAAAGTAGAAGAGACACTGTGAAACAAATGAAGGCTTTGAAAAACTGTCTTTTGATTCTCAAGTCATGTTGACCAGCATTCCTCTTTCAAAACATTTTCTTGACTTTTCCCAAATATTTTAATCAACTATGATGAATGATATACCATTTATATTTTACTTTCTAATTTTATTAGTAAAAAATCTAGAATGGACTACACTCAACTTTACTATAAGTAAAAAAAATATCAAACTTGTTAACAACATAATAGTTTTTGTCTGTTCAAAACATTTCAAATTTAATCATAATTCAAAACAAGAATAAGGTGATCTATTAGTTTTTTTTTTTTATAAAAAGGTCATTTTCTGTTCAATTTTTTTTAGCAAAATTCTATTGTTCTTTAATTAGCCGTTTAGGGTCAAAAACTTTTTCTGAAAACATAAAATGTACGTTAACGCCCCTTTCCTTAATTTTTTTTTTTTAAGAAAATATCTCTACTCATTCCTCACATAATAATTGATTTTTAAGCATAATGTGATTTTGATCCGTCCAATGGTATGGGGCGTATTCTCCTCACAACCTTTCAGATTAAATCATAAATAAAATATTTTATTTTTTAAAAATTTTTTTTTTTATTGTTTTGGAAATCTGATAACTTTTTTCGGTTATTGCTTTTGTCGCTTCCAGGATGAAGCTCTAATTTTAACACTCTAGAGTTAGTAGTTTAGGAGAAAACATATATTGTCTAAAAACACACTTTGGCAAAAACACACACACACACACACACACACACACACACACACAAACACACGCACAGGTATCATCGAAAAAACATCATAAAGCGACTTAGGGGATCTCGAAACAAACAAATCTGTCTAAGTGTCGAGATCGAATTTTTTCACGATCACAATACTTTTCTTATAGTAAAGTAATATAAATAAAATAATTTTATTTGTTTCGTTCAAAAGACCATTTTTACAAAAAAAAAATTTTGTCCTTTGTTTCTAATTATGGGTAAATACCATAAATTAAATAGCATAACTATTGTTTGCATAGTTCTTGAGAATGGTAATAAACTTAATATTATACATTGTGCTCCAGTTTTGGAACAAATTTGCAACATGGTTTTATTAGAAAGCACGTTACATGGTTGGTTATTTGATGTTACATGACATTGATATCTGTGATTTGCTTCTTGAACTTTGAAAAAAAATTGAAAAGGAATTCTCGTTACCACTTCAAAAGTCTATGATAGCTGGATAGCGAGAAATTAATTGTTATAACAATGTGGAACACAAGTATGCAAAGAGTAAAAAAACCATGATCCCGCTCAAATTACTTGTAATTCCGATATTCCTCACACAGTCGAATGCTCTTTGATTGGTTATATTTCAAAAATTTTATTTTTTAAGAACTTCAACATATATTCGAGAATTAACCATAAGTTTATTACTGTCATAGTTGCAATTGATGACACCTTAAACAGAAAAGGTGGAGTGTTGTGAGATAATGCCTCAAACAAGTCACACCCGTCAGAAGCTCTTCACCCCGACCATGTTGACCAGATCTAGCACATCCAGATATCAGTCTTTACAATTTTATTTTGTAAAGAAAAAAAAATAGAACGATTAAAGTGCTAAATTATGCTGAGTTTTCCATCGATAATATTCAAAATACTAGACTACCCGTGACCCGTTGTGCACTCAGAAGTTATAACAATAGGTATTGAAATTAATTCACTGAACATGATTGACAGGGATAATTTTAATTGTTGTTTCTTGTTATTAAAGCATGAAAACGATTCTTATATGGCCCAAGCTTTTGATATAGTATTCTTAACACAATTTAAGATATATACTCAGTAAGTAAATTTAATGAAATAAAAATCATTTAAAAGTAAAAAAAAATCATTTATTTTATCATATATATAAATTACACATCAATTCAAGTTATGTATACAACGAAATATATTTCAAACAAACAAAACTTGTAAATTAAAATATTCAATTTACTTACCTAACATCAAATAACATTAATGAAAGGAATGTGTCTTTATAATATTACCTTAGAACATTCGTATTTTATCTGACAGTTGTGTTAAAGTTTGTTTCTAAAATTATTCATTTTTAACCTCTAATGTAGTACTTTATTATGTATGTATTTGTTACATTTATTTATAATTCATTTGCACTACTGTCGTCAGCGAGCACGCAAGCCTCTGGGCTACTCTTGCTTCATGCCTTTATTTTATCACCAGTACTTATATTTCTCAAATTTTAAATTAAAAAAAAATTTTTTGTTACATTTATATATAATACATTTTCACTACTGTCATCAGTGAACGCGCAAGTGACTGGCTACCCTAAATCCACACCTTTTCTTCATTACCATTGTTTATATTTCTCAAATTTTAAATTCAAAAATTTTTTTGTTACATTTATTTTTAATACATTTGTGCTACTGTCATCAGCGAGCACGCAAGCCAGTGGGCTACCCTGGCTCCATGCCTTTAGTTTATTGCCAGTGTTCATATTGCGCAAATATTAAATTAAAAAAAAGCATTTGTTACATTTAAATATAATGCATTTGCATTACTGTCATCCGCGAGCAAGCAAGACACTTGCTACCCTGGCTCCAATTTTGGGAATATAGTAATAATTTTCTTTTATTTAACATTATTCAGGTAATAAATAATATATATTTAATTTCAGATCTCTATCTCCACGGGAAATAGGTGAACAAACAAACAATCAAACAAATAAAGAATTAAACCCACGAACTTTAAATATAGAGATATACATTATGGTTGAGTAGTGTCATTTCAGTTTTGTTTGACTAAAGCATAAAATAAGTTAAAAGAATGGGAAAGTATGAGACTTAATAATTAGAAGAGTAAAAATATGACCATATTTGAAGTGGGGATTTGGACAGGAATGAAATATTTCTTCAGATTGAAACATTTCTGTGAAATCTAAATAACATATTATAAATTATTGAAAAAATAATGATTAATTCATCAAAACGATTGGATTAATTTAATTTCATACAGTTTAAGTTTAAAAAACAAATGCCTTCTATGAAACGTGACTATAAATTTGTAGTAATGATTCATCTTGATATAGGTAGTGTTATTAATGAAATAATTATAATATTTCATTATATATACATTTCAAAATGTATTCATCTTGATTAATGCAAGATGCCTATACTTTGTTTTGAATACACTTAAGAGTATTGAAATAAAATTCTGTTAATTTTGATAATTGAATCAAGTGTGGAACGATAATTCAGGCTGAATTTAACGTTCAGCCTGAATGCTGGCAAAGAAGGTTGAACGATAATTATATTCTCGTTAATTCTTTTTTAAATATTAGCATCGAACACTTATTTCATTAAGTAAAAAAAAAAGTAGTTTCGGTTTGATGTTATTCATAGATATTTAAAATATAGATTTTATTTATTTTGAATAAAAAAATTTTTGTAAGGAATATGTTTGATTGAGAAGTGGTGATGGAGAAATAAACCTAGATTAGAGAGGTGAAGTATGAAATAGCCATGGTTAGGATTTGTATTGGAAGCTGTAGGTATTTCACGCCCCCTTGGAACGCGGCACAAACAACCCAATATTCATTCCAACCACTCTTGAAACGACAAGCATTCAGATATCACAATAGCCTCAAGTTTTAACCTAAACTAGCAAATAATTAGTTCAAATTTAATTAAAGGGAAATGCAGTAACTATTTTATTCTTTAGTGTTATATTTGTATCAGAACTTTTTCACTGCATGTGATTACTAAATGAAATAACTGTATATTAAAACCATTTTATTATATACAGTTATGTGCCTAACATCACATACAAAAGGAAAGTCATTCAGTACACTTCATTTTTCAGCTTTCAACCTTCGTTGACATCTTCAAGAGATGTCAACTTTGCATATGTGATAGTAAACAAACTACTTGCAAAATATTGAAAAAATCAACCATATTACCTTTTTTTGAGTCAAAAAAAAAACTGAACTGTCTCCTTTGCGAGTTATTTATTATTTATAACCAAGCTTAATCCTTTGATACTCCTAATCTTACAGGTCGGTTCAAAGGAATGCTAAAGAGTTGAGGTATCACTGAATGCTGTCAAAAACTTTCCGCATGCAGTGAAAAAAAGGTTTTAAATCTAAAGATCTTTACCGCTTAGAATAAGGTTGACTATCTTGCTTTCAGCAAGGCTGTTTGCCGAGTCTTGTTCTACGCGTGTATTTCCAAATTTCTCCTCACGGAACATCTTCAATCCTACAAAAAAGATTGTAGCCTTTTTTAAAATATAATAGAGTTATATCTGTTAAAGTATGTATTAATGTCCAACTTATTTTTGTGAGCAAAAATTTGTATTTTGAGCAAAAAATTCCCATTGAGCTACTACAAAATGAGCTGAAAGAAGGTTGAACTTGATAAACAAGTAGTCAAGCGACTCGTGAAGTGAGCTGTTTTACCCTCCTATGTGTATAACTATAAAACTTCAGAGTGACAACAACAGTAGACTGAATGCTTGCAGTAGCTTCGTAGTAAAGTCTCATAGTACGATTCCAGATTGGACATTTTTCTCATTGTAGTATACAATGGACATGAGCCAGCCCGTCGGCATTCCCTAAAGGTAGATGCCTGTTTCAAGAAGAGGAATATTAAATATTTTATTATATCAAACTATTTGTGAAATAGAAGTAAAACTCTGGAAATTTATAATTATTATTGTTAGCAAAGAGTTAAAATTGAAAATAAAAGCAAAATTCCACTGCTAGTAGAGCGATTTAGTCCAACGATTTACTCTGGAGATGGAATTACGGTGGAAATGACTCTTTCTAATCTAATAAACTGCCTGACTGTTACTACAAGAGATTACATGCTTTCAGTGATTCCTAATTGAGTGTAATTTCATTTTAACAAACGAAATGCTCAGCGAGACTAAGCTATGTAAACGGTCTTTTCTTTAGCAATTCTTCCAAATTCCTTCAAATAATGAAGTTATAATACAAGGTCATAGTTTAAAAAAAAAATTATATACTCTAAAACTTTTAACTAATTTAGGGAATTCCAAAAAAGTCTGTAATCTTGAAAAAGCCATCATTGTTTAAATTTGAGTGGTATATGAGGTTTAAGCTTGCAAAAAAACGAATGCAATCTATTTTATTTATTATCTTTTTAAGTACTTTCATTGGTAATTCTTTGTAGTTCTTCCAGTAGTACTGGTAATATCTCTCGAATTTCAAAAGTAGTATATTTTACATACTTCTTTTGTATATCACCGTTTTAATCATAATCTCTTCCCTCAACTCATAGAACATCTCTTTCAAGGGTATTTTGAGTTTAGGGATTAGCCAAAAGTCACAAGATACTTTGTCTAGTGAGAGGGTAGGGAGCCTGAAAAAAGTGGTTTCGTTTTTGGTCAAGTAAGCTTGGATAGTCTGGGTAAATTATGGATCATGTTTTGGTTACACAGAATCGTAACTGTGCCGCATAACCTCCAAATAGTACTCTCCATCATTGTATAGTGGTGCTTGTATGTATTTATGATCTTCAACACATCTGGCATAAATAAGGCTGCCAATATTTCCTCAATGTTGTGGAAAAATCTAGCCTTAGTTTTTTGTTTTTGGTGATGTGTCCGGTTCGCAGTACAGACCAGATGTTTGAACCCAAGCGAGCTTGTCTCCAATAGAAAGCTGTCCAGCAGGTAGATAATCTTGCAGTACAGTTAGGCAGGCGGTGAGATGTGCGAGCAAGCAATATAGACAGGTGGATAATCTCTTTTGAGCAGGGTTGCCACTTTGCTGACGGACTTGCTTGGCCGGTCGTTAGACAAAGACGGTAGACTCGGTCGGGTATATCTGCCTTTTAGTGTATATCTACACTAAATAGTTATGTAGATATCAGGTATATCTACATGACTGAACCTTATTTCCAGGTCGTATCCTCGTAGCCATAACTTACCACCAGTGATGATGGGTAGTATAAAATCGGAGTCACTGTTAAGCAGAGACTTGGAAACGAATTTCACTGAAACCCATCCGATGTCTGTTATAATTAAATAGAATATTTTTTTGATTATTTTTAAATCTTATTTCATATAATATTTATACCTATCAAATAACTAAGATAACTAACTTAATATATAATTCATGCATTTCGTCATTACCACAGAGGTTAGTATTATTAATATTAAATAAATAATATACCGTCTTACATCGTACATTGCTGCCGTAGCTGTCGTGTAGCTGGACGTGTATGGCAGCAGTGTACGAGGTAAGACGGTATATTATTTGTTTAATATTAATATATAATACTTAATATATCTGGTTTTAACAACAATCTAGTTGATGATTTTCCATCATGTTGCAACTAACATTACTTATGATTTTCTTTTCTCCTACAGGATGTCCTGTGCAAACAGTGACTTGCTTTCGACTGAAATTTATACTTGCGTGAAAAGAGTATACTACTCGTTTTTTCCTGTTATTCTCATGGGTTCATAGTCCAGAGCTGTCTAAATATTCTGGATAGCTTTCACATTTATATCACCAAGTGTATGGTATTCAGTTGTGTACCGAATGCCTGATTCGCTCCAATAACTTACCTAATGACAATAGTCTGTTCTTAAAAACTTATAATAGATGGGAACTGGTGCTATCAAAATTTCCAAGCTTCTATCGAAAAAAAACTGGAGTGCCTACAATCAGCTTTACTATATGTAAACTAGTATCAAAGTCGTTAACAACCAACTGATTTTTTGTATATTTAATGTGGTTATACATACATTAAAATCAATTATGTTTCATTTGTTTACATATATCAATGCTTTTATTTGTGATAATTATTTATTTAATAATTGTTATTAGTAATAATCATATTATTTGAAATAAGAAAAATTAAATCATTGATTAACCAGACACATTATTAATAAAACTATTAAAGTGAACGCCTGAAACTCATAGGCTTACACACTCCGCAACCATACCTGTCATATTGTACATGCCATGGTTGGAAATGAATTCAACTTCAGATTTTAAGCTCATTAACGACCTTCATAAATGTAGATAGAAAAGTATCCCTCACTTCTATGGTTTCAGATTTATTTGACAGAAATCTTTAAATTTTCGACGGTGATTAACTCGCATTCAGATATACTGTGATCAGTGGTTTTTATCTCTTTTAAACCGAAGGTTTGCATTCTTCGTATGATGTCAAATACCACTTCCATTCATAGTAGTTAATTAAACAAATTTTTAAGATATAGTTTTGATGATATATTATTTTGAAGATATAGTTTTCTTTGCAAATTTAAGTTCAATTGGACTGAACTTTTTAAACTAAATTAGATACGGTTGTTCTTGCCTTCCTTTAACTACTTTTATTTATCAGTTTCACTCCTCTAAAAGCTGAAGTATGCAGTGCAAACATGATCGAGATAGCAGTATGTTTGTTAATAATATGGTTCCAAAAATTTCCAAAATGTTTACTCATTCCAAGATATTCCTTGTTTCCAGATGTTGATATGAAAATAAAATTATTGACACTCTTTTCATTATTAATATGACCCGAGAAATGATTTATTTTATTAAAAGCAAAAAGGATTCAGTCCAGGTAGTTAAAAAATAGTTCAGCCCATGTAAAATATTTTACAGAGAGAATTGTATCTAAGCAACATATAGGTCAAAGTATAGTTTATGAATGTTTAGTTTTTTTTTGATATTTTTTATCCCATAGAGGTCTTTTCATTTCGTAATATGAACAGAAAGTTAATCACATTTGTTATGGTTAATCTAAGTGGAAGATGTTTATTAGTGTTTAATCCTGGAAGTAGTACAGATAATTATTGTTCCTGTTATTCTTATTCATGATTGTATAACACACAACCAATTCATATGATATCAATGTCTTTAACACGTCAGTAATAAAAACTTTGAACAGTCAGAGTTAAGATTTCATGCATAGATTCCATGTTTATCGAAATAATATCTTACAACAAAACATTGCTTATGATCCCTTAGCAGTGTACCTCTTACTTGGCTTTTCCAGTTTAACCTTTAATCGAATGCACTTCCAAGAGTACATCCGAAAATTTTATGGTTTTAGGTTAATCCATATAAATCGTTCTTTACACTTTTCTGAAGAACAAAAGTTATTAACCTAAAACCATCAAAGTTAGGAACGTACTCTTGGAAATTCTTTAGATGAAAGATTGATCGGAAAAACCATGTAAGAGTTGCAAATGGAGTCTGAACCGAAATATTCTGTTTGGGTTAGAAAAATATTACTAATGCACTGTTAAAAACAACGATATCAACTGCATTGGTCTTATGATATGTAAAAAGAAGCGTGCATTAGGATAACTGCAGTTGTCTATCATTATCTGTACTAGCTCTAGGATTTAAAGACTAAATAACAATTAACACAAGAACATTTATATAAAAAATGATTCATTTTCTCTTTATTTTACAAAATGAAAAGAACGCTATGAAGAATGAATATAAAAAAATAATAGAATAAAAATGAAGAGTTTGACTAATGTTCTTATACCTCCGTAGATTAATGTACAGGGACGTTGAAGTGAATACAATCCAACTTCAAATTCAAATGCACTACTTAGATGGAGTCCTTTTGGTTTCAATAGACGGTCTCTAGTCTAAATACTTAACAGGTCATACATTAATAATGACAACAGTATAAATAATTTGCACTATAATAGTCTTGAGAATTTTTGAATACATTCCATACATTTCAGAGGAGGGAAACAGACAAATATACCAAGAGGAAAGAAGTTAAAGGATAGCAAAAACAACCGCGCTCAATTTATTTTAAAACTTTCATTACAATTGAACTTACATTTGTAAAGAAAACTATTATCTTCAAAGGGAGAATTTAAAAATATATGTACAACATTTATTAGAAACTTGTTTAATCAACTACTACGAATGGAAGCTATATTTGACATCATAAGAAGAGTGTAAACTGTGTTTAGAAGAGGTAGAAACCCTTGATCATATTATATCTGTATTCAAGCCAATCATCTTTGAATAGATGAATCATCTCGGATTTCTGTCAAATCATATTTAAACTATAGAAGCGAGGGATACTTATCTGTCTACATTTATGGTCTACATAAATACAAATATATTGACACATTATTTGGTTAATACTTATTAATTCTATTTTAGTATTTTACCATGTATTCATACACACCTTTATATAAAACAATATTTTACGTAAACCACCTTAGTAAATTCAGAAAAGTGACTAAGAGCTTTCAACTAAAACAAATGGTCTTCGTCAGAGTCTCAGAGACTGAATTCCAAAACAAGTGATATAGCGTGTCTGGTATAGGGTATTAAGAATGGAGGTAGGCAAGAGAGGTATTTTACAGGGTCTAAAGTGAAAGGAAATGAAACAAAGGGCAGGGCAAGGAAAGCCAAGGTAAACAAAGGAATACAAGAAAAAATAGGTGTTGACACTTGAAGACAAAATTATTGCTCTGGTTAAAATTGAATAACTCGAACAAACCCTTGTATTAGCATATTTCATTGATTAAATTTAATGAAAGAAGACTCAATACTGTTTAGCTACAACATTGGTCTTTCATACGTGGTTATTTTAGTTTCTATCTAATTTATATAATAAATCTCATCATTCATATGCAAAAATAAGATGCTACTTTGTTATCCTCTAATTACGTTGTATTGGTGTTGTTTGACACGTGGTTTATTTATTTACCAAGAAATTAACGATACACTTAGTCGAAGAAGGACCCAAGGAATGTACTAAAGATTATTACAACATGAAATTAAAAATAATCCGCTCAGAAATAAATTAAAATCTCCCACTGAACTTGAACTTGAATAATTATAAAGAAATAGATAACAAGGATAAATATACAAATAGGATACAGTGATTTTATCCTTTGGTATCATTATTTCTAGGAATCATAACAGAACAGGCACAATCTGTTGGAAACCAGGGACATCCTATGGTCTCCAACTTAACTTAAACCATCATTTGACTAGACTGAGCTAGTTTACTGCATTTTAATGAAATTTATTATTAGTTTCATACTTGAAATCCTGCCTGCACAAAATATATGAGATAAAAGGTAGTTAATTTTTAAATCAGTAATAAAGACCTAATAAAACTCTCAAGATGACTGAAGTTCAGTTGGAATATGATGGATGCATCGTCCGGACTATGAAACGGTTTGATGAATCTAGAAAGAAGCTTTTCAGAAAGCTGAAAAAGTTTATTACAAACAAGTAACTACAAAAATTATTAATGAAGTATATATAATATACTTTATTACTCACAAAATAAGAATTGGTAATGAGAAATAAAAATAATGTCAAGTCTCCATCTCGGCTTCTGCCCCAGAGAAGGTTCCTGTAGTATTTTTCTTCAACCGTTATGTCGTTTGCTCATCATTTTTTTTTTCGTCGTAGGATGTGGAAAAATCTGTTCATCAGATCCCTTAGCAAGACGTCTTGCTTAGGGTATGTGGGGTTGGGGGTCCCGACCCACTAAAAAACCACATCCTATTTCCTGGCAATACCCGACACGGAAACCGTTTGCTCATCATTAGACTTCCATACATTCTATTATTAGGCTTCATAAGTAAATTGGTTCTGTTCTGTTTAGTTATTATACAAAATCAGTAATATTTAAGGTTGGGTGCAACAAATTCAAAATATGGTAATTACAGTTAATAATTTAATTTTAATATCAGAAAATTTTACGTAGAATTGTTCATACATCTGTATGTAATGGTAATGTTTTACATTTCAATGAATTGCAAAAAATTGAATTTTATATTTCTTATTTAATAAGAAAGTTATACTTTTATAAAATGAAACAGAATAATGACAGCAAAACAATATTTTTAGCCGTATCATAGAAGTTAAATGAAATCCTATTTAAAGAAATATTTAATGAAAATGATTGTATGCATATAATTTATTCAGATAAAAAAACAAATACACCGCTAGGAATACATAAAACTAGTGCAAATTGATCATGGTGATTTATTTACTTCAAGGATTTAATTAGATGGATTAAATGAGAAAGTAAAGCAATCTGCGAAAAGCTTCTGGTTACCTCGAGCACAATCTTTCCTGCCTCCTACGTCCTTAACAAATCGTGTTGCTTGATTATTGCTTTTAAGAACTCTCTGATGGATTAAGTGTATTACCATATTAATGATACTGATGAAATCTATTATTGTGTTTTTCTATTCTTGATCTTTCAAATACCAAATATTCATCAATTGAGAGTTTAACTGAACAATACTAAATTTAGAAATAAGATTCAAAACACTTCAACATTAATTTCTTATTAGTTTATTTAATATTTCTTTGTTTTAATAACATTGATATGTATAAAATTTATATTAAGATAATATATTTGTTAATCTTATTGAAAAGTAAGCTAGTTAATGTAATGTCGCTGATGTTAACTCTAAAAGAGATTAAAAATAATTGTAAATAATGAATATTGGATTGTTTACCAATGTTCATTGGTAATATTGGATTATTTATCCGTTTGATATTGGATTATTGATTTCTGGTATCTTCATAAAGCTAATAATATTTTATGTTAATAAATAAGAATGAATATTGTGACATGTATTTATTACATAAATAGTTTTTAGTGTTGACAAAAACTTGTATTAGTTCAGAGACTGGAATTTGGCTAAGACTGGTTGAGTGTAGCCGCAGGCGTGGGGAACCTGCGGCTTAAGGCCGTTGAGGCCTTTTGAATCATGAAGTGTGACCTTCTGCGAATTGTTGAGAAACTGTTTCAAAATATAATGAATTACAATTATGATAATAAGGACAAACAAAATTTGGCATTTAGGAAGAAGACTTATTCTTCAATCATTACTTGGAAAGTCTAAGCTTTTAGAA
Source organism: Hermatobates lingyangjiaoensis (assembly GCA_026182355.1). NCBI lineage: Eukaryota > Metazoa > Arthropoda > Insecta > Hemiptera > Hermatobatidae > Hermatobates > Hermatobates lingyangjiaoensis. The sequence goes on along the minus strand of JAPFBL010001930.1, from coordinate 333,564 downwards.
AATCATTTTACTAAGATGACAAAGGTAATAAACGAAGGTAATCAGGACACTACTGAATGTTTTGAAACTGTTTTAGATGCACTGATCGAGTAATATAATAAATAGATTCAAGGATTTTATAAAATAACTATTATATTACAATTTGCATAATCATTCGTTGTGGCCTTTTGGAAAACAAGACGGTGGTAATATGGCCTTTACTCCAAGAAAGGTTCTCCACCCCTGCTGTAGCCATTAGATGTGGGCGTGGTCTTCTAAAACTTATTTTGGTTCTTTCTAGGATAAAATGACAAAGACGAAGAGACAGAGAAGGAGTAACAGATTCAGAAAGATAGTTACTGAGAAACAGTTACAAAGAAAGTGAGGAGAGAGAGAGAGAGAGAGAGAGAGAGAGAGAGAGAGAGAGAGAGTGAGCTTGAGTGGGTTGTCTAACAAAGATCGCAAGGGGTAGATTCTCGTTTATATGTTCATATAAAATCATGCTAGACTCGAATGCCTATTAAATACTTGATGATTCGATACTACTCCTCATAATACTGGATGAGATGCAGTACGACTAAATATTTTTGTTGTTGTAATTTTTTTTGTTATCCGAAATATCATGGTGTCATATTTTTAGATGGTGGGAAGGACGCTGAGTGAAGAAGGAGATCTTGATTTCATCTATCCGATAGAAGAGCAGGATGTAGACAAAGTTATAATCCACCTAAGGGACAACTTCTTCAGTGATGAACCTCTTAACAAATCAGTAGGCCTGTGTGTCAGAGGTCAAAGCCATCCTCAGCTGGAAAAACAAAGCGTCAAAACTATTGCAGATCGGCTCTCTGTCATGGCTGTTCACAGACCTTCTCAGAAGGTCTGATGATTTATTTTATATAAAATTTAAGAAAATAAATTAGTGGTAGTAAAGACATACACATAAAGTAACTCTAAATTATGCAGACTAAAATATAAAAGAAAGAACAGATTTTAAGCTAAGTCTTAGTCCAGTCTAGTTTTAGACTTAGATGCCTAAGAACAGTAAGTGCCTTTAACACCTTCACTAATGTGCCTCAACCGTTATTAAAAGCAATACACAGATAATAAATGAAGCATCCATTCACCATACAAATAAATATTTATACTTGGAAATATATTTGTCTTGCATGAATACATCAGAGATCATACGATCACGAATGCTTTTGGATGTATTTGGCTTGTAGTCATTCAATATAATTTTAAAGTTCTTATACGATCGTTTTTTGTGGTTGCCGTTCAGGTGGTTAATAAAACAGTTCACCTAACACTATGGCACTTAGAACCTTCCCAGACACAACCACTGCCCCTAGTGCTTTCACTCATTTGCTAATAGTTGTCTGCAGTGTTTGATGAAGGCCTTGATCTAAGTTTTAGCTTTGCTTCATAATTGTTAACAATATTTTTAATAAAATCCGAAGTAAATCATTTACACTGATCAGTTATGACACGAGATGGAACTCACAAACTTGTGATCCAATTTACATAGAATATCTGTGCCATCTTAAATGACAGAATATTTAAATTGTATTATGCTGAATTTAGACGTACTTCATATATCAGTCGTTATTAGTAAAAACTAAATACGAAATGAAAAATAATACAAAATAATAACGGTGTGAGAGTGAAACCTCATTTATTTATTGTTTATACTATGAATTAAGAATATTGAATTTATATTGTTGTTATCAGTAATTTAAAAATGTGTCTAGATTGCAGGAGTAATGCTCAGCGGAGTTGTTGAGCCAGGGGACTATGAAAAGGAATTAGAGTCTCTGGAAAGTGTTCCTGATCCCAAGTACAGGAAAATTTTTGAGTTCATATATCAGAGAACAGTGGAATTGGATCTGTTTCACAGATTCTCAGTGGACCGGATATTTGAGTGTCGTATTCTGTCCGTTGACAAGACGTTCAGGTCTAGAGGCATTGCAAGCAAACTACTCCATTTCACAGAGGGAATCGCAATCCAAAACAATTATCCAGTTAGTTAAATTTCGTCTACAACTTAATTTTATATATGTTATTATAGTTCTGTGCACATCGCTATAGTGGTGTTTAATATATGCCTTTTATCTAATGTGCCTTTGTACTTTCAGACTTGTGATTCAATCATCTTCAAAGATAATTACAATTTTTATAATTTGTAATTTGCCTTAAGATTTATCATATTTTAAGAAATATTAAGCTTTAAGAGCACTAAATTATAAATTCATTGTAAAATATTATGGTAAAATTTTCAAATTTAAGATTTTTAAAACTTTTATTATAATAATACACGAGATCAAAATATACCTATAGCAAAGATTTAATTTTACCTTTTTAATATCTTTGTTATAGTAAAAGAGATAACTAGACCTTAAGGTCTTTTCATGTTCGAAGTTTATTTGAAGAATAATATAAAAAAAAAAATGCCATTTATAGGTTACAAAACATGTAATAGAACACTGATAGGAAGTTCTTTTTACCTCAAGTTGTGATGTGAAGAGTAATTGAAGTTAGGCTCATTTACCTAAGATTCGCAAACATTTCTGTGTGCTTACTTTTGTGAATTAGTGAAACTGAACCATATTAGGTTGGATTTCCTAATATATCAATGTATTAGACAAAGAATTAGTCTAATGTATTGAAGAATTAAAAAACACTTTTATGTATAACTAGTTCGAATACAGATTTCGACTACGAACCTCAAATGGATAAAATATTAATTTAATTGTATTACATTATTTTGTTGTTGTATCTATTTAAGAATATATTTCACTGGACAGTTTGGAAATGTCTATTTTGAATACAATAAGTACTTTTTGAATATAAATATAAATGATACAACAATAAATACAGTTTGAAAAGAAAATTAAAACTTTGTTAATCGCTAGACATCGGTGAAGATGTTAGTAAATTACATTCCCATCGATTCGGTTTTACCACGGTTTTAAGTTACACTGAATTGATTGAGAGCAGGTTCAGTTATTTCTTTCCTTTGTTAATGCTTTGACAGATATATTGTTATGGTAAAGTTCTGTGTGTTCGCAACTTGAAAGCTGCTGATTGCTTTGGTGGTGACATTTTAACACCACTAAGATGCCCTTCTGCTCCCTTGAGATAGATTCTAGGAAAAAATCCCCCCGAAGAAAAAACCCCCTACCAAAAACAATTAAAAGATAAACTAACACTAAATTTTTCTCATTATGTATGTATGTATATAATTTACCATTCGGCGATATAAACTAAAGAAAAAAGAATATGATTACTTGATCTAGGATTATGTGCATGTTCGGTTCATGATTTGAGACTTAACTTTGACACCATTGTTTACATTGTTTTTATTTGGATGTATTTTATTTTTCTGAAATGATTTTGTCATTCTTATATCGAAGATGGCCCTCAGTGACCAGTGCCGTCACTAGGAAGCACACCACTAACTTCATCTTGGCTCTTCTTATGACTCACCAATCTAAAACAAAACACCATTTATATCAGCAATAGTTTTATCAGAAACAAAAACACATTTATTGGTTATTGTTATAATTTATTTTATTTGAGTGATGAATTTGATTTACTTCAGCATTTTTATATTGTAATATTTTCCAGTTTTTTTTTAAATAAATATAATGACCAGTAAAAATTATTTACTTGAGATACACTTATTCAGAGTGTTTCGACTGGTGTCATGGTAGTCATAGAGAAGTATGCTATTGTTGAAGATCTCTTTACATTTGTAGTGGCTCGGGTCGCCATATTTATTCAAGCCATAAAATTATTTATCTTTCAATTGACAAGACAGGCGAAAAGAAACACTTGTAGTATGCCTTCCATCATGTTTAATTTTAAACTTCCTTTCCAACAGCAAGTTTTTTTTAATTTAAGAAATCGTATTTGTAATAGGCCACTTTCTCGTCCACACATTGCCATGAACGTCCATGTAGATGGCTAAGTGACCCTTGTTTCTAAAAGAAATTGACTTTCTACCATATCATACATAAGGATTACAATGTCATGTTTCAGTTAATGAAGGGAGACTGCACTGGACTATACTCGCAGAAAATCGTCAAAAGTCTGGGCTTTATACCGATTTACGAAATCCGCTACGATGAATACTTGGATGAGAATGGTCAAATGGTGTTCAAGACAGAGCCTCCTCATGTCAGCTTTCAAATCACCATAAAGCCGACAGGTGTTACTGACTCAATAACCAGTGATATCTAAAGCTTCTTCTTAAACAGAGGATTTTTTTTTTTAATGATCTTAACATTCCTTATGTGCAACAATTTTGACTTGAAATAGTAACTGGTTATTCCTGGCTATTGAATACGTACCAAAGAAAATTCAAATTGAGTGTTGTAGGTAAATTTAAAAAAATGGTCCCTCAAAGCCAATCACAGTTTTTTAAGAATAAATAAATGATCATACGTTATAGATGAGCATATTCATCTTTAAAAAGCAGCATTTTTTTTTTAAAAAAAAAGTATATTGATAATAACCCGCATAATTATTTGGCTACTAAATATACTTTAGTTATATAAGTCACACAAAGAGAGCGAAAATAAATATCATTAATTATATTAGATTTAGGAATAATATGAAAACATATGGATATATGGATCGTTATCTATGTTTAAAAAAAGTTTAGTGCAATGCGCAGAATTAGGAATCTGTCTTAAAAGAATTAATATATTATACATATTAATTTAATTATCTTTTTATATCATAAATACTTTTGTATTTAAGCATACCTTTAATTGATGTTATCATTAATATATTAAAATCAACAGCTATTTTGTTGAGCTGTTGATTTTGTTATTGTTGAGTTTAGTTGGTCTTTTACGTAGCCTTCATCACCAGATATTATCAAAGAAATATTGAATACAATCTTGTTTACTATCACTTACATGAAGCCTACCTTACTAACTTAGTATAAAACCTTGATGTCTTTTGGGATATTTATTTGTTTCACTCTGGACTTTACCAGAATTTGGTTTAAACAAGAGTTAAAACAGAGAAGACTGTTGTTAGAGGAAGTTCATTTAGCACGCAAACATAATGCTATAGAGAGGATAGATGGGATTTAATGAAGAAATCAAGGAAGTTTGGACGTTTGTTATATAAATGTTTTGTTATATAAAAAACCTGATAAACGAAAGGTTTTATCTGTTCATTGCTTGGAACTGATTCATTTCAAGTTTATTTTACGTTTTATACATTAGAAAAACCGAATCCAGGCTTAGAAAAATTTCTGTCTCTTTGTTTGTCCAAAAATTTTGGACAAATGGCTAAATAAAAATATACTTTATTTTTTCAGGTGTCTGATACTCTGGAAAATAGCTATTGTTAGTTGATTTTTATATCGTTTGCATTTATCATATTTTCTCATTTTAAAAATGTGTGTCCTACATACCTGCGTACTAAATAAGAAGTATGCCTAGAATAAAATCAAATTTGAGCTCCATATCAAAAGCTGCGAAACAAAAAGAAATTCCATATGTAATGGAAGTTATGGACTAATATTAGTAGACTTATGGAATAATGATAGTTTCTACTATTCTATAATTTTTAATAATATTTTGGAATAACACGTATCATCTCCGAACTTTTGTAAAATATTCCTCAAAGACAGGAACTTCTGATAGTAACTAATAATAATAATAATAATAATAATAATAATAATAATAATTGGATTAGGAGGAAAGATAAACTCAGAAAATAACTGGAAATAACAGGGTAAAGACTACTAACACGAGGCTCGTTAGTCTTTTGCCCATTGCTGGAGCAAAACGTTGCAATCCCCTCTGGTTAGGTAGCGTGGACCAAATAATTGAAAATATGAACTGTTCTTGGATAACATTGAGTTTGTTTTGGACAGTAAACAGCTGCTATTTTGAAGTTGAAAGATGAGGAGGACAGATTAAAGATTGTGTTTACCAGTGACAACGGTAAACAATGCAGTATTTGTAATAAGAAATTGTAAGGAATTTTATTTCCTGAAAGATCCAAGATCTTTCTGTTCAAGTCCAAATCAGTGGGATATTATAAGTTTCACTCAGTTTACATTTATTTATACTATGTACAATATTTCATGGCATATGTTTCAAAATGATTAAATGCGTCATATTTGTAAAATTCTTATCTAAATATTGATAACATTCCTGGTTAAATTTTGAATGTAATTTACAAAAAAATAGATAGTACTTTCATCTTTAGTCTGTGCTAAAGTTAACAAGCACTTCTTCTTTCATTTGCGATTTAAAACCAGTAAAAAGGGGAAAAAGTAATTGTGATTGTAAACATACAGAGTTCCCCTTTATCACAGATTTGGTACATAACAGTAGACTCATTATTGTACATCTTAATTTATAAGAGAAATTAACTACTCAAAACAAGTATCTGTAAAAGAACTCAACTTGTGATTACACAACACTAATCACAGAACAGTAAACAGTAATGAATTATCGATCGTGGGACAGATACATAACTCAAAAGGACAAATTGGGAAGCGGTCAGTTTCTTCCACTTCTAATCAAACTCTAATTACCGATGTTTCGATTTTATTCAAAATCTTCTTCAAAGGCAAAAGTAGGAATACTTGAAAATGAACAAACTATTACAAATTACATTACTAAAACATTATGGAAAGTTAAACATTTATATAGAATTTATATTCCATTGTTTTTCATATTCCAATGTTTATATTCCATTGTTCCATTTATATGGAACAATTTTATATTTTGTATGGAAGGTTAAGTCATTTGAATAGTTGAACTTTCCATACTGCTTTAGTAATGTAATTTGTAATAGTTCGTTCATTTTCAAATATTCCTACTTTTGTCTTTGAAAAAGATTTTGAATAAAATCAAAACATCGGCAATGAGAGTTTGATTGGAAGTGGAAGAAACTGACCGAATCCCGAATTATCCTTTTTAGTTATACATTTATATATTTATCAAAATATGTTCGCGAAAAAAAAATCAAGTACAATGTTATTTCCAGCTTGCTTTTGCATTACCTTTTATACAAATCAATTAAAATGAAAGAAAAGAACAAATTAGAATGTATAATTATACAATTTGCAAATGGTAAAAAAAACAGTTTACGTATAATATTTTTGTATACCTTTCTAGATTACGTTAGCTGTTCCGGTAAATTAAACAGATCAAATCTGTAATACATATTCAAATTTACTCTCGAACTGGTTCATATCAATAATATATAATGTATAATTGATTGCCTATGATTAATTGCTTTTCTGCTTCATATATAAAAACTACTGGTACCCAAAATGTAAAAAGAAACATATTGTGAATTAATATATGCATTGTTTCAAATATATTTACAATTATTCATATCAGTAAAGATAATGAAAATGATAAGACGGACCAAATTAATTTCTATTATGAAAAATTTATTTTTCATATAGATCAAATACATTTTTGAATAAACAGTATTTTAATCCTTTTAAATATTTAAAAATATTATTGGAAGTTTATATGAGATAATGTTATTATTTTTTTATATTTAAACTTGTGTGGTTTGATATTTACGAAGTTTGATGTTAATGACAGCCTGTAGCCACTGTCCTCTTTCTTAGCTTTATTTTAAAATAAACAAGAAAGCTTTACAAATCCTTATGAGCTTTAAATTGCATTAACAAATTATTGATACATTTAATTAGACTATAAATTTATGAATTCTAAAAAGCATATGGAAATTCAATGTTACAATGTAAACAAATGTTGGTATGATCATTATGTGAATAATGTTATTTATTCTTGTTATAATTTAATATTGTTTATACCTTTTATGATACTAATTTACATATTTCATCGATTTTTTTCAAGCAAAAACATCTAAGAAAAGAATGTGTATATGTGAGTCAAACAAAGAAAATGAAATCTTCACTTCATTCAACAAAATAATTCGGTATATAGAGAAAAAAAATAAGATTATTTGACTAAGAAAGTTTCTGTTATAATTAAATGGTACTTACTACATATTCTCATGACTTTAACAAAGATATTGGACTATCAAAATATTACTTTTATGCATTGATAAAGTTTTCTAACTGTTTTTGCTGACACAAATATATTGCAAAAATTTATTTCAATAAACAACCTGAATTATATATCAGACCGTAAATTACGGTCTGGTATAACTAAACGACTCTTAAAAGGACTATGTTTTTTCAACAAGAAGCAGAGGTTCTTGACACAATTTACCTGGACTAACGTTTCGCTATGCTAGTGTAGCAATATCAGGGATGTACAAAAAATAAAGATATACATCAACAGATAGTTATAAATGAACAAAAAATTATTTCAAAATTATTAATTCTATATAATGTCTTGTTTGATAACTATCTGATGATATGGGTCTAAATTCATTTACAGCCTTGTTGATGCTATAAAAATTAGTAAATTTCCATAATGCCTGAAAGTGGACATTAAGTCTTCAGTTATAATTTTGAGGTTATCGGTTTTAACTATAATCGTCTGTTGGATTGTAGAAGAATACCAGGTAATTATATTAGTGTGATTACTGTTCTGCTGTTTCTGATTGACCTCCTTTAGCCATTCTCAGAGTGTGGTTCATGCCGTCGCGAAGTACGAGATCTGAACTTGCTCACAACTCACAACTGTGCGTCCTCTTATAGGAATACTTCTTGTAAAACTTGTTTAGAAACGAATTCAGGTCAAAAAAATAACTGCACAGTTATAAATATTAAATATCATTTGTTTTTGTATGTTGAACGTTAAAAAATATATTTATTTTCTTCTTTTTTTTTTCTATAGCAATTAAACTTTGGTGGTTGTTCATGAATAATTTTATCAAAGTTCATGAAAGCTTTTCTTTCTATATTACTAATGTCCCAACTGTACATATTTTAGTTATTTGACTTTTTCTTCTAATTATGAGTAAAAATAAAATACTTTCTAAATTAGTGCTTTGCTGACAGTTTTATTTGCTTAAAACGCTTTCTATCTCGAAAGTTTTCGTAATTTTAGCTGTATTTTATTTCTATATTGCGAATAATGTTAGTATTATTATACCAACGTTAGAATTTTTAAAAATTATTGACACTTTATGAGGTAAAGGACAACAAAGAAATATTAAAAATTAGTTTGTTTAAATTTTATTAGTTTTAATCAATTATTAAAAAGTATACATGATTTTTTTATCCATTTGGTTTATTAAGTAGGAAACTCTCAATAGAGTTCATAAACTATGGAGTAGTAATTCGGTAATACCATGAAAATGGAGCACTACATAACAGAGAGCTATTAATTGTAGATTTCATTTTTACATTCAAGTGGTACCTCGTTAAAAGTAACTTTTTAATTTATTGCTTTTTAAAATAAATAGTGCCTTTTTTTGACATATTTGTAAGAAAGTATATTTATTTGTTAATAATAGATAACCGAATTTAAATTTTTACTCATTAAGCAAATCAGAATGAAATATTTTATATCTTATAGAACTCTCTGCGTACCAGTTTAAAGGCCTAAATAATAAAGCTCAATATTTGAATCAAAACTATTAACAAATAATTGATCGATGTCATAGTGATTTAACCGACAGTTATAATATTTTTTTTTCAAATTTACCCTTCCAAATGACTCTTCAAACCTTATTCTTGCAACATGAGAATATGAAGATTTCTGTTAACAACTTGGCATGTATAGTGTTGAAAAATGTGTTAAAAAATCAAATTTAACAATTATATTATTTGTAGATAATAGACAGTGGCAAATACTAGGAACTATTTGATTCCATCAGCAGGAGTTTAGATAGACAATAATTTATGTGATAAACCTAAGTCATTTTGTCTCTGTCTTGTGTTCAGCTCGAGAGTGATATCTATATGCTCTATATATGTTTTCTATGTAAAGAAATATTTGATGTTGATTCTATGAAAATAAATAAATTAATTGTACTTACATGTCATATCATTTATATGTATATATTACCATGATATTTCGTTGTTAATAATTAAATTATTTTACAATTATAAATAGTAAATTCAAAAAAAGTAATTTAACTAGTACGGTTTTCAAACTTGGTCACAATATATAAGTGCGCAGCAACCATTTCTGATATATGTTCGAGTATATAACCAAGCAATTTACGTATTTTATAATGCACTAATTTTTAAATTTGGATTAGATTTTTAGTTTTTACATTTTACTTGTAATTATTTGACCGTATTTGAATTATTATTTGATCTCTCTCAGGCCAACCTGTCACCTTTTAACTTAGTGATGAACTCCAGTTACTTCCAGGAGTAACTACTCATATAGAAAATCGGTTGTGAAAAGCCATAAGACTTATATAATTAATAAATATTTAATTCTTCAGAAATTAAAACAATTTTCTTTAAAAAAACTAATAATTTATTCTAACAAACTAGGACAGGGAAAAATTTAGATCTCCCGATGAAAAACTGATCTAGTAATATAACTAGCTCATTATTAAAATGGGAGCCAAAATAAAAAATGAGTCATAATTTCCTCCTCTAGAGCAGCACTAAAAGGTGATAATCTATATTTGTAGACATTGGACAACAACAACAACATTATCATTAAATGCGTTCTACAAGTGATTGTGAATTATATGAAATATGGAATATTTCCTCTGTTCTCAAAAGAAGGCCTGCTCACCTTACTGAGGCTAACTACTGATCAAAACAGAACTGTTCATACCCGCCTATCAGTTTAATCTATTCTGAAGGACAGACATCTAATGTGGTGTCTGGATAGGTAGTCAATGCTTCCGTTCTCCAGACAAAACTAATCATTATAGTTAATTAAGTATTATATCAGTTTAAAGCAAATATGCATATTGTTGTGGGACATTTAAAAACATGCCTGAGGGGACTGCACAACCTGTAATGAACCAGTGTTGCACAACCTGTAAATGAACCATGTGTTTCTGTATACGTTGACTAAATGTGTAGCTTTGAATGTGTTATTTTGAACTGTGTAAAATAAAAGCTGACATCAAGAATCTCCTTTCGTTAAATTATTTGATAACGGACCCTCAACAGGTTATGGGCCCAGGCCGTTAAATATTGTTAATTGAGCAAAGTTGTGTGTTTGAACTTGGACTCGTGTTGCAATTTGTTTTGTTTGTATTTTTGAACAATGGAAGCGACAAAAGTAAACATTGGCCTTCTTGAAGGAAAGAAAAACTGGTCTACCTGGAAATATAAAGTAACAATTTTATTGAAAAGTACTCCTGGTGCACTGGATATTGTGGAAGGGAGAGTGGTTGCACCTGAAGATCCTTCAAAGGATGCAAGTCCATCAGTGATAAAGGCATTTGAAAAAAATTATGAAACTTTACCAAGTTAGATAGTATTGCTCTATTGATTATTACTACTAACATGACGGAGGACACTTTGAAGTTGGTGATGCGCTTTTCTAATTCTAGGGATGTTTGGCTGGAATTACACAGGTTATTTGATGGCTGCAGGGAGGACAAAGCATTTGACTTGTGTATTCAATTTTTTTGCTATAAAATGGATCCTTCTGATAACATAATGGGACACACGTCCAAATTGAAGAATATTTGGAATGCTTTGAATATTGAGTTGTCGAAGGAGAATAATGGAGAACTCCCTGATTTGCTCCTTATGTGCAAAATTTTAGAGACTCTGCCTGAGTCTTATTTTTCATTCAAGTCTAGCTGGACTCTGATAGCCAAGTCTGAGAGGTCCTTGGCAAACTTGACCACTCAGCTATGCACATATGAAAGGGCCCTGTCTGGAAAAGCAGAGAGCAGTAATGCCAATGAATTATTGGTAACTGAGTATTCAAAGTCATCGAAAAGTATTAACAGTTCTCTAAAGCATCCATCCAAGAAGATAGTGTGCAACTACTGCAAGCTTCCTGGACATAAAATAATATTTTGTAAAAAGTGGATTTCTGATGGAAGACCACCAAAAACAGAGAAATCTACCCAAAAATCTCATGGAAAGGGGGTTAACATGATGTTGTTGGCCACCACCTCCTGCAAACTGTCAGCTGAGTGCAATCAACAAGACTGGTTTGTTGATAACGGAGCCACGAACCACGTCTGCCACTGGAAAGATATGATACGTGATTTCAAACCATTCTCGACGGATCACATGGTGACAATAGCGAATGGAGAGTTGATGAGAGCCTTTGGGAAGGGCTCAGTGGACATCGTTGCTCTAGTGGATGGGCGACAAGAAAATATCACATTGAGTGATGTGTGGTATGTACCTGATGTAAAGAAAAACTTATTCTCTGTTTTGTCTATTCAAGATAAAATTCTGAGTAGCAAGTTCGAGTCAACGGGAGAGAAATGCTGCTTGACCATTGATGGTGAGACCAAACTGGTTGGTTCCAGAAATAGATTTGGAGGCCTTTATAAGCTTCACATTGTCACAACTCAACCACCCGCGCTCTATTCTACTTGTCATGAAAACCTGCTTCAACTTCATCATGAACGTATGGGACATCAGAATAAACGCCATGTAAGGGAAACGGTTAAGAGAGAGCTTGGTATAGACCTTCCACTTGACAGTGAACTGTGTGAAGGCTGTATCTACGGTAAGGCACATAGAAAATCCTTTGGAACAAGGGTTAGATCCTGTAAACAGGGTGACCTGTTACATGCGGATGTCTGTGGACCATTTGTACCTTCTTATTCAGGATACAAATACTTCGTTCTTTTCAAGGACGACTATACACGTTTTCGCTTTGTCTATTTCATAAAACATAAATCTGAAGTGATCAATACTTTGAAAACTGTTTTAGCTGAAATAAAAACTGCTGGGTACACTGTGAGAGAGCTTCTTTCCGATAACGGAGGGGAATTCAATAACCTCGCTGTAAAGAAGATTTTACAAAAACATGGAGTAAAACAGAGGCTCACTATGCCCTACACCCCTGAACAACATGGCTGCGTAGAGAGGGACAACCGGACAGTAGTGGAGACTGCAAGAGCGATGATGCACGCTCATGAAGAATTGCCTCAAGCACTCTGGGCAGAGCTGATAAATTCTGCTGTGTACGTATTGAACCTGACCGGTACCTCCAGTCAACCGCGTATCTCCCCATTTGAGCTTTGGGAAGGACGAAAACTTAGCCTGAAACACCTAAGAATAATCGGATCAAAATGTTACGCTCATGTTCCTAAAGAAAAACGTAACAAGTTGGATCCTAAGGCTGTCAAAGGTGTTTTGATTGGATATGAAGCGGATGGGTATCGGATTTGGTGTAAAAGCACTAACAAGCTTATACGATCTCGTGACGTTACATTTGAAGAGACTCCCCTTCGAGTTCAACGTGATAATATACCTAAAGAGGAATGTGACAAGACACCTAACGAGCCTTCTGAAACATCTCCAAAACGTGCTTTTGAGAAGCACATTTCAGAAGACGAATCTGTCGAAAATAGGACTGCTCTTCGGGATCGCAACATACTGAAAAAGCCGGCAAGATATTCGGATTTTGTCATGATTAATGAAAACATTTCAGATGTTGAAGAACCTACTTCATACGAGGAAGCTATTGAGAGTCGTCAGTCAAAGCTTTGGAGACAGGCAATGGACTCTGAGATTCGCTCCTTGCAAGACAACAACACCTGGGACTTGCAAGAACTACCTGCGGGTAAGAAAGCCATTCCTTGTAAATGGATTTATAAATTAAAATATCATTCTGATGGCACTATTGAGCGCTACAAATCTAGACTTGTGGTGAGAGGATTTGTTCAAAAGAAAGGGACTGATTATGAGCAAACTTTCAGTCCTGTTGCTAAAGCTAGTACAATTAGAACAATTCTCAGCGTTGCAGCAAGTGAAAAAACTAAGTCTAACACAATTTGATGTTTCAACCGCCTTCTTATATGGAAGTCTGGATGAGGAGATCTACATTCAACAACCTGAAGGCTATCAAGATGGTTCCTCCCGTGTCTGTCGACTAAACAAAAGTTTATATGGGTTGAAACAGGCACCACGTTGCTGGAATAAGAGGTTTGGTACCTTCATGTTAAACTTGGGCTTCAAACAAAGCTCAGCTGACCCTTGCCTTTTTATTCAAATAAAGGGGTCTGATAAACTGTTGGTGGCTCTCTATGTTGATGACGGTTTAGTTGCATCCAGTAACAATGTCATGCTCAACAAATTCATTTGTAATTTGAAGGAACAATTTAAAAATTTCCTACAAACCTGCCTCATACTACCTTGGTTTCGAAATAAACCAGACTGATGATGGATCTGTGAAGATCAGTCAGTCCACGTATACCAAACGGATTCTCGTAAAGCTTGGAATGGACCAGTGTAACCCTATTTCAACTCCCATTATCAACTGCCCTTCGGAACCTGTCAACGACTCGTGTGCAAGCAGTAAACTTGGGGCTTCATCTTACCGACAAGCCGTTGGGTCACTCATGTATTTGATGACTGGTACTCGACCTGACATCTCGTATGCAGTTGGAGTTGCATCTAGATCTTTGGAGAATCCTACCGCGCAGTGGAAGCGTGCCTAGGCCCCGACATTCTGATTTGTGTTCCCGATTGGGACTTGTAGATATGTAAATCATTGTTTGTTTTTCAGTTTTTTTGATGTTGTTAAATGAGGGAGAGTGTTGTGGGACATTTAAAAACATGCCTGAGGGGATTGCACAACCTGTAATGAACCAGTGTTGCACAACCTGTAAATGAACCATGTGTTTCTGTATACGTTGACTAAATGTGTAGCTTTGAATGTGTTATTTTGAACTGTGTAAAATAAAAGCTGACATCAAGAATCTCCTTTCGTTAAATTATTTGATAACGGACCCTCAACACATATAAGTGGTTGAGACCCTAAATTCTATTAAAGAATCTCTTACAGCAGAATATTCCGTTTGTGGGTTTAACCAAAGCAAGCATCCGGCTTAATCATTCCTCAATGTGTCTTGAGACGTATTATAAGTTTAAGAGCTATATTTAAGATTCTTAATGACATTGTGTTTGACACCTACTTATTTTATCTTTGGAAATAGTATAAGGACAGCTTTGCTGGCTTTATATCCAAACCTTGCTCTTTAACACAACCTTCAGCAATTTAGAGAGCATGATTGCTAAGTTCAAAGGCAGTACTATCACATATTCCTCTTCTTATAATAAAGAAGTCATCTGCATATCCTTGCATATCGTAACAATTGTTATTTAGAGTACGTACTAGATCCTTTACAACTAATGACCACAATACTAACACCACACGTACCTAAGTACAATCTTTAGTGATCACAATTTCATTTGTGGTGTTTTCGACACTAATTATTACACTAATTACTTATACTAATTATTCTTTGCGTTAGCGTTGTATTAATTAATTGTAAAGCTACTGGATTAATGCATCTATATATTCGTGCTGATTCCATGGATAGTATGGGCAAGCTACCAAAAGCTTTCTACACATATCCAAGTAGTCCAGTGTAATTCCTTTACGCTGTAAAGATTTTCTTTTTGTGAAGCAAAATTATTTGAACTTATTCTGCAGATTTGCTCTTACGATAGGGATGTTCTTCCTCACAAATATGCATATTACTTAAATATTCTTATGTTACTATAAATAGAATTTTAGTCATTTTTAATGGCTAAATACTATGATAGTAATGTAAATGATTATATATAAATGTAAACATTTTTTTTAATTTAATATTTGTGTAACATAAACACTGGTAATTAACTAAAGGTATGGATCCAGGGTAGCCCACTGGCCTGCGTGCTCGCCGATGTCAGTAGCACAAATGTTACTGTTACGATAAAATAAATGACACAAAAAAATTTTTTAATTTAAAATTTGAATTTTGTATACAATGGTAATAAACTAAAGGCATGGATCCAGGGTAGCCCAGAGGCTTGCGTGCTCGCTGATGACAGTAGTGCAAATGTATTATAAATAAATACAACAAACATGTAATAAACTACTATATTAGAGGTAAAAAATGAATAATTTTAGAAACAAACTTGAGCATAACTGCCAGATAAAATACGAATGTTCTAAGGTAATATTATAAAGACACATTCCTTTCATTAATGTTATTTGATGCTAGGTAAATAAATTGAATATTTTAATTTACAAGTTTTTGTTTGTTTTAAATATATTTCATTGTGTATATAACTTAAGTTGATATTTTATTTATTTATATGATAAAATAAATGATTTTTTTACTTTTAAATGATTTTTATTTTGCTAAATATACTTACTGAGTAGATATCTTAAGTTGTGTTATGAATACTATATAAAAAGCTTTGGTCATATAAGAATCTGTTTCTGTGTCTTAATAACAAGAAACAACAATTAAAATTATCCCTATCAATAATGTTCAGTGAATTAATTTAAATACCTATTGTTATTTTTAATACCTTCGACTGCGTTGAGTTAAACTCAGAGAGGAGTAGGATGGAGAGAAAAGTGGTGACTGCCGGAGGTGCGTGGCCCCCGCAGCTTGCAGCTTTGTTGGAGGAGGGCCTAGTCGGTGCCTTCGGAGAAGTGGTTAACAAATATTTTAATTTACTGAGTTGATTATGATAGCCTGTATTATCTGTGTGCTCTGATGGCAATTGCTCTGTTGTCATTGTGGTTATTTTGGTGTTGTTAGTTATTATAAATTTAAGCTGTATTTGCATAGCATGATGGAGATTGTTGTGTAGCATTGAAGATTTTGATGCGTGTGGTGCCTTCGGGTGGAGCATGCTGTTCTCTGACAATAAAAAAAAAAAAAATACCAATTGTTATAATTTCTGAGTGACACCAAGGGTCACGGGGTAGTCTAGTATTTAAATATAAGTGAAAAACAGAGCTGAGGTGGTAACAATTTATTCCCAAATAATAGTATTGCGACTTCTCAACCTCTTTAAATGAACACAGAATAGTAATCGAATCTTAACACCACTTCACACTAAAGTCTTCACACTAAAAATAAAAACTCCCTTATTTTGATAGGTTGTAAGTCTTAATGAAAAAAAAATTGTGAAAAAATGTCTAAATGTATAAATGACGTGATTACTTAATCATTTAAATTAAAGTCAAAGACGTTAACCATTCATGGACTACCATACTCGTACCTCCTACAACGATTAAATATAGTTTTTGATATTCCTGTCAACAATATTGACTCTAAATTAGGAAATTTGGTTAACACTAGTTCATTCCTTTAATACATATGAATCACAGGAATGATATATATAATAAACATCAAACATATTATTAGTATTAAATAAACAGAAAATTTTATCTTCTGGGGAATATTCATCTTTGTTCTCCTGAAAACAGAAAAAAAAGAGGATACTGCAAAGTGAATTGATTTTCTATAGAACAAGTGATTGAAATATAAACAAGGAAATTGCAATTGAGAATTCCTATAATTACGTTGAAGTTAATTAACTAAAGAATTAAAAATAAAGTACTTTTTGTTCATTATCTTAATGAACTAAATGACTCTTTATATGCTGACTGAAATGAAGCCAGTGAATATTTTAAACTTTACTTTATCTGTTCTGAATACTTCTCGATCTAGATTTGGGCAGCTTTTGATACAGAAACGTCCATTCCAGAATAAGGTACTTTATAATATTTTTAAAAAGAAATCAGTACTATTAATTTTCCTAATTGTATTCTTAGTGAAATAGTGATCAATTGAATGAAATATAAAAAATTTGACTTCATGTATATGATAATTAAATTCATTTTAAAAGTAATTATTAATTTATATTTAAACATTAATTCTATTTAATATATAATAATATAAATATATGATTTATATTATTAAACATTGTTCATTTAGATCTCGTATACACATTGTCTTTTACTATTCCATACCTCCCATTCTATTTTATAACCTTTATATTATCTTATTCTTAAGTTTTTAATATTTCGCATTAAAGAAATTCATTTTACATAATTCCAATCTATTTACGTTTATGACGTCATATACTTGTCAATTAGAAGGTGATTCTAATATATCGATACACAAACCGTCATTATGCCGGATTTATTTCAAGCCGCCATTTTACACCTGGTACCCTACTCTACATTTCTACCAAATATTATTCAATAATAATCATTTTACAATTCTTTTTAGAGTTTAGAATGTTTTTTTATATTTTTTCCAATTTTATTGAAATTTTCCACTAGTATTTCAATTTTATTGAAATTTGTAGAAAAGGGAAAAATTTATAAAAAAAGAGGAAGACTTTGACTTCATTTACCCGATCGATGAACAGGATGTAGAAAGAGTAATAAACCATTTGAGAAATAACTACTTCTCTGAGGAGCCTCTGAAGAAAGCTGTAGGCCTGTGTGCAAAAGGCGAGGGCCACCCATTGTTGGAGAAATCGTGCATCAGTATAGTAGGAAGTCGCCTCTCTGTACTGGTTATCCACAGGCCCTCAATGCAGGTATACCTAATCTTACTTTCTATTTGTGGAAAAGCGTAAATGATTACATAAATTATCTTACATCGTCAATAATCAATATATTCCATTTTACTGTTAAATTTAGTGTTTTAGCAATATAATATGTATTATATTAAAAAAAAATCTATTTGTTCGGTTTGTACGTCATATTTATTTATTAAAAACGATACTTATTTAGAACGAAATGGTAACACAATTTAAAGAAGTTGATGTCTGTTTTATTTGTTTTGAATAATCATTCAATTAGTTGAAAAGCAAAGGTTTAAATGACACACAAGGATAAGGAGTAGTATAAAGTTTATTGTAATTAGTTCAGACTTACAGCCATACAGAAGTTGAATTCCATAAGGAACGTGAAGCAAAGATAGGTTGTTTATCAACACTGTATTCCTTACCAAACGGCCAAAAGTGCATAACACTATTCCACTATTTTCAACCAGCATCCAAAACTTCACCAACATACACATGGGGTAGTAATGGAGTGATTAAGCACCTCTAATAGCCTCTAACACTCAACTCCGACTTTCGGCCCTTACGAGGCTACTCTGTTAACCTGCTATATGCAGGGACAAACAAAAGAGGAGGAGAAGGTGATCAGAAGCTGGGCCTGACCGCCTTCGTTTCACAATCCTTTCAACTTCCCAAAACCTCTTATCCCAGCCCCAATCTAAGGTGTTATGCAATCCGTGCCGAAGGCTGGATGATACAGGGGTTACTGTATTATGAATGGAGCCTTAAGGGTACCAGGTGACACCCTTGAGTAAATAGCCTTTTACTCCAGTTTGCAGTTCTCTGCCAGAGAGGATAAAATACCACCAATAGAGATACAGGAATTTTCCCCTGTATGATACTAATGAGAAGAAAGTCCGGAGACCATCCTCCGGAGGTGGAGAGTGTCCAAAAGCGCTAACTAGAGGGAGCCAACCTCCCACAAGTGCACCTAAAGACCTAAAGAAGACTGTCCAAAGAAGGAGAAAGGAAGTTACTTAAAGTCCGAAACGTCCTGAATGGACATTATCAGTGATGGTTTGTGCAGATTCTGCAAAAAAGAGGAAACACCGTTGCACCTGCTGACTGACTGTAAGGCAACTTTGCTGCACAGAGGTAGGTACTTCGGAACACTCAACAAAACCATAGAAAAAGATTTACCGCTGGAACCAGTAAAAGTGTTGAGCTTCTTGGAGGCGTTGAAACTAACTGCTGGGGTACTTTAATACAGAAGAGGAGAACTACAATAGTTTTTTTTAAAACGCAGTGCTATAGTCACCTCAAATAATAATAATAAAAAAACATGCACATGCATTGTTGTTAACGATGTCAAGCTTTAAGGTGCACCGCTTAAACTGAAAAACTCTATTTTTTGTTTGATAGATTAATGTTAATCTATTTCGTATTTGACATTAACCAATATCAAGGGATATACTTTAGGCATTTCTAAAATTTAAATTGGATTGCTGCAATATCTCATATTCCCAATATTACGGGTATAATATGGGTATAAAATAACATATGGGTTCTTGGTTATATTAATTAATATCATTAGTAATCCATTTGTTTATATAATAATATTCTAATTTTTTATCCTAATCGCTTATAAATTACATATTTTCAAGCATTATGATTGAATATTTACCAAAATTGTCTTCATGCGTTCTCTCAAAACAATCAAATGAAAACCTGTGAAATATTTATAAACATTTGATTTTTAGTCCAACGCAATACTTTTTGTGCTATCTAAGAGACCAAACAAGTAATGACTCTTTTTTTATTTGGTACTCATTAACTGTGGCTGAACCAACAACATTTCGAGAGTGCTCCAAAGTACGTGGTGTCACCTAATTAGTAAACAGGTCCAATGTTACTCAACTTCAATCATGTAATGAAGCCCTCTACTATAGACAAAAGACGGCTATTACCGTAGGCATGAAATTCTCTGCATCTTCCATATACCACTAACTAACTTACTCACGTCAGTTAGTCTTGAAATTTGACATCACATGTTCAAACTCGATTTTCATTACTGTAATGCATAAATATTTGAAGATTTTATGTATAGGATTTTAGCAAGCTTATTGTTGTAATCTTTCTATAATTCAAGTAAATATCAATCAAAAATACCGAATAAATTAATATATAATACTGGAATACAGAATTACTTGATTAAAATGAAGTAGTAAAGATTAAAATTAGACAAGTGTTTTGGTTGTGCTAGAAATTAGTAAATATTTTAACTATGCAATTTTAATATAATTTCAATATTTATCACAGACAGCAGGAGTACTGCTCAATGAAGTGATTGAACCAGAATATTACAAAAAACAATTGAAATTACTGGAGAGTGTAACTGACACCAATTTCAGAACAATTTTCCATTTCTTATGTCAGAAATCATTGGAGTTGGATCTCTTTAATAAATTCTCAGTTGACAAGATTTTGAATAGTGATATATTGTCCGTGGATGAAGAATTCAGACAGAGCAAAATCGGTAGCAAACTGCTGCGATTGACCCAGGACATTGCCATCGATAACAAGTTTCAAGTAGGCCAGAAATGTTTTATTTACAAACTTTTAACTAGTTATCGTTTGACCCTATGTCAATCTAAGTTATTCAATATTCTCCATAATTTCTATTTCTAATGATTAATGTTAGATGCAATTTTTTAACAATCTCATTCATACAATGCAGTGGAGGGGTCATAATTAAGTTTGTGGTCTGTTTTATTAATCAAGAATTTGAATAAGTATCATGCTACTAAATTATTTATTCATGTCGCGCTTTACATTTTCGTCACCTTCTCCTTTAATCTCTACAATTATATTTATATGTTCCCTCATTTCTTATTTTATATCTTTTTTTCATAATCCTAAACTTTCTTCATTATTCATTCAAATTCTTTTTTCCCTCCCTACCTATCAACGTATGTTATGGAGCCCTTTGAGCAAGGCGTGCTAACGGTTTCCATCGATACCTTGGAAGTTGCATCGATGCGACCCATTCTATTTTTGCGAAAGTAAAGTATAGTGATCGTGAAAAAACTCGCTCTCGAGATTTTATCGGAACTACATGTTTTCAAGTCCCAAAAGTCGTTTTATGAAGCTTTTTCGATGATGTCTGTGTGTGTATAAGTGTGGTTGGGTGGGTGTGTGTGCATCCAAAGTTTGAGGACACACAACGGTCCAGAATCTTTGATAGATCAAATTAATATTTTACAAAAAAAAATTAGCCCCATAATTTAGATGTGCTGTGTAGTCTTGGAACAATTATTCATGATGAGAAAGTCTCTTTTTTATTGCCAAAAACCTGTTTTTACACAATTTATTTCACATAAACTAATAATTCTAGAGTCCTGAAATTTTCTCATTATCTTTTAGGCTTCAAAAGTAATAAACGAAAAATATCTAAATATTTTTAACGCAACAGGAATTTTTTTTTATTTAAATTTAAAAATTTTGACTTATAATACAGTCTGAGAGCTTATGAGGGGGATGAAGCAATACCGTTTGACGGTATTGCAAAATGTTAGCAAAGTAGTTAGTAATAGTAGTTAGCAAAGTGAAATTATGCGTAAAAATAAAACACTATTAAGAGGATGGGTTGAACATTTTCTTGCACATTTTTTTTAAAATGAAATTACCAAAGGGCTCTTAGAATAAATTTTCTATTTTCAGAAAATGTTTTTTTGATGCTTAACAGCTCATTAAAAAAGAAACGGAATTTTGCTAAAACATTAAGCAGAAATTAACAATTTTTAACAAAAAATTCGTAAAACTTTCATTACGGCGAAGAGCAATAAAATAAAATATAAAAATTTCAAGCTTCCAGCTATACAAATTTTAAATTATATTGAAAATCCTAATTGCTAATAAATTTTATCCCAATATAGATTTAGAGTAACATTATAACAGAGTACAGCTCGCAGGAAAAGGAATTATACTAGCTCAGAGTAATTTTGATTTTTATGATTCTTAGCAAAAGGAAAAGAAAAGGGATTTTTTAAAAACACTGGCGTCTCATAAAACACCCAGTATAATAATTTCATAAAAAACCAAAAATGTAAAACATAATTCAATATGCAAAAAATCCTTTGTAAAATAATAAATGAAATTATCCTACATATTTAATAAAAAAATTATCTTAAAACGGCTTTTCTTCTCACATGTTTCTGATATTTTTCAGGAAAAATAAGAATATTTTCAAGTTTTAAATGGTCCTTTTTTTGCTTTTGTGATTTGTTTTATTTTTTGTATTTATTATTGGTTTCATTTTGCTATTATCGTTTACTTAGATTTTTTTTGTGATTTGGTAATACTATATATTATATGGCCGTATACACTGCGTTGTTAGTTGCTGTTTGCGAGCTGAGCAAAACTTCTTCTTTTCCTGATGACTACAGGGTTGAAATATTCAAGTGTAATGCGATATATGTATATTATTCATTGTGTAACTTTAACAAGACCCAGTTGCTTGATTAAAAGATGTTAGTTTCCTTTCTAGATTTCTTTCTGTTCTGTAGTTCAGAGGACAACTTTTATTTTATGTCTTTCTTGTGTAATTTAAAAATTTAGTTACATTTATATAGTTCAAAATCGACCTAAATTCGTTATAAAGTTAAAATTAAACTAATGAAGAAGAAGCAATAGAGAACCACGCTTATAAATACAATTTTTGACGGTACACATTTTGTCCCTACGTTAGCATTTTGAATCCTGATAAGTAATTGGTCTGAAATCTAGACTGACAAAATAAGTCATCAATCTGACCTATCATTCATACCAAGAGGTGTTCTATCTTTTCGTTTACGAAGGCGAATATGGATTAAATCACAGAAGAACTTCAAACCGTACTTCGTATCAAAGTTCAAAACCCGTTATTGTTAGTATTAAAATACTGATCATGTTTTAATCATAGCATCATTATGTTAGGTTCGGAAACACCTGCTAACCGACTTTGTGAACGTTTCCGAGGAACATTAATTGGTTCTAGGTTTCAAACTTTGAACAACCTTTAAAGTTTTTGAATATCCTTTAAAGTTTAAAGAAAGATTGAGTAGCTTTTTATGAGTTAGCACCTATTCAAAGGCAGTTCACCCAAACCACTTTCATCCGATACCCTTCCATTGATTCCAGCATCAACCATAATAAATTCAGACACTTCATCTATGCTTCTTGCACTTTTGAAAAGAAAACTATGTAGTTACTAATAACTGTTGGTGAAAATATAACATTATTCATGTAAAGAAAAAAAGAAATTATTCTTCTTAAGAAGTTATATTCTAGTGTATATTCCAGTTGTAAGGACACTAATTTCTTATGTAGGTAGATTCCTCTTACTCAGAAGGTGGACCTGCCTATTTCAAATGATTTACATTTGTGAAAGTAAAATAATAATCAATCATTTGCTTAGAAATATTTCTTCTAATGATGGCTTAGAAATTGGGATTCCTGTTTAGTGTATTAAGTAAAATCTTTTTGGAGGAGTTATTATTACAAAACATCATAGATAGCAGATATATTTCAAAACAATCATGTTTCAGTTAATCAAGGCAGACTGCACTGGACTATACTCGCAGAAAATCGTCAAAAGTTTGGGCTTTATACCGATTTACGAAATCCGCTACGATGAATACTTGGATGAGAATGGTCAAATGGTGTTCAAGACAGAGCCTCCTCATGTCAGCTTTCAAATCACCATAAAGCCGACAGGTGTTTTCGACTCGAAAACCAGTCATATCTAATGCTCCTTGCACATTTATTGGGGATTGTCATTTTCCATAATGTGACATGTTTTTATTGAAATTAGAATCTGGTTACTTTTAGATGCTGCATTTGTGACAACTATTACCTTTGACACTTATGCGTTGTAAATAAAAATAAAATATATGTTCTTATATGGCAATCACATTTCTTGAGAGTAAATTATTTTTTGATAAATTTCAGAATAAGTTTTAAAACTTTTGTTAAACTGTTCATTACCATAAAAATATAAGACATTTTCATCCATAATAGTTTTTAAATTCATGATTAATTTGCTCAAGTAATTCCATTTTCATCTCGTTTCTTTGATTATGTATTTACTTGTATGTTAAATTATAATTTAATATAAATAACCATTTTTTTTAATGTATCAAAGTATATTTTTTTTCCCACTTCAACTACAAAAATATTTGTTATAAGGAGTGATTCTAAATTATTATTTTACAATTAACGGGGATGTATATAGGGAATGAGTGGTCACCCGTTGGTGCCACTCCATAACATGGTTACCCTCACAGATGGTTTAACTTAGAAGGTTTCGTGGACATTTTCTTTTTAAGCGCCTATGGGGGTTTGAGGGTATTACAGGTGAGTAAAGGGTTTGAGCGAGTGGATTGGGGTGGGTTTGTAATCTGTTGTGGAATATTTTGTAACGTTCCATTGCTAAGTTCTGGATAGATGGGACTTTGAGGTCTTGGTGTATGATTTTGTTGGGGACGTAAAAAGGTAAGTTTGAGTGTTTTCTGATAATTTTTGACTGGAGGGATTGCAACGGTTGTATGTTAGATGGTTTGGTGGAACCCCAGATTTCTATTCCATACGCCCAGAAAGGCTTCAGGACTGCGTTGTATATATGTAGTTTGTCTGTTAGTGTAAGTCTTGATTTTGAGTCTAAAAGTCTTATGAGAAGTTTGTAACGTCTGTTGGTCTCTGTGCGTTTAAGTCTTGTATGTGGATTCCAAGTCATCCGAGTGTCAAAGTGTAGCCCGAGGTAGCAAAGTATATTAGAACTAACAAAATAAGGACTTAGATCCTTAGTTTCGCATTACATGATAACTTGAATAATGTGAGGAATAATTCATTTTTTGTACATAAAATGTTATAAAGGATTGAAAGAATGTTAAATGTGTTAACAATTTAGTAGCCAAAAAACAATTACTGAAGTGCAATTTGTATATGCATTACATCTGGCAAAATGTGGTAGAAATTACCCCATTTTTACGTTATAATCTAATCTATTATAATAATATATTATATAATAATTTTTAATTATAGTAATCACAGAAAAGTTCTATCTCCAGAGGTTGATGGATTTTCATGTTTTGATGTCTCCAAAGTATATTTTTTGATGATGACTTACCAGTGTGGAAAGGTATGTACCCAAGATTTCATGGCACACTTCAGACAACACAGTTTGATGAAGTAAATACCTATTTTACATAAAAACTGACCATATAGCACAGATGCTCCGCACCCTATTGTTTTTAAGCAGTAATCCATCATGGAAAATTCAATTTTTTGAGCAAAATGTGATTTTAGACATTCTTTTCTTTTCTAAACTACTATAGAGTGTTCAAATTGTAATAAAATGGGATTATAATGAAACTAACTAGAGCATTTACAGGGGAAAAAATCAAATTGTTTAAACTACCCAAAGGATAGTTTTCCTTAAAATGTAAAAAATATTGACTCATGATTGATTCTGAGCTTTCACCGGAATGAATATTCTGTCAAAATCATATATGGTAGAAGCGACGGATTCTACCTTTATTGATATTGACACTAGCTAAATGAAGTTCCATAACAGCAAACCGTCTACACATTAAATAGCCTTAACCTTCTGCTGGTATTGACTCTGGGTGGTACATATTTGAGAGTTTATTACTTTTTTAAGTACTAAAAGAATACATTTTTTCCTAGTATATTAATTTTAAGTTGATGTCGTATGAAAAGTTTTTTTTATTATAGTGTTTGTAGTTTAGGGAGTAAAAAATATCATGGCTTTTGTTCTTATAGCCAGTGGACCTCTAACAACGCCACTTGTAACATTATATGGTCATTAATTGCAACATAAATACAATTAAATTCCAACGTAATTACAATTACATTCCAACGATAAAATTACAATGGGTCTGTTTAAACGAAAGGCCTCAGAGCGATTATCTTTAATCATTTTGTGGTGAGTTACCTGAATATTTATATCACTGGTATTGTGACAATTATATATATATATATATATATATATAATCAACCAAAATATGAAATGGGTAAAACAGACGACTAAGATCTTTCAACCACAACAAGCGGTCTTCGTTAGAGTCAAAAACCCAACCATCATTGATTGTTATTTCACGTGTTTATGTGAAATCATGCTATGTATATATTCATTAAATGAAATGATTAAACGAACTAAATAAACTAGATTCACAAAAAACACGTATAAAAGAGATCACAGAGACTCTCTACTACATTTTTATATCGTCTTCATCAGGTAGAGAGATATAGAAGTGAGTCGCTCCGAAGATAGCAAAAGCTAAAAGGATTAATAGAAACACCTTCATTTTAGATATGAATGAATAGTAAACAACAATATATCTTGACAATGGCCATAGCTATATCATATTAGATCACAAAATGTAAGTAATATTTAGAGATTGGTGGCCCATTTGTGAATAGGTATTCATGTTACAATTATTTACATATGAAAAGTGTAGTTATCAACAAAAATTGCAAAAATGCAATTTTGGGGTATAATTTCGTTATGATTCATCAAACATTCACATAGCACTTGTGGGACCTCAAAACAGTCAATCGCGAGATTGTATTTTTTCATGATCTCTATACACACAATAAATTAATATATTTATAACATTTTTGGTAAAATAAATATTGATTAAAATTGTGGAATAGTAATTGTTATATTTTAAATGGTGACATTTACATTTTTCACTTACTGTATCACATAATATATATTACTTCTCTTTTTATAATAATTTCCGTTTTTTTTTTTGTCAGTTATTTATATCCTGAAAATATATATGTATTTTATAAAGAATCTTAGTTATAGAATTTTTGAAGGTTTGAGAAGTAGAAATAAAGATTTGCTTTGCTTGTATTATAAGCAAGAATTCTTTTAGTCTTCAAAGGATTTCAATTCAGTTAAATAATCGATAGATTTTCTAAATAATAATGGACTCTAAACATAATTGGATAATAAAAGTTCATTTTTTTAAAAAACTGTTTGTGAAAAAATAAATGCTCAATCGTTGGAAACTGAATGTTTTGTCAACTGTGCTTCTATATTCTCACACATTTTTCTCAAGACCCAGAAAAAGGTCTTCAACGGTTGAATGTAATCGTGAGAACTTGACTATCTTCTCACTTTCAACAATTCAAATCAATCATTAATCAGTGGAATTAATTTTTCCAGAGTAGTACTTTATAAATACACATGTTAATAATAAAAACTACAAGTTAAAAAATAACTACTTTAAGGCAAGTGTTTTCAGAGTAAACAAGCAAGATTCACAGGTAATGGCCATGTTGTAGAATATGTCTTTATAAAATTAAGCCAAGTTCAAGAAGAGATGAGGGTGACTTTAATTAACAACCGTCAATGAACATATTTTATGCTGAACGCACATGAATCACATATAAACAAGATGAAATCAGTGGGACTTCTGAAGAAAGGGCTAAAACTTTTGAAGGGGAGACGTATCGAACTGGAACAGAATCTAATACAAAAACGTCCCGTACATCATACAGTAAATAAAACTTTTAATTATTTCTAGAATAACATTACCACTTCATGAATAATGCTCTATTTTATTGACAAGTTGTAATCATACACCAGCTAATTTACTTCAAAACATTTTAAATGTCATTCTTTTGAAATTCATACAATTAATAACATGTGAAAAACTTATGCGATGAAAAACGATCTAAATCGACAATCCAAGTTCAGAAATAAAGTCGAGATAGCAATAATTAAATCACGTCTACCATGTTATTTTTTTTTTTTTTTGGTCAAATAGTCTTGTATATGTAAAAAGAGAAAGAGAACCAAAGTAAGCCGGAGAAGTTACGGTTGTTTTTAATACCGCTCTGTTTTTTTCCCTCTAGATAATAGTTTATCTGAAGTTTTAAAATAAATTGTCATTTTCAAAATTAAGTGTATGAATCTCAAAATAATATAAACAAAAATATTTTTTAGTAGTGAAGCTATATTTATCAATTACATTAAAATTTACGTTAGATGCCATATTTTCTCAATGATTGCAGTTTACATGATTTGAAAATTATTTATGCATCTTCAAAGGTTTTTTCTTTTTTATTTAATTTTTTTTTTAATAATTTCTTATTTATTTCTTCTCCCTTCTTAAGTTGAGTACATTGCAATGGTGCTTCTGTTAATAGGAGACAATGCACAGTATTCCTTGTTTTCCAAGTAGCTCAATTTTCTTTCTTAAGACCATAGCTGCCAAAATAATATTAAAATTTTGCTTATAACACCGTACTAAAATGAATATGATACTATTAAAATTTCAAAAGTTTTTGACCACTAAATGAAGTAATGCAACTTCAAATGCGAAACTCAACATTGAATAATTTAAATAACTTTGAACTCTACAGTCAATTTTAATTGATGCATTTGTTCACATTAGGGGAAAATATTTTAATAGAAACGATCA
Source organism: Hermatobates lingyangjiaoensis (assembly GCA_026182355.1). NCBI lineage: Eukaryota > Metazoa > Arthropoda > Insecta > Hemiptera > Hermatobatidae > Hermatobates > Hermatobates lingyangjiaoensis. Next base: position 304,683 of record JAPFBL010001930.1, on the reverse strand, counting down.
AAACAGATTTAATAAATTTTAAAAGGTTTAATCATGAAGTTTTTTTCATGAGTTAATTTGATATGTAAAAAGTATAATATTTCTAGAACCAGAAATAGTTTTGTGTAAAACTATTAAAGATAACTGTGAGGCTGTGTAAATCAGTGCATGCCTCTATGTGATTGGAAGCTGTTTGAACAAGGATATTACTTCTCTTTATTATCTTTCTGTACCGTATTGGGCCGATTTTGATAAGTATTGTAGACTAATTATAACTATGTATGACGTATGTTGTTCAACTTTTTTCTATAAGTATTTCATAAAATATAGTTCTAGGGTATATTATCATTGTATAAGTTATATTTTTTATATCATTAGAGTTAAAAGATAATTGTTCGTATGTTAACAAAAAATGTCAATTTTTTTTAGCTGGTTTTATCCATACTGGTAGTTGTGTCTAATGAAAATTTTGTAAACTTATAGAAGACACCATTTGAAAAATCTTAATAACGTTTGTCTGATATAGTTTTTTATGTGATATACTTGGATTACTTAAGATTAGGTAGTTTTCAAACCTATGACTCTTCATTAATAATTTGTAGAATTTCAGAACCAAAATAATATTTATAATCCTGGAGAGATGAGTTCATTAATTTATTTAAGTCCTTTTTACAAAACAACCGTTTATTTAGCCATTGATGAACCAGAACTTATATTGTATGTGGGTGATATTGAAATATAGAAAGACATTTTATCATATTTTATCTCAAATCTGGTACTAATGTTCTCCTACCTATTTTAGTGAATACAGAAGCTGAAAATTTGTTCTTAAAATTAACATTGTAGGCTCATGATTTGGAATACTGGAAAAGGAAATCTTACAGGAAAACGAAATCTATTAATTCTCACCTGTTTCGTTTGGCAGATTTGCCATTACAATGATTAAATTGCGTTGTAATTGTCAAAATGGATATGACCAAATTATATAAATGAAGTAGTTAAATTAATTGAATATCAATGAGTTTGTTAATACCCTTTCATGATAGCCACATTAAAATAAATGAATTAATTATAATATTGTTAATTAGTTTGATAAAACTTTACTTATAGCAAAGATGAGTGTACATCACTACCTTTGTTTTTTTTTTTTTTTGACTAAGGGACTCATAATCAAAAAATAAACATTCGACTGTTCAATATGTGTCGTTTTCTTTTGTAATGGATAACTATCTACATTTGAAATTATATCTTAATTTCAGGAGGGAGTCAGAAGTCTCGCAGGTGTTAAAGATGACTATGAATTTTGGATACCTATAATGTCAGAAGATGTCAATAAGGTTCTAATTCATTTAAAAGATAACTTTTTTCATGATGAACCGCTAAGCAGAGCTGTCTCACTGGTAGATCAAGGCCAGTTACTACCAGAGCATAGGAACTTCGTCCAAGAGACGATATCAGAAAATGGGAGTATCATGTGTGTTCATAAACCAACAGATGAGGTTCGTGGTGACAACATTTTATAGTTTTATTCATGACTGTTTGCACATAGCATGTAAAGTTATTTATGTATATGACATTTACTATCAGTACATATTACCTATTACAGAACACTTATCTTCGAGTCAAGTTCTTCATGAATACCACACATATTATTCTAAAAGTACTATTTTAATAGATCAGTTTTGATTATTTTATTCGGTTACTTTTATTTATAATTTATAATTATTCATCAATAATTTTGTAAAACTCTAAAGCATCGTCCAAAGCTGCAACTGAGCTTTCATACTTTCGGACTCTTCACATGGCAGCAAAAATATCTTAAATTAAATTACTTAATTAATTAAAACTTCATTTGTATCGATAATATTTTGAGTCTTTCTCTAATTTATTCTGTTTCCAGATTGTGGGTGTGGCATTAAATAGTGCTGTAAGGCCAATGTACATTAAAGAATTAAATGACAAAATTAACGTACACACTGATCCAAAAGTGAAGAAAATACTACAATTTTTCTTAGAAGCAAACGTACAAGCGGATCTGTTCGAGAAGTTCAGTGTTGATAAAATATATGGATGTAAAGTTTTGTCAGTTGACAGTCAGCATAGGCGAAACGGGCTTGGGACCTTATTGGTGGAGTATTCAATAGAAGATGCAAAGCGAAAAGGTTTCAAAGTGAGTTGGTTTCAGAACAAGTATGGCTAAAATTATAAAAAAAAAACATATATTAAGATTAGAAAGGATCTACAAAAGAATTGTCTTTCTTGTTAAAAGAACACAAATATTCCTATACTTTTTTTTAAATATGAAAATTAAAAATATGCTAAACATTGGCTATTGGCTATAAAGCCTATTAATATAAGCAAATTAAATATTAATTATAAAAATAATGTAATTTAGGCTAAAGAAAGATAAAAATACAACTAATTCTCAAGCTATATATGGGAAAAGTATAATAATTTTTAGAAAATAAAAGAAATTTAATTTTTAAAAATACTTTCATGAATATATTTTAAAGACTGATTTCTTTAAATTATATCCATGTTTAAATTAATTTCATTTGTATGAAAAATTTAGCTGCATTCGTTTAAGAAAACATTCATTTAATGGCATTCATAACTTAATATCATTAACTTAAGCTCATATTTGCATAAGTATCTTGTACTCCTTTAAAAAACTTAATAACTTTTAATGGTTCTTGGTCTTAGTGCTAATGTTAGGTCTTGTGGTTTTCCCACATTTTCCCGTTTCTTTAGTGCAATGAGCACTCCACCACAATATTCTCTATAGTTAAAGGTATATGATGGTAATAAAGTGGCCTAGCTTCTCTCTTAAGAAGTAAGCTTGTTTTGATTTGTAATCATGTCTATCAACCTTTCGGCCATTCCATGAGCAAAGCACAACATATCGATGCTTTTTAACGTGAAACCCTTTAACCACATATGGAAGCCACTCAACCCTACAGACGGGTTGTGTCGACCTCAGATGCGCCCAAGGTGGCGGGTCTCAAAACACCACATCACACATAAAGACTATGTTAAAAAAAAACTGCGCCACTTGTTCTGTACGTCCATGCGCCTTCTTTCTTTTGCCGATGTAGTACACAACGGCCAAGAGATATTTACTATTAAAAAGTTAATAGTAATCTGATCTACATACCTCCCTGTCACCATCTACACGTAAGAAGTAAGCCATGAGTTAGCCTGCTCTGAATGATTCTTCATCTCTTCAATACTACTTCATATCGTTTGGGTAGTAACGAAGAGTGAACTGGAGCACCATGCTCAGCCAGAACTCTGCGAAGCTGTGTAGTGCTACTCGCCCACCCAGCAGTACATTCTTTCCCCACTCTACTCACCACAGCTCTCCGGAGTGATGGGAAAACATTTCTCTATGCATATTTTCTGCAGAGTAGAAAATTTGTCTGGTATCCAGACAAACTCTTTCAGTTTCTTTTCCACAGTCGTTTCTTTAACGCGATCATAAATTAGATTTATCACGGAGTCACTCTGAAATGGTTAACCGAACAGTTAGGGGTTTTATTATTGAAGAGAGCCGCTCATATTGTGATAACGAGTCTTTTTGTAAAAGTGGGTAAACGAAAATTATTTCGTTTCATCAGTATTACTTCGCCATGTTTCAGCGCTATCAGTTCTCTGCTGGTCTGTAGCTTTGTAGCATAAAACCAGCAACTGCATCTATAAGATTCATAGGGACTTGTCTCGAATACTTCCATTTGTTCAATTTACATCAATTTTTGTTTTTTTGTATATTTCAATAATTCTTTTTTCAAAAGATTGATAATTATATTTTAAATTATTGAAAATTATATTTTTTCACCAAAATTTGTACTTACTATCAGTTACTGATAGGTAACTCAACAATAGGTTAACAAGTAATAATAGGTTAATTTTTAGCTGAAAATAAAGAAAAGGCTAAAACTTTCCTTGACAACTGTTAAAGGTCAATAGCAATAAAGAAATAAGAGTTATAGTCATCGGATTGTTTTGAGAAATAGAATAGTTATTAATTCCAATCGTTCGTCTGGCAATTTAGAAGAAACCAAAAAGTGAGGTACAAAGACATTTTTGGTGGTTAGGACATAACACGGACTATATTTCAATAATAGTCATTAAAATAAGTTACTCGTAATTTTACTGTCAAAATATATCCTACATCACAGGATAGAAATATGAAATGCAGTCTTTAAACATATGAATTTAGTGTAAATTATTACTTTGTTAGGTAGTTGACACAATATATTTCAACTGCCTTAAGGTTGAAAATAAGTTGAAACAAGTATTATTAGTAATAACAATAAGATACCAAACCAATGAAAAAACATTTTGTAAACAAGGGTAATTATAATTAAAATTAGGAAAACTTAATCAAGGGAAACTGTTTTAAAAGAGATTTTACTTCTTTAAGTAAAATTTTAAATAATTTAAATTAATAGCAGAAATGAAGAATACCTATTCATATAAGATTTCCTTTATCAACTGCAGCACGTATAAATTGATATAGTAAATAATTAGATTATAACCTAATTAAGTACAAACTAAATATACTGTAATTAGTGATGTTCCGTTGTTTTCATTAAAAGTGCATTCCAGGTCATGAAGTGTGACTGCTCAAGTTTTTTTACCCAGTCATTGATGAGAAAGAATGGATTTTCACGCCAGTTTGAATTGCCCTACTCCGATTACGTAGACAGTAATGGAAAGCCAATGTTCATTACAGAGCACCCTCATCACACTTTCCAGATTTGTACTAAAGAATTACAAAACTAAAAAAAAAAAAAAGTATTCTGTAAATTTTATTTAATGAAAAGTCACTTGGGAAAATCTCAACTAAAAAAGTAGCCAGTAAATTGTATTACTATAAATAGTAACTTTAAAAAAGATTTTATTGTTAAATTTGTATAATTTTAAACATAAATAGCCATTATCTCAAAAATAAAGCTTTTTTTAAAGCTTAAAAACAGTATAAAGTAAGAGTAGAGAGCAAGGAGTATCTAACATATTCAATAAGCAGAAAATAGTGTGCAAAGGAATTTTACATGGTGGGAATGGCTGAAGAACAAACATAGCATATGAGGTGAACATTTTTACAATAACCATTACAGTATCATACTTGTGATCTGATCCGTTTAATGGTTCAGAGCATTATACCGAAAATTCACAATCTGGATGGATTGACAAGGATATCATCTCATCTAACACTGCATGCGAGCATGTTTAATGGCAGTACCACAAAATAATTCCTAAAATCAGTTTTTACTTTACTATAAAGAAAGTATTGTGGTCATAAATAAAACATCAACGTATGGATTTGATGGCTTTACATGTTTTGGCATGAATGAGTCCATTTTTGTCAAAATTTGACTAAGTCTGAACGGTGTAAAGGTAGGTGGTTATTTCAACATTTTATTTTTTGAACATACCACACGTCACAATTTTGAAAGATGTGGATGAGTAATTATTCTCCTCATAAAAATGTGTTATATACACCATGCTTTTCAAACACATAGTGTTCTTCTTTAGGTTACAACTGAAGTACAAATCAACAAGATGGCACTTATGATAAATTATGGATTATTTATTTCTAGAACAACCTAACAAAGGTCTTCAAAACGTGTTATTCGTGTGCAATCATTTTTAAGTGAGAATGCTTATTTTATTTTTTGCAACATGAGTAAATATGACATAAACCTGTTTACACAACTTTATCATTCAATTTAAATTTACTTTATAGTAAGCAGAGTTTAAATAGATCTTTAATCTAAATATTAATAGATCTTTAAATATTAAGAAATTTAATATTTAAATTTCTTTTAAAAGTAAATAAATCTTTAAAATGTCATATCTCAATTACAATATTCAATGCAGGCTTTCTTTTAATTCAAATTTCATTTTTTTAAATGTTTTAATGTTTAAGTTTTCAATATTTTATTTCACAATTTTTTTTTTATTCATGTAAATCAGTGGTTCTCAACGTGGTCCACAGAGGATACTGGGGGTCCATGAGGAAAGTAGTATTCTGAAGGTCCATGACACGTGGTTAGAGCTCTATGTTAAGTTTAAATGAATTTATCAGCAAACCAAAAATAAATCAAAGCGTAGTAAGCTTTGGCCGTACAATATTCAAACATAATTAAAATATAATGTCCAATATCCTCGTCAGTTTGTTAAAATGTTCCAATGTTTTAAAATTTTCTATTGCACTTCTCTTTATGGTACATTCAAAATTTATTCGGTTACAATTTATTTCAGGGTTCTTTATAAAATGTTAATGAAGAAATATTTTGTATTGTTTTAAAAACATTTTTGTATTTTCGCATGCGTTGTAGATGTAATGAAATTATTTCATAATTAACGATTTTCATTTACCTAAAAACAAATATTTATTTATAACTTTGTATAATTATGTTTTTTAAGTATCCGGGGGGGAGTGGGGGTCCACAAGTAGCTTTTAGGGGGTCCACAAGCAAACAAAGGTTGAGAACCCCTGATGTAAATGCTAGTTCTTTTCAATCTCTTTAGTATAAAACACGTTCTTGAAACAATATATTAATAACAAGGAAATTTATAACTACAAATAAAGCTATCAAACTAGGATACTGTGAAAGCGAAAGTGCCAGACAGTGGACGAAAACATTTTTATAAAGGATGACACCGTAGAGAAATCAGCAAGTGAATTTTACCATTAAACTGAAAGAAGATTCGATAGGCTTCCATATGCCTCGTTGCTGTTGTCAGGCACCAGTATCACTTTTATATAATCGGCATTAGTGTTCTTTATAACTGAAATTATTTTTACAATTTTCATTAAAAAATTATATCAAGGTTGGAGGAAACTCTGTTGTAATGTATGATTTCATGGTAATAAGATAAGGTATCAACCTCTCAATTCAATTACAATAGAAAATTCAAAATGAAATATCCTGAAATATCAAAATGGTTGAAAGATTAGCCTTTTTTTCTCATTTCATATTGTGGTTCGATCATTGATTGTTAGTTCACGTGTTTCTGTGAAATCTTATATCAAAATATATGTGTGATTAAATAGTCAGTCTACAACGCCGTAGGAAAGTTAGTGAAGATTTAAAAAAAAACACTTAGGTTACAACTTTTTTAATAATAAAAATGTATTGTGGAAAATGGGAATTTCAGAGATAAAAAAAACTTTGTTACCAATATTAAATATTTGTGAACTTATGGAGCGGATTTTGCGACTACAAAAAGGAGCGTATTAAAATTAACACAATTTATTTTATAGAAATTAAACAAATTCATTAAAGCAGACAGAAAATATTAAAAAAAAATAAAACAATTAGAAAAGAACTATAGCATTAATAATAACAAAGAAATTAAATTCAAGGTTGCTTAAAATTATTACAAAATCAATACTTCAGTTATGAAAAATCATAAACATTAAAAATCAAGAAGCTTTCACATTTAAAAAATTGTACTAAAAATAAGAAATAAATTATAAAATATCGTAAGCAATAACTAATGCTTGATTCCAGCCTTGGCCTGTTCCTGTTGAAACTGCATTTGGAGTTTAGCCACGATATCTCTTTGAGCAATGTACTTAGTGTTAAGGTCATCCAGATGTTCATTAATGCTTTTCCTGAAAATAAAAAAAAATAAACAAAACACCAAGAAAATTTTGAGAAAACACATATATCTATATACAGTATACTTTTTTCTATTCTCTTCGTGATAGACTATATAAAGCTCTGGACACACATATATTACCTCTTAGGCCTAAACTAAGCTTTGTGCAACTCATTGAAAGATATTATCAAATCACTAAATCTAAAGACAGAATTTAGTGATGTCTTTTGATGGATTATATTGATTTTAGATGGTTAATTATGCAGTCAATTTTTCTACAATTATTGGAAAGAGATCATAAAAACATAATAAACTGAAAATATTATTATATATAATTATTTCAGCCTATTTCGTATTTTTTATCAAATAGATTTTAGTTTAAATGATGTGATAATGATGTTCCTTGGTTAAAAGACCAATTAATTAAATGATTAATTAATCATGTAATTAATTATATTTAGTTTATAACTAATTATTAATCATTAATTATAATTAATTGGTATTACTGTTAATTAATTAGTTAATTGTTCTGTGTTTCTTCTGTTTCTCCTCTCCTGAAGACGTTAAGTGAAACGAGTTGACCGAGAATCGTGAAACGTTGCCATTGCAAGGGTTCCGTGTCGTTGCGCGTACAACGTGCTTAGTATCCCTCTCTCTTTTCTCCTGAAGACGGATTGCCCAAAAATTTGAGTTTACAAGTATGTTAACCAGTTTACTCTGTGTGTTACCACTATAAAAAAAAAAAATATCAAACTGATTTAAGACTTGTTACAAACCTTTTTCGAGATTTGGTCCAGCATTCAACAGTAAAGCATCGTAAAGCTAACGTTTCGTGTACATTTTTATACATCTTTAGGACTACATCAAAACAGAAATCAACACGCTCTGTACTTCTGTATTGATGTAATGATGTTTTACTGTTTGATACTAGACTAAACCTCTATAACGAAAAAACCGTTTAAAACTTTTATTATATATTACCTTGCTAGGTTGATTTTCCTAGTATTGAAAGAATAATTTTACTCAAGAAATGATAATAATTAGGTTCTATCAAAGATAAAATGAGAAGTTTTGGGTTAATAAGCATCTTCACTAGTGATAATCTAAATATGAAAAGAAATAAATCTGTAGAATGAAATCCAATAATTTTGGTTAACAAAATAGAAAATTCTAAGTGTTAATGAAATTACTCTGGGAGCTTCGTGGATATTGAATTACCTTTCAATATCCGTCTTGGAGATTGAATTAGCTTTTAATATCCTCGAAGATAACATGCCTTAGAATCCAGTCATGTAGAACTAATATATACTCGTAGATGTTTTAATGATGTTAACTTGCTGTACTTGTTTACATTGACTTGGATTTTTTGGTCACAATTGTGATTCTAAAGTGGAATAAAAGAAATTTCAAGATATTTTAAAGACTTAATATTATATGTAATATGAATAACATTCTTAAAACCATAAAAGCCAACTCCAATCAACCAAATATTTTACATTTTCCTGCGAATGACGGATGGTTGTCAAAAGCAAAGCTTTTGCAATCAATTTAAACTTCGCACTTCGCACCCTTTAACAAATCTTGTTATCGTTGTCAATCTGAGTATTGAATTTCATTGAAAAGAAAATGATACCGATATGTACAAAGAGAAACTTAATACTTTACATTTATCTAGGTTCAACACTAAAAATAGAACATATATTCATTTTGCACAACTGTGCAATAAATGCACACTATTTTGAGAGGTAAGTTGTCATCTTGTTAATTAATTTTTACAAATAATTTTAAGGTCATCAGCAAACATTAATACACGAACCCTTGTCAGTATATTCACAATTTCAGTAAAAAAATAATGTAATTAAAAAGGGGCACAATGAGACCTTTTGTAAATAGCCACTCTAGATATGGTTATTAATTTATGAGACTGAAATTATCCTATCTTTAAAATTAACTTCCTATCATTTTCGTACCAATCCAGTCATTTTAACAATACATCAGTTAAATCAAAATCTTTTAGTTTATATAACAATAAAGCATGGTGGACTATACAAGGGCTTTATCTAGATATATGTATGAATCACATTCACTTGTAGGAACTCAGATTCTATAATTCAAATGGGCAGTTATGCATGCATTTTTTTATTGTTAGATTGTAGAAAAAAGGGAATTAGAATGCACTGTCACAATCATTACTCCTTATTCTCCAATGTTCCTAGATTGTCATTTTTCAATCCAAGTTCGTGATATTTTGCTTTAAGAATTTCCTATATATTGTTCTAGTGTCACAAAATTCCTAGAAACAGAACGCTTATCTATAAAGCCATGTTGTTGTGGACGAATTTGAGCTATGTATCGAAATTTCATTTTGCACGTAATAATTTTTTTAAAATATTTTGGGTTGTGATAACAAATAGTTTGGCAATTGGTCTGCAGTTTGTAATATTATTTTATATCGCCGGATTTATGGATGGGGCGAACATAAGATAGCTTCAGGATGAATAAGTAAAAGGAAAAGTAGTATTAGCATTTTCCATCACAATAGGTTAGGTTAGGTTGCAGTGGCATCCCCACAAGGGAGGGAACACACATAGGCCAACAATTGGCCCTTTGTGATACCTCACAATGAAGATTGATTCTACAGTGGGAGTCCTAAATTTTCCCTAACTCAAGTATGTTAGAGTAGGGATCTTTAACGAGTACCTGACATCGTACAGGTTCGAGACAGACCGTTTAACGTCCTACTCCGAGGGACGAAGTGCTCAGATTTATTCACCTCCCGAGTGAATCAATCGAGGTCCAGGTGGGGATCGAATCCCGGTCCTATTAGTTCAGAGGCGAGTACTTCAACCACTGAGATAACCTGACTCCATCACACTAAGTGGCAACCAGAAAAAAATCAGCTAATGTAGACCTATTAACCGTGATAACTGTTTTACAGACAGCTAATTATCAATAAAAACATTTAACATAAGAAAAATACATTTTGTATAAAATAACTTATTACTGACAGCTGGGCATTGATGAAGTCCATTCGCTTGGCTACGTTCTGTTTAGCTTCTACCAACTCCTGCTTGACCAGAACAGGGCCTATCAACTTGTACACTTCTCCCTCTCCTTTCAAAAGATCCAATTCCTACGCAAACACCATCATTAAACTACTGCGTCACACAGTAAATTCTAGTATTATCCTACATAATTTCTTAGTAAATCTTCACTAAATTACATAAATATATAAAATCAAAATGAATTGTTACTAATTCCATGATAATAAAAGGAAACACAAGTAAAGTTTTACTTTAATATTTTTTAGTTCAAGGGGTCAAAAAAATTCTCCTGGACGATATATATGTATAACACTTATGAAAAAGAAGGGAAAGAAAACAAACCAGAAGAAATAGGGAGAAACGACATCATTTACCCTCTCTTTCTTCTTCTTTAATGGATTTACTGAAAATTACAGATAGTGTATGTGTTACTTCCCTCAGCATTACTCTAGTGGTGCCTTCTTTTACGTAGATTCGCTTGCTTGGCTAAATATGTTCTGACGATTTATCATAACCTATCTATAATACTCCCTCTTACCACTCTTCAAAAATATCATTATGTGTCTCACATTTAACTTTCTTTACTACTGAAATTAACCTTTGGTTTGCAATTTTAAAATTTTAAGGCAAGCCGGGTTAGTTATCTAACCAAGATATTTATATTTCGTATAATTGATTTTCACGGTATTATTATTGAAACTTTTTCAATGTTCCGAGGTATAATTGTTTTTGTTCTTTCTTCCGTTGGGTGAATGATACCAAATACTTCAATTACAAATCAAAGATTTGTAATTATATTTCAGTGCTAATGAATGTATAACATTCGAGACACATAATGATATTCTTGAAGAGTGGTAAGAGGGTGTATTATAAATAGGATATTATGATAAAGTCAGAACATTTTCTGCCACACAAGCCGGTCTACATAGAAGAAACGTGAAAAGTATAATCCAGTGTTAAATAATTGCTTAAACTGGAATGAATTTAAAAAAAAAATATTCCATGTATAATGAACACATTTATATTGAATGCGCTGAAATTTTCAGCAGGTATAAGTAAGGTATTTTTGCAGATCAGTTCGTCTCCAGGTGGCAGATTATTTTTGAAGTCCCCGTGGGTGGCCCAAGAACTTGACCACAGAATTCTTTATTGATATTTTAGAGTGATTTTGCGGGTTTGGTAGCCAATTCTTGTTGGAAGCCACTATTGAACATCACCTGATCTCACATAAGGAAAGTAATGCTCAAGACAATTCTGTTATTGGGTATTGGAAAAAGTTCAAAAAGCATTTCACGCTGACAACTGTCTAGCAAATGTTAGTGATAAGGATTTATACACATAAATTTACAACCACCTGAATTATGTAAAATGGAAAGTTCAATTTAACAGGGTGAGAGTATTGAACAAAGCCGATGAACAACCCTACCTGAACAACCGATGAACTTCGTGATCGTATATATGAAATCCTTTAAAGATATTTGAAGCGATAGTATAGTGCCTTTAAGCAATCTGAAATTCATGAAAGTGTCAAATCGTGTAAATATATCAACAGCACATAGAATCTTCGGCATTATCGAAATATCATTCTGCGACTCATTTGTTCCCAAAATTATAGTGAAAAAAAATGGAAAAATTTGATGGAAACAGGGAGTGAGTTGAAAATAAAAACCCAGTTTCTCAAGTGGACCGATATTAAGATTGTAAGATGGTTGGTACCATAGCCAAACATTGTGAGACTAGTTGGTTGATTCTTTAGATTTTGTAAAAATGCGAGGAATGCAGCTTCACCAGGGGATGAAGCTCTAAGTATGGAGGAGTGGAAAATAGAAGAAATAAAATTATAGTAACAATATTTTATAAATTCAAACGACAAATGAGTGAAAAAAATAAGAAAGCTGTTAATGAAAACAGACTAATCCAAATTGAGGAAAAACATTTCTACTAACAAAAACACTACTAACCTTCTTTGGTCAATAGTCATCCTCTATAAGATTACTACCGAATTGATACTGGAAAACATCAAGAGCTTGTCAAAGAGGTCTACAAATTGTGAGTTCATGTTAGAGGAGCGTTATTGGACAATGGGAAGGAGAGGTGAACCTAGTGGAGTTTTATGTCTACCTTTTTCTGAAAACAGAGTGAGAGGTGGATTCGTCTTTAAAGTTCGAGGTTTGGAGAACGGTATTCCTGTTTGTCTCCAAAATAATAAATAAGAAAATAGGGATTTGCATTTATCATGTGCGGTGTCTGACTTAATCTCGGTTTATTTTGAGTAGTAACTTATTTTGTGATTGAATTTAACTTTTAAGCTTTTCAGTTTTATTTTTTGTGAATTTATTCCGAATATCTCCTTAAAGTTGTGGGAGGAGAATGTTAAATTATTTATCTACATATTTTGCAAGCTAAAAATTTTCAAAGTTTTGTTTTTCATACAAGTTTGCTTTTTGCATACAAGAGAAAATATTTGATGTAATCGTTTGATAAAACACTTATTGTTCTCAAACCTATAACATAATACAACATATAACAAAGGTTGTTTTAAATCTTTTTTTGCTTATGCTATAATATTTGAGTCTATTATTTTAACCTTAGCCTCTTTAAGGTATAAATAAAACAAACAGAAAGAAAAAGAATCATTATAATACAGGAAAATTGGTTAAATTTACCTCTTTTACAGTTTTATTTTCAAACAATTGTCCTTCCAATATCTGCTTCTGATTAATGGATTTCTGACTTTCTAAAAAGACAAAAATATTAATTTTTGAGGTGCAAATAATTTCACTTCTTGTTTTTATTACATTCAATACACTAATTTAAAGATTTCATAAAGTAAATTGTTGATTACTAAAATAAACTACTACTGGTTACAAAAATTTAGAGTACTCTGTGTAATATATATCATTGATGTTAAATTATTTTTCATATCAACTTCAATTTATAAAACAGTCCAATTTTGGAACTGTTCTAATTAAGAATTTGTTTACAATAATTTATACTTGTTTAATTAAACAAATATCTTTTAATTTTAAAAATAGAAATGAATACATTACAAAATACACTTTTAAAAGCAAACTACCACTGTTGAGTACAACACCGACGAAAACTAGTATAACACCGATGAAGGTGTTATACATTCCTGTCCTCAAATATGTTTCACATTCCTTCAGAACCGGAGACATAATAAATTTGAATAATAATTGGATAGCGGTAAAATTACTGGTAATAATGTATACCTTCGGTGGGCATGCAGTCAAAATTCAGACAATGTAAATATCCTAAGCATTAAGGTAAGGCGAAAATTATTACCTTTTTCTAATGAACCAGCCTTGTCTAATTCAGTCTGAAGCTTATTTTTGATTTCCTCTAAATTAACCATTTTTGAAAATAATATAACAATTCTACCTTACATAACCTCCACGATATAATGGTCTAACCCCAACCACAACCAAGAGGTTGCTACTTGTTTAGGTTATCTGAAAAGATTTAATATTAGGGTTACTTGAAAATGGTTTCTGTTTTAAAAAATTTTTTCAACTCATCTGTAGGGGCACGGTTGTTCTTAGGTAATTAACAGTAGTTATTATGAAATAGTAAATTATAATAATTGCATTATCACAATTTTACATTATTTTAGGTCTTGGAACTCGGCAATGTAGAAGTTCAAATTTTGAAAAACTCTCTTTTATAAGAGTTATGAGTTCAGAACATAAGCATGCAGAGGAAACAAGACGTAAATATATATAAATATGTTTTAAATTTATTTTTTTTTTCCTTTATGATTTCACGATGTTATTTTATTTTATCAGCTACTGTTAGAAAAATCAATCCTGCTGCGAGGACCCAGTTAAGTGATTTCGGTAAATATGTTGCGGAATGTTTGCCGAAGTTTGTTCAGAAGGTGCAAATTACTGCTGGTGATGAGTTGGAAATTTTAATAGTTCCCGATGGAGTGATCCCAGTTCTACAGTTTTTGAAAGATCATCATAATGCTCAGTTCACAAATATGACTGATATAGCTGGAATGGATGTTCCAAGTAGGCAGTATCGGTTCGAGGTGAGAATTATTATTTTATAGATTAACAATTTTGTGATTTATATTGCATTAGTTTGGAAGTGATTTTCTCCTTGATATATCAATAAATACGAGTTCCAAATAGAAGAAGAGTAGCACACAGTGTGAAGAAACACACTAACTTAAATTTTTGGAAAATCCGTTTTCAGGAGAATAGAGAAGTGGAGCCTCCACTCTAAATGCAACGGCAGGAAAGTTCTCCCTCTCTCTTTTCTCCTGAAGACGGATTTGGCTCACGGATTTTCCGAACATTTGAGTTAGTAAGTGTTTTCATTACTTTGTTCTTTACTCTTGTTGGCTTTTGAACTCGTATTGTTCCCAGATTGGATCGTCTTTTTTTTTATTTATAGTGAACATATCAATAAAGAATAATGTTATAATTTAATTGTGAATACGAGTGTCAGACCATATTAATTTCAGGTAATTTACAACTTGCTTTCATTGAGGTACAATTCAAGAATACGAGTGAAGACATATACTGATGAACTGACACCAATTGATTCATCAAATAGCATTTTCAAAGCCGCTAATTGGTATGAAAGAGAAATATGGGATATGTATGGAGTATTTTTTGCTAACCATCCCGACTTAAGAAGAATATTGACTGATTATGGATTTGAAGGACATCCATTTAGGAAAGATTTTCCTCTTACTGGTTATGTTGAGGTAACTATGGTTTGATTATTATTTTTTTTACTATTCACCATTCGTTCTATAACATCGTACAAAATATGCTCATCGCAGTATTATATCCTTTCATTTTAAGAAAATAGAAGTTTTATTTTTATCCATGAGTATTTGTCTAGATGATTTAAGGTTGTTAATTAAATTTTTATAGATGTCCTAAAGCAAAAGTTATGAAATATGAGTAGTAAGCGAAATAATATTTGTTTTCAAATTTCAACTATCTATCGGTTTTGTGATGCAATTATTGTTGACAGGGTGGTCCACTAGTAAGTGTGTATACAGTAAGGATAAAATTTATTTATTTTATAAATAAAATTGCGATTAAAATTGAAATACCAGTGCTAATTAAATATATGTTAAGAAAAGCAAAATCGTATTTCGCAAATTACATACTTCTAATAAACCTATGTTAGTAAAAAATGAACATACTAATTTAGTCTATATGCTTTTAGACACCCTGTGTACTTCATTTATAACCAGTCTGAAAAAAAGTAATACCTTCAACAAAATACATATTATTATATTTATGTAAAGCGCAATGGAAGAGGCTGAAATAACAATTATGAAACGGATGTTGAATATGTAATTTTTTATTTGGTGTCGTATTTTAGTTTTTGTACGTGTCTTGCATTTATGATCATAATCTTGAGTGATAAACAAAGGTAGAATTTGAAATATATGAGACTTGGCACTATGGTGCAGTCACTTATTACTGACCTGTCGTTATGTAACCTCTTTAGTGAAGAATATCTTGAAACTTCCAGTAAGGAATGTTGTTTAGTAAGAAATATTATGTAGAAGGTTAATGCATATTTTTTGTAATTGAAGTGCAACGGTCTCACAAAGGCATTTACACTACAGTCCCTTGATCATTGTTCCAGGCATCATCGTATTTTAATGCTGATCGTTAAAAATAAATGGACCCGCTTTGTGATTTTGTCCCTTAAACAGAATCAAATCGCTTATTCATGTTGATTGAAAGTGTATGTACCATAACTAATGTTCGTTTATGGTATTTAGTATAAATTAGGCTAAACAATACAATAAGTTTGCTTAGACATATATAGAGTTCCCTATATATACAGATACCATTCATTAAACCTATTGGATTTGTGAGAGGATTTTGTTACTTATAGTATACTAAATTACTGGTATTGTAATTACGTGGAATATTACTCTTGTTCATGATTTCCATAACTTTTGTGATGATTTGTTCATTATGAAAGGTAATGTATGATAGAGAATGCTTTAATTTTTGTTGACCGTAGTATATTATCGAACTTATGCCACATCATAACATTTGTTGAGATACAACTTAAGTTAAATGTACAGTATTTGATGATGTATGTAAATTTTAGGTTAGATACGACGATGAGAAGAAACGTGTTGTTGTGGAACCGCTAGAATTAGCACAAGAATTCAGAAAGTTTGAATTGTCTAGCCCCTGGGAACAGTTTCCCAATTTCAGGGAAGCATCTCAAGATGTACCAATCGATCAACAACAGCAGGCTCCCAAAAAGGATGAAAAGGCTAAATAATAATTATTTCACCATACCTGTAGACATTATTTAATTCCTGTTGCTGCTAAAATGTTACTGTACATATAAATTGTAGATAATCGTTAAAATAAAACCCATATGAAGGATTACATTTATTACTGAATAATTCCTATTTTATCTTACATTTTATATTAAAGTGATCCTTTCTTTTTTGAGTATTACTTAATTATTTTAATAGCTCAACACTTTTCCGCTGTTGAATCCTCATATTGTTGGATCTTAATGCGAGTTATATGGCACTCCAGATTGTAGTGTTGTAGTGTTCAGCCTATCCATTTTAAGCCGAATTATAGAGTTTTGTGATTTATGGTTATTCCATGATTTATTAAACATTATTTTAAACTCGTAGAACATTAAAACTGATCATCTATCTCAGAGAATACCATTCCAAAAATATTCTGTAATGTCTGTATTATATGCATAATACCAAGTGAATACATAAGAAAAGATACCAAACAAGGTGAGTACATAAGAAAAGATACAAAACAAGGTGAGTACATAAGAAAACAATCCAGTCGATTCTGATGTTCATCCAACAAATTCGGACTGAGTTATTGCCTGGGATGACTTAACTCAAGAAAACGTGGACAACCTATCATTGTGTCCACCTCTTTTAAGGAAACTCTTGCATATTTAAAGGATTATGTCAAAACTGAGACAGCTGAGTAGAATTAGAAAAAAGGAAACTGTGGGATGTGGTATTACTTATTATTATTATATTGTGACACTTATAACGAAACAATTGTTTGTATTCGGAACAATTTGATGTTACTTATCTTCATCGTTCTTAAAAGCTAAGTTTGTTCACTTCTTTTAATTTATTATTTATGACACATACTACTTTTTACTTTACTATAAGTAAAGTATAGTGATCGTGAAAAGATTCGATCTCGAGATTTTGTCGGAAATATATGTTTTGAGATCCCAAAAGTCGTTTTATGATGTTTTTTCGATTATGTCTGTATGTGTGGGTGAGTGTGTTAGCATTGCTTGTTACCACGCTACGGTCCAGAATCTTTGATGGGTCAATTGATATTTTATACAAAAATGGGCCCATAGTTTAGATTATCCCTATTGTTTGGGAAGAGTTATGCATAACGAGAAGTCACTTTTTTACCAAAAAACGGTTTTTAGAAAACATTTTTTTCTCCTAACTGCTAACTCTAGAGTTCTGAAATTTGGTATTATCTTTGAGGTAACAAATGAAATAAACGAAAAGTATATTCAGAATTTTAAAACAACGGGAAATATTCTTTTTTCAATAAGATGTAAAAATTTTGACTTTTAATTCAATCTCAAAGCTTGTGAGAGGGATACAAGTCATACCATTTGACGGATCAAAATGAAACTATGCCTAAAGATAGAATATTTTATGGAGAATGATTTGAGATAATTTTTTTCAAAGTTACATCCACCAAAAGGGCGTTAAAGTACGATTTCTGTTTTCAGAAAATGTTTTATTGACGCTAAACGTCTCATTAAAAAATAATGAAAATTTGACCAAAAATGGAACAAAAAATTAACAATTTTTAAAAAAAATCACGATATTTCAATCACGGCAAAGAGCAATAAAACTATAAAAACTGTTTCTTTATCCTAGACTAAGGGATCACTTGCCATGCTTGTCGAATTTTTGATATTCTTTTTACATTGTTTACATTGACTTAGAAAATTTTGAGCGAATGCACTAAGATAAAATTGATGTTTATAATGGAAAAATTTAAATAATTTATTGATTTATATGAGATACAAGAGGAATAAAAATGTTACTGCCGCAGTAGTTATACTAATGGGATTATTTGCATCAGTGGTGTGATATACAAAAATAAGCTTATATATTGATAAGTCGATCAATCACTATCTGTACTACCTCAGGAATGAAGGACTAATAAACATCTCATATTTATTTAAAGCTGAGACTGACTGAGGAGCGCTTCTGTTGGTAGTATGGTGGATGGCGGGGAATAGGTGGCTGGTAATATGGTTATGGTTGATGTTGGTAATAAGGCTGCGGTTGCAGGTAGCTAGTACTGGCCGGGTACTGTGTTACAGAGGAGTAATGCGAAAATTGAAGTTACTGAGGACGTACATAGTTCTGCTGAAGATTGGCCGATGGGTAGGAGGCGGCAGACTCCTGTGCTGACGCTTGCTGCTACAACATATTGGTCATGTTAGCCACACAAATCTAACTCATCTAGAGAAAGGGTTCTCAATGGGGAGTGAAATTCACCTCTAGGGTTGAATTTTAAGTTTTCAGGGGGTGAATTGTGATCACTGTAAGTTTACAGAGTAAGGAAAGCTTTCTAGGTTTATAAACATAGTCCATGTAAAGTTGTAAATATGTATGCTAATAAAGACAAAATGAAGCGACTTTTTGTAATATTTTCACAATATTTAGAATACACTTTTCGTCAAAGATAGTCTTTGGAAGAAGAGGGGGTGTGGGTATGACATTGTGACAAATTAGACCCCTGATCTAAAGTTTACACAATATATTGTAAGCTATTTACAAAGGGCATCATAACTAAAGTGAATGTTCTCTTCAGAATAAATATTGTCCTATTGTAATTATACCAACATAATTATGATTATTATTATTGCTAGATATTATTATGATCATCATTATTATTATAATTGTGGAATAGTTTATTTGTATTAAATTAGTTTCAATTTAATAATAAAACTCAATTATATACTATTTCTTTGATAGTTGAAACCTTAAAATTTAAATTTGTATTATTGAAAAATAGAAAATTGTTCTTATGTCCAATGGTTATGAAAGGGTTCACCGAGAACAAAAGAAGGGGAAAAAGGTCCATGGATAAAAAAAAGGTTCAGAACCACTAATCTGGATTTATAATATCTTTTCCAAGTTGACATGTTTCAGTACTTCAACTAGTTATAATGAAGATGTGAATAGTGTTTTCAATTTCTAATTTATCAAAGAAAGTAGAATAATATGAGAATTTGTTCTTCGTTTGTATTTGAAGTTTATTTTAACTGTGGTGAATCATTTTTATTCTTGTACTTATCCTAATTCTAGTTTTTATTTAAAAAAAAAACCAGAAACTTATGGAAGCGTGTCTGTTTTAGCCGGACATGATAGCTTGCTGGAGTTTCTGAAGGTCGATGGTAGGGTGTTTGCCAGTCGCTACTAAAGAGGCTGGAAGGCTCAGCGAAGTAGGTCTTAGGTGATGTATTACACTTGAGTCGGTTACTTCTTTCACTTGGCTCGCCTCTCCATTAATAGCTTGATCAATCTGAAACCAACAATTCGAAATTTATACCAAATAGAATTCCTGAAGCTATAAAAATAAATACTTATATTAGAACGTTATTAACAACTTACTCTTTTAACTTCTTTGAATTAACCGTGATATTCAATGGTTACAGAAACTGTTGGGAAGAGTTTGGAACTGGAATTTACCGCTAGAGATAGGAGATATAATTAAGGACTTGGGTGTATCTTTAACTCATTATTAACTATAACTATGTCATATTATCTCGAATGCACTGAAGACACCCTATATCAACATTAAATATGCTAAATACTTGTACTTGCAGATGGGTGTATAAATATATTTTACAAACAATGAGATTCAAAATTTAATTAATATGTCCTTACTCTTACGATTCTGAGAAGGTTTCAAATTCATTTCTGCTTTCTTTGGCGTTCAATTAATTAAGACAAATCAGCCTATTCAACTTATTCAATTTGAACTTAAACATTAATCAAAAAATCAGACAATAATTGTTTCTATAACTAGGTTTCAATATTCACTCAATAGTCTAGAGAAGATATACAGAAACATCTTGTATAATAATATCCAAATGAAAAAATAAAAATCAGGTCAAATGAAATTTCCAGAATGATTTATAGTATTTTATAATAATGAAGGAACGAAGGGTACTTAGAAGTTACTCTTTACAGGATAACAAGAAGAAAATAATGATTATTTTTCAGCGATTTAGCATCATGTTCGATCTGTTTAGTTTATGCAGAGTTGCAAGAAAGATTGATACACATTCTCTGTCTGGTTAGTGTCTTGTTATATATGAACCATTACAATTAAGTGTCTAGTAGTCACTTAAGAAAAATTCGCTGAAAATAATATTGATATCTTAGAATTATTTTGTAAGGTATACAAAAATTAATAATATATATAACTAAAATGTTTCATATGCATGAGGTTAGTGATTCCTCAGTAGTAACATACTAGTCTATTCTAAGTAAAATCTATTCTAGTATTCTAATGTTGAAGCAAGCACAAGTACATACCAATAGGAATCATAGGTTATTTGCTGTGCAAATATTTTGAATTATAGTAATAAACTAGCAAAATGAATTATTCAATGTATGAACATTACATACAAGTACAATTTTCATACAAGCAAATGGTGGTTGTTTATACCACTAACAACCTCTACTATCTATTAAAAATAAACTTTTATACTTTCTAGAAAAAAAAATAATTACTTGAATGATGTAACGTCGTCATTATCATCATTATTATTATCAATGTAACCCTCTTACAGTAAAGATGACAGTAAAAATTGTAAAATGAAATATGAAAAAAATCATTTAGTTAAATTGATTATTCATGATTTTGACAATATATTTAATTATAGACAGTTAAGCATAGACCAAACTTAATGTTTCTTAAAGAAACATCTACACAAACAACTGTAATATGAAAGTAATTTTTACTTTAAGCAAGCTTTAAACAAAGCAAAACTGACGCCCTTATTCCACAGTAAAGTGTTAGCTTTCGGGAGTGTCTTTAAATAAAGTCCTAATAATTTAAAAGTTTATTCACTCAACGTGATATTTCATACAATAATGATAACTTCAAACAGTAAGTACAATTATTGTCTTAACTTACTTCTGCAGTATCATAGTACTTGAATAGTTTAATATTAATGGCAAATGCAAATAATCAGATGATTACTTAATGATTGCTTTCAACGAATATGATGGGTTGCATTTTAAATTAGCATTCTTTTTGGTTAACACATTTTGAATCTTATTGTTAAAATGAAATCTTGTGGATTAAACATAATCTTAAGAAAGATTTAAAATGCTTATTATCGATTATTTATGAAGAAGAATTACCTACTTTATTCAAAGTACATATATGCTTCAGAATATTTTACTTAAGACGGCACATATTTAATTAGAAATATGCTAAACTAATTGAAATATTGTTGCTTAATTAATTTTTTACAATTACTATAATTTAAGATGAATGAAAAAATAGTATTTCCATTAAGTTATTAAAGTGAATTATAAAAGTTATACTTCTTATAATTTAGTAGCATTAATTAAACAGAATATCTTTGATACATATTATATTAAGAATGTAAATGCTCATCTTCATAAATAATATAGTATTGAGCGCTGTATATTGTATATATGAAGCATATTACGACTAAGATGTCCTCAAAAATAGATAATATTAATTACATTCATTGTAAATTAAGAAGATGTAACTTACTTCAGTTATTGACGAGTAGTAAATTTCGTAGTTTGATTGTAATTTAGAATAAGAAGGTATTTTATTTGTGTGATGGGTACTGATACAATTATTAATGTTGAAATTAGTTTAAAAATGACCACCCCAGATTTTTTAATGATGATTACATTTTCATCACAACCAGTTAAATGCTTGTAGGCATTGATTAGAATGAATTAATTGAAATAAGAACTGTTATTGTTACTCCTACAAATTAAGTCCTTTGCAATATAACTTATTGTGAAGTATAATAATTAATTAATTAAAATGATTATAAATTAATTCAGTAATATATATTAACTCACAGTATTGTTAAGTGCATACTACTTCAGTTATTTTATGTTGTGAACAAATTATACATTGTACAATATTTCTTTTTACTGTGCTTCAATTAGTGAAATTATTTCAATAGTATAATCTTTTATATTAAGTAATCAAAAGTTACTCGTCCAAATGTCCATTATTAGGAATTAAATCAACAATTATGAGAAGGAGAGCATATGCATGTAGTCCATGGAAGGCAGTTAAATGAATTATGTACACATTTTTATTTTAATATATTTCCAATTTTAATATGTTTAACAAAAGAAATGCCACCTCACTTATTTTTATTTTGCTTCGAATGTTGATTTTATTCTTGTTGATTTTTTTTGTGTATATAATTTACTTTCTATTGATCTTAATAATGTGATGATGTTATGTGCAAAATTGCAATTTTTTTTCTCCAAAAAACAAGAAACAATGGTTTGTATTTTAGCATAAATTACCATAAAGCACCTTTATCATGCTTCGATATTGACAAAAAGCTATGTAGTTCTTCTCATTTGGAATTATGTGTATAATGAATTTCATATTTTTGTGTCAAACTGTAGGAATCATTCCCACCCACACCCACTCAGATATCATCAAGACAATGAAATTTTAAAATCATATTTTGTTATTTTCACTACATTTTATTTATAGTGAAGTAAAATACTATTCACTAATCTATTGTTAAATCGTTTAGTAATAACTCATTTCTCAAAGTTTTGTCAAAACAGTGTTGTATTTTAAATACCAACTGTTATTTTCAATTATTTATTTATGTAAACCATATAGCAATAAGCATAACATTTATCATTGAACCGTGAAAAAAAAACTTTCAATAAAATGAAATTTAACAAATTTGTTTGATTATTTAATGAAGTAAATACGTAGTCATAGTGGGGTTGGCCAATCTGTTCTAGGACTGCGTAAGTGAACTCTGACACCCTAAAGTTCCGTGCAAGCCACAACCAGTCAGTCTGCTGCTGCTCTTCATCAACGGAACATGGAGGAACGTTCACTGAGGCTCTATGCCCAGGTAATACAACAATTTTTCTTTGTTCACCAATAATGTCATTTGATATTTTATGTTAACATTTGTCTTTTAACTATAGTTCTAACAATGTACCAACACATATATGTTAAACTTTACGGAATAAATAAGAATTTAAATGGTAGTTAATAATTTTCTTTGCCTAAGGTAATAAAGATATTTTTTTTGTTCACCCATGTCACTTGATAATTATGTAAACGCTAGTCTTTTAACTATAACTTTAACTAGGTACTTGTCAACCCATATATGTTAAATTATACTTAATAAATTAAAATTTAAATTGTAGTTAATTTTTTCCTTTACTTTTTTTAAGTGAATTGCTTCTTTTTGATTCACCTTATCAAACAAACCTAAAATAAGTGTTATTGCCGTAAAATTTAATTAAAAAAAAAACATTTTTTATTTATTGAACTCAACCACTTTACAATTAGCTTTTCGTCAAATAAACATGGCCGACAATGTAACGAGGTAATTTAATGCCAAAGTCATAATGAAATTTTTTTTTTTGTTCACCCTTAATGTTACTTGATAATTATGTCAAAACTACTCTTCTATCTATAATGTTAACTATGTGACAACCCATATATGTTAAATTATACAGAATAAATTAAATTTAAATGGTAGATTATTTTTTTCTTTACTTTCTTTAAGTAAATTGCTTCTTTTTGATTCACCTTTATCAAACAAACCTAAAATAAGTGTAATTATCATAAAATGTGATAAGAAAATATTTTTTTCTTTATTGAACTGAACCACTTTGCATATAGCTTTTCGTCAAATAAACATGGCCGACAATGTAACGAGGTAATTTAATGCCAAAGTAATAATGAAATTTTTTTTTTGTTCATCCATAATGTCACTTGATAATTATGTCAAAACTACTCTTCTATCTATAATTTTAACTACGTGACAACCCATATATGTTAAATTCTACAGAATAAATTAAATTTAAATGGTAGATTATTTTTTTCTTTACTTTCTTTAAGTAAATTGCTTCTTTTTGATTCACCTTTATCAAACAAACCTAAAATAAGTGTTATTATCATAAAATGTGATAAAAAAATATTTTTTCCTTTATTGAACTGAACCACTTTGCAATTTGCTTTTCGTCAAATAAACATGGCCGACAATGTAACGAGGTAATTTAATGCCAAAGTAATAATGAAATTTTTTTTTTGTTCACCCATAATGTCACTTGATAATTATGTCAAAACTACTCTTCTATCTATAATTTTAAGTACGTGACAAAGCATATATGTTAAATTCTAAAGAATAAATTAAATTTAAATGGTAGATTATTTTTTTCTTTACTTTCTTTAAGTAAATTGCTTCTTTTTGATTCACCTTTATCAAACAAACCTAAAATAAGTGTTATTATCATAAAATGTGATAAAAAAATATTTTTTCCTTTATTGAACTGAACCACTTTGCAATTTGCTTTTCGTCAAATAAACATGGCCGACAATGTAACGAGGTAATTTAATGCCAAAGTCATAATGAAATTTTTTTTTTTGTTCACCCTTAATGTTACTTGATAATTATGTCAAAACTACTCTTCTATCTATAATGTTAACTATGTGACAACCCATATATGTTAAATTATACAGAATAAATTAAATTTAAATGGTAGATTATTTTTTTCTTTACTTTCTTTAAGTAAATTGCTTCTTTTTGATTCACCTTTATCAAACAAACCTAAAATAAGTGTAATTATCATAAAATGTGATAAGAAAATATTTTTTTCTTTATTGAACTGAACCACTTTGCATATAGCTTTTCGTCAAATAAACATGGCCGACAATGTAACGAGGTAATTTAATGCCAAAGTAATAATGAAATTTTTTTTTTGTTCATCCATAATGTCACTTGATAATTATGTCAAAACTACTCTTCTATCTATAATTTTAACTACGTGACAACCCATATATGTTAAATTCTACAGAATAAATTAAATTTAAATGGTAGATTATTTTTTTCTTTACTTTCTTTAAGTAAATTGCTTCTTTTTGATTCACCTTTATCAAACAAACCTAAAATAAGTGTTATTATCATAAAATGTGATAAAAAATATTTTTTTCCTTTATTGAACTGAACCACTTTGCAATTTGCTTTTCGTCAAATAAACATGGCCGACAATGTAACGAGGTAATTTAATGCCAAAGTCATAATGAAATTTTTTTTTTGTTCACCCATAATGTCACTTGATAATTATGTCAAAACTACTCTTCTATCTATAATTTTAAGTACGTGACAACGCATATATGTTAAATTCTACAGAATAAATTAAATTTAAATGGTAGATTATTTTTTTCTTTACTTTCTTTAAGTAAATTGCTTCTTTTTGATTCACCTTTATCAAACAAACCTAAAATAAGTGTAATTATCATAAAATGTGATAAGAAAATATTTTTTTCTTTATTGAACTGAACCACTTTGCATATAGCTTTTCGTCAAATAAACATGGCCGACAATGTAACGAGGTAATTTAATGCCAAAGTAATAATGAAATTTTTTTTTTGTTCATCCATAATGTCACTTGATAATTATGTCAAAACTACTCTTCTATCTATAATTTTAACTACGTGACAACCCATATATGTTAAATTCTACAGAATAAATTAAATTTAAATGGTAGATTATTTTTTTCTTTACTTTCTTTAAGTAAATTGCTTCTTTTTGATTCACCTTTATCAAACAAACCTAAAATAAGTGTTATTATCATAAAATGTGATAAAAAAATATTTTTTCCTTTATTGAACTGAACCACTTTGCAATTTGCTTTTCGTCAAATAAACATGGCCGACAATGTAACGAGGTAATTTAATGCCAAAGTAATAATGAAATTTTTTTTTTGTTCACCCATAATGTCACTTGATAATTATGTCAAAACTACTCTTCTATCTATAATTTTAAGTACGTGACAACGCATATATGTTAAATTCTAAAGAATAAATTAAATTTAAATGGTAGATTATTTTTTTCTTTACTTTCTTTAAGTGAATTGCTTCTTTTTGATTCACCTTTATCAAACAAACCTAAAATAAGTGTTATTATCATAAAATGTGATAAGAAAATATTTTTTTCTTTATTGAACTGAACCACTTTGCAATTAGCTTTTCGTCAAATAAACATGGCCGACAATGTAATGAGGTAATTTAATGCCAAAGTAATAATGAAATTTTTTTTTTGTTCACCCATAATGTCACTTGATAATTATGTCAAAACTACTCTTCTATCTATAATTTTAACTACGTGACAACCCATATATGTTAAATTATACGGAATAAATTAAATTTAAATGATAGATTATTTTTTCTTTACTTTTTTTAAGTTAACTACTTTTTTTTTTGATTTACCTTTATCAAACAAACCTAAAATAAGTGTTATTATCATAAAATGTATAAAAAAAATTTTTTCTCTATTGAACTGAACCACTTTGCAATTTGCTTTTCGTCAAATAAACATGGCCGACAATGTAAAGAGGTAATTTAATGCAAGGTAATAATGACATTTTTTTTTTGTTCACCCATAATGTCACTTGATTATTATGTCAAAACTACTCTTCTATCTATAATTTTAACTCGTGTCAACACATATGTTAAATTTTAGGCAATAAATTAATATTTGAATTGTGGATTATTTTTTTTACCTATATTAATTAATTGCTGCTTATTGATTCACCAATATGAAATAAACCTAAAATAATTTTCAGTATCATGAAATTGATATGAAAAATACATTTTTTTTTTAATTAACTGTACCAGTTCGCGATTGCTCTAGGTTATGAAACTGGTAGAATATGCACTGTCGCGTTATGCCACGGTTATTAATAATTATTGTTTTTCATTTGATAGCAAATGTCATTTCGTATTTTATATCAATTCACACCTTTGTGTGAGTATATATGATATTATGCAATCTTTTTAAGTAGAGCGATTAGCAAATATTTCTGTAATACCATTGTAACGGTTGTTGCCAAAGAATAAAATTATTAGGAATAGTTCTGTTTGTGAATGAAGAAAGCGAGAAAAAAATACTTTATATGCTGAACTGAATTATGTTTTAATTATATAACTTTGACATATATCAGAATTATTTGATTATGACTAGTCACAACAATGACTGGCAATGATTCCATAATATTTTACATTATAATTGAGTTAATATTATCATGTGTGTACTGTTACAGGTACAGACGGAAGGATACCTGTACACAGGTTAGTGGGCATGTTTGTGTTTATTGCATGTAATCATTTACAGTACACAACAAAACAGAAAATCAACATGACACACAACATGATACTGTTCGAAACCCCCCTCACTTCCACTGTTCTTCCCAGACCAATCGTGATATGTTAGGGCTTAAATCTGTTAAGGGTGTCTATAGGGTTTCTAGGTGTCTCTGAGTGATTTAGATTATTCTTTAGTTAAAATAGGCTAGGCATAAAAACTTTTCAGTGAATTGAAAAAGAAATGCGAGCTCCTCCCTATCCCTATCAAAGCTTTTATCCCCAAACACTGAAGAAGACGAGGCTCATCAAGTTTATTTTTCTCTCGGCAGAAGAATAAGCAACCTGAAAGTAAGTCTCATTGTCTTTATTTTTTGATGATTATTTTTATCGTATTGTGTTTGATTTAATTAAAATATTTCTCGAATATTTGTATACAGTGTGCTTTCAGCTATTTTTAGAATTAAGAGCTCCCCAACTTCAAGCAGTTTCAGAATCTGTATCCTAGAAACACGGCAAAGGTTTTTCAGGTATATGAAGATCTTCATAAAAATATATAAAACATAAGCTTTCGGCTCACATTAGCCATCATCAGGTAAAAAACGAAAAACGAAAATGGCGAACAAAACCAATGCTACAGTACTAAGAGCGGTTAACAACTAACTAGGATGGAAATAACAAAATATGCGGAAGGGAGGGAGGAGTAAGTAGGAGGGCCTGTGTAGGCATGCACGGCAGGGCACTGAACCAAACCACCTGCGTGTCCCTATACCTACCTCTCATACTAACTTATAGTTCGTATCAAAATTTTTTGAACTAAGTATTACATTAAGATCACTGTTTTGAATATTTAAACAAGGGTTACAGTCTTTGATGTAAAGGCTTCGAGAATACGTAATCTGATATCTCGGAAGCTTTAAATAATATTCAAAACAGTGATCTTAAATACTTAGTTCAAAAATTTTGATACAAACT
Organism: Hermatobates lingyangjiaoensis; assembly: GCA_026182355.1. Lineage (NCBI taxonomy): Eukaryota > Metazoa > Arthropoda > Insecta > Hemiptera > Hermatobatidae > Hermatobates > Hermatobates lingyangjiaoensis. The sequence goes on along the minus strand of JAPFBL010001930.1, from coordinate 275,654 downwards.
ATAAGTTAGAAGAGAGGTAGGTGTAGAGATACGCAGGTAGTTCGGCTCAGTGCCCTGCCCTGCATGCCTACACAGGTCCTCTTCCTACTTACTCCTCTCTCCCTTCCGCATATTTTGTTATTTCCATCATAGTTAGTTGTTAACCGCTCTTAGTACCGTAGCATTTGTTTTGTTCGTCATTTTCGTTTATCGTTTTTTACCTGATGATGATAGCTAATGTGAGCCGAAAGCTTGTGTTTTAGATTAAAGTTTTTAAATATTGAAAAAATAAGAATATATGAAGATACATAATTCTACTGTGCAGGTAACTTGTCGTTGAATACATAAGTATTTTACATTTTTTTTTAATCTATATATGCATTACTGTTTCTATCTCCTCTCTTGTGTAACTCATATGTTATGGCACTAGTAACGCTCTTGATATGTAGGAAGAAATGTGGTTATATATTTCTTTAATTATATTAAAGGTATATGTGTGAGGTACCTCATATATGTTGAATATATGTGTTTGATGTATTTAAGTCTATACTGACATATATGTTTGTAAACTACTCTCCCATGTAACTAATATGATTTCAAGGGATAGAAACGTATTTGAAGTGATGAAGAGGTGTTGATCACTTTATTATTTGTTGTATTCTACTGTGTGAGGTAAGTTATGGTTGTTGTATACAATAGACGTTTTATTAACTTTAAATTTATATTAATTTATGTAAATTCATTAACTTTAAATTTTCATAAGTATATTTTCATGTCGTTTGTTTTGCATGTAAAAACTGTTTTCAGGTATATGGTATATGGAGATCTATGTTTGCAACCTTCTTTTAATTTTACTGTATGAGGTAACATATAACATTTGAATTTAATGATATTTAAATGCCTATTTTATAGCTATTTCTTTTCTATTCTACCAATAAAATGAAATGATAAAGGAATGGAAACCCTTTTGAGGATTATGAAGAGGTATAATTACATCCTGATATGCAATTCTGTTTTATGAAGAAACATTGAATTTGGAATTGCAAAATAGGTATGTGTTCTATGATATATAAGACAACGCTTACATAACTATTTAATATATAACTATATAACTATTTATATAGTAGAAATAGAATGATGTGTATAAACAAATATGATTATTCTTATTTTAGTTATAATTTGTATTTTGCCATATAGTAGTTAAGTAGGTATGTGTTTTATGATCTGCATGCCAACATTTACATAGTTATTTCTATTCTACTCATTTATGTAACTTATGTGATTATGGGGATAGATATGCTATGATGTATATAACGTGTAATATTATTCTTATTTTATTTATAATTTGTATATTGTCTTATAGATGTTAGGTAGGTATGTATTTATGATCTGTATGTCAACATTTACATAGTCATTTCTATTCTACTTATTTATGTAACCTATGTGATTATGGGGCTAGAAATGGTGTGATGTATATTATTATGTATTGTTATTCTTATTTTATGTATAATATGTATTTTACCTTATAGTTGTTAAGTATGTATGTGTTTTCTATCTATATGTCAACATTTCCATAGCTATTTCTATTCTACTCTAGGATGTTTATCTTTAAGTTAGTCAGGGGGGGAGGGGCACATTTAGTCAGGGGGGGTCCTGGGGCTTGGGTGGCTACCAGGCGGGTCCGCAGGTGGTGGATAGCGGAAGGCCCTGTACGACCCGTTCGGTATCAGGGTAACCCCGAATAGTTAATAAGGGGTCCCGAACCAACCCTCCTCAAGCCACGTTTTAACATAATACAAGTTCAAATAACTGAAAATGTAACTCAGTTTTTAATGAGTACCCCGAACAGCCTTCATCTGACATTTTTTGTCAAATTTTCATTGGATTTAGTTTTTAACTGGTTTGTTGTGTTTCGTAACTATTATTTTATTTACAGGTAAATAGTCCACACACAGTAGTCAAAAGAATTATTAGATGAATGTTACCATTTTAACAAATCAAGATCAACAGTAAACCTTCTTCTGAACTTAAGACTTCATTGATCTGTGTTTTATGATGTCTATGTAAACATTTACATAGCTATTTCTATTCTACTCTGTTATGAGACTTATGTGATTATGGGGCTAGATATGGTATGATGTATATAGTCATGTATCATTATTTTGCCTTTTAGTTGTTAAGTAGGTATGTGTTTTTTGATGTCTATGCCAACATTTACATAGCTATATCTATTCTACTCTGTTATGTAACTTATGTGATTATGGGCTAGATATGGTATGATGCATATAATCATGTATTATTATTCTTATTTTAGTTATAATGTTTATTTTGCCTTATAGTTGTTAAGTAGGTATGTGTTTTATGATCTGTATGTCAATATTTACATAGTTATTCCTATTCTACTGTTATGTAATTTATGTGATTATGGGGCTAGGAATGGTATGATATATTTAGTTAAGTATTGTTATTCTTATTTTAGTTATAATGTTTATTTTGCCTTATAGTTGTTAAGTAGGTATGTGTTTTATGATGTCTATGTCAACATTTACAAAGCTATTTCATTCTACTCTGTTATTGAATTTGTTTTGTCTTAAGGGATGGAGTTAAAAAAAGTTACAAAGTATACGAATTCATAAAATTGAAAATTTATTAAAAGCCACACTTTAAGGTAATGTAGTTGCTAATTTGTATTCACCTCATGTTTGGTTCAATTCTGTTTACAAATAATGTATAACATTGAGAAAGTTGGGACTTCTACTTCTATTGTTGGTAGGTTACGTGCTAGCAGGTTATCTTTATCACCTCAGGTTTTAGAATTTCATTATGACTAGGCATGCTAGGAATTGCACGGCAGGAGCCGTCTATACATACTATGAAAAGAAAAAGGATGCTGAGGCTGGTGGTTATGGAACTCAGAATAGAAGAGTTGGAAAAGATTCCATTAAGGATTTTGACTGTTGTTGTTTAACTTTGCAACCTTGTAAGGACCCTGTAGTGACGTGAGTTTTTGTTATTTAAAATTTGTTTTTACCAAAGTTCTTTTTTTTTTTGAGTTTACTTCCAATCAAATTATTCGTCATTATTACTGATCAACTAAAATAAAATTGTTTCGTGATGGAGTCATTTCATGTACTTGTATGTTTATATTCAACCGAAATTATAACATTTGAATACTCTTACTGATTTATGAACATTGTATTGTTATTATTGTATTATAAAGTAAATGATAGCAAACATGAAATACATATTTTATGAAAGTACATTCTAGCCAATATTATTAATGTTTAGTATTGGAATACTTTTATTTAGAAGTATGATGATTGCTAGGCTCCATTTCATTTATTTTAGGCCGACAGGATATCTCTTTGATAAGGAGGCAATTTTACAATATATTATCAGCAAGAAGAATGAAATTAGTAGAAAATTAAAAGAATATGAGAAACAGAAGAAGAAAGATGAGGTGAGCGGCCTTCAGTTTAATATTACTTTACTTTTGAAACCTGTTTATCATAAAATTTATTGCATAGAATGAATTGGTGGAACTAGCAGAAGCTGAGAAAAGGTCAAAGCTTAACAGTTTTGTAACTTCAGAAAAGGATATTGTTAACTCAAGTGCTGCTGGGACTTCTGGTAAATGTTTCTAGTAAATTAACATCTGTGAGGCTTTAGGTATTATAGTAAATCTTGTACTGGATTCCACTAAAGTAGTAAAACAATATTTTTTTAAAATATGAAATACTTTTTACAGTGGTTTGTATCTGTAATTGTTATGGATTACCTTTCTGCGAGGTAAGGAGTTACCTCCTATTTTATTTTTTTCATAATGTTAAAATTATTGTATCAATACTTAAAGATTCCTATTCTTAAGATATATTTTTCAAATTTAAATATATCTGAATTAGTTATAAGGGTTGTTATTATTAGTTTCTTTGCAACATTAACTTTAGATTTAAACATGGCTTTTTTAGTTGATAGTAGTATAGTTTTAACAAGTTTGTGTCGTATTTTGGGTCAGTAAAAGTAAAAGTAACAACCAAAGTTACTGAACTTGAGAGTGATCTAGTCAAAATCTCAACTCTGTTTCTAACATTACGAAAATTTATATTAACTATTAACTGATTAAGGCTATGATATGATTATATTTGGTTGCTTAGAATGTAATTTTAAGTTTGAACTTTTCGGTTATTATTTTCCCACCATCAAGGTGGGAACACAGTTTGTTCAGATATAACAAATTTTTGAAAATGATGATTCCTTAATTAGGATTTGTCATAAAATTATTTAAAAATAGAATTATCAAACAAGTAAATTCATGTCTTGTCATGTTTATCCATGTCAAGTCAAAGAAGTTTTTTCTTACAATTTACATTATTTCATTTTTGTTAACATTATCTATGTCAAATAGTTCAGTTATATGTAGTTGAGAAGTGAAAATTTAACATTCACTAAATTCACCTAAACTGAAAATTAAGAATATATTTAAATGTATCAAGAAAGTAATCTATTTTTTAAAATATTTTTCTCATTGAAATAATAGGAATGCACAATGTATTGTCCTATTGTAGACGTGTCCTAGAGTAGACGAATAAGAAGCTGTGTTAGTAAAGAAAAACTATTTCTATACGAAAAGTGAGTGAATATGACGTAACGTTATAGTCGCAATATGATCAAAAGATAAGTGAGAAAAATTAGTAAGATTATTCACAATATGTAAATAAATATTTACATCACAAACACAAATACAGATCATCACAAATACAGAAGAAACCGATCAGCGTAAAAAAAAAGACAAGTATAAAGCTAAACTTAAGGCCCATTGTTGACTCTAGTGTGTTTATAATGCACAATTAATATGCAAAATATCCAAAATATGCAAAACTATCCACCCATCCAAATCTCCTTGTTCGGGAACTAAATCCTACTCTCAACCCTTCCTAATCCCACGATCCTCAAAGTTTCCTACTTAAACTAAAAATGATGACCACATGACTCCAAAATTATACAGTACTTCAGAGAATGCAAAGCCTGAAGACCAAACGACCACGAAGACGACATATTCCCTTACTGACTGACTCCCCCATTCTTGACATTGTTTATTGACCCAACAAAAACAGCAGGATGAGAATCTAGCAGCAGTGGGCCTCTGGTCCGGAACTGCTATTTACGACATGCACTGTTGTGCATGGTAATGTTCGTTGGTCGTTGGTCGTTGATGCAAAATAGTACAATCAATCTTATTGGAATACAGATAAAAGTTTTTATATAAACTGCCGTATTAGTTATTTATTTATTAACATTAGGAGTGTTTTTTGTGATTATTAAAATGATACTCTGTGTGCTTTTGGATTTCAGTAAGGCTCCTTATTTTTTCTTAATATTTTTTTGAAATTTGCTTTTCTCCATTTTAGTATTAAATGGAAGGGGAAGAGAGGAATCTGTATCAAACATGACAAATGGCAGAGACAAGCATTTACCCAGCTTCTGGATCCCTTCAAAAACACCGGATGCAAAAAAAAAGAAAGTTGCGAAACCGGTATGACGTTACTATTTTCACTATTTCACAAGTGTTTTTGTGTATTTTACAGTAATCTTGATATGATCGTATAATACAGGTTTTGTTGAAGATTATTGCCAACATATTGATAACTTGTCAGCTCATTAGCTCTGGTATTTTTTTTTATTTTTTAACAAATGGAGTGATATGTGTTTCCCATTACGAATGTGATATCATAAATATTTATCAGGTTACGCTTGTGTGAACTGCAAATGTACACTATAAAGGCTGTTTGTAAAAATAAAATTGTAAATAAAATATTACATCAGAATTGAGAGTTGATCTACAACAGTGTTTCCCAAAGTGGGCGGTGCTTTGACATCGGGGGGCGCTAATGCAAAAAGGAGTTACGGATTCTATTTCCATAAATTGAAAATAATTTCTAAATATAATTTCTAAATTTAAGTGAAAACACCACATGTAAACTTCTAGGAAAAGGTTTCTTAAAATTATTTGTTTTGATAATTTATTTTTATGTTAGAAGTATATTCTCATCTAAGTTTCTTTTATTGTGTATTAATTCTTTTGCATAAATATGCTATGAAACAAGACATATATTGGATTATAAATAAATATTCGATTAGTCATTATATTAATTTAATTATTAAAATGTTACTCATTTCGTTATTTAGTCTAAGATTCTGATTATTGAGGAGTGTTGAGTATATGTTTACGGACCCAAGGGGGCGGTCGCTCGAAAAAAGTTTGGGAAACACTGATCTGCAAGGTAAACATATCTCGGCTCATATATTTCAAATCATTCTGTTTTTATTTATTTAACTGAAAAAATTATACAGGCATTATTTAATGCAATATAAATAATGTAATAAACCAATGTTGATTAATTTGTGGCATGTAATTGTTGTTAGGACAAGACTGTTTACTGCCCCATGACTGGCAAGCCTTTGAAGATGAAGGACTTGATTGATGTGAAATTCACATTGGTGAAGGATCCAGACGATATGAAATCATTGATTGTGAAACAAAATCGCTACATGTGTCCAGTAACACACGACATCCTTGGCAACTCAGTTCCTTCTGCAGTCATCAAAACTACGTTAGTAGCAACCAAGCTTTATACTTTAATCTGCTTGCCAAATTAAAAAATAAAAATAGTAGTTATACCCTAATTATCAGGTATAGAATAATAGTTGAAATATTAGTAATTTAAAGGTATAAACTGGTAAATTGTTGGAACTATAATTGATTTGTTATCACTATTGATAAAGAGATAAGTAATTTTTAAGAGTTCTGCTATACAAAAACATAAATCTAAATCCACTCAATGCTATTCTACAGTTTAATATGAGAATAAAAAGTGGGTAAATACATTCTAGGTTTCAGATTGGACTGGTTTGTCTGCTCTTTAGCAACCTCACGTTGCTGCTAATACTAAATCAATGCATTGCCTTTACGTATAATTAATTTTAAAGTTATAATTTCACATTAAGTAATGTGTTAATTTACTTTTAACTTTTTTATATTAATTTTTAACCCTTATAATATCCAATAAGTTTAATAAAACATTAGAAATAATGTAAATTTTGTTTTTTTTTAACTAAAGTCTTAGAAATTACTTATCTCATTAGGGATATGTTGGACTGTACTGTGTTATGATATATACAAGTATAAAATGTTAGTGTCATTAGCGATTTGTTCATTTATTTCTTATTTAAAAATAATAACCAAAAATTGAAGTGAATATATTAAGTGATTCATTTTTAATAAGTGTTTCAGCAAAATTTTGATATATTCATCTCAGTTTAGATAAGTAACATATACAATGGTACCTTGGTTCTCGACCAAAATTCGTTACAGAATTTTGGTCAACAACCAATTTGCTCGAAAACGAAAACTAATTTTTCCCATGGGAAATTCGTAATATGAAATGGTACAATCCGTTCGTCCAGATCAGGAGTGGGCAGTCTTTTTGAGAGTGCGTGCCAAAATCAGCCAAGTCTCTGACTTAAACTTTTTCCACGTGCCAGCCATTTTTTTTTAGAACATATTTGGTATCTCTTAAGAACTTTTTAAACGAAAAAATAATAAATTATCTCAGTGCAGTAAAACATAGTATAAAAAAAACAGAAAAAAATTATTTAACCTATGGCAACAGGATCAACTTGTTTTTCTTTAGACCTCTTGAGACCTCTTTAACTTCGTAGAGCTTCAACCTCTACACCATCGGGACCTACATATTCTGTCATGCATGAAAGCTTATACTCCAAGGAAAGTAGTTTTTTTTGTCTGTGCTTAGGGTAACATGTGCTTGCATCTGTGTTAAGGGTAACCTGTGCTCTGCGTGCCAAAGACAAGTCATCGGTCAGAGGTTGCCCACCCCGGTCCAGATCATATAAAGGTGCACAGGTGTTGTTTTTTTCGCGTTCAGAGTCGTTCGAACACCAAAATACCACTGTATATGAAAACACTTAATACGTTTGTAGATAACTGTATATTTACATTTGTAGTATATCGTATATTTATGGTATATTTAAATAATCCATAACCCTTAAAATTGTTATCAACATATTTATTTCATAAACTGTTTATTTATTAAACATTTTGTTTTCTTAAATTAGGGGTGATGTAGTGACTATGGAATGCATAGAAAAAATCATTAAAAAAGATTGGATTAATCCACTAAATGGAGAAAAATTGGATGAGAAGGATATAATTCCATTAGTGAGGGTAAGGAACTGAAAATTAATATATATTTTGGAATTCTTGTGACTAAAATAAATGTTTTTGGTAGGGTGGGACCGGATATTCAATCACTAATGAAAACTTGGAAGGGAAATGCGAACATCCTGTTCTTCAGGCTTAAAGAATAAGTATGAGCAATAATTGTTATGAATTATTGAACATCATATACAAACTTTTGTTATAAATTAATACTTATTCCTGTATACCTTTTTTAAACAAACATACTATTAAAAATGTTTATTTTTACTTAAAGAATCATTTATTTTGTTTTTATAATTTCTTTATATTAGGTTTATGTTGTGAATATTGTATAAAATTTTACTATTTCGTTGTTTATTTTAAAAACCTGTTTAATGACTGCTAATATTGAAAACGCTATCAATAAGGTAGTTGTTTTTTCTGTATAAAAAATTACTAAGTACCAAATCGGTTTAAACGTAATATTTACGATGTAAGATTATTTTATAATTACTACCGCATGAAGGAAGAGTTAATTGATTTATTATAAATAGTTAACTTTTTTTTAACAGACGTTAATACTTTTTTTGTTACAAAATCCAAAATACAATTAAAGAAGTCTTAGTGGGATACTAGACTACTTGTCAACAACCAATTTACTCGAAAACGAAAACTAATTTCTCGTTTAGTTATAGACCGTATATTTTTCTCGTTTAATCGTAGACCATAGACTGCTTTTGTAGAATACAATACAAAACACATTCAGAAATACTAATAATTGGGTTTAGGTTTAATATTATTGCTTCTGTGACTATTTTTTGCACTAAATTCATGTGTTGTTGCATATATGACTGCAAATTTTTGGTGTAGCATGCAAACTTGATTTTCTTCCATAGTTTATAAGAAGTGCTAAGTTTGAAAAGTTTAATATTTTTGCAGAATACTTAGGTTGCATTAGGCTGATATTTGATAAAGTAGTGAATATGTGAAGTTGTATTTCTTTCGTTGCAAGACCAATTTAATTCTGGATATGAGCAGTATTCAACAATTATGTAGAATACAATACAGAACTCATTCAGAAATACTAATAATTGGGTTTAGGTTTAATATTATTGCTTCTGTGACTATTTTTTGCACTAAATTCATGTGTTGTTGCATATATGACTGCAAATTTTGGTGTGGCATGCAAACTTGATTTTCTTCCATAGTTTATAAGAAGTGACTATGTTCTATAGATTATAGAACAATGTTTACTATATAATTTGGAGTGACCGAAAATGCAGATATTAGATGTTTAAACTTAGAAAATATACCATATGGCACATGTTTCCATCCGAATCAAACCACTGTTATAAGGTTAAATCGATGTATTAGATAAAACGGTTGAACGTAAAGGTGAATAAGCGAGAGATCGGGTATTTTATTTATTTATGTATCCTATAAGTAAAAAAAAACGTAATTTTATTGCTGTTTACATTATTTTAAATATTTATAATAATTAATATGAATGTCAATAATTTTACACCTGTAAGCTGAAATATTTAAAATATTACATATTTTTCTCCCAACGTCCAAATAGTACTGAACTATTTATTGTAAGACTTTCTTACAATGATGTGCAACCATATTTGAGTTAAGAAATTGCATGATTTGTACGAAATGTACAACTATATCTATGTTTATATGTATGAATTGAACTTTTTTAAGCTTATTGACCAGTTTTATGTAATAGAAAGAACTAAAAATTCATAATTTTGATTTTATGAATCAGCTTCTCGACCACTGATTTTTAAAGTTCAAGGATGGGTTTCTTGAGGATTTTTGGCCTAAAAACCTTTAGACCAAAAAATCCTCAGGAACCCATCTTTGAACTTTAAAAATCCATGATATTAATTTTTTCTTCTATTTAATTAATGAACTTAATTTGTTTTCATACATGTAATTTGCATACGGTTAAAGGGGTACATTATACGGAAGTGTACGTAGCAAAAGTTATTTTTTTTGAAACAATATTTAAAGAAAATAAATACATATTATTACAAATAAACTGCTACAAACAGATTTACGGAACAAAATAATATATACATTATTGTTTTGTGAAGTTTGATTGTAGTAAACATTATTTTAATATATTTCAGACTCTAGATTTGTAATGGGGAAATTTTCTATGAAGTATTACTATTATGATTTTAGTTCATAATTAATCACCAATAGTATATTTGTGCGAATTCTGTGTCCTTATCTTATCTCTTACATTGAAAATATTTTCTTCTACTCATGTGTTATCATTCTACTATAGATTATAAGACAAATCTGAATTGAGAATAGTAGTTATTAAGTTAAGAGAAATGTAATCATATAATTTTTCCATATCGTATGGTACAATTTGTTTTATATTTTAGTAATTAGCCTTTTTAAAACCTTTTATTTGTTCGTTACTTTTTTGCTATATACCCTTCTGCTATATTCATTTCAGAGATCTATGAAATAAAGTCACTATATTAAATGCAAACAAATATTATTTTTATGTATTTTAAATTTGTCTAGAATATTCATTAATAATTTATTGAACATAGTTAATTTATTAGCAAGCAATACATATCGGTTAAATTGATATTACAACTGGCAAAATGTAGGTAGTACTTATTTCTAAAAATGGGTTTATTTGTAGGACTGTTCAATATAAACGAACTCAGAAGTTTTTATTATTTCTGAATTATTGTTTTTTTCTTTTAATTTATAATGGATTTAAAATATTGATAATCTGGATTTCTTGATCTTGAAGGCCTGACAGGCAGGTCCTCCGGTCATTCTCAATATTGTTATGGTGACCCTGAGATTTGTTTAATGTGCTAAGACAGATTTGAGTAGTTGTCAGGAAATAACACTTGGTAGTAGAGCAGGAATTAATACTGACAGCTATAGATGTCTTTTTGATTCTTTTCAAAATCCTGAAACATGTAACGCATTAGAAGAAGATATAAGAAAAAAGTATGATTTGGTTTTTCATGGTTAAAGAATAATATTGGGATTGAAAGAATTAAACGGGCTGGCAATATTGCTAAGAGTACAGCATCTGATTTAGATGAATCAGTTAATTATTTTAAATATTTTCAAAAAGATGTTTTTTGCAAATAATATCTTTCTACAGAAATGAGATTGCAAGTAATATTTTTCTACAGAAATGAGATGAGGAAGAAAACATTGTGGTATCCTCGAAAGGAACATTGACAAGAGAGTTCTTTCCAGAACTATTGTTCTTCAATGTATTATTATTATTTGAGGGTGACTCTATACCACTGCATGTTAAAAAAAAAACTATTGTACTTCCCCTCTTCTGTACTAAAGTACCCCAGCAGTTAGCTTCAACGCCTCCAAGAAGCTCAGCACTTTTGCTGGTTCCAGAGGTAAAAGTTTTTCTATGGTTGGTTGAGTGTCCCGAAGCACCTGCCTCTCTGCAGGAAAGTTGCCTTACACATGGATCAATAAAAATGAATACATAATAAATGAAAAAAACGGGAGAAAGTAACTTCCTTTTTCCTTCTTTGGGACCCTCTTCGGGTCCTTTGGTGCACTTGTGGGAGGTTGGCTCCCACTAGTTGGCGTCTTTAAACCCTCTGCTCTCCGGAGGATTTTGTGAGTAGGATTTTTATTTATTTAAAAATAAAATCTCACACCATAAGTGATTGTCATATGGTCACTGTCCAAATTTTGTGTCTTATCTTTATGAGTTTCCGGCTCTGCCATGAGTGTTAAGAACCCAGCCAGTTCTCAACAGTCACTTTTTATGTATTAGAATATAAATGTAAACCTAAATTAAGTTAATCTTAATTTAGATTAAGTTAATAATGAGAATAATAAGTGTATTTATCACAAAGTTGGCTGTAACCCACTCCAGATTCCTTTCTTACTAGAAAGGTCTGTCTGGTATACGAGACATTTGAACTGGCAGTCTTATTTAATTGTTATTTAACATTTGTTAATGTAATGGCCTATAATATTACAATTTACTTTGTCTATATATTTCTACAAAGTTATTTTATTGTTTTATAGTACCATCTATATAGTTACAGTAAACGTGTGAAATAAATATCAACTTCTAAACCATAATACGAAATTGTTTATAATAAGAAATTCAGAAATAGAACTAAGATCCCTGAGTTACACTAAACTGGAAAAAGGTGTTCTATTTCAGTTTGAGAGAGACTGACGAATACCCATTGCTTTGCTTGAAAGATGTTAGTCGAATTTCTGGATTCCCTATTGTGGTTTATAAGTTGATATATTTTTACATATATATATTTCCCATATTACATATCACCAGTGTCACAGCATGCACCATTGACTATTGTTCATTTAAACAAGATTGGTCTACAGACACCTTTCGTGAACATTACAGAAAATATTGTAAGCTCGATGATGCTGAAGAATTTTATGTGAGTTCTCAGTAACCCATGCGAATGTTATTTGTTAACTTCACTAATTACTTAAAAGGACGTATATTTGCTAAAAACAAGTCTCAAATTGTATGCATCAAATCTGCCGTCTTCTTAATTCTCATGCATTGCAATGTAAAAGAAACAACGAACTGGTTTATTAGAGTTATGCAGCTGTTGAACTAAGGAGCTTTTAAGTGTCATGGGCATTCGTATTTTTCTGACAGCCAAACAGTTGTGTGCAGATGAAGTTGTGCAGACTCTTCTTGTGATTGATGTACGGGCTCCACTCAGAGGAAGTTTGAACTTGGTGAACCGTATCATCCGAAGCTAATGAGCGTCCTGTTCTCTTCATATGCTATATCATTATGGACTTACTTTCTAGAATCTCTTTTCGGAGTTTGAAAACTATCACAGACATTGTATTATAATCCTTATAGTTTACAACTGCTTTTAATAAAGTATCACTCAAAGTAGCTCAGAAAATTATCGGTAGATAACGTTTTCTTGCTGCTTTTGGGCTGTACAAATGGTGAATGTATGATTCATATTGATTTGACAGCAGTTTGAACCATAGGCCACATAAGCGGGGAGTGCCAAGCACGTCGAGACTCCTAATCTAATACTAATCTTGTATAATATTACATAATTTCGGTAATCTAAGGGGAGTCGGAAAAAGTCCATCGTGGAATGACGGTTGGCTACTACCAAACTTAAATTTATTGCAACTAAGTTTACACTTGGCTCTGGAAACTGTTTGAGTCTATGAACAATATTGGTGTTGATCGATATTATGCAGCATGTATTAATTTAATTTAGCTATGAAAGTTTCCTGTTTCAACTTTGAAGTCAATCATCTGAGACTAAAACGGGAGTGTGTGAGCAATATTCCACACAATGCTGTGGTCATCCAACCTCCTATGTGTCACCAGTTTTTTTTGTAACCGCTTTTCTTCTTAATGTTCTCGATTTGTAGATGTTATGTGATTACAGACAACTACGACAACAACAACAGACAACAATGTGGAATTAGCAATCAATTAGCTGGGACAGTTAGTTATTAAGTAAGTCAGTCTCTCTCAAACAAGTACTAGAACCAGACGGAAGGTTTGAAAACAACAGGTTGGTAGTGTTATTTCTGAAAATTAATATTCCTGTTTCATTTGCTATAATGTGCTCCACTCTAAAAGTTTTCAGACTGTGGCCATGACAAGGATATATTAGACACATACAAATATATGATCTTATTGTAATTTTTAGTGCTATAATAATGGCTAATTCCTCAAAAAGTGTTAAAGTTTATATTAAAGAAATAAAAACGGTGATAAAAGTGTAACGGAATAAACAGCAAGTATGTTGAAAAGTAACAACAGACGAAATAATGAGTGGTACCACTTCAAAACCACTACTTCCTTCAACTCTGGTTGTGAGAAAGGCTATGTTTGCACCAATAAATTAAGTTAATCAAATTACTTGTATAATACTGGATAGAATACCTGGAACTGTAATCAAAAACAAGTTATTGATGCAATAATACATCATGAACTACTACTGTTTTGTCTTTCAAGTTCCCAAATGAGTTCTTTAACTCCCAAGATCCTTAATATTTTATCGTCCCTGAAGGTTTTCAGGGACAGAAAAGGCGATTTGTGAGTGTTTAAAAAGTTTAATAGATCTCCCTGAGAAAAAAAAGTCGCTAAACTAGACCAAGAATGTCCTCGAGGATTTAGTGGAGAACTTGAGACGTAATACTGGGAAGAGGCTGCGTCTGGGTGAGAAACCTCAGCCGCATGTGAAGAAGCAGTTGCAAGGTCCTTACCCTAAGCAATGCTTACCTCGCCCTTTTAGCCTCGATAAGGACCACCATATCTGGGCAGTGATTTGCCGCTGTCAGCCAGATGGAGCATTTCAACAGAAGATAGAGATTGGAAGCTGTAGACAAGGAAGCAATTTCTAACAGACCTAGATCTTGAGCGTGAGTTTTGGTCGAGACGTCCTCCTTGGTGGACGTCTGAAATTAGCATTGAGGAAAGAATGATGCCGGCTGTTTAACCTGGCTAAGGTTATAAACCAATAGGATGAGGCCAGTCTCCGGAAATTCAAAAAGTTAGAATTGCGAAGATGGACGCTTGGAAAAACTTCAGTTCGAGGATAGAAGGAGGTCCCAGAGAGTAACCGTCGTCTTAATATCCTAGCTATGGATCCAGTCATTCCAGAGTATTTATGCAAACAGAATGACAGCTGGAGTAATTCGATCACTGAATCATTGAAGCTCTTACTGGAAGCAGATTTTTCAGGTTGTGTGGTGGATATGGGGAGGAGTTCACTCTCTTCCAATCGCAGTTGTGTCAACGGATCGCCTATTGTGGGCCATCTTAGGGTTCAATTGTTTTAAGCCACCAGGGCTAGATATCATCATACCCGCATTATTCCTGGAACTCAGAAGGCCTCTGAGACGGTTATCCCATGGTTAGCGGTAATCTTTGAGTCCTGCTTCGATCTATCTTAGGTTCCCAAATCTTGGAGAGAAGTTAGTAGTATTTATCCCCAACTGGAGTAGGACGCTTCACTCTGGGACGAAGAACTTTAGACCAATAGGTTTGTCATCTTTATTTCTGAAGACTTAGGGCAGGCTAATAAGGTGCATATTCGGATGCATCCCGATATAACCAAATGGTCTGGCTCTCAAAGGCGTACGTAAAGGTAAGTCTGCCGAAACTGTACTTAACAGTCTTTATCCGGGATTGAGAAGTTGCTTGAATATAAGGAATTTACTATGGTTTATTTCTAAGATGTAGATGGAATATTTAGTAATAATAGGTTTAAGTCGATTGCTCACTCCTTGAAGAAAGCAAGATTGAAACATTCGATTGTCGAATTTATCGATTTATTAATACGTCTTAGAAGCACCAATTCGTTCATGGGGGATTCCACGATCAGGAGATTTCCGTTGAGAGGCCACAAGGTAGTATCCTTTGGTCCCTCTTGTTGAACCTTACCCCGAATGAGTTGCTTCATGTTGAGTTACCCCGAATTAGATTTGGAAGACTTCACAAGCGGTGCCATGTGATTGTCTGTACGGATGTCATGCGTTAACTGGCTCAAATAAATTTTTTGATATAATTAGATTTTATGCAGAGATACTTATTTAGAACGTACAGCAAAATATCTGGGATTTATCCTATATACGAAGTTTAGCTGGAAGCCCATAATTAACGAACGCCCAAGGAAGGGCACTTACACATGTTACTCATGCAGTGGGTGGGTAAATATGCCAGTATTACTGGCGGTATTGTTTAGTATGCAATCAAATAGTTTTAATTGTTTTAATATAAAATAAAATTTATTGCAAAAAATTAAAATGTTGATCAATTTTACGAGAGTGGATAGATTTAATATTAACTCAAACATTCATTTTTAATAGAATGAAGGTAAACAGTTCTGAGAAACCAAAGAAAAAAAATTCCTATTTTTTTAAATTTGTCACCCATACACCCACACACACTCAAGGGCGCGCACACACTCACCTCTCATACATGATTAGCATTTATCATCATCATCACCACCATCATCATCATCATCATCATCATCCCAAGCATCACCATCATCAACGACATCAACATCATCATCATGGAAAAAGTAATTTTTTGAATTAGTTTAACAATGCTTGGAGTTATAATTAAACTGCTTTTGTCTGGTTAACCTTCAGATATCGATACGAATCAGATATACCAAGTTAATACCAAAATATTTCGTTTGTCACTATTTCAATGGAATCAGGAAAATGCCATTAACTTCCTAAATTAAAAAGTATACAATTACAACTTGTTACTCTTCACATTAAAGATGATACGCTCCTAATTGAAAAGTTATTTTCTTTTAATGGACGGCTATTACATCGTTGCCCTCAGTCGATAGCTGCATGCATAGCTGTTCACTGGTTGGGTTCGGGTGTTACGTAACTAGTCTCTTATCTATTGGATCGTTATCACCTTCGTAACAGTTAGTTGCAATTCCTGTATCACATTCGTACGTACATGTTGCTTTTCGATTAAAAAAAATACTTTTTTCTTCCCCAAAATAATGAAATATTGTAGTTTAAAAAATCGATTCTAAATTAAAACGGCAGTCATTGTTCTTAGGTCGGGTAATCGCGATAATTGGTAAACGGATGACCTTCCTCCATTCATGGGACCTTCACCGACTCCCCCGTCCTCCTGCACTTGAGAATTATTCCGCCACCTCCACTACACCGGCTTTATTAACATATTACATCACTTGAAATATGACGTTTTCTTCTTCAAATCTCACTTTTGTGTTTACCCAAGGTGTAATTAATATAACCTTCCCAGAAAAATTGGTAAGTTCACATCAAAACTATTTTATTAATTTGCTTCATATTATTTTTCAATTTTGCTGTTTTTATACATTTCTTTTTCATTTTCCCCTTAGATTATGAATAACTTTGTTTTCCTGTGTTCTAAATGAAGTTTGCATTATTATCTTTTTACCTGAATATGATTTAGTCTCATTAAATACGTTTGATTTGACGGTTAGCGAAACGTCGTATAATCAAAAATAATCTAATCAAACAAAGTTAATATATTACATAATAATTTCTTTCTAATAAACGATACATAACCATAATTTATAAAGTTAATAAAAGTTTTTTTTTCATAATTAATACACAATGAGTAAAAATTTCCAAGTTGACCTATATAGTATGGCAATATATAGACTTCCTATAATATTCCAGCAAAGATTATATATTAACCATCAACAAATTAATCCTACATAGGGATTAACAGGAAAAAATCAAGAAATTATAGGAAGATGTAATATGGTACTACTTTCGAGAAGTGCTAAAAAGATGCACTTGAATAATGATTTCATTGAACTACTGATTCTCATTCTGTAATAGTCTCTTTCTCTCTTCAAAAATGAAGCCTTTACATACAATAGCCTAAAAAAGGGCTTCTCCAACTTTTATACCTCAGGGCGCATTCATGAATTAGAGAAAATTTTGGGTTGCACATCCATTTCAGTATGGGAAAAAGTAGCAATGGAACTTACGTAGTGTTGAATTCAGTGTCAATTCACTGTTCTTGAAAAGAAGATATAGTTGGTTTTGTGAAGTACCCAAATTGCCTAATTTTTAATATTATAATTTTAGTTTTTTATGCTCAAATATTCTTATATTATTTTTCGTCTCATATTTCCTTTGTAACTGCTTTGATTACTAGAGTTTTGGTTTTTATGGTCTGCCTGATGAAAATGATACTATTTATAATGGTGGTATTAGTATTTAATGACAACAAGAAAAGTAGGCAAATATCGCAGACTTACCCTAAAACAAGTCTCCACTTTTTGACATTATGTTTTGTACTCTAGTATCCAAATGAGAAACATACGCTTGATGAGAGATTAACAATTTTTTATTATTAGATCTTACATGTGATGAACACATTCCCAACTCTTCATCAACACCTTTAATACTTTACCTACTTTTAAATTTAATGCTATTTAACATAGAAAAACCTTGTTCACAGAGATAAGATGTAGAATATTGTAAGATGACTATTATTGCTTCCCTCGCGATGTTTGCAATGGCAACTGATAAAGACTTTCCTTTAATATGTAAAATACATACATACCTGGGAAGGCAAATAATTATGAAATTCACTCAAATTTCGAATATTATCTTTTCATTGGGGTGCCCTGTATGTCATTCTTGGCACACCAATGCGCCCGGACACACCGTTTAAGAAAACCTGGTCTAAAATAACGATGAGAAACAGATTCAACGAGAGAGGTTCGTAGGGTGTGCTACGGTCATTTTTGTTTAATCTTGATTAATTTTTAAAACATGTCCACGTTCGAGAAATGGATATTTTAATAAGTACATTTCTTTAAAATAGTAAATGTAGTTAGTATAAAAGAGTTAAATAATATGCTTTTTTATTATATAATCTCGGGTGTATCTCATTGAAACAAAGTAAAAAACAATGCTTTTAAGTATATGTTTAATCAGTGGATTTGATTTTTAAAGACATTTTTATAATATCAGTTATCCGATGTACAACGTACATTTGTTTCCACAGAGAACTGGTTTTAGAATATGTTTATCTCCGGGAGCCAACTGAAAGAGTTTATTAGAGTTTCAAACGACGTGAAGCCTGTCCGACAAGCTGGAAACATACCATAATAAGCTGTGATAGATACTCGTAGTTACAATAACAACAGTAGACTCCATAATATTTGTAACATAAACCATTTCAAAAAATTATAAGAAAATATCCATTATAAATATTCATTATACGTTAAAAAGTTTGTATTCCATTAATTTGAACTGTATTGACAGAATGAAATAGACTTCGCGAACCGCAGGTTACGAATCTCTCGTTAGGTCATGTCGACGTGGCCATCTCGTCGTGAGCTTTTGACAAGATTGTCACGTCGCGAGTCTACAACGAGATGACTTCATCGTGAGCTTATGATGTGGTGGTCACATCGTGAGCTTATGACTAGATGGCCACGTCGTCCATCATTGTTCAAGACAGTTTTTGCGATCAACCACATTATAAGGTCTATTTTGGGGTATACTGGTATATCAATTATATCAACTTCAATATGTTAGATAACATCCTTCTGGTAGATATTTAATGCAATAAACCAGTGAGGTTTGTTAAAATTTTATACATGGTATGGTAAAAATGTACCTTTTTTTAGGCCTTACATTTCGAGATGTAATGTTACACTCATTCATTACATGAGTAATTTTTACCCGTCATTGCGGGAAAAAATATTATAACATATATATATTAAACCATTTCATACAAAATGTCAAACAATTAAAAATAATTCATTTAATAATAGAGATAGGACATTTAAAAAAAAATCACATTTAAATAATGGTTGTAACTTTGCAGTTACTATTTCAATAATTACTATTCAATATGTCTGGGGAATGGTTGTTAAATAGTTTGATAGATATCTCTGGTTTGATAATATGTAGTGTAAATTTACTAATACAGATTCATGTTTTATTAGTTCGAATAAAACATATTAATCGAACAGTTAAAACTAAATTTTAAAACACATGAATACGTTAAAGATGGCCCTACAGGGCTACTGGTAATGACTAACCATGGGATTCCTCTCATTGTTCAATGTGCTTCTTCACTGATTGTTTGTTAAAGAAATGACACCATGATGCTCTGTAGAGCTGAACAACGTATAAGCCAGAGAGAGGAGGAGAGTCCAAGTGGCTGGGTCGGTGACTTGGTCCTTGGTCCTTGGTCGGAATCCCTTAACCCTTGTTTGTTTTTCTTGTTTGCATTTTCTACATATGACTGAAGAGGATGTTAATACAAGTAGTTGTTGACAATTTTTTTTAAAATATATATAACTTTGGATTTCTTTTACATAAAATCATGTAACACAATTTAGATCGGTTTTTCGTAGTTTATAATATAATTGCTATTGAAGTGTAGCTTTAGTTGTTATTATGCCACATATTCAGTTTACTCTTTCTTCATTGTATCAAAACATTGGAAACTTGCAAAGTAATTTAAAATAATACCTATTCCTTTGTCTTTTGTTCATTTTATTTACATTTCCTACCTTTAATGACATTGTTAGTTGAAAAGTAGAGAGAAGGTTGGTTACATTGGAATAGTTTTTATTCATGTCTGACTTTTGAAGTGTTTTAGCTGAACGACATAATCTAACATATAGATAGTTGGACATGCATTCGCTCCAATAGATAGAGTTTCATCTTAGATTCAATATTCTAACACCAGATGTCGCTGGCTATCCCTTGCAATGAATTCCTTAAATCTTAATTTTGAATATCTTTTGCTGATATTTGCAGCAATATGATTTCATATTATTAATATGATCTCAGTAATGTTTTAAAGTATTTTCTTGTTTTTAATACATCTGATTTATAGCTATATACAGAATCGTGAATCATATAAGGATTATTGTTTTGCTTTATTTGTACTTTTATATAAATTTCATAAATTAGTTTATTTATATTTTGTTTTTTCATATGTTCATTGCTATAATAGAATACATTTAAAACAATCCTAAAAGAATTATTTAGAGTAGTATATGATTATGTAGCTACGAATAAATCAAATTGACAATTTCTTATTTCATTCGCACCATAGGTACACCAGAACTTCAGATGAGTAAACCGTTAGACGATGGGTATTAAAGAAAATGGCACTATTCAATGGGATTTAAGAGTTCTCGCTCAACATTAATAACTCAAGTAGGGTAATTACAATCCGGAGACCAACAACGTTTTATGTCTCCAGATCAACTGGATTTGGGACATGGATCTCATCCCTAAGTAACACAGTCACATCATATGGTCTTCAACCAGGAAATAATTATCAGATCAATGCCACTAATGAAGATTTAATATATATTATGGCATTAAACTTCTAAATGACCAAACAACTACAGGCTTGTAAGGTTGATTATTTGAAAAGTCCTTACTTAGATACATATCCGAGTTCCTCAGATTTACAAACATTCAGTTTGGATATAAAAAGGACAGAGGTGTGTGTTTAGTTATTGCAGCGCAGCCTCAACTTTCTACACTTTGCTAAGCAAAGAAAGCTTATAACATACCTCTCGACATATCGACATTAACAAGGCCTTTGATTGCGTTTGGTACGCTAAGAAACTAGGTCAGTAGTTCTACAGCATCTTTCACCTCTATTTCACTGAACGGTCTGTTAGAGTTAACACCCCAGTCACTATATCCTCTGAATACAGGATAGTGTGGGGTGTACCTCAAAGTTCTTGTCTTAGTCTCATTTTTTTCAACTTCTACTTACAGGATTTTCCCAAGTAGAAGAAAGACAACATCTCATAGTTAAATACGTACCTGTTTTTATTAAAAATCAAGACATAGAAAAGGATTTACATAATAAAAAATATAGAACTTGACTGAGACAATTGATCTGCAGAAAAATTGGATTTTTGAAGACTCTTAGTTCAACTCCTACCAACTATTGAGGCCTAACAATACTTTGATCGATCAAAATTGCAAAATATTACTGTCTCGGATATAAAAAGGTTATTAGTGTCGATGGATGATCCACGACGGAAGCCCGGGATAACTCACTGATATCACTGTCAGGTATGGGGCACAACCAGACCTAGCACATAGATGGTTCTCATTATGTTTGCTAACCCAGGAAACATTTATACAGAAACCACCAAGAGCCAAGGGCTGTGCAACTTATATTTATAAACTGTAAAGGCACACATCTGGATAGCTAACGTGTGCCTGTTCTGTATTTCAAAAATCATCTACTTTCACTTCCAAGGTCATCATCATTCAATAGTTCCAACCGACTGATTTTTTTTTTAAAAAAAGCCATTAAAGATACTATTTTAAGTAAAAATTCTCTTGGTAACTGTTTACTACACAGATTAAGAGAGAAAATAAATACTAACTCAGTTACAATTATATCTGAAATGTTACTGACAGAAAATCCTGGACGAATGACACGTCAGTATAGTAACCCTGGACTTAACATGATTTACTTTGTATACAATTCTGGTTTTTAAAAAGGATAATAACTTGATTGCTTCCATTCAAAAGATTAGTACACATTTTATGCGGTTGTCCAAAACTTTGTTAGAACCAAATTTAATGTTTAGTATTCTTGGTTATAAAATTGAAAGAAGTGAACATGTAGTGGTGGCACAACTGTTCTGATCACAAATTGAATCTATTATGCTAAACTGTGCGCAGTGTGTCTCCTTTAAACACTCTTTTTTTCAGTAACCTCCCAAATTCAAACGTCCATTCGGCAAACTCTTTAGTTAAAATATGTACATATTAGCGCTTTAGTAATTTACATTTCTTTGAGAGCTAAATTGCTTTAACAAAACCAGTTTGGAGAAATCGACTACTAGTTACTCTCAATAGAACTAGAAATTATGCAATCTAGTTGCATAATAATCATATTGAAAATTTATATTTTGTTGTTTCATTTCACTCGTTACATCTAATGAAATTAAGGGTTATTGTTATTTACATTTTTAGGGTGTTGTTTTAACTTCTAATTTACTTGTAGAAATAATTATATTTCAGAAAATTTTTTGTATAAATTTTTAAAAAAAATTAACAAGAAAAACTCATTTTTTAATGATTGATGTTAGCTGTAAATAGTTTTATTCATGCTTCGAATAGTATTATTTTTTATATGTACACATGTTTATAATATTTCAAGCCCTTCAAAGTAAGAAAGAATTGAGAAAATATTTCAAGTCCCAGAAGAGGGACCCAAATGTAACGATAAGACACCCAAGCTCAGGCTACCTGCCATTGTCGTAGGCTCATATACATATACGACACGTATAATACGACACAGTTTTATAAAACTATTATTTTATAATTTAAATAGTTTTATTTTATAAAACTATTTATTTATAAAATAAATTATGCAGTTTTAATAAACATATGAAGAGTTGTTATTTGAAATAGGTACATATTAAAGTACTACAAAAGTGCCGGTTAACAAGTGCAAAGTAATGTACAATAGGCCTGGTCTCTATGAATGGTTTTATTCGTTAATTTTTATGCCTTCTTACTGTTTAAGGGAGACCTAGAGCCATTAATTTTAGATAATTTTCAAGTGTAGCACCAGTTGATTACTTTTACTTCAAATTTGACTAATGCAGTAGATATAGTAGTGGGTTTATATAAACTGCATACAAATGAGGTAAATTATTGTTTACTTATAATACGGTTGAGTGTAGACCATTCCATAATTTTCGATAAAAAAAGTAAAGATATTAATAAAAAGATAGTAGTTAAATTTTTTCAAGTTTAATATTGGTTAATTTAGCTCAAATGCCAAAAATTAAATGAGTGAAAATTATTTTTTTTTATCTTTATGTACAATTATAATGAAGATATGAAAGTAATGAAGTATTTATCTTAGATTATTAATATTGCAATTTTATTAAATAAAGTATTTCAACCGTGCTTAGTAGGAAACTGAGTGCAAGAAACGAGCAGTTTTTTCTTGGAAAGGGGCCAGGTTAGCTCACTGGTTAACGCACTCCCCTCTGAACTGATAGAACCGGGGTTCGATCCCCACCTGGCCCTCGATTTATTCACGCAGGAGGTGAATAAATCTGAGCACGTCGTCCCTCGGAGATGGACGTTATACCGTCGGTCTCGAGCCTGTACGATGTCAGGTACTCGTTTAAGATCCCTACTCTAAGTACACTTAAGTTAGGCAAAATTTATGACTCCAACTGTAGAATTAATCTCCATTGTGTGTTATCTCAAAGGGCCAATTTTCGACACACGTGTTTTCTCTTGTGGGACTGCCACTGCAACCAAACCTAATCTTCTTTCTTGGAAGAAATTACTTTTGCAATGCTTTGATATGTAAAAGCCATAAATTATTCCTGAGGACTATTAGTATGTAATTATGTTTGTGTGCTGACAAAAACTATTTTACACACCTACCCTACCAGTCCACTCACATTCACAAACCAACATGTTATGTATAGCGTGTATATAGTTAGCATAATAAATGGAATTTATATTGTAATTTTTATAATTGCATAATAAATGAAAAACTTTTATCACACAGATCTCGAAGGGCATATCTATACTTTAATCTGTAATACTGCTTCTTCCGTAAAAGACGTATGAGTTTGATTCCTTTAAAAATTGTTCATTTGTATTGTCCAACGGTTTTGTTCTGACATTTTGTGTTAATTACAGAAATATACTACTTATGTAACTGTATATTACAACAGTTTTAAGCAATGTCGTATCAATATGACTTCTGAAGCATATAAACTATCAGTTTTATGCATTGCTTAAGGTATTGGATAACACATGGCCTATTGTGAAGGACACAATAATAAAAATTTATTCCCAAAAAGTTGTCAAGAGTGTCTGTTCAGATTAAGTTCTCATTCCTTCTTTATTTATTTCATATCAAGTAATTAATCTAATTCTCATTAAATTAATTAAAACAATTTATAAATTGATTAATCAGGAAGGGTTGTAGATTATAGTCATTTGATATATTTGCAATAAGAAAAAACATTTAAAATTTAAGGAGTGGCAGAGGTAAATAATTATTGTGAAAGGTTTCGTTGCGGTTTTATACGTAAAGATTACTAATGTTGTTTATTCTCAATTATATATCGAGCAGGCTTTAACATGCCTAGTGAATAAAACATTGGAAGATATAACCTGAGGCATTATTTGAGTGTCAGTTTTTTTCTTGATCTTGTGATTATGTATGATGGAGAAGGCGGGTGATTAAATGCCGATGAATGGTAATGTTTGAGAGTAGCCTTGATGGAATTGTTGGCTATTTTTAAGTAAGTAGAAGACTGGCGCGGTTGTTTTCGCGGCAGGAGTGGCGGCAAGTGGTTGAGGGAGTGATAAGAGGAGCAGGAAGCAGTTAGGGCTCTGGAGACGGAGGCCGCCGTCCTAACGGTACACAGGCCTTGGCCCTCTGCTCCAGAGCCTCCTCTCACTCTCAGCAGAGTCGCCAGTGCACACCTGTCACTGCACTCTTGAGTCATGCCTCCGCTAGGACAACCTCCCAACCATGTCCGTAAACATATTTAACTGCCACTATTCTCAATGACATCTTGCTTTTAGATAGATTTTCATTCTGACCTTTGCAAATTATTTTCACACCTTACTACTTTACGCAGGTACCATACACACTATTAAACTGGTTCCTGTCCCAGTAACTTAATTCTATCCACCTTGAACCATATTCACCCGATAATTGACAAGTCCTTTACGAACTATGCTTCTAAGTTACTCTCCATTATTTATCACTATATTTCAGAATGAATATTTATACCACCTAAGTGTTTTGTCCTTAAGGTTTCTAACCTGTCATCACATAACTACTCTCTATACTTCGCTATACCTTTTGCCTGCTCTTGCGTCTACTAGACATTTAAGTCGATTATCTCTTTTCTTTCAAATATTCTCTAACGGAACTTAATCTCTCTTTGGCTAATTCCAATAACATTTTTCCTATCCTTCAATTTATTATATATTTCAAGTTAATTATATATCTCCATTTAAACGTATATTAAAGTTTTAATTCCTTCTAATATTAACGTTTTTATTTAATCCATACCTGGTTAATTATATATGATTCTAAAGTTATGAAGTATTAAATCTCATACTAGATATGGTACTTGCCCTTTGACTAATGCCAAATTTAGCATATTGTACACATAGATTGTACCCACTCGTGCAAAAAAAAACAATATTAAAATGTAAATAACTTTTAACAAAAATACTCGGTTTTTTGAAGTCTGTCAAATAATGCTTTATACAAATATAAGACAATTAAATTTATTTGTACATAAGTGCTTTATAAAACGATGAAAGTACTCAATAATGCTGGAGTTTTGGTTTTGCTCCTGACTTGCTCTATACTTGTGCAATTCATACTCTTGTGGGAGTCATTTACTTCCACCCCGCAGATCAAAGGTAATTGTAAGTTCTTGGCACTATGCAGTTTGTAACAGTGGTTATATTGCTGCACTGCATTATGCTGTCATCGCATTTGTACCTTTATATCTATTTAAGTCTTAGTTTTATACTTTGACAAAATCTCCCTTGTAACACTCCATTGAGCAGTTGGTACTGTGCATGATGGGCATCAATAATTCAGTTACAATGATTCCGGTTTACATAAGAATTTGTAAATTCTAATCAACATTTCTGAAACTGATATTAAAATTGAATGTTTTTCATGTTCTGGTGATACATGCAGAGGACTTCCATACGAATGGTAGTGAAACCCAGTTTTTTTTATTGGATCAAGGTAGTATTCCGCTCCTTGTAGTTTTTCATACATTATATCCGCATTTGTGTCAATCAACTCAGAATGGGTAAAGATGTCACACCTAATACTATAGAAATGATGGATACTTTTCAATGTACTTTTATGGAGGTTATTAATGAACTTTAAATCTGAAGTTGAATTTAGTTACAACAATGTAATGTAGAATATGACGAGTAAGGTCGCAGAGCGTGGGAGTCAGATGAGATTTAGGCCCTCAGTTTAATAATTTTAATAACATGTCAGATGGACCAACAATTTCCTACAACTAACACAGTCATTTATTCACATGTAAGCAAATGAGGCATATTGATTGGAATGTATGTAAATTCACAATAAATAGAACAAAACATCAGTTGGTTATTTAAGGAGCTTGATATTGTTTACTGATAGTAAACTTGATTATAGGCGATTTGAGATTTTTAGATATCAGTTCCAGTTCATAGTCTTAATCCTGCTCAATTAGATTAGAAAACACATTCTTTGTGAACATTAGTTTACAAGCCGTATTAAGGAGTTGACTTACGTATTTATTATGAAAAAAAACATACATAAACATTTTTATTCATTTTAGTTTATGTTTAAACTAAAATTATAGTTTAAAAAGGAAGTAATAGTTTGCTTTAGTATTTATATGAACATAAAATAATTTAGTTCATTTAAACATAATTTTGAAAATCTGACAGACCAGTAGCCTGTGGTCCTTCTAAGCTAAATACATATTATTAGCGTTGTAAATTTCAATCTGAAGTGTTTCATAATCTTCAGACTATTGAGAGAAGGCGCGAACTATTTAATTAATACTACTAACTTTTGCCTAAGATTTATTAATTTAGTTTAATTGTTAGAGGTAATAATAATTATTTATGATTATGTTTTAGTTCATAATCATATCAATTTTTTTTATCATTTGGAGTAATTTTGGAAAACGTTTCCCTTTAATTCCCACAGATGACACTAGAAGGAGGATGACCCTACGGAAGTACAATCGAATGCACCTAGCACGCATGCAGGACGCTTGTTTACCACACGAGACGGTTATTATGAGAGATTTGATGTGGGACGAACACCAAGTCCCCTGAGCCCTCCGAATCCCCCTTCAATATTCCATATTGGCGCTCCGTTGTGACCTCTCACAGCCCTGACCCTGCCTAATATTTCAAATATTCCATCAATTTACCGCTTCATTTTTATATGATTACAGAATTAATAGAGGAATTGTTAAGAATACAAGGTAGTGGAATATAAAATAACTAATTTTGTAGAAGTGTCACTCACTTCTGTTGGTTTTAGGTATGATTTACCAAAAACCTCTAATTTTTTAAGATGTTTGTGTCATTCTAAAAAACAAAATTTATTCAAAGGTTTCTACGTGAATAGTTTCTTCGCGAATAGTTATTGTACAAGTCCTACCAGCTTTGCACGTAAAACTCCAGTAGTCCTACTTGAAAATGCGCTAAGTGTGAAACTGGTTGGACGTTTACAACAATACAACAATGATGTATGATGAAAGACGGGTTTGTATAATAATGTCATCATTATTATTATCTTTTCACGTTTTACTTCACTATTAGTAGTCTTTAGTAATCATATAGGAATTTGATTTTGAAAATTTGACTAATTTATACGTTTTAAGGTCTCCCATGGTACATTTTTCAAGATATTTAGATGATCTTCGCATATAGGTGGTTGGATGTATAATGAAACGTTTGTAGCCATCCCACAAGCCATCATGTTTGATAGATCAAATTTATATTTTATGCTAAAATTCTCCCTATATTGTAAATGCACTTCTTGGTTTTAGCTAAAATCGGATTATGGAAAAGTCAGTTTTTTGGTTAAATTATAGAAACATTCTTCCTCCAGACTACTACTCCAGAATTTAAAATTTTGGGATTATTGTACAACTGACAGCATTCCTTATTGAAAGCTTTATATATATATATATATATATATTATATATATATATATATATATATATATATATATATATATGTCACAATAACACGTGATATAAATATTCAGGTAATTTTTAAATTAGATGAATTTCTAATTGAAGGAATTATCAAACAAATCAAGACTATTTCAACAGTTATAGGGAAAAATACTGTCAATGATGCCAATCTTACTCCTTCTTTAAATCAAAATTCATAACCTGCTTACAACTTGTATTCACTTGCTCTCTGACGACGTGAAAGCGAAAGGCCTTAGAGCGACTATCTTCTTTAATTTGTGGTGAGTTACCTGAATATATATATGTATATAAAAAGCTTTCACATAAACACGTGAAATAACAATCAATGATCAAACCACAAATAGAATGAGAAAACAAGACTAAGATCTTTCAACCGTAACAAGCGGTCTTCGTCAGAGTCAAAAAACCATCTTTATATATATATATATATAAAGATTTCACATAAATACGTGAAATAATAATCAATGATCAAACCACAATATGAAATGGGAAAACAATACTAAGATCTTTCAACAAGCGGTCTTCGTCAGAGTCAAAAAGCCAACTGTTTTGACTCTGTCCAGTTGGGTTTTTGACTCTGACGAAGATTGCTTGTTACGGTTGAAGGATCTTAGTCTTGTTTTCCCATTTGATATTGTGTTTTGATCATTGATTGTTATTTCACGTGTTTATGTAAAATCGTTATATATTATATATATATATATATATATATACAATTAAAAGAAACGTATCAGCGGACTTTTTTAAATAAAATAAATTCAAAACGAAGGAAACAAACATAAAGATAGAGACATAACTCACATCGATATTTCGACCATCGTCGTCATCAGGAGGTGTGAGTTATGTCTGTGTCTTTTGTTTCCTTCATTTTGAATTTATTTTATATTATATATATATATATATATATATTGTAAACAGGAAAACGATATAAAAGAACAGCAAACGTTTCACGGCAAATCGCAGACATAGAGCAAAGGAACAAACACACTTACTGTCTTTAATTTTCGGTTGAACTGTCATCAGGAAAGTTGAGATAGGGACACCAAGTGCACTTGCGAAGCGACGGTGATAGGGACACCTTCGCAAGTGTGCTTGGTGTCCCTATCTTAACTCTCCTGATGACGGTTCAACCAGAAATTAGAGACAGTAAGTGTGTTCTTCATTTGTTCTGTGGCTGTGATTTACCGTGAAACGTATATATATATATATATATATATATATATATATATATCAATGATCTTAGTCTTGTTTTCCCATTTCTTATTGTGGTTTGATCATTGATTGTTGTTTCACGTGTTTATGTGAAATCTTTATATATATATCCATGCCTTATTTTTGAGGATTGTGAATGGCTATAAACGTAGATTTATGAATATATTGATTTATGCAACAAAAAATATCACTTATACTATGCAGGATACTTTCTTTCCCATTGAGGATGGGATATTAATATTAATAATAATAATATTATATTAGTTACTTATTATAAAATTTGCATAGAAGACTTTTAGCTGAATTTATATCTGGACTTGTTCCTTAAATCACTTTCAACAATTGGTAACATCCCGCAAAATTTCAAAGACTGTACTACCAATGATTACTCTACTTATTATAACAAGGTCATCTCTTTTGCTTAATTATATCTATACATGTCACAAGTACTTATTGGGAAGGATGATTGTTTTTCTTATGTCAATTCTAAACATGACAATGACTGCTTGAAAGGCCACTACTCGAAACAGTTCAACTAGAGCTAATGTGTTCTTGTATTTAATTTCCTACACAGTTCAGAAGCCTGATAGGCACGTAGTGAAGTAATACAGGATTTTGTCTTTTAGCTACATTCTTTTGTAGACCCAATACAAAGGTAAATACTGTACAATTTTAGTAGCCATTCTGATCTTCCAATGTCTATCTAAGTTAAATATGTATTTCGATTTTCCAGTGTTGCTAAGTATATTTTCTCTTAAGTTTCCTTTCTTATTCTATTTATTTATTAATGTGCATTGCTTATTAATTTCTAATTCATTACATTAGAAGGTTTCAAGTTATAACTATGGTAACACACTGGCATTAATCATTAATATATGGTCATTGAAATTAAGTTATTAAAACCATTAATTTATTCGTATTTTTTTTTTAATATTTATGAAGTTACTGGAGTCTATTTCGCGTCATACAACACTCCACCACTGTTCAATTACCCAGAAAATAGGCATGAGAAGAAGGGGGTTGAGAAAAGGACTTGGAGGTAAATAAAACTTGATGGGATGGTTTGGGGCACCTGTGAAGCGGCTGTCTGGGGCAGGTGTCTGCAAAGGACAGCCCCATTGTGGTGCCGTCATCAACGTAACCCTTCAGTCGCATCCCTCTTCCTCTCCCGATGACTGAAATCCATCCCACGTCTTGCTTATCTTTAAACAATCAATTGACCTCTTTAGCCAGTTATATCTTCAACAGACCTATTGAACTATATTGTTCACTTATGTAATAAGAAAATTTTCTTACGTAGAAGTTATATTTAGACATGAAATCTTTAGAGGAGACTTATTAATTACGTAAATTCGCAGCTTTTAAATTAAATAAATATTAGCAGTAATAATAATTTTTAACAGTAGTGCTTCTTATTTGTTTCTTATCAATTATTTTATAATATATTTTAATGATTAATATTTTACATATATATATAAATATTACATATATATATATATATTGTACATATATATACATATATATTAATGTGTATATTAATAAATAAATATGAATTATCTTTCATATTTATTAAGTTGAAAGAGCACATTACTTAAGTTATGCATTTGTTCTTCTTAAACAATAATAGTACCACTAATAAAAATAAAAATAATAATATACATAATAATAGATAGCTTATTAATTAATTTATACAGATTTAATTGATTATCTTAGTAATTAAGAAATTTGACGGATATTTCATTTTAAAGCAACCCTTGAGTTGAAAAATAGTTAATTTATCAAATGTGGTAAAGCACAAATTAATTTTAAAGTCTTCAAATAAACTAGACTGCATTTGTGTGGCTTCAGTTCTGATTGTTATTTCTAAAGGGAATTTATGAACACAGATTGAATTTTAATTAGTAGTTATTGAATCTTGTTTATTACTTTGAAATATGAAGACATTTCCAATTTTCTGCAATACATTTAATAAAATTCACCATGAAACATAAAAATCATTAATGTTTCACCAGTACTAAGTAACCAGTCACCAGTACTGTTTTGAATTACATTTTTCAAAATATTAACCTACATGTTGATAACTTGCAGGTCAGTGTTACTTACTCTTATTATACTCGTAATAAAAGGTATGAATTGGACAAAGCTTTATAGACTTTTATCAGTTATTTAAACTGGAAATACAAAACCAAATCCATACTGTATTAACATAATTTTATGGAGATTAGATTATGATTAAAGTAAAATGATTGACCTAAAATATGAATAGTAATTACAAGTATTCCATCACAGTTCTTAATTATTCCAATGCAAACTTTGTGATTCTTTCATGGTTTTTCATCAGGTTCAAACAGGGTGGAAATAGTTGGAAATTAGAGTGATATCAAGCATTTTTTCAACACTTATTTCTAATTTTTATATATAACATAGTAAAGTGTGTTACTTACTCTTAAGTAACTCTTAAGTTACTCTTAAGTAGTGTGTGTGTGTGTGTGTGTGTGTGTGTGTGTGTGTGTGTGTGTGTGTGTGTGCGTGTGTGTGTGTAAGAGAGAGAGATCGCCTTGTTATTGTCTTATGAAATCAAAAGGCTTTACAGAATTACTTACGAATTGGCAGGTAGAGCCCTACTGAAGGGTTTAGGGCAATTCGTAACTGTTACAAGTAAGGGAAAGGACAAAAGTTGGGAATAATACCCGTGAAATATCGTATAGACTCCCATACGATTACCAGAATTAATTGCAAATTGGATGCAGTGTACACTTACCTTTCAATGAAGGTTTTACGAAGATAAGTAACTGGATCTGAGAAAGTGAAAAGAAATATAAAAAGAAAGAACACTTTGAAACAAGTTCAGTTTGATGATTTTTAAGTCCTATACATTACCTAAAATATAACAAAAATCCCAGAACTTTAGCTACTTTTGTACCTGAATGAAGGAACAAAGAGGGGTAAAAGTAACTCAGGGAAAACAAAATGAAGAGGGCTGTCACGATTGTTTTCATTTTTGTGGCTCACATGATGGTTTTTAACTTTCTGTATCCTAACTTTCGAGTTATATTCTTGTAACCACGACTACAGGAGTATGATTCAATATCTTTTCTCAGCTTTTTCCAGCATTGAGCCTTGCTTTAGTTGATAACCTCTATATCATCTATCTTCTATCATCCTGGTGTCAATCTGTCTCTCGAGTGCTGAGACTTCATGGTAGTGCGATCTGCAATTTCTAGTATGCACCAGTAATTAACGGAGGGGGGGGGGGATTTTCAACACGTTCCTCTTCGAGGTATAATAATAATAATAACAATAATGGATTTATATTTGTCATTGTGGATAACATTCAATATAATCTGTGACAGCGCTAATGGCCAAGTAGGTGATGCGCTTATGTAAAAAAAGGACAAATAACAATAGCCTTTATTGACAAAATGTTTGGGGAACAATACATTATAAGAGCTCTAGAATGGAATTTCTCTCTCCATATGTGTATATATATATATATGTATATATATATATATATCCAACGACAACGAGAGTTTCCGTGCAATGCTGCACGTTGGAGTCAGGCAGTTCCAAGCCAGAGGCTTTCACCTGATTGTCTATTAGTACTGCTTTAACTGTGCAGGTCTGTCAGGCAAGTCGGTATGTTAGTTTCTGTCCTGTCTAGGGTGAGTATGTTTCGTGGTCGGATGGTCTTTACAGAACTAGAGTCTGTTGTGAGTTTGGTGATCCAATTATTCAGAGGAGGATGGGTTCAAGGAATTTGAGGTAAAAGTTTCTTACTAGCAGGTTTGGGTGTACGGGAAGTTTTCTGTCTTCATTGATAGTCAGACGCCTAATGTAATCTTGTATTGGTTCCATCCTTAAATCACGCTGGATATCGACGTTTCTCGCATAAAAAGGAGCATTGGCTATAAGGCGAGCACACTTGTTCTGGACAATCTGGAGTTATATATATATAGTAGATCTGTGTGTGTGTGGTGTGTGAGAGTCTGTGTGTGTGTGTGTGTGTGTGTACGTATGTATGAGTCTGCAGATCTTAAATCTCCATTTCTCTCAAAGCGCTGGGCAGAATTAATTTAAAATTAAAATATAAACCACTTACCGAGTAGACAGGTTTTAAGAGTATGGGCATTTATTTTATTTGGGGAGTGCACCTTTGAGTAAGGTAGTGGACACCATACGCCCCTCAGTCCCTCATAGTTGTGGCCTGAGAAGTCTGTAGAATTTTAATAAAATATGAACGTCAAACACCTTAAAAAAGGATTAATTAAAAAAAAATTAAAAACAAAAGTCTAATACTAACCTAATACACGAAGTCTAATATTAGAAACATTTTCTGTTTGGTGTTACATATATGCTCTTGAAAT
Source organism: Hermatobates lingyangjiaoensis (assembly GCA_026182355.1). Taxonomy (NCBI): domain Eukaryota; kingdom Metazoa; phylum Arthropoda; class Insecta; order Hemiptera; family Hermatobatidae; genus Hermatobates; species Hermatobates lingyangjiaoensis. Next base: position 241,596 of record JAPFBL010001930.1, on the reverse strand, counting down.
CTCAGATAACTATCAAGGTGTCAAATTACCTTCTTTTCTATGTTCGAGAGGATTTCAAAGGAGAAATCTATACTAATCAAACAATTGAACAAACCATTTATTACAAGTTTTGGAAATATAGAATATTATTCAGTAAGAAGAACTAAAAGTTAAAGCTTACTACTTTTTTAGAATCTAATATTCAGCCGTCAGTGACGCAGTGAATCAGCACTGCAGTGAATGTTTGCATTTCCTGATCTGAGAAGGTCAACTATACAGTTGCTTATGGGAGAAATAGTCTTCCCTCAGGTCAACCCCAACATATTTCTCTTTGGCCCTGAGATTATTTTATGCATATTGAAACAGATAAAGGCATAATACAAATTTGAAGAATGTATTCATTTTAATATTCTTGTCATTTATCTTTGATGAATGTAAATATGAATACATTGAGTTTGACCGCTACCAATCCTGTGTTGATGGCCGTCTTAATAGTTTTGATTCTTAAAGTTTTAACTTGTGAGTTCCTCTATTCTGGGAGGGAATGTCATCACTAAATTACAGATTACCTGAATGTCACAATGCAAAGAAATAAAAGTTTCATTAGTATAAAACATCTTTGGGACTCCATCCACAATGATTGGTCAAAAAGAACGAAATTCAACTATATTATTTTTTAAGGTTTCAAAAAATATATATAACACCACAGAGAAAAAAATTCCAAATAAATGTGGTAGATCAAGTTCTAACTGACTGTGTATTTTAATATTTTTTAAAGTTATCCTTACTTAAGCTATTATCATTTGAATATTATGTTATCAATTTTTAGACTCTTGAGATTATCACTAAATTTATGTTGTTATAAACAGAATTTGTTGGAATAATATCTTATTGATATCCTGAAATATGAAAGGAAGCCACTGCCAAAGTTCACGTCTTTGGCAATACTAGATTCTGCATAGTAAGCTCTGCATGGATGAGTCATGAAGTAAATACTAACATAGATTTATTAAATCACAAAGTATTATTACTCTTTTTAGATATTAACTGTTTAAATATTATATCTTTTTTTAAAAAAACCAAAATATCATAAACAAAAGTTATTAAAAATTTGAATAATACATGATTTGATGAAATAAAACTACAAATAAAATTTACTTTATTCTTTAATCAAAAACCAAGAACAAATGAATAATGATAGAAGTGTTTATTGAAATTTATTTGCCGTAATAAGTATGTATAATTTTTATAAAGGAAAGAATAATTACAAATGTAATAGCACAACTGAGTCCTTGTTTTGGCGTCTAAATTACCAGTAATTTAGAAATAATCGATTCCTTGCATCGTATTTATTGTATTAAATAGAAATAGGTATACATAACCTTTCTGTGCACTCAAGAAAAAACCGTTCATTCATTTCTGGAAGAAGTTAGTAATTACTTATCAATGTGTATCTATTACGATTTGTTCAAATTAGTATCTATTTTGAAGTAAAGAAATAGAATGAGAAAGAGTATATTTCTCATGCTTAATTATTACCCATAAACAATAGAGTTCATAAATATACCATGAACTATATCTGACATTAACTTTTGTTCAAGGGCGCAACATGTAGATTGATGAGAGAATTTATTAGACAAATCCATCATACCATGTAAAGAATGAGGAAATATATGTTTGATTGGCGTTCATTTTCTACATTTAAAATTGTATTCTTCTAACATATCACATTATGTCATTAAAATATTTACATATTTTAGTGAACCTATAAAAAAACTTTTATTTCAGTCGATTTACTTAAAAAATGTCGGAGTTAGTGTAAAAATTTGAAAGAAGTGTAGTTTTCAAAAAGTGTAAAACTCCAAAAATTTGGAGTGGCCTACACTCAGTCTTACTATAATTGAGCATAATATCAAACTTCTTGACAACCAATTGATTTTTTGTTTTATTTTTATTGAACTATCGTTATGAACTACGAGTAGATATACATTAGGTCTAACCATTTTTGTGAAAATGGTTGAGAATTGAAATTCCTATGTTAATCGGTCCAATATCACTTTTATGTTCATTAAACTTCTAAACATCATTATTATTTCAGTCAATTTACTCAATAAAATTCTAAATCAATGTAAGCAATGTAAATAAAAACAATAAGTAAAGTAGGTGATCAATTAATCCTGTATGAATATTCAGTTTTTATAGCTTTATTGCTCTCTTTGTGGTAATTGAAATTTCAAGAATTTTTTTTCTAAATTGCTAATTTTATATTCAATTTATGACAACTTTTCATTCTTCTTTAGAGCCGTTTAGAGTAAAAAAAACATTTCTGAAAACAGAAAATGTACTAATAACGCAACGCCTCTTTATTAAATTTAATTTTTTAAAAAAATATTTCAACTTATACCCCACATTATGTTATATTTTTATGTATAATTTGATTTTGATTTGTCAAACGGTATGATATATCTCCTCATAAGCTTTCTGATCGAATCATAAGTCAAAATTTGTACACTTAATTGAAAAAAAATATATATCCAGTTGTATGATTTTTGAGGATTTTTTTCAATAATTGCATTTGTTGCTTTCATGATAATATTAACATTTCAAGGTTCTAGTGTTAGTAGTTGAGGAGAAAAAAATGTCTAAAACACTTTTTGGCAAGAAAAGTGATTTTATTTTTATGCATTATCATGCATCATTGTCCCCAAACAATCTATATCTATATCTACGCCATAAGGCGCATTTTTATGTAAAATATGAAATTGATCTATCAAATTCTTATTTTACAAATTCTAGCGTGTTCACAAGAATTTGGATACATACGCACTCAGGAGACCCAATCACCCACCTACCTAGACACAGGCATAATCGAAAAACATCGTAAAACAACTTTGGGGACCTGAAAACATGTAAATCCGTCAAAACCAAGAGACTATCTATTTATTTACTATTACTATACATTACTTATAGTTAAGTAGAAATGTACGCAAACTTAAACAATCTTATAGGTAAATGAGGTGATTCAATATTCCAATATGAATGTTCAGTTTTTATAGCTATATTGTTTTTTGTGGTTATCAGAATGTTATAACTTTTCTTTTTGTAAATTGCTAATTTTATGTTCATGTTATGGTGAGATTTTTGTTCAATAATTAGCCGTTTGGAATCAAAAAAACGTATTCTTCAATGTTTAAATGAACCATAACTTCCATTTATGTCTACGTATCTTTTAAAAAAAAAAATAATATTGTTCATCCTGTCATAAGGGACCATTTTTAGGTATAATTTTATTTTGATCCGTCAAACAGGATAGATTCTGTTTTGATCACAATCTTTCAGATTCCATCATAGGAAAAAAAAATTATATTTTATTGAAAATAGAATTTTTTGAGTTGTTTTATGTATCTGAAGATTTTTCAATTATTGCTCGCGTCATTTGCATAATAAAAAAAAATTTCAAGACTCTAGGACTAGTAGTTTAGAAGAAAACAAATATTATCTAAAAATATATTTTGGTAAAAAAAGTGACTCTCCTGTCAAGCAATACTGCCCCCCCCCCCCCCCCCCCAAACATTAGAGCACATCTACACTACCAGGGCCATTTTCGTGTAAAATATGAATGTGATCCATTAAACATTGTAGCGTTACCGGAAATTTTTGGATATCCATCCGACCTATAGATAGACATCATCGAAAAAACTTGAAAAAAAAAACACGTGAATCCGTCAAAATCTTGAGATCAAATATTTTCATGATCATTATCGTTACTTACAGCAAAAAAAAAGAGGGAAAACATAAATTAATAAATTATTCGTAAATTATGTCATTAATATGATAGAGCGTGCTTGATGGCATGAATGTATGTTAGCATCATGCCTCAAAAAAAAAAGAGAACTTTAGGGGAGGAACCATTATTTTTAATTTTAACAACGGAAAAGTACTTCATTTCTGAAAACGCAAGCAATATATTTACAGAGAAATTTTTGACAAGAAACTCCTTCATACTGAATCAACACTGGACAATATTCTCATGTTAGGTTTCCATTTTGTAGTAAAATGTCATGGAATAAGGAAAGTCCCAAAGAAAATAAATATGAAAAAAAAATTGTACGACTGGTTACTTTTTATAATCCAGAAGTAATATTGAGGAAGTTCTCCTACGCAATGACTTAAGACTCTATGGAAGAAATGCAAGCGGAAGTCCTAGCTTGTCCTTGCAATAGTGTTTCTGTTTTTATGAATTTCATGCGGATGACCTGGAAGATAAATATATTCTACTTGTAAAGTAACATATGCACGTTATTTATTGACAGCAGTAACCCTGAAATAAATTTCCTGCTTTTAATTCTAATATTAACTTAGCTGAGATAACTTGGACATTGTGACAATTAAAAAAGCAATTTAAACGAACAAATTAAATATCAAATATGTTATCCTTAACTGTTTATTACAGAAAAAGAACAAATCAGATTGTCTCATTATATTTCAAGCATTTCTTGATTTAAAATAATTATTTCCAAATTTAATAATTAAAACTACTTTCATTTATATTTATTATTAAAATGAAATCAGCTGTCTGCCTGTATGTCCATTTAGACAGTAAAAACTGCTTAATTTTGTTCAAACTGGAGATTTTTTTTTTTAATTTTCACCATACAGTTGTCGTATAAACAACCCGAAAGATCAGTTCATATAATTTAAAAGTGTAAAGCTGTTAGAAATGGTGTTTTAGTAATTTTTCGATCACTTTAATTAACAATAAAACTGACTGAGTTACATATAATCTAACCGAAGATATATTGAAAGTAAAGAAACACAAGAAAACAAGTTTAGGGTCGAGAAGTAATAGCGATAAAAATGCAGATGTTCAATTTTTTTTATTATCTCTATAACTTTGATTGGAAAAATGTTTCTTTGTGACGTCATTTAATCCATTGAAATGTTGGAGAAACTAAGATCACTTTCTCCTCCTGATAAAGCAGAACATAAAGATATAATCTATCTATGCTGGTCGTTTTCAAAGTGTGTTACGCAGAACTCTAGGGTTTCACAAAAAGAATAAAGAGGTTCTGCCCTATGAATTTAAGTATTTATTCTAGTATAGAATAACTTTGTTTCACCCAAGGGATAAGTAGTGATCAACTTAACGAGTAATCCTTCAAATGAATAGAAAAAATATATTGATGTATTTTTTCAATAGAGTAGTACATATTTTTGGAGACCACCCCCTCTCAATTTTACTTGGGTAAATAATAGCAATAATAATAATACTAAAACGACTAAGAATAACAAGTACCCTCTTTTTTTGTAACCGTCTATGCGGTTGAGTTGTTTTGTGAATAATTTGTTTTTTTTTATGAAAAATTTATTTGTACCAATATTATTAATGTACAATTATTTATTTTTAATATGTATGGTTGTACATTGTTATAAGATGTAAACAATCTTTTACACTTACATATTTATCTTTTACATAGGTTATGATAAATGTAGGAACTAACGATTTAATCTGAAGAAATGCAAAAAAAATGGCGAGAAGTTTGAGTTAAAAATAATAAAATATAAGAAATGGTGTGGACGTGTTAATGCTTTGAAAATGATATTTGTTTGTTGGTTGAGGTCAGTCGAGTGGTCAGGTCGGCAAGGCAATATCGGTTACCGACTCCCGGGCGCTTTATTATCATCTCGTTCCCCCTGTTACATAATACTAGTTTGTATGACCCCCAGTCCATTCAACCAATTCAAATCGAAAGTTAATTAAGAAACTGGACACATTGAACATAAAGAAAGCCATATTATTATGTCTTTCTTTGTTATCAACTCTATTTTACTATTTCTTTCTCATGGAAATGAAAACTCGTCAAATATTAAGTCAAGCTAATAAATGTAAATTCATTTGAATGTAGTTCTAGAATTCTAATCACAGATCTGTTTTACTTATTCATAAAGAAGTATAACTTCTACAAGGTGTTGGGCGTCGTTGTGCTCAGTTTGCTTCCAGTGGTGTTGTCTTAGAGAACCTGAATCCATTTGTGCTAAGTTTTTATGATGATAGATACTTATCAAACATACGAGGTGTGTAAATAAAGTAGTGAGACTGGCAACGTCGCTTTCGATCTGGCAACGCTGGAGACGCGTGGCCTTGAGTAGCGTCAGGTGCACGTGTGATGCGCCTCCAGTATGAATCTGAACTCGCCACAGTCATTTGTTTGTCCGTAGCGTTGGTTTTCGTGAAATGGTTTTTTCTTGAGCGTTTTAAAAATGAGTGACCTCAAAGTTGAGCAGCGGTGTGCAATCAAATTTTTGCTTCAGACTTGGACATAATGCAACCGAAACTTTTGAAAAACTTCAGGAGGCCTATGGAGAACGTGTTTTATCAAGGGCACAGGTTTTTCGGTGGTTTAAGGAATTTTCAGAAGGAAGAGAGTCGATTGAAGACGAACCACGACAAGTGGGTGTTGCATCACGACAACGCGCCCTGTCACACTGCCATCTCAATAAACGAGTTTTTGGCCAGTAAAAACATTCCTGTTGCTCCTCAGCCTCCTTATTCACCAGACTTGAGTCCTTGTGACTTTTTCCTCTTCCCGAGATTGAAAAATCACCTCAAGGGAACTCATTTCGGGACACTACAAAACATACAAACTGCTGTAACCGACCAGCTGAAGGCCATTCCAGAATCCGAGTTCCAGCAATGCTACAATGATTGGAAGGACCGTCTCCAGCGCTGTGTGACTTCCGAAGGGAACTATTTTGAAGGTGACAATATCACATTGTAATTATATTTGAATAGAAAATTTAAAAAAAATCAGTCTCACTACTTTATTTACACACCACGTAATTACTTACCTTGATCTAATAAACTTTTGTATAGCAAAGTACACGACAAGTTCTATAAAATGAACTTATTTATATTAGAAATAGGTAAAACCGTCATACCTCGTAAGATGATCATAGAGTCGTTGGAGCGCTTTCGGACGTTGTCGATCTTCGATCGCAACAAACCTACTGAGCTGTTTTATAGCTCAATAAAAAATAATAATAATAATAATATCAGGATAGTAGTGGACTTGACAGATAACCAACTCCTATATAACAGCTCAGTAGGTTTGTTGAGATCGAAGATGGACAACGTCCGAAAGCGCTCCAACTCTATGATCATCTTACGAGGTATGACAGTTTTACCTATTTCTAATATAAATCATACTAACCTTAGTGGTATTAACAATATGCATGTAAATAAACTTATAATTAGTTCTCCTTGTTCTGATAAGCTGCTTAACCGGAGAGTTCATCTATATTCATCTTTAATTCCTTTCACCATGTCATGTCTATAATAGAAAGTGCATTTTGTGGGAAGTGGAAACGCAAAAAATTAAAAATGCAAGGAATGGAGGGAGATAAAAAAATAAAGAAAGATATTCGCATTGAGTGTAAAGGTATCCGTGCAGCTTTATAAAATTAATGAAAATTGTGCAATGTTTTTTGAAAATATTAACATGGGTTCTTAAATAAGGTCAAGAAATACTGTAAAAAAATATAATTTGATATTACATCTGAGTTGGTGTACAGTGGTGATATCCTAAATTTTACTATTCAGTAGGTAATATTTGTAATATATTGTTTGATACGTGGCAGTGCTTTTTTTATTTGAATTACATAAGCTTATAATAGTGCAAAAAAATTAATGTGGTTAGTTATTAAATTGCTAAAGGATAAACGGAAGACTTGAAGTAATTGCAACCATGAAATCCTCCCACGTTCAGTGCTATTTCATTTTGCTAGGGCGGGGAAGGTTTCAGTGTTTCCTATTTCATATTCTGTTTAAGCTGATTCTACGACAATCGAAACATCTGCGTTGTATTCATCTTTTTGCTTTTCTGAACATGCTTCACTTTATTATTTAGTATGTTGGTACCATTACACGTTTAGGGTCAATTCGAAATTAATGTACTTTCACATAATGTGTTCAATATGATACATAAGAATTCTACAATAAGAAAAGTAAAGTAGAAGATGGCATGTAAAACTATCTAGTGTGTGTATTTGTAAGTAGGAAGTAAAAAATAATATAAATCATAATAACTTACTAAAATAATATCGTTAATCTAGAAAATATTTAAGATTTGAGTAATTGTCGTGCTGTTTGCAAAATGATTGAGATCTCTAGACAAAGATTACCACCTCAGATTATGATACGAGCAGTTGTTGAATAAGGCTGATGAACATATCAAACAGTTCATGCATTTCGTCATTACCACGAATTTACCATGTCATTAGCAAATTTTGATGATGCTAATGCCCTTTCCTACAGATGATTTTATCGTTTATTGTTATGATGATTTTAGTAGATAAGAAAGTCTTTAAAATTTCTTTTTAAGATATTCAACTACAACTACAGCAATATATCATTATGTGAATGAGTTTTTTTACCCAATCTTAAAAAAAATGTTAATTTTGTCCTGTTGAGAGAAAGTTTATCATAAGAGCTTATAATGAGTGCAGTCAAACATAATTAATACACTATTATATTAGAAAACTATCATCAGGTAGCTAATTAAACAATTACCTGTAGTTGTCCCTAAAAATTGGAAAAAAAGGATATACATTATATCATTTTTGATTTTAGTAATTTCAGGGAATTGTTTTACCTTGGGTGTGTATGCGCACAATATATACTGATAACATTATCCTGTTACAATAAAGACTAAAATATCTTAATTTTTATTGAACACTATAGTTATTGAATTTTAGAAGTCTATTTCGTATTTTCTGTTCCATATATTACCAGTTTTTCTGATTGTTCATCTTACCTACCTTTTCTGTAAATGAGAACTTACTATATACATATATGAATGAAAACAAGCAAATAGATAAACAACGTTAAATCCTGTAAAGTAAAACTTGTTCATTTCACCAATAAAGGTCGCAGACAGAACTTTTATCAGAATAAATTTGACATTTAATCGTAATTATTAATTAATATAATATTTTGTTTTTTAAATAAGGTAATTTGAGCAGTTAGTGCTAATTGGCTCATAGAGTTTTAATTCTCTCCCTAGAACGTAAATTATGCTCGCGCCACTAACAAGGGTCACTGTCTTCATCAAATATAAGTGATTTTTGTAACAGATTCCCCTAAAAAAAGATTTTTTCTTTACTGTTTTTCACTAACGACCCCATCTAATTACTGGCAAAATGAACATTATTTTTTTGAACATTCAACTTTCTCAATCTTTTCTCGATGTTTGTAATTTCCAATATTTTTTAATATTCATTTATAAAAAAAAAGTTACTTTGAATATGCTGTTTAAGAAACTGATTATTTTTTTCGGCTTCACAAAGAACGTCCTGTAAATATCGTAATAAGAAATATAACGAAACATGTAACTGACTAGATTTAGTTCCCTAATCTGAGTTCAGAAGTCATTTAGTTTTCCTTCGACCGATGATTTTACTCCCATGATCTTTCGTTATCTCATTCCGTCTTACTGAAAACTAGAAACACACACACCCGTTCACACACAGACCATACTCTGCACCCGAAGTTTTAATATATATATATGATCAAACCACAATATGAAATGGGGAAAAAAAGACTAAGATCTTTCAACGGTGACAAGCGGTTCTTGTCAGAGTCAAAAATCCAACTGAGTTAAATTCACCTTAATAATCTAAAGTTTAGAGGCATAATGAATATGTATAAATGATTTAACGGCTTATATGTGTTGTGAGAAGAATAAAATTCTTATATTTAAATCAACAACAATAGAGCATATGAAACATATAATTTCTAATTCATTTTATGGTATGATAGGTTTGTCTAACAAATGTTCTATCAATGTATATGTTGCACCATTCTACAAAGGTTAATAAGATGCTGATTTTTTTATACGTTTATGAATAACATTATTATTGAGTAATATTGAAGTTTTTGGAATGAACTTTATCGTTTTATAGAAGGGATTCTATGTTTTGTCTAATTTTCAGTTTTTTCATTGTTCTATTCTAATAGTTCATTCCATTATATTTAAAAATTTCAAGCTTCCAGCTTTTAAATTTAAAATTATACAGAAAAGTCAGCTTTGAACTTGATTTAAAAATGGAAAAGTGGTTAATTACCAATATATTTTTTCTCAATATACATTTATAGCAAACTTATAACAGAGTACAGCTTATGGGAAAAAATAACATTCGCTCAAAGTAAATTGGTTTTTTATGATTTTTCACTAAGGGAAAAAAAGTGAGTTTTTAAAAAACTATAGCATGCCATAAAATTTTTAGTATAATAATTTAATAAAAGGCCAAAAATGTAGAATATTATTCAGAATTAAAAAAATATTCTTTTAAAAATAATAAATAAAATTATCCTACATCTTAAATTAAAAATTATCTGAAAACGACATTGTTACATGTTTTGGCATTTCAGACAAAAACATTGTAATCTTTTTAAAATACTTAAAATATTTTCAAGTTCTATATGGGAAAATTTGTCTCAAGTATTAAATGTAGAAGGAGGTCAGATAAACTATGTAAGAGATCCACTGGCTATTGGAACAAAAGCCATGCTCTCTTGTAGGAAATTATTTGGTATTATTATTTCACTTTGGCTTTTCATAATGTTATTACTGCTATAGTTATACTAAAGATTGTTAATCCATTAATTGTGTGACATAGAAAAAAGGTTTATCTATTGATAAGTGGATCAATCACTATCTGTACTACCTCAGGAATGAAAGACTAATAAACATCTCCCATTTAAACGATAATATTTAGACATTATATATTATATACCCAAGAAGTTTGATATTAAGTTTACTTATAGTAAAGTTGAGTGTAGGCCAGTCCAGATATATAATTATATATCTAAACAATAATAATACAAATAACAATAAAGTTAAGGAGACTAAATTTGACAATTATATGTAACATAAATTTGTGTGACATTAATTATGATAATTTTTTTATTCTTAGTGTTATTTTTAAGAATAATTCTAAAATTTATTTTTAATAATTTATTAAATTTATAATAACTATAAGTAATTGATATTTTTTAGTGAGGTAGTGAGTATAGGTAATATTCTTTCATCTATATGTTAAAGAAGTACGTCTATTACTTCTTATATTATTTTTAATTTTAATGTAGGCTTGGCAATGAAAGTTATTTACATAAGTTCTCTTTCTTTTTTTAGTATCAGATGTAAACACAAGGAAAGTTAAATTTACTTCACCTTCAGTTTAATGGAGATAAAGTTAAGGGTAATTTGGAGTTAGCAAAAAAAAAAATATATATATATATTGGCCTGGAGGTAGTATTAAGTAACAATGTTGTTGGAAGAAGTAGGTTGGGCAGGAGACAGCGTTTAAGGTCGTTCGCCTATTTATCTCGTCGGAGACACAGGCGGCACCTTGGCCGTGGACTTACCTTTAACTTGCCTGACTGGCCCGCTGTTATGCAATATCGCGCTAAGAGCATTATCTTAGCAAGGCTCAAGACCACGCGATGCGGTCCTCTTATCATTATTTCCTTTATTTCAATACCAGTTCCAGTTTGATGTAGAATTCATTTCAGCATTGATGATATAGGAGACACAGGTGGCACCTTGGCCGTGGACTTACCTTTAACTTGCCTGACTGGCCCGCTGTTATGCAATATCGCGCTAAGAGCATTATTTTAGCACGGCTCAAGACCACGCGATGCCGTCCTCTTATCATTATTTCCTTTATTTCAATACCAGTTCCAGTTTGATGTAGAATTCATTTCAGCATTGATGATACAGGAGACACAGGCGGCACCTTGGCCGTGGACTTACCTTTAACTTGCCTGACTGGCCCGCTGTTATGCAATATCGCGCTAAGAGCATTATCTTAGCACGGCTCAAGACCACGCGATGCCGTCCTCTTATCATTATTTCCTTTATTTCAATACCAGTTCCAGTTTGATGTAGAATTCATTTCAGCATTGATGATATAGGAGACACAGGCGGCACCTTGGCCGTGGACTTACCTTTAACTTGCCTGACTGGCCCGCTGTTATGCAATATCGCGCTAAGAGCATTATCTTAGCACGGCTCAAGACCACGCGATGCCGTCCTCTTATCATTATTTCCTTTATTTCAATACCAGTTCCAGTTTGATGTAGAATTCATTTCAGCATTGATGATATAGCACCATAAACAATACTTAATACTTTGTGAAAGGTGACTATGATACAAATATATTTTATTTTAGAGATATATTCTGTCTTCAAGACATATTATTTCTATATACTGTTCATAGAATTGGAATACTCTTGAATCAATTTCACTATAATCAATTTATTACCAAACTCATTGATTATGAATCAGATTAGCTGTTTACAATTATTTTATTTAATAATTATTGAATTGCATTAAACAGTTTTGACTCTTGAAATAATGAACAAAATTTTTGGATTGCAGTGCCTGAAGTGTTAACTTTTTTATATGGTTTAAAATGTTGAGAACTTTTTTGACTTTTGTCTAAAGTTTATAGTAGCAATGTTATCAAAATCAAAAGTACAATTTTCTTTGAGAGTAACTAATCTAGTCGATTATTCCAATCAAATAAAATGTTATAAAATGAGCTTATTTGTTTTTTAATCTTAATTGGAAATAACTCTTTAATAACTGCTTCATTGTCTGCATTAATTGTGGGCAAATGTACTTCTGCTCTAAATTATGCATGATTTTTATAGAAAATTTGATTATTTTTTTTAATTTTATAAATGATACTTTCTTAAAAAAAACATAAATAAATTAAATAAATTAAAGATTAGAAAATAAAAATGAAAGATTATTCAGAATTCAATATAAATATACTTCTATAATTTAATTTTCAAAAATCGTGCCAAATGCAAAATAGCCAAGCTTCATAATAGCTACTTTTCCTTTTGTTTCAGTTTTAGTATAACATATTTTTGTGGATATTAGAACTTTGAATTATTTATAATTCATAAATTTCAAATTTTATTCGTCAATTAACGAAGATAAACTTGGAATAAATGTCGTATAGTTCATAAAAACCAACTTATTTAGAAAGAACAGTTCCAAAAAAGAATTGTATGTGTACAAATAATATATATATATATATATATATATATATATATAGGAGATCTTTCTCACTTCGCCCTCTCTTCTAGCCTACTCCTGATGACGAACAGCAGTTCGAAATATTGAATTCTGTAAGTGTTCTTTATTCTTTTTTCTGTGTCGTGCTTTGTGTAATTTAAAGTATTGCATATATATATAAAATAAATTCAAAACGAAGGAAACACACAGACATAACTCACATCGATATTTCGACCATCGTCGTCATCAGAAGGTGTGAAGAGCGAAGAGTCCCGCAGGAAGACAGGGCGGTAGATTTCGACGACGATGGTCGAAATATCGATGTGAGTTATGTCTGTGTATTTCTGTGTGTTTCCTTCGTTTTGAATTTATTTTATTTTTAAAAAAGTCCGCTGGACCGTTTCTTTTAATTGTATATATATATTAGTTATATGAAGTATATAACCACAAGGAAAAAGGAAAAGAATAGGAATAAATGCTCTAATAGCTTTCAATTTATGTCATCAGAAAGCAAAGAAAGCAAAAACAATTGTTTTTTTTTCCTAAAAAGTATTTATTGTCCTTTGAACCTGTTTATTTTATATTCATTGTATAGATATATATATATAAAACTGTTCGAAGAATTAAATAATACACATACAAGGGATCTTAAAAGTCTACTACTACATTTCGACTACATCATCATCCGGTGGATAGAAGTGTGCTATACCTGAGACAAGTATAAGACTGAATCAGTCCAAGATAAGTGAGACGAATGTTATTAAAGGAGCATTTATAGCGACTTCCAGTATTTCCAACTTACAGGGAGTGGGGGGAGATAGATGAAAACAAATAAATCAATAATAAAAAAAATTGAAAAACAAAATAAATATTAATAATAATAAAAACAATCAAATAAATAAAAAGTAAAAAGTAAACAAACTATTGAAATGAAGAAATAATTATAAAGGGTAATAATAAATTGTGGTTAAGCCTAGGAGCAGATCTACTCCCCTGGAAACAAATAAGTGCTTTTTCTGTAGTTATTAAAGTAATATTAGCATTGGCATCAAGAATATGCCTAAAAACCTGTATACGGAAACTGAGTTTGTGAGTGCTGATATTAATAGCAACGGGAGAAAAACTTCGGAAGATCGCGGGTCTAAGGGAAGACTTGCCATTCCTCTTACACAAACTTAGCTTGATAGAATTCAAACGCCCCTAAAAAGCATTACACTCATTGTAATCTGATCAATAAACACAGTTACAATAACTGTAGGTCTTTTGAAGAATAGAGACGTGTCATTGCTAAGGAAGAAATTAAAGGAAGGAACATGATTGAGGATAGGTTAACTATGACAGCCGGGGGCGGGGGGGGGGGGGGCAGGTTAGCTCAGTCGTTAACATACTCGCCTCTGGGCTGGTAGTCCAGGGCTCAATCCCCACCTGGCCCTCGATTTATTCACGCGAGAGGTTAATACATCTGAGTACGTCGTCCCTTGGAGAGGACGTTAAGCCGTCATTCCCGAGCCTGTATGATGTCAGGTACTCGTTAATGATCCCTACTCGAAATTCACTTGAGTTAGGCAAAATTTAGGACTTCCAATGTAGAATCTGTAGAATCACCGATAAAAAAAAAAAGCTGGAAAACGGTTAGCATTATCACCCGCTAGGGGGATCGGTTAAAATAATAAAATAAAAAAATGGGACAAGAAGGGAATATGATTTGGTGCACAGGAGGTAAATATGTGCCTCATTTGAAGATCTTAAAGTGTCATGGGAGTTAAAATTAGAGAATTGATTGAGAATTTGAATACAGAAGCAGGCATTAAAGTTATTAAGCATATTAATAACTTATTAGACTAAGACTGTTGAAATTTGCGTGGATAATAATAGGAAGGTTACTGCGTTGGTCAACCGAAGACCTAAGAAAATTCATGAGGCTCAACCTAGTTAAATCCAAGCAGACATAAATAGAATTACAATGAGTGTAGTCTATTTATAGCCACAATGCATATAATAAGTTATTAACATGGATGAGGTTGAGATAGAAAATGAAGAAGGTACTAATAATGAGTTAATAAAAAGACTTGTTGGACAGCTGCGATGGAAAAAATTAAAGAAAAGAATACTCTTTAGGTTAAGTCTTTTTTGATCAAAAATAGAAAGAGATAGCGAGAAGATTGTTTAAGTTATTTAGGGGAAAAAAGGGTATTTGAGATTATTGATAACTATATCAATAGATATTGATATTGATGGACAATAACGAGGGGATTCAGATATATTCTTCCTAGGATGAGACAGATAAATATTTTAATGTAGTTACTGAGCATTGTTTGGTTTTAACTGAACATAACTGAAGAAGTGGTCATTATCCAGGATACAATGAGCGCCAAGAAAAGAAAATGTTTGTTTCAAACATTAAATGCGAAAATGCTCAAGAAATAAGTCCATACCAAAAGAAACTTTTGATTGCCATAATATAAAATAATGAGAAGATATCGTCAATGACTGACTGTTATCTGACGGTTAACGACTAGACAGAGATTATTCAGTCATCACCTATTTAGACATGAATATAGATATAATGATATCCGACTCTGCTTGAATATGCTAGACTAATGTATGCCATATTACTAGACTAGTATGACTCATACTTCATATTATTCTTATAATGAATTGTTGTTCGTAATATCGATTACTGTAAGTATTTTATTGCATTATCTGTAGTATAAAAAAGTTTGGCAAATACTATTTTGTAACTAGATAAATATATATATATATATATATATATATATATATATATATATATATAATATAATCAAAATTTTTGAAGAAATTATGTATTTTCTAGGTTCAAATCAAACTTTTATAACCTCTTTTTGAGCATGAAAATAACTATTTGGATAAAATTTGGTTTGACTATTGCACGAAAAGTATAAAAAATTAATTTTAAGAGGGGAAATTTTAAAAAAGAATTATAATGTACATAAATTCAAGAAGAGTAACACGCAGAATAAAGAAACTCACTTAGAAACTCAAATTTTTGGGCAATCCTCCTTCAGGAGAAAAGAGAAAGGGATACCAAGTACGTTGTAGACGCAACGGCAAGTAACTGTTGCCGTTACTATATATATATACAAAACTATAGTTTATCGGGACTCAGTCAGTTATTCAGGTTCAAATTAAACTCTCATTGCCAATGAGAGTTTAATTTGAACCTGAAGAACTGACCCAGTCCCGATAAACTATAGTTTTGTTTCTATTCCACGGTCAATACTTTTATCTATATTATATATATATATATATATAGGTGTATAATGTAATCGGGATTCGGTCAATTTTCCAGGATCAAAATCAAACTCTCAATGCCAACGTTTCGGTTTTATTTAAAACCTTTTTAACGTTGGCATTGAGAGTTTGATTTTGATCCTGGAAAATTGACCAAATCCCGATTACATTATACACCTATTCTATCCAACGGTTGATATATTATTGAATTTGTTTTATATATATATATATATATATATATATATATATATATAGGTGTGTTCTCTAATCGGGGTTCGGTCAATTTTCCAGGATAAAAAATTAAACTCTCGTTGCCAACGTTTCGGTTTTATTTAAAATCTTTTTCATATTATTGAATCTGTTATATATATATATATGCCAATGCCAATTACCCGCACCATTTAATAAATAAAATAATGCTATCAACAGTTAGTAACCATAATGGAATAACTCCACAGGTAGACGCTAATAGAAATATAACACCGGATTTAAACACTGAAGAAGGTAATGAAATAAATCAGCACTCCAGTAATAATGGCCTCACCAACTCACCACAGTATAGATCAGTGACATATGTGAAAGGACTGACAGAACAGATTGGAAAAATACTTAAGGAAGCTAACTTTAAAATAACATATAAAGTAAAGAAAAAATTAAATACATGCATTTTTACGAACACCAAATCACCTATCAACAAACTAATTAAAAGCAATATAATATATTCTATTCCTTGCAATAATTGTAATAATGTATACATAGGTCAAACCAAACAATATCTAAAAGATAGATTAGCTTTAAACAAATCGAATTTTAAGAATAAAAAAATGTTTTGTGCCCTAGCCTCTCATGCAATTAAAAATCAACACACATTTCAATTTGAGAATGCATCCATTTTAGATTATGAAACTTCATACAATAAAAGATTGATAAAAGAAATGATACATATCAAAAATACTAATAATACTTGCAATAGAAAAACAGATACAGACAATTTAAGTAGGATTTATAGTTCCATCATAAATAGTTAAAGATGCAATGTTATCTAGTTTATATTTTTAAGGATTGTTAAAATAATAATTTATTATAAATGTATTATAGATATATATTATGGTGATACATATTATAATAGATATATATTATAATATGTGTATAAGTATATATGTTTATATATAATGGATTGTACTAAAAAAACAGTGGTTCAATAATTTGTCGCTTGGAACAGCACATGTAATGACAGTTAACGGTTGTTTGTAAATGTAACAGAACCAAGCCTTCAGTAAGTTCTTTTTTCAATTTGTTTATGATGTTTTTAAAGTAGAAATGAAAAAATGTCCATTGTTTATTGTTTTTTGTTAGTTTATAGCCCTGAGGATGTCTTGAAATAAAGACGAAACGTTGGCAAAAAGGTGATTCCATATATTTACCCTGATCAAACTCCGAGAAAAAGAAAAAGTGTTTTGTATATATATATATATATATATATAACAGATTCAATAATATATCAATTCAATAATATGAAAAAGGTTTTGAATAAAACTGAAACGTTGGCAACGAGAGTTTAATTTTTTATCCTGGAAAATTATATATATATATATAATGTATTGAAAATATGTTTTTTTTTTTATTAAAAAAGAATACTAATCCGTAATTGACAATATGAAATATTAATAAGTTATTAATTTGAGGCGACCCTGATATTTGTAAGATAGGATGCTATGCTAAAGGGTTGAGGGTGAGTGGGCAAGAAGGTTGGCGGTGGGGCGTGTGTTTAGGGGTGTGCCCGGGATGCGCGCTCTGGGGGGTGTGTCGCAGGCCGCCCTCGGTGGGGGTGTCAGTGGTGGAGCGACGCTCTCGCGGTATGGTGGCTCCGTGTCCCCACGAACTGCCCGCCTATAGTCAGGAGGAGCTGTTCCACTCCGAGTCACACAATGGTCTCAAGTCACCTCTCCTCTACTATGACTTACAGCCTATATCCCAGTACGACTCATGCTTATTCATCTTTAAATATTCATTTTAATAAAATATGTTCATATATTAACAGCAGGGTAATTTCAAATAAATGATTATAATTATATATTTAGAATAGAATTTCTCACAGCTACCAATTTTTCATATCAACTTTTGCATGCCATATAGAATAAGACTGCCTTGATTTTTTTTTAGTCAAGATACTTCTTTGAATCCTAGTTAATAATTTATTTAAAAGATAAATATATTTCATACTATAAATATATTCTACAAGTATAAATGATATGGTATTAGTTATTTTGTAGTATTTACCCATTTTGAAAGAGTGTTACTAGTAAAATCTCTTCGTATAAAAAAACAACAAGTGGTGTTCTTCTTCAAGTTACATCAATAGCTGAAGGAGTTTAGGAATAACCCCTACAACTTCTAGCTATTATTCCTCAACTCCTCCAACTACTTGGTGTAACCTGAAGAAGAACCATATGTGTTTGAAATATGAAATTTGAAATATTTTTTTTAAAAAAACTTTTATTACTAATGTTTTTTCCCAAACCAAGAAAAAAATCATTTATTTTCATTAAATTTTTCTAAAACAGATATATACTATATTATTATATTATATATGTTATATAATGTATGATTTTTTGTAATATCCTCATTAAAAAAATTACGCTTAGTATACTTTGCATTTGTTTTACTGTATGTTTAATAGCTGTTCCTTAGTATTATTACCTTGATTTACATAATAAATTTCAGAAACATTCCATGTTAAAAGAAATTATTCATCTTCAATGACAAAAATCTCGAGTGGTTTATATTGAACTCTACTATAAGTAACCACTCGTCACAATCAATCGTTGACAATCAATTGAGTTTTTGTTAAACCTCTGGTAAAGTATTATCAAACTTATAGATAATGCATTTAATGATTTCATTTGTTTCATTGTAACTATAACCACTTTTAGTTATAATAATTTTAAAGTAGTTGATTTAGAATTTCAAACATGTTATTATTGTTATAATTAATATTATTATTGTTATAAAAAGAGATCATTAGGTTTATCGGACTCCTGCACAGCGCTGCCAAATCTGCCCTATTAAATATTGCTTTGTGGTTTTTAAAATAAGTTGTAAATTTTAATTTCTTTTTTTAAACTTCAAAATGGTCATTAAAAAATTACTATCAGATCACTTCTATTTTGGTTATAGATATGCTTTGACAACATATTTAGTCTTTTAAAGGCGATTACTTCTCATTTAGATAGAATGCCATCAAAGGTTTGGCCCCTTCCTGGCAGAGTCTGCATTATTCATATGATGCTAACTGCAAAATTTCAGTTGAGTTCAGAAGGCAATTTTAGGTTAGATATTATGTACATATTTTTAAATTATTCTTTTAATTTATATATATATATATATATATATATATATATGGTTGAAATTTGGAGCAGCTTCTGCACTCACTAGCTTTGCGCTGGTGGCCTCGATCCTTCGGGCGATTCTTCTTTCCTCTGGCTGCAGTTGCCATAACATCTGTCCCAGAGACATCGTTGATATTCAAACTATTTTCCGAGCTTTTGACCATAGAAATGTTGGTCATCATCAGATAGAGCATGCCTTGTAGTCAAGAGCTTAAATAGCTATCTGAGTGGATCATGCTCCTGGTTGGTCTAAAGGTCTTTAGACCTTTTTATTGTGGTTGCAAATTTCAACGACATATGTTTAAGAGAAGACCTGCTGCTAACGTATTCTAATATATATATATATATATAATATATATATATATATATATATATATATATATATTGATAAAAGTATCGACCGTGGAATAGAAACGAAACAAAAGTTTATCGGGACTTGATTAGTTCCTCTGGTTTAAATTAAACTCTCATTGCCAACGTTTTGGTCTTTATTTAAAACCTTTTTCATAGGCCTACAAAAACAGAGGAAATATAAGAAATAATACAATCATTCAAAAATCAAACATACATAAAAGTGCAATTAGTTACATTTAAGAAATTACAATGGAAATTTTGACTATAGGTTAGTGAGAAAACTTACAGAAGTATAAATTTTGAAATAGAAAAACTAAGTATTACATTACAAATTATTTTACAAAGAAAAACAGTATGTGGATTTTAACAACAACTGTAGTCTGAATGATCACGTGACACAACTGAAATAACCAAGCAAGGTAACTATATATATAAAGATTTCACATAAACACGTGAAATAACAATCAATGATCAAACCACAATAAGAAATGGGAAAACAGACTAAGGTCTTTCAACCGTAACAAGCGGTCTTCTTCAAAAACCAACTGTTGGTTTTTGACTCTGACGAAGACCGCTTGTTATGGTTGAAAGACTTTAGTCTTGTTTTCCCATTTGTTATTGTAGTTTGTTAATTGATGTATATATATATATATAAAATCAAACAACAATATGAAAAGGGAAAAAGGACTAAAATCTTTCAATTTTAACAAGCGGTCTTCATCAGAGTCAAACACTCCTCAAAGTGTCTGGATTAGTCATAGATGCTAACTGCAAAATTTCAGTTGAGTTCAGAAGGCAATTTTAAGTTAGATATTGTATATATATTTATGTCGTGGTTTGCTTGTGGAGCAATTCGTTTCTGTCTTCCTGGTGACGAGGCCATCAAAATATAGTAGTGAGTTTCTGTTCATTTCTGTGTGTTCTTTTTGTCTAAGTAATATATATGTTTTGTTAAAAACTATGCCAATTTTTATTCTTGTCCTTTTGGGAGTGAATTTTTCATTTTTCTGAATATGGCTTTCCACCTTTCCGATAAGGTATAAAGCAATTCGCCAAATTTTTTATTCTTCATATCCATTTTCTTTCTTTTTTTACAAACTCACAATAAATAATAAATATTCAGAAGGATTCCAACGTTTTGGTCAGCATTGACCATCATCAGGGAAGAGAGTATTTAGAGAGTTTTTGACTAGATTATAACTCAAATACTAATGAAAACTATCTAAATTGTTGAACATACTAACTGAATAAGAAATCTTTACATAAATTGAGTGGGAGTTTTACACAGGTTATGACAGGTTCTTATGTCCATGGACGTTATTAACAAAAAGCACTAACATTTTGAACTTAATCAGGGCTTGAACTTACCATCTTACGTCGTTGTGTGCAGTTTTAATATTCTTGTGAAGCTCGTGGTCTGATTGTTCAGGTTCGGCTTCTTCTCTCTTATGCAGAGTGCTTCTAAAATTTGTAGTCTTCTCTGGTCATTCTCTTGATAAAGTACTGCAATATTTATATTCAATTTTTCCCTGGTTAGTTTAAGACTATGGGTGCTCTGAGTGTGTTCTTTCGGGGCACCCGCAGTCAGGTGCATTGTTAATCTCCTGGATAATGTTGTTGCTGTAGAACCAATGTAGGATGATTTATGGAACTCACAGTTTCCTATGGTACAATTGTATTGGTATACCACATTGGTCATTTGTAGTAGTGGTGTTTGCTCTAAATTATTCTTGACTATTAAATTTGTTGTGCTAAAACTTCTATAGGAAATTCTAATCTTCAGTTCTTCAGACCTGATGCACTTCGTATTATTTTTAATAATTTTCTTCAGTATTCTTTCATCAGTTTTGTATTGATAGGAAAAATAGTTTCTGTAGTAGACCGTTTGTATTGTGCCTTGGCTGGTTGGCGGGTCCTTCAGGTATCTGTATCTGGACATATATTAAACATTAAACATGTTTGAATGAAGGTCTGCTCCCAAAATACACAGATATATATATTATATATATATATATATATATATAATATATATAACCCAAATGAGTTGGGTTTTTGACTCTGACGAAGACCGCTTGTTTTGGTTGAAAGATCTTAGTCTTGTTTTCCCATTTCTTATTGTGGTTTCATCATTGATTGCTATTTCACGTGTTTATGTGAAATCTTTATATATATATATATATATATATATATATATTCTATTCTTTTTACAAATGCATGTTGCGTCAGATTGAGTACTTTATCGTAAACTACACATGGTTGTTACACCCACCTTTTATCCGCTTTCTTCTTCTTATTTTCATCAATTGCTCCTACTTATCCAAAACGGAATACTGCCTCATTAACCTTAATTATCTTGCTTACAAGTACCCATATGTGCGTTAATTTTTTTTTATTGGTTTCACTATTTTTTTTTATCTTCTCAGTATACCTGACTTGGTGCCTCTTTCTTGAAATCAAGAAGCTTCCAATCTATGTGATCATTTGTGACACTTCGACAATGCTGTAAAATCCCATATTTCCGTTAATTATTTTTTGTGACTGTATTATATTAATTCATACTGAAATTTTTGGATTAATAGCGTTATATATTCTTGATGATTGAAACGATAGCAAGAATATGCTATCAAAAGCACTTTTAATATCCAAGAAGTCCCAGGGTAATTTGCTTAAGACTTAATGATTTTTTTCTATTTTGATAATCGAAATTTTTAGAACTGATTCTGGGGTTTTTTTCCTGTGGTAGGTGTGTTGTGTCTTATAAAAATGGTTATTTACCTAATACTTCTCATATAACTGTAGATAAAACTTTTTAATGTCATATTACTACTTGCCTAATATAAAATACTTGTAAGAAGCTAATATCTAATAATATATTTAACTTCAAAAAGTCAGCTTATAAATATTATCCATATTGCCATATACGTGCCAAAACAATACTTTACAGTATTGGTAATACTGTAATACTCCAGTATAACGAAAAATAATGTAGTTCTTAAGTAAACAAAGAATGTACGTCTGACAGTTACATATGCTGAAGAGTAGAACATGAAGGTTGCTTCAATATTCTCCCTGGGCAACCATAATACACCCTGGAGAGCATCATAAACCATATGCTTGTTTGGCGTTTACTTATAATGTATTTTATTGTTCTTACATATCATATGAATCATTAAACATCTTGCTTTCAATTTTCTAGTATTAAACCTTTCAAAAAAGTTCTTTTGAACTCAATTCTAAGAAGAAATTCATAGGTCAATATAACTAAATCTGATAACTACAACAGATAATCCATTTGACCAAGATACATTTTCAACTTTTATAGCATCATTAACTTTTGCGGTATTCAAAATATTTTAGATTTTTTTCGTGGTATATAACTTTTATGTAGAGTTCTTTCACAACATTTATATTTCTACAATGAGCTGTTTAGCGTAAAAAAAAAAATTAATCTTAAATCATAAAATGTACCATAACCCCAATTTCTACTTATGTAATTTCAAAAGAATTTATGCAGTTCATCATTTTTTGAGATACTATTACTTTACTATAAGTGAAATGTAGTAATCATTAGAAAATATAATCTGGAGATTTTGTCGGATCCATAGGTTTCAACCTGTCATTTACATGTTGATGGATGAGCTGAGGTCACCTTTATTATACGTAAATATAATATAAACCTTGTTGATAACCAATTCAATCTTTGATTCTCAATTAATAATTGGAAAAATTTAAAAATCTCATCGGACTCACGCACTCCGCGGCCACACCATAGCTGTCATATCACCCCCCCCCCCCCCCCACCTCTCATCACCCCATTGACGTAACCAAATTCATTTTCGGAATTTAAGTTCAGTAATGGTGGTCATAAATGTATATAGAGAAATATCTTTCACTCTTACAGTTTTAGGTATGATTTGACAAACAATTTTTATTGTTTGAAAGGTGATTGGCTTGCATTTAGATGTGACCCAAGGTTTCGACCACTTACAGACAAAGAGTCTAAATTCTATAGTTTTCAGTAGAATTATGTAGGGTATTTAATAGATCGTTCACAAATAATCACTAGAATAAGAGCATTATCTTCCCTGAGATCATGTTTTAGTGTTCAAAACTGAAATTGTGGTAGTTCCAATACTTGCACTAATTATTTTGTAGTACTACTGTAATACGTATACAGTTTGTCGATCAATCTACCTATATAATAGTACCATTCTTGATTCTAAGGCGTCTATCATAAGCTCCTTCTATTTCAAGAACTAAGGCCAAAGTAATTCGTTTAAGACTTCAGTATTTGTCTTTATTATTTGGAAAAAAAGATTTTAGCTAAAAATGCTAGACTAAATTTAAGGTTCATCGAATCGCTACAAAAGTAGCTTGAAATTTATATCCGTTTTCTAATAAAGAACGAAAGAATACATTTCTAATACTTCAATACTCAAAGAAAATTGGGTTCGTATAATCAAAAACCATAACTGACCCTATGGTTTGTCCAAGGATGCAACATGTATTTTTATTAGAACATATTGTTCTAATAGACAACCGTCCATCTCAGCGTGAAAAACATCAGAGAATATATGTGTGATTGGGGTTGATTTTTACCATTGAATAATTTTATTCTTCCTACATATCATATTAACTTATTAAATTCTTTCAAATTTTTTTATTATATTTATATAATTTTATTTCACTTGATTCAGGTAAACAAATTCTAAGTCAATTAAACATTGTAAACATTTGTTTACAAATATAAACAAATCCGATAAGTATAGCAGGTGATCTATTAGTCTAGAATGAACTTTCAGTTTTTACAGTTATATTGCCCTTTACGGCTATTGAAAATTTATGATTTATTTACAAATTTCTAAGTTTAAATTTAATTTGTTTCGCAAAATGTTATTTTTATTAATTAGATGGTTAGCTTTAAAAAAAATATCTGAAATGATAAAATATATTATATTGCCTCCTCTTGTGAATAAAAAAATTAAACTGACCCCGATATAAGGTTCTATTATTAGGTATAATTTCATTCTGATCTATTGAAAGGTATAACTTGTATGATTATTACAAGTTTTTAGATTCAATCATTATTCATGATTGTTACATTTTATTGAAACAGGAAATATTCTAAATTTTTTTCAAAAATCTGAGTGTTTTCACTTATTGCTTTTGTCACTTGTATAATAATGGCAAAAGTTTAAAGACTATAGTTAGTAGTTCGGTAGGAAATAATGTTGTTTAAAATCACATTTTATGCAAAAAAATCCTTTCTCATCATGTAATATTGTCTCCAAAAAAATGTAGAACATCTACACTATAAGGCCATTTTTTTTTGTAAAATATGAAACATCCTACCATTTATCCGTCAAAACTGTCCAATTATCCACGTTTGAAATTATCCATCAAACGTTGACCACAGTCGTTAGGATAAAAACACCCTGTCACCTAGCCATTCACCTTCACACACATATACACACACCGACAGACATCATTGGAAAAATGACCAACAAAGGACTTTGAGAATCTCAAAACTTGTATTTCTTCAAAATTTCGAGATCAAATTTTTCATGATCACTATTTTGCTCATAGTAAAGTAAGAATAAAATCATGTTGGAATATTGGCTTGACTGCTGAACTAGTCAGATTTGTTTACATTGAATTTATTGTATAATCGAGTGAAATAACATTGTTATGTAAATGTAGAATAACAGAAATTTTCCATGATATAAAAGAAATATAAAATTTTTAACATGAAAATTCAACGGCAATGAAATTTATATTTGATGTGATTTTCCATTCATTTACTAATTTTAACGTACATCGTCGGTGATCCGATGAATTTGACATTCTTTAGTAGGTACTACCTTGATAGGATTACTCATGAACCTGTATTTTGGAACGGTATATTACACTAGTAATGGAACTATTAAACTCTGCAGTAACATGGTAAGGAGAGTTCCAATAATTTTTTGTTGACAAAATAGAAAACTGTTTAATTAGCATGCCCTCAAATCTATTTAATTAAAACTGACATAAAGAGATATGAATCCAAGAAATAAAGAATGGTTTACAAGAATCCAAATCAAGATTAATTGTGAAATGTTGGATATACCACAACTACAATTGTGACTACTGAAGGGATTTTCTCAAGGTAGCGTCCCATCGTCACTATTAGTGAGATTATTTGTGAATGATCTACTAAATACCCTAAATCATCAAATTTAGCATACAAAAAGATAGGCAGGGTTTGGGTTTATGCAGAATATTTGTGTTTATACAACATGCTTTCCAAAAATGTTGAATGATGGGAAAAGGAAAAAGGTCTGCAGATAAATCCTTTTAAAATGGTCCTTAAACATTTCTCAAGAAGAAGAAAGGTAAATGCTCACTGAAATTGCAATCATAATACGATGCAAAAAGTACCAAAGGCAATGATATTCTCTCAGAGTCTTATTGGTAGAAGGACTAAATTTGTTGAAAAGATTGTGACAGTTACATTGAGTAATGACACAAACTTGCTGTCTACTGAAAGGAATTAAACGGTGAAGTATCGGATCTTAACTACAAACCTACAATTTGGTTCTTTAAAATTAGTATTTCTGCTCTCATAAAACTAGTGGTACGATATGAATTTGTTGTATGCTATACTAAGGTAAATAATAAAAGTATTCATATTTGCCTAAATAAGCTACACAGAAAGTGAGGTCAAAGAATAACAGGAGAAATGTTTACCTCCACCATATTCAGAAGGAAATGTTATTAAACGTCTTCTTATTGGATATTTTTTATCAAGAGAAACTATTTTCAGATTATTCAGGTTGGAACAAAATGTGAATTCTTCTTTGGAAGATAAAATGTGTTGCCTATGTGTTGCCAGTAAAAGAAGTTCACTCTTAGGTGGGTACCTGAACAGAAGGAAATACAGTGGAATGAGGCAGTGGACTGATAAGAAAATGGAGTCAAACAAATCTTGATCCGCCTGGAGCCTTTTTGCACAACATACACTACCTTCATAGGAATGCAATTTGAAAATGAATTGTGGCTAGAACAACACATTACTACATTAGCCTAATAATCTCATACAAGCAAAACATAAATTTGTATAAACGGTAATAAATTTTGAAAATAATGAATCAAAAATATATGTAGAATATATAACTAAACATTATTGTTTTATATACCACTTATGCAAGCTGAATTAACTGTAATCAAATAATGCAGATTCTTTATTGAAGAAGCTTTGGGAATTTTAATCACATTCCATGTGAAACGATGCAACTGCTTTTAAGAATTTAATATATATAAGGAAATATATAATTTAATATATATTTTCTATTGTAAAATTTATAATTTAATAATAGATTTTACATCAGGAAAATTATAAATTTAATTAGTTAATTTAAAATTTAATTACTTTTTTAATTACAAATTTTAAGCAATTTTATATAATTTTATGAAAATATATAGCAGCTGTTCACACGACTCCGATTTAGTTTATCTTAACGGCAAAAAAAAAAAGTTACCCCAGGGGCAGCTGACGTGTGCAGCTGACGGGGTGTAGCAAATCCCGGGGCCCCGAGCTCACCTACCACACGCATAGACCCTCAATAATAAACAAAGAACTTCCCCTTTTCCTAGTACCTTCGCACTCCTTGGATCTTGTCTGGCTCTAGTCAAATGGGAAGGTACCGAGGTTAAACCAGGGGTCGGGTGCATCTTGGTCGCTGCACAGTATAGAGGCCTTAAAAACCTTCTGACCAGTTAGCTATGACACGCACCGCCATGGCTCGCAACGGCCATAACCTGTTGCCCACTGTCACGACTTGGACGCCGTCAGATTGGTCTATGGTTATCAGGAAGTCTACCACCTGCACGGAGTCAATATCACACTGGAGTTGGGGCCCCTGATCCCTTAGGAGTGCTTTCTTCTGTTCTTAGACTTAAGGGTACTCCGGACAGACTAGACATGAGTAATAAAAAACATCTAGATAATGTTCAGATAGAGGAGTCATACAACTAGCTATTAAAGCTTACGGGACTTATTTGGGCCTATAAACTATGAAAATATATCACCAGGCCATGACAAAATATCTAATTCATTCCTTCGTAACTTACCAAAACATTGAAAATATACATTACTGGAACTTTGTAATAACATCTGGACAAAGGTGTAAATTTAAGCAGCGGGAAAAAAGCGATAGTAATACATATATTTGAATAGCGAAAAGACAGAGGAAAACGTGGCAGCTATAGACCGGTGTCACTTACGTGTTGTTTTAGCAAAGTACTCGAGACTATAATGAATCCTCCTAATTCATTCCAGGAGGAGATTAAATTAATTATTTGAGAAATACTGTCTTATCGGTGTGACTACCAAGTCGGATTTTAAAAATACTACTCTCCTTTGGATCAGCTTGTATTTTTGGAAAAAGTTATTCAAACCAGTATTCTATGCGTTTATTACAAGGAGACATGTTCTAGCCGTCTTCTTTGATCTAAAGAAGGCTTTTGATACAGCTGACACATCAGTTATCAAGGCTAAGCTCTATTCCTGGGGGGTCAGGGATAGACTGCTGTCCCTCCTTGAAGACTTCCTGACTGTCCGAACGTCCCGGGTAAGTATAGGCTGTACATTCTTAGAGCTGCTAGAGCAGGAAACTGCAGTATCTCAGGGATTAGTTTGTACTTTGATAAGATCAAAAATGAATATGAATGTCATATTTATCATTTATCGAGATAGATGAGACCCTTAGATCCAACAATTAGTCAGGGTCTAAGATTTGGCTTAGGAGCATTCAGGACAAGTCCTTACAAATTTATATACGCAATGACTGGTGTCATGCCACAGAGCTGCATGAGGATATTGCCAGCACTGAAATATAGCGAAGAAGTACGGACGAAACCAAACAAAAATCATAAACCCAGTATTACAAAACGACTTCTTACTACAGTATCAGTGGTTTCCATGAAAACGAAACCCCTAACAGTTCGGTTGGCTGAAATATAGAAAAAAAACTGTCCTCGCGGGACAAACCGTGTTAAATGAACATAACCAATAAATACCCACCATTAACATACCCAAAACTCATTGTTCTTACTCGACTAGACGAATATGAGGAAAGGATACTCCAACAAAGATGTATATAGCAGCTTTCCAGGAGGCTCTCTGTGGATGTATCCATGATAGGCTTATTTTTACGGATAGATCCCGTTTATCAAAAGGCTCTAGATGTACAATATCTCCAAACATAAAAAAAGATTGTAGTCTTTTCCAGTAGAACCAAGTGTGTACATTACTGAGCTACATACAATAATTAAAACCCTCGAATATTGCAGTACACAACCTGAAAAATCATTCCTAATCTTGTCAGACTCAAAGTCAGTAATGACAGCCATTGAGAATCCGTTTTAGAGCAACTTCTTAATAAATTTAATTTACAAATGTGTTAAAGAACTGCCTGTAAAGGAGAAGCTGGTGTAATTTGCCTTGATAGCGGGCCACGTTAGAATCGAGGGAAACAAACTAGCTGACAGAACTGCAAAAAAAGCTGCAAACATTATGGATTAGGAAATAATTTGAATCAGACCAGAGGACTGTCAGAAATCTGTGGTGTATAGAGTATGGCAAGTATGTATTACAAGGTGCAAAAATAACACTGATATACAGAGAGCCCTGAAAAAATTAAGAGTACATCTAAACTAACATTTTTTTAGTGTAGAACAGTTACATTTTAGTGTAACACATTTTCTAACTACTAACTTATTTCCTAACTCAAAACACTTACACTTTTATGTAAAATATGAATTTGATGCATTAAATTATGTAACTGGGAGGGTACCGAAAAATTCTGGAAACACACCTACTACCTAGTGACACACACCCACACACACCCACACACACCCACACACACACACACACACACACACACAATATATATATATATATATATATATATTAATTAAAATGCTCTAAGACCTTTCGTTACAACATCATCAGAGAGCTAAATGAAACAACCAAAAAAAATAATAACAAGTTAACCTGGTTGATTGAAGTCTTCAGGATTGCTGGCATCCCTGTTCCTAATTGCTGAATTTAATGTTCCTAAACTTGAAGAAGTCTTGATCTGCTTACTTATTTCTTTTATTAATATTTCATCTAGTTTGTAAAGTGCCGGACTATTGTTCATTAAATTTCCATAGAAGTTCTTTATGAGTGCACTTTCAATAATATTTCTCCTCCTTTCGGAAGGTACAAAAATTAATTCTTTTGCTTCACTCATATGATCATATGATCAAATCATTATATCAAGTGTTATTGTTGATTATTAATTTATATATATATAAAAAGATTTCACATAAACACGTGAAATAACAATCAATGATCAAACCACAATAAGAAATGGGAAAACAAGACTAATATCTTTCAACCGTAACAAGCGGTCTTCGTCAGAGTCAAAAACCCGTCAGTTGGGTTTTTGACTCTGACGAAGACCGCTTGTTACGGTTGAAAGATCTTAGTCTTGTTTTCCCATTTCTTATTGTGGTTTGATCATTGATATATATATAAATGCCACATTGACAAAAAAAGTCAAACAAGAACTTCGAAAACCTCGAAACATGTAAATTCATTAAAGTCTCTAAATCTCTTTTTATCATTGTAGAGTTTTCTCTGCTACTATGGTATCACCTCACACCATACCTTATTTTTTATCTCTTCCTGAAATAAAATAAAGAGATGTCTTTCTTAATTAAACATTACATTATATTTTAATTCTACAAAGAAAATAAATACTTCTTGATTTCCATAGTCTCAGTGATGTAGTTCTTATTGTCGAATCTAGTAAAGTTAGACTTTACTAGAATAAAATCAATATGTAAAAAATGTTGAATAGTGATGTTTAATTATTCAGTTTTAATTTTTAAAGAAAACAAATAAAACATCGTGCTTTTTTTAGACAGTTATTTTTTTGAAGTTAATTACAGTGACACTGTAAGGTCAGTAGAGCTGAAATTGGAAATAGAATCCAATGGGCTCCAGGGGGGGTTGAATAATCACTTTTACCTAATCTCAAGGCATTGCCCTTTATAATGGATTGTCTGCGTCAACAGTACCATCTGGACTCAATACATGATAAGCACAACTAACGGAGAACATTTCACTTCCCTTAAAACATCCTTCACAAAATCTACATCTTCTTTATTCAGTATTTTTCTCTTTTCCTAAGCTCCTATGTTATATAAATACATTGTAGCTGCTTATTCTACAAAAAAAATCTTATATGATACAAGTAATTTTTGTAATATTTGAATAAATGGTAAATTTAAATTAATTGAAATACATTGAATTTTTATGCAATCTTAGTACAGTATTATATATTAACATAATTTAATATTTAATATTTAATAATTATATATTAACACGGCTATGATCGTTGGCATCGTTATAAGAAAAACACTTATTTACAAATATAGTTTAATAGTCGAATATTATAGCAGTCTGTGTAATAATCAACTCATATGGATGGAAATATCTAAAAGAGGAAATTAATTCTGAGCTTATAAAAGTATAAAAAAATACAAATCAGTCGAAGGTCAAGACACTGTTAAAAATGTACATTTGCGTGAAAGTATAAATAATATGTAACAAAGATTTCTTCCTTGTATAAACTGAACGATATCAAGGACTGTATATGAATGATTTATCGACTTTATATCTGATAAGTAGAAAACAAAAAAAAGAATATTTAGAGTTTAATAGCTTAGAGTTTGTTGTTAAAATTTCACAGAGATGGAATGTATGGTAAATGAGTTACAGAGATTTCACAAAATTAGAGTTCTTTTTTTTTGGATAGATAAATAAGATATTAACCTCGGAATCCTATAATATATATCTAAATAAAACCGGTTTTCTCATTTTCTAAGCTATTATGTTTGTGAATATAATGAACATACGTGAAGTAATAATTGATTGCATGAATTTATAAAATTATTTTTTATTCCAGGAGTCTTGTAAATACACTCTGAATAATTTTCACTTTTCTGTTTTTTTTTTTAACAACAACACTTATAGGCTTTCATATTTGTTGAATGTAAGGCCTATTTCTTGTTTACGATCCATTTTGCTAATAAGGAAGTCACATTAGTGGGCTCATTTTACGTCAAAAGCTTTATGTTTTACTTCACTAAAGTTCGTTAGACAATCTTTACCTACAAGATACAGGATCTGGACTGATAGCTCTTGGTCCCTTCTCAGGATTGGCGTTCAAAGATTTTTTATCTCTTGATTCACATATTTATACAAGTATATTATTTCAGGAGCTGTAGCTATGGATATATATATATGGATTAATTTACCACAATGAAAACAATTTTTTAAAACAATGCTCTAAGGCCTTTCGTTAACGAAAGGCCTTAGAGCATTGTTTTAAAAAATTGTTTTCATTGTGGTAAATTAATCCATCTATTATATCAAGTGTTATTTTGATTATTATTTATATATATATATATATATATATATATATATATATATTCAGGTAACTCACCACAAATTAGAGAAGATAGTCGCTCTAAGGCCTTTTGTTTTCACGTCGTCAGAGAGCAAGTGAATACAAGTTGTAAACAGGTTATGAATTTTGATTTAAAGAAGGAGTAAGATTATTAATCTTACTCCTTCTTTAAATCAAAATTCATAACCTGTTTACAACTTGTATTCACTTGCTCTCTGACGACGTGAAAACGAAAGGCCTTAGAGCGACTATCTTCTCTAATTTGTGGTGAGTTACCTGAATATTTATATCACGTGTTATTGTGACAATTTTCTATATATATATATATATATATTTTATATATATATATATATATTAATAATCAACAATAACTCTTGATATAATATAAGAATTAAACACCACAATAAATAAATATATTTTAATTGAAATCCTTTAAGGCCTTTCGTTACAACATCATCAGAAAGTTAAATGAACCAAACAAAAAATATAATACCAAGTTAACTTGGTTGATTGAATCATTGAAGCATTGCAATTAATATACATTTGTTTATTGTGGTGTTTAATTCATATATATATATATATATATATATATATATAACATATTCAAAAAAGTCACAATAAATAAACACGTGATGCAGTCAATGAAGTTTAAACCATAATGGAAAAAGAAAGACAATAGAAATAAATGCTCTGAGATCTTTCAATGTATGTCATCAGAGAGCAAACAAAGTAAAAAATCAGTTTTCCTTTTTCCATTGTGGTTTAAACGTTATATATATATCTATAACTAAAGTTTACCGGAACTCGGTCAGTTCAATCCGATAAACTTTAGTTTTGTTTCTATTCCACGGTCGATACTTTTATCAATATATATATATATATATATATATATATATATATATGATCAAACCACAATAAGAAATGGTAAAACAAGACTAAGATCTTTCAACCATAACAAGCGGTCTTCGTCAGAGTCAAAAACCCAACTGGAAAAAATCCTACTGGGAAAAAAACCAAACCATATATATATATATATATATTATATATATATATATATAGATTTGCTTCTCAACGCTAGTACTTTGTACTCCTTCGTGATGACTACAGATGTCAAAATATCGAAACGAGTTCTATAGTGACTTTCTCTGTTCTTTTGTATATGTTAATGTATATATATACACAAAACTATTGTTTTGTTTCTATTCCACGGTCGATACTTTTATCAATATTTATATGTATATATATATACCATGAATTGAAAATTAATATTACTTTTTTTTCATAGAATATTTTACATGAATTCCTGGTCATATTAAAGTCATATATAATAAAATTATTCATATCCTTGTAACATCTCCAAACTTATTCATGTACTTTGTTTTTATTACGTTAAGAGTGTTGACTGCTTAACAAGTTCTCTACGTTTACCACTTCCCTAAAATTACCACGTAATTCTTCCCTAAAACTAACGACACACTCATAATGTTATTAACAGGTAATGCAATATTAGTATCGAAGGTGTGGCTGCTGCGCACTCTGAGACACTCCTCTCTCAACAATCCTAGAGAAGCTTTGTAATTACCTTTACCACATTCCTTTTCACTGCCGCATGGCGTTGTTGTTATGTTGGGTTTAAGGTCAGGGTCGTATGTAGTAACAATTACCATCTAAAAATTAATTATGTGACAGTTCCCCGCAGATGTGTGATAAATTTCTGCAAGTACCCTATATAATTATTGGAAAAAATTGTAAAAAGAAACTTTTTTTTTTAAGCAGTCCAAAAAATTATGTGTAATATACTTTTCATATTGATTATGGTATAATGTCGGTTTTATAATTTACAATCTTTAAACATAGCATGTTGGACATCCATTTTATCAAACATGTCTTATTGTTCTCTTTTTATATAACTACTCACACTTAATTATAATCTTCATGATTAAAAATAACCCTAATCAAATATTCTGTTTTTGTAGTCAAGATTTTTACCTAACTTTATATATATAAAGATTTTTCATAAACACGTGAACTAACAATTAATGATCAATTGGGACCACCAATTGAACAAGACCACAAGACCACATGGGAGTCTTGTTTTTTCATTTTATATTGTGGTTTGATCATATATATATATTGTAAACAAAGGAAACAGACAGAAAGACACAGACATAACTCACATCGATATTTTGACCATCGTTGTCATCAGGAGGTGCGGAGGAGACCTGCGGGACTCTTCGCTCTTCACACCTCCTGATGACGACGATGGTCGAAATATCGATGTGAGTTATGTCTGTGTCTTTCTGAGTGTTTCCTTCGTTTTGAATTTATTTTATTTAAAAAAGTCCACTGGACCGTTTCTTTTTATTGTGTGTATATATATTGTTAAATAACGCACCATATTTGGCTTGTATCTGTTTCTTAAATTCCTGGAATTCTTTCCTCGTCTCTTCATTAAAATCGTAAAGCTCATCACCAATATTACTAGTCTACATGTTTTGAATGTATCACATTCATCATCAGGACAATAATGAGAATAATAGTGAATTAGTGAGTTTATGTATAGAAGTTGCATTAGTATAGGAATGTTTACAGGCATCGCCCTTGGATCAAGGAGTATTATGGGGAGTTAAGGTAGGGTGGTTGGACTCACCTATTATCTGGCTAATCTGGATCGGATAGTTGGAAAATAGTTTTAAAATTTTACAAGAACTATTAAGTTGAACGTTGTAGCTGAATGAAATGAAAAATTCTCTTCAGAGGAAAATAGATTTACCACAGACAATGAGAGAATAAAGACAGGCATAAAGAACAAACTATTCTACAAGAACCAATACACGGATGAATATAAGACTGATGAACGTGTCTTGAAAAGCATTATAAAAAAAAATGTTAAATGCATTAAGCCTAATTATAGTGTGACCCTGATAACCTATTACCAAAGCCCTTCAATTGGTAGTTTGATAATGAAGAATTGTCCAAATGTCAAAGAGTCAAAAGAAACAAATCTTGTATATGAGTATTCATATACTCATATACATATACTCATGAATATTCATATAGGAATATATGAGTATATATGAACAACTTCATTGTCCAGTAGAACTAAATTACAATAATTATTCCATTTAATCAATTAAGTCTGGATAATCTTCAAAACAAACAATTTTTTATATATGTCGCATTAGCTTTAGTAAATGTAAACCGCAATTACCATTATTTAATTCAAAATATTATTTATTTTTTATTCATACGATTGGTTTTATTTGTCTTTTGAACTAAAATTTATTCCACTTTACACACATAGCATTAATGACTTACCAGTCAGTCCACTTTATGTATATAATACTGAGAATTGTGTTTATTCAAGTGGTAATAGCAACAAAAAATAGTTATTTTAGTATTTATCTTTAAATTGAAAATATATGATTTACATTTACAATGGATTATAATTCTTTTCCTTACTTAATATATTTTCTTTTATTTACAACTTGAAAGAAAAGTAATATCGTTTTTGTCCCTATGTTATGATGGAAACCAAAGATTATAAATTCTTATATAATATTAATAAGTCCTGTTAAAATTCAAAAGTAGGTGTACTTAATTTAATTGTTATTTTAAACTGAAGCAGTGTTACGAATGGAAGAAGCCTTTTCAAAGATATTCCTAGATATACTTAAGAATGTTTTCTCAGTCAGTTCGAGCTTACAGATAGAGTTGATCATGCTTTATAATTCATACAAGTTTGAATAATCTAACATCTTATGAAAACGTGGGATTTTCTTCCGTAGTTCACCTTCTTTATCATAGCAAAAAAATCCTTGTAAAATAAAGTTCCACCTCTTGGACCAAAATAAGGTAAAACTTTCAAGTATAGCATGGTTTTAATAAACAGATTGCATTTTTTACTTTACATTTTATTATTTGTTAATTAATTGTTTGAATAGTCTATAAGTTTTCTAAATTGTATTTTTCAATTTCACTCAAGAAATAAAAACCTTAATGCAGTACTTTTAATCAAGTATTATCATATTTATGTTTTCATCGGGTTTACTTCATTGAGAAAACTATTACGAAAACGACTACAGACATTAAAATTGTGATTACGTTACTTTTTTACTTATAATTTAATAGTAGTTTTGGAATATCTCTCATCTGATATCATTTTATAAGTCTTTCCTACTATGACTTGCTCTGTCGTTGAAGTCTCTGCAATAGTATAGCTTCAATAATTAGAACTTGTAGTGAACGAGGATGCACAGATTAGTAAAAATGAGATGGCAGTTATATTTTTGGACTCCGATTACAGAGGTAACAATTAAAAAACTGAATTGCTCGTATGTTCATAAGTGTATTTACTTTACAAACTAATAACCAAAGCAGAAACATCCAACAATTGTGTCCTATGAAAAGATAATTAATTCTTTGTTGTTTTTATTTTTGCTAAAACTCTTTCACTGACTCATTTTAAAGTTGCTTCCTAAAAGATTTTTTAAAATTAATTTCATATATAATATCTCAGTATATTTAGCTTTAGATATTCCTGTTTAATGGTGTCTTGAATAGAACATGCTCGTTGAGTTTACAGAACACGTTACCGAATACCTACATTAATCTCTAACTCCGATTCAGTTACCTTCTTTATTTTAATCAATTCATTATACTTTTTTTACAAGATCACCGTCGAAAATGATATCTATGGTGGCATTGCCTAACATATATTTTATGATGTTCTTATAAATATTGCTGTAGCTGGCAACTGTCTTTGGTTTACTTAACTACATTCTTAATTGTGTTCTTTTGTAAAATTCTCTAAGTTTTTTTTGTGAACTGGTTAAAAAACATTTTCTGTAGTCTGATTTACTTGTCAAAACATATTTTGTCCTCTTGAATGTAATATGACAAACAAATTGAGGAAAAGCACTGCCTAATGCGTTGCGCTCACTAATCTGGACTCTTTCGTCTTTCGTTTGTTAGATTGATTTCTGTCAATATATATATATATATATATATATATATATATATATATATATTGTATTATATATATATATATATTGTATTATATATATATATATATATATATATATATATATATATAACAGTTCAAAAATGAAGATAGGTAGCACACAAAGTAAAGAAACACACTTTCAAACTCAAATTTTTGTGCAATCCGTCTTCAGGAGAAAAGAGAAAGGAAGACCAAGCACGTTGTAGACGCAACGGCTAGTAACCCGTTGTTACAGGTTACAACCAATATATATATATCAATAATCAACAATAACTCTTGATAAAATATATAGTTTATTATATATGTATATAATACATATAATACAATACATACATATAATACATATACATATATATATGCTAATTAAATCAAACGATTCCATGAACTAAATAAACTGCGAGTATATTGACACAAAGAACACACAGAATTGAAACAGAAACTCACTACTACATTTCTATCTCCCTGATGACGATGAAATCGAAATATAGTAGTGAGTTTCTGTTTCATTTCTGTGTGACCCTTGTGTGAATATATTTTATATATATATATATATATATATATTATATATATATATGATAAAACCACAATATGAAAAGGGAAAAAAAGACTAAGATTATTACGGTTGAAAGATGAAGTAATTTTTTCTCTTTTCATGTAGTGGTTTGATCATTGATTGTTATTTCACGTGTTTATATGAAATCATTTTATATATATATATATATAAAGATTTCACAGTGAAATAACAATCAATGATCAAACCACAATATGAAAACGGGAAAATCTTAGTCTTGTTTTCCCATTTTAATATTGTGATTTGATCATAAATATATATATATATATATATATATATATATATATATATATATATATATATATATATATATGGATTCAAGAGTATTTTTTTGACGATGGGATCTATTTGAAGATATTAATGCTCATGCAACAGTTTTGTTATACTTTGTAATGACTTCACAGCAGCCATGAATATTCAACTCTAATTTCCAATTTGTCTTTTTAGTTTAATGTGGAGTTTGAAATATCTAGATTCAATTGTATTTCAACCTTCAAAGCTATTTGAATGACATTATGTCACTACATATAATTTTTTTCTTCCAGTGTCACTTATCAACTTTATTGAGAAATAGCACGTTTATATATAACAAATTTCACAATAAACATTTGAAACAACAATCAATGTTTGAACCACAATAAGAAATGAAAAAAAAAGAGTAAGATCTTTCAACGGTAACAAGCGGTCTTTGTCAGAGTCCGAAGACCCAATTTCAGTTGGGTTTTTTTTGACTCTGACGAAGACTGCTTATTATGATCTCAGTCTTTTTATCGATTTCTTATTGTGGTTTGAACATTGATATATATATGACCGTGATTAATCTCTTATGATATTATTACTTTGTTATTTGAACTCATATTCCAACTTTTTAGGATATCAGAAATATATTATTACATACTGATAACATAATTAATAGATTAAAAGAAACCCTTCTACAAACATATAAAATGATTGTAAACTATTGCGTTATATATATCTCTTAAGGGTTTATCATTTGTGATTTAGTCCAATTGTATATACATTTCTATGAATTAAGTTGTTATTATGGAAACAGATCTAAAGGCTTAAATAAATGTGCTTAATCTATTAGATATTTCTATTAAAAGAAATTCTGTAGTACTCTGTGAGCTTACCACATTACATCATAATATCCTTTTAAGCTTGCTTCGTTTAATTTAATACAGAAATCATTTAAATTAATTTATGCTGCTTGATTGTGTGTTAGTTCTATTGAACTATGTATTATAGATCTGAAATGTTTTATTCAATTAATTAATAAAATGGAAAATTTATCCAATATCAATATATGGGGTGGAGGTTTATGAAACAGTCGCCTTATGTGTAAGCACCAAAAATATAGTTACATATTAAAGATACATAAACTAAGATTCGTGTATCAGTAAACAAATTATATGTTAGGTTATATATGTACTGCACACATATTCCTTAAATTACCTAGAATGATCTTTCTTTATTAATATTTTCTAAAGTTAATAAAACTGAGAGAACAAATAAATGATGGTAATATTTACTTCTTGTGCCTTTGGAATCCAAGCAATCAATTTATGCAGTTTTTTATTATCTAGATTCAAAAGTTAGTTTAAGCCTTCCAAACTATAAATACTATTTAATAGTATTACAATCTATCAAATAATTGATTTCGTCTATCATCTTCGTGGATGAAAAGGACCAGAGTATAAAAACTATATTGCAAGCTATTAAGTTTTTCTGTTCGTATTTTCAATCAAATGCATATGGATTCCAAAATATTGAGACGATATAATAATAACTATAACCAAATAACTGTGGAGCCTGCGATAGAAACTCATGTGGCACCGTATAAATCATGGCTCTCTTACTAACTAGGCTTACTTTACAGTCCCATGAATGTTTAATGGCAGACTTAGTTAACCCAATAAGAGCTGCATGGTTATGAGCCGCTGTTTTGCCCAGTTGAAGTGCATAATTGGTACAACATTGTTTTAAAGCTCTTGCATCTGCACAAACTTTACAGTTATGAAATCTCAAGGTTACCATCAACTCAAAAGATATTTTATTAACTTTAATCATGGATTATACATTATGTAAACTGTGGTTTTCTATACAAGTAATTTGGCAATTATATATTTCAATATTTATTTCTATGTTTTAAACAAATTTCCATAACATTTTTTGTTCATCCATTTTTGAAATATGAATACATATGAGCCGCTTATTTTGAAAGTGGCCTAATTTCATTTATGTTAAAATCGAGATATTTAAGGGTTTGCGTTTTACAAAATTAAAAAATATTGTCATTTTATTTATCAACTAATTTTTGTTATAAAAAAACTTAGTAATTTCAAATAAATTTTGTACAATTTGCTGCAAAAGGTAATGATAACGTAAAAATGTAATTATTTAAATAGCTAGCTAAATTTTTTTGGAAAATGGAATTAGGCCACTTTCAAAATAAACGGCTCATATATGAGTGTATCGTGTTGATAGAATGAATAGAAGAGAAAAACATTCACAGGAACACTTCTAGATGTGAATCTTATTGTTTCTAGAATAATATTTGGTCACACTGGTGTTTAATACGTCAAGAATGATGTCAGGCTCTGTGGTTGATGAAGCATTTTGATCGTTCAAAGTTATCAATGAAAGTATTCAAGACTGTAAATAATAATCAGAAGTACTGTAGGAATATAGTTGCAATAGTTGGTTTAGATGACCACTAATGGACAATGCACATGTCATGAAAGATTGCAGAATGATGAGTTGTGCTGGTGCATTGAACTATTACAGGCTGCTATCATGAATTTTGAGTCTTTCAACTCAAAGTCACATAGTTTATTTGTTAATACTCAGACGGTCCAAGTTCATAATCCCTCGATCATTGGGTTTCAGTGTTTTAATTTTAAATTAGCATAATCCTTGATTAACTCTTGATTACTAACTCTCAAGGTTGTTAGAGTGAACTCATTCTTTCATGTTTCCTCTTTATTGGCTCTCAAACTCAGAATTGTGTGATTGTGGTATAATTAAAGTTTACTCTTTACAGTAGTTATCCCTTGCTTGATATTTTCTATTCTATTCTTAGTATAATAATTTATAGTAATTTACTAACACTATTATTATTTTTATTTAAGAATAGGAATTATTATTTTTCACTTTAATCTCTTGGGAAACTTGGAGCCACAACATTTACTAGTAGTTTCGCCCAACTCTTGTTTTGCCCAAACAATCTTCCGTTGTTTAAGGTTGAAAACTAAATTGATACTATTACTCCAGTTTTTCTCTTTTCCTGCAGTTTTGTGACAAAAATATTAAAGAGACAATGGGCAACTGGCCTACCGCTTTAAATCATAGTGGTAGAGCTGCTGCCAAAGACAGAACATTTTGTTTTCAGGCTTTCTTTTTTGTAACCATTGTGCTCTAGAGTTTTACCTCACGGTAGCAAACTTGTTCTTTCATCCTCTACGCTTTATGACGTTTATAATGTCTGTATATGAGTGGGTGGGTGTGAATCCAAACTTCTGTACGTGATAAAGTCTGTAAAATCTTTAATGGACTGTAAATCAAATACATATTTTACAAAAAAATGAACCTTATAGTATAGTCTAGATTTGCTGCATAGTTTGGAAGCAATTATGCATGATGATAAAGTCACTTTTTTTGCCAAAATGTATTTTTAGACAAAATTTCTCCTAAACTACTAACTCTAGAGTCTTGAAAGTTTGGTATTGTCATTGAAACCAGATAAGTAATTAAACAAAAAATCTTCAACATTTTTTCTTTACAACAATAGAAAAGATATTTTTTTTTAATAAAATTTAATAATTTTTACTTATGATAATATTTGAAAGCTTGTGAGGACAATACAAACCATACCCTTTAAAGGATGCAAAGAAATTATACCTGAAAATAGAGCATTATGTTGAGGATGAATTGACGTAATTCATCTATTACTATTAAAAATTCATTAAAGAACAATGGAAAAATGAAAATGAAATTGGTCACAAAATAGCAATTTATAAGAAAATAAAGCAATAAGGCTACAAAAACTGAATGCTCATTCGTGAATAATAGTTCACCCGCTATACTTGTTGAATATATTTACATATGTTTACATTGGCTTAGGCATTTTTTAAGTAAATCAACTGAAATAACATTGACGTTTATATGTGTAATGAAAAAAGTTGAAAAGAATTAATGACTTAATATGAGATGTAAAAAGAATAAAGTTCTTTTTACATGTAAAAATCAATGCCAATTAAACATATGATTTCTGATTCATTCAATGGTATAATGGATTTGTCTAGCAAAATCCTCTAATTAATCTATGTTATAAGTTGTACCCTTGAAGAAACTTTAATATAAGATGTAGATTTTCTCGTGTTTATGAGTCATATTATCCTAGTGTGATATTGAATTATGAGGAATAAACTCCTTCATTATATAGAAAAGCTGCTATGTTGTTGACAAATATCCAGTTTTCTCACTATTCTAGTCTAGTAATATATACTTATTTTTTTTTAAAAAATGTCATGTTTCCAGCAATAAAAGTTTGAAATTATACTAAAAATTAAGTTCTGAATTTTATTTGAGTGTGCTAAACTGGTTAATTAGTGATATATTTTTTATCAAGATATATTTACAGCATTCTTTTAACAGAGTACAGCACTCAGGAAATAGCTAACACTTGCTCAGGGTAAACTGGGTGTTTATGATTGTCGACAAAGGAAAGATATGTGATTTTATTAAAAAAAAACTCCAGCA
Organism: Hermatobates lingyangjiaoensis; assembly: GCA_026182355.1. Lineage (NCBI taxonomy): Eukaryota > Metazoa > Arthropoda > Insecta > Hemiptera > Hermatobatidae > Hermatobates > Hermatobates lingyangjiaoensis. The sequence goes on along the minus strand of JAPFBL010001930.1, from coordinate 198,676 downwards.
TGTAATATACAAAGTCATAATTTTATAAAAGTTTAAAATGAAATAGATAATTCGAAGTTGAAAACGTTCTTTGAATAATAATAAATAAAATTATCTTAGATATGAACTAGAGATTGTAAATTGTTGAAAACATTGTAAGCCACTATTAATTACATAATAAAAAAACTTCTTATTCATATCAAAATAATATGAAAATCATTTATTTGCGCTCTTCAGACGCGTGGCCTCCGTAATTATGTGTACAACATTATGATAATGTGTTCCGGAGATACAACATATATATGTTGTGTCGCACATATATATGAGTCGTTACGTGTCTTTGTAGCGGTTCACGTCAGTGTTCCTGATGACGAGCCAATCAAAATCTAATTTATATATATTCATATATATATATACATACGTATATAGTTTTCAAAGCATTATTTTATTTTCATTAATTTATAATCAAATTACATTAAATCAATTTCCATTAGTTTTTATATAAATTATTATATTTATAAAAGCATTTAGCATATAAAATATAAATAGAAATGTTTCAAACATTTGATTTTTCCAGTTGATTTCTTTATTTAAATAATGAAATTCTTCCTTATCGCAAGTCTGATTGCATTAATAGTCAATTAAAATGCGTTTTAGAGAATAAGATGCAGTGATTTTGGGCACACTATATAGGATAAACAGATAGGACTTTAAGACAGTGATATAAGGTACACATTTATTGTAATTAGAGAAGGAATAAATGAAAGAAATTTTCAAATTTTTCATAGAAAAAAACGTTTTCAGTTAATTAAATATAAAAAATGTTGTCTTATGATTGAATGTGGAAACTTTTGAGGGAACAAAAATAATTATCTTTTTATTTTTGATATTTATTTTACTTGTAGTAAAGTTGAGTGTAGGCCGCTACAGATTTTTTTTGTTATAATAGAAAATATACAGCAGAATACTTTTTTTGAGTTAGTGTAATTTTCATTAAAGTTGTTGGTTATGGTGTACAGAGATGTATTAAATAACGTAACAAAAATTAAAGTTTTAAATAACGATATTACGGTAATGTATAATTTGACGAAAAGGTTTACGAGATTTATTAGTAGTATGCAAATGTGTCAATCTGTTGGACCTTGACCGTTCGATAACTTTTTTTTATTAACTGTTAGCTTTCTACCACTTGTATGA